>CM024698.1:29021548-30221548 GCA_014182845.1 Corymbia calophylla | reverse complement strand
TTCCTTCAATTTTACATATGTCAGCAGCAGGACCCGTTAACTCCTTGGCCAATTCTTGTTTCTTCCGCCGTCCACCTTTTCTGGGACGACTCTCATCAGGTTCATTTTGGGATGGGGAAGCAACACTCATGGATTCATCTCCAGCAGGATTTGGTGAAGAAGGATTAGCAGCAGTTTCCTTTTCACTTTCTGAAGGTGAATATTCCACGGGTGAGTTGTCACGGGGTGAGTCAGGAATTGTTTGGGAACCGTCAAGAGATGCATTTGATTTTGTACTTGAACCAGGTTTCCTTCCTCTTCCCTTCTTCTTTTTTCCAAGCTTGCTTTCTTTCTTAGCTACATTTGCACTATTCAACTTGACTATGTTGTCATTGCTTAATGATTTAGTGACTTTAGGCGGACTACTGTGATGAGCATCCTCCGGCTTTCTATTGGAGATAGAGTCCAATTCTGCTTTTTGCGTGGCACCATTACTGATCACTGATTTTGGAGATCTTCCAGAAGCAGGACTGACTTGATGAGAAGCTTTCACCTAACCATGTATAGGTCCAAAAGATACTCATAAATTATTTTCAGTCGCATTTTAGCAGGATATACTGAAACAATAGAAAATGACACTCAATAACATAACAAAGTTGACATTCATCAATCTCTCTCTCCCTCCTTTCCTCCCTCCACAGAGCCCATTAAACACCAGGTAAGACAAATTTCACCCACCATGGGATCATAATTGCACTAAAGCTTCTATGCAAACAGCTTCTAGATAGTACGTACTTAGATCCAATAAGTTCAATCAATCAGGAATTCCTATGCCAGGACATAATGTATAGAGAATATGCACTCTTTACACTTAGCGGATACAATAGATTAGAGTCGGAGTTGGTATATGATAGAGATAAGAGGACGTCTCACTTTGTGTTCAATTACTATTAGCAATAGTCATATAGAATAACAAGATACAATAAATTAGACCCAGAGTTGATATATAATAGAGATAAGAGGATGTCTGAGTGACCTGGGGCAAACCTTATGTTCACTTGCAGCATTGTTGTTATTCTCTTCAACTGCAGCACTTGGCTCTTGATATATTGAAGTAATTACATTACTGTATTCATCTATAGAAGTTCCAAGGGCTTTCAATGCCTGGCAAAAGTAAGGCTGCACCTTGGATACACAATTCTTTAGTACCGTCTCTCCCAATTTCCTAGCAATAGGTAGAACTTCCTGAAAATAAAATACAGAATCAGATGAAGAGAATAAACTACATGCATAGTGTTCGCTCTAGTAGGGACAATCAACCTTGTTATCACTCTTAACGCTATCTAAGACGGGTGAGAGCAGTTCTGGAGAAACATCTTCACTTTCATCAATGATGAGGGTCATGATTGTTTCCATTGATTGGAAGATATGTTCCGGGTGGTAGTCCCTGACATTTGTCCATCAAAAACCATTAATGCAAACTACATGGAAACACACGCATACCATCATACACAGAAGAAAACTGCACTTAGCTTCAAAATGTCAACAAATTCAAAGACAAATGAACTCCATAGTGGCAAGTACTTTCACATAGATAACAAGCCATTTAGAATTCTCATTATGGATAGAAACGTGCTCAGCTAGATGTGCTAAACAATGACCAAACTGAAACTAGAGAAAGCAAAAACGTTGCACCTCTCTAGGTAGGTCAGAAACATTGTGATCGTCAGTTAAAATGTCAAATCATTAGACATATGCAAATCTCCACCATTATTTTCAACTAAAAAGTCTTTTAAAATTAGCAGTGAAGAAAAAGGGGGATTCCCATCGTTGTTCTTACTTTCTTTATAAGACAGAAATGAAAAGAATTGACTCCATCGAGAAAGAAGAAGGAAGCCTAAAAATAGGAAGAGCTGCAACTATGGTTTCTAAACTTTCATCGGACAAAAACCCGTTGTCGAACTGTCCAAAACAACACAAAAATTAATCTAACCCTTTCGATTACATTCACAAGATGGCATGTCTAGAAGTGAAATGTTATTATCTTAAAATAAGAGCTCACCCCCACCATATCACTCTGCAACTACATATTGCACCATCAAAAAGAATCTTCTATATATAATGCAGACTAACTTATTTGATAATGAAAAGTAAAAAGACCAATAGGATGAACAACAACCAGCTTACAGAAGTAACATTTCAATGAATAAGAAAAATAAATGAGTATTTCTTGTCAAGAAGATCAATCAACTGAGTATTGATTATACCTTATTGAGTTGAGAAGATGCTGGAACATTTCAACAACCAAAGCATCACATTCGAGGTCCAACATCACGACACACGATCTGACTTTGGCAACGGTTTCAAGGATTGAGGCTCTCCTTGTGTAAGATCTGCTAGACTTGTCATACAAATTCTCAAAAGAGGATACAATCAACTGAAAAACTTCCTGCATAAAAGCATTGTGTCAAAGCAAAAACCATCATTAACACATAGGAAGATAATAGATCATACTAGAATTCACGATTAGTAGAGCCCATAACATAAAATCAACAGGTTCAAGCCACCTTCATTAGATCATCATCATAGGGAGCTTCAGGAGCAGTAATTCTGGTAATTTCACTGATGCATGAGGCGATTGCAACTCTAACATCAGCATCAGAATGCCTAAAAAGCTGATCAGCTACTAATGCCTTCAAGGATGGAGAAAGAGCATCTTGCATAGATGTGGTTGGCGATTGTTCCACTTTTGATAAATGATTTTCAAGCTCCTAAATCCATTAAGGAGACAAAATTAACAACAATTTTAGAGATATTCATAGAGAAAATACTTGGGAAGTTCAAGATCCCAAAGTATTGACTATGCAGTTGTCAATTCAATGAAGATGCTAGTTCTTGACGAGCTAAACAAAGTAACTAATATCACAGGGAAATATCATGAGCATTTCAATGGACCTAAACTCTCTCCAGTATATCCATACTTATGCTAGAGCATTTCTACTTGAGCAATAACTCTTGCTCTGCACTGATTAGTAGCATTTTTGGTGCATCTGTGATATTGGTATGCAGCAGATCCAAACATTCAAACTCAATTTGACTATAGATGGCTGTGAACAATGGTCACAGAAACTGGTTATTGAGGGGAATTATCATGCTTTGAAACCGATCTTTGATTTTTGCCAATTTTCTTCACATAAAACCATAAAGCAGTCAACTCCCATATTGCAACAATAAGTATTATGGGCTTCTGTTTTTGACGTGTTATTTTCTGGTTCATCCAATAACAAACTAGTTATGCACCACCATTTCTAGATCAAGCATTGATGCTAAGAAGAAGGCATTCATTAAGCCTTATAGGAAAATGCTTTTTATTTAAAGTGGAAACACCTCTCCACTCTAGATTCCAACATCCAGGCATCACTGACAACATGAACTCCTTTCAACATTATCAAAGCAGTAAGCATTTCTAAGGACTACATGCCACTAAATTCAATGCAACAAGTCACACATTGTTATAATGTCTCACAACACCCATTACTTCTTGACTGATTTAAACTATTCTGTTATAATGCATTTGCAGTCTACAGGAAAATTTATAGATATTTTGGACAGTGATTAAAGCAGAACAGGCATGTGTGCACTCTCATATTGCACAAATCACCTTATCAAAGAAAAACATGCTAATCCCAACAAAGAAATTCGTAACAATAGCTACCTGACAATAATGTAATGAACACAGACTGTGAGCCATAAAGACAGCTCATTTTATGTTATATTAATAATTTTGGACACTCAAAGCCTCATAAAAGTTTCAACTTCAATGCAGATTGAACCAACACCTGACGAATTTGTGTACCCTCAGTTTTGAATATCAAAGTTTCGATTGGATATTGCTTTAAGCAAATATCACAATCCCTAAACCTTAGCCGTGCACATAACCATGTATTCATTTAAGAGAAAATCAGCATTCTCAATCATTTCCAGTTATAACTAAACAAAATAACAAAGCGAATTTTTACATTCCAGATCTCAACTAAAGATTAACTGTCCCCCAGTTTCCACCTGCACTGAATGAAAAGAGATGATCGATGGTCCAAGATAAAAGGTTACAAGCTTCAATTTCATATGATGCAAATGATAAATTTTAAATGAGCAAGCATCTACACACGTATCCTGAGAAGCAAATAAAGGCAACTGACGGGCTAAGGATATCCCAGTTCCCCCCTCCTGTACAAAGTCATCTCATACAAAATAAACGTCCATATCATGCGCCTTCAACCATCAGCATCAAGAGGAAATCCTCAATGAACATATGACTTGGATGCTGATTATATCCTCGCAAGCACCAATATCCATTCAGCAGAACCAATGCACATAAGACAAATTCGAATCCCATTGAACCAATTCTTCTACAAGTCAGCAACTCACACTTCCGACATACATCCTCTGATGCACAAGCTCCCATCCTTTTTCTTAATGCACGCAGATACACAGGTTTTACATGGGAATTCTCGAGTGGCGGGCGACCAATCACATAAAAATGGAACTGTCTCTACTCAATCAACTGGAGAACTGTGAAGCTCTCTCGTCAAGGAAGCAATTTACGATCGACACAACCGGACAGCACTTCCACTCAGCATGGCCGAGACAGAGTAGTGACCCATGAAATTAACCGTACTATAGAGGCATGCAAGGAACTCAAACCAATCTCAAAACCCAGATAGCTAAAGAGACACCCCACGAAATCCTCACAGGCCCTTCGCCGCAGACAACCGAAAAAACGAAACTTTTCCCCTGAAAAAAGATAAAAAAGAAACCAGAACAAAAATTCACTCGCCTCAAGAAGCGGCATGAGCTCATCAACCGAAGACGGTGGCTCCAGCAGCTTCGTCCCCGCCCTCGCGAGCTGCTCCTCCAGCTCCTTATCCGACATGTCGCGACGCCAACCCACCCCCCGGACAACAGCAACTCCGTATCTCCCAGATCTCGCAAAGCCTCACTCACCCACCTCGAACCCACCACTCGGCATGGGAAGGAGAAGGAGCAGGTGGAGGCAAAAGGGTAAATTTCACCGGGGAGAGGGAGTAGGAACTAGGGTTCTACCGGAGAGGAAAAGGGTAGGACTTCCTCGGACTGGGGAAACGAGCAAACGACAGAGTATTAACTGAGGCGGACGAAGCAGCTATAAAGGGTACGCGGAGAAGATGGGAAGCGAAGCAGGGGAGGAGGAGGAGTAAATCAGATGTCGGGTATCCACCATGCCCACCTTTCGATTTTCTCGGAGGTATTTTTCTTTAAGGATTTCGCCTTTTGAAAGAAAGAGGAGAAAGACCGAATCCGGTTGGGGGAGGGAGCGGACGGACTTGGCGGGGATTTATGGAATGGAGTTGAATCTGGGGGCTCGCACCCGCGAACCATTTCAAAATTTACGTGCAGCGATGATGGCTGGGGAGGACGCTCCTCTCGTCATGGGAAGGACTACCATGTGGCGAGGCTTTGGCCCTTGTTGATGCCACACATCTCGCTATCCCTTCCTTCGTCGCGATGTATCGAAATATAAAAAAGTTTCCTTTTTGTATATTCATAACCGTCGAATTGCAATTGAATAGATCTCGACCGTTACATGAAAACTTTCCTAAATTTCCATGTATTAAGATAGTGTAATAGAGAGCAGTCATTGATTCTACTGAAGATCGTGTGCGGAAAAAACATTGTATGGAGCCTGCTAAAGGGAGGGGGGGGGATTCTAGAGGGGAAATGATACACGACACCGTAACAAACACGCCCTCTCGTTACAAATGTTATTAGATGGAAAATGGAAAAAAGCTTAAACTTGCTAAGATCGGTGTGAGAAATTTATTCATTCACTGGATGTGGCGTCATAGTGTTATTGGCTATTTTAAAGGACCACTTATGGATGTCAAGTCATTTAATATGTTGTTTTTGTAAACAGTTGGCATTGCCTTTGAAAAAAGGTTATGGACATTAACACGTTTTATAAAGCACGGATTCGCGGATATCTTTATTTAATATTCGTTCATCAATGAACCCTTCTTTTATGGAAAATTCAAACAAGAGTTTAAAATGTTTTTATTTTTTTTTAAAAAGTCTAAAACAAATATTATTTTAAATAAGGGCCTAGAGTATCTTCATTTTCTTAAATAAGAGTCTAAAATGAATATTGTTTCAAATAAAGACATGAACTGCCATGCTAGTCATAAATAAAGGCCAAAAGTGCTATGTCAATCTTTCCAAAAAAGACCGACGAAAAAAGGAAAAAAAATAAAATTAAAAAATACAAGAGGATTGGTAGCCTTTTCCAATTTGTGATCGCCACCCCATGTTAATGGGTCATCGACCATGGTTGGCAAATTCATTAACCAAAGGTGAGGGCTAGCAAGCCTTGGCCAAAAATAAGAGAGGGCTACAACGCTTGCCTAGATCTGGGGCAAGAGCCGTCAACACTCACCCCCGTCCAGTTGAGAGTCACCCACCCTCACCTAAGGCTAAGAGAGGGTCATGGCCCTCGCTTGGTTTTGGTGAGCGTGGGCGACCCTCAACTAAACTGAGGTGAGGGCCAACGACCCTTGCTTAGATTTGGGAGAGTGTCAAGGTCCTCTCTCGACTCTAACAAGGGTCATTGGCCATGGTTGCCACCCCAACAGAGATAAGATAGGCGCGGCCACTCCAACCAGTTTTTTTTTTTTTTTAAATTTGCATTTGTGTTCTCATTTTTGAGTTCTTTTATGGAAAGAAAAAATAGAAAGAAAATTATAAAAAGAGAGTGAGTGATAGAAATGTCCTTGATCAGCTAATGAAGCAAGGCCTTTCTTTGAGGTTGATGTGTCACTTAGGCTTCATTTGATAACGTTTCTGTTTTTCTATTTTTCTGTTCTTTTGTTCCTCGGAATAGAAAAAAAATAGAAATGCATTTGGTAACGCCAACTGATTTTTCTATTCCCGAAAATAGAAAGTTGTTCCTAGGAATAAATTTGGAGTAGAAATGAGAAATAAAAAAAAGTAGCTTATTATTCTTGGGAACAATTTCTAGAAACTATTTATTGGGAACTACTCACCGCCTAAGCACGTTGCCACCTACCCACCTGCCGGTCGCCACCATTGCTGGTCGCTAGCCACCACCCGCCACCCGTCGACGTCGGTCGCCAGACGCTAGACGCCGGTCGCCGGATGCCGGTCGCCGCCACCTGTCGCTAGCCGCCCCCACTCATTGGTCACTGGCCGACCGTCAATCGCCAGCCTCTCGCTGCCACCCTTCACCCAGCGACCGGCGACTAGTGGCAGCAATCGGCGGCTAACAACCACCGACGACTGACGGCTAGCAACCGGTGGGCGAGGGCAACCAGTCGTCGCCACCACCCACCAGTCTCCACCACTATTGAGGAAGAAAGAAATAAAAAATTTTGGTTGGTACTAAATGCATTTATGTTCTTTTTCTATTATGAGAATAAGAAATTTTTGTAATTACCAAACGCCTTATTTTACTTAGAAATTATTCTATGGAGTAGAAATAGAAAAGAACTATTTTTCAAAAGAAATTGTTCCCGGGAGTAGAAATGTTACCAAACGCCTTATTTTACTCAAAAATTGTTCTAGGGAGTAGAAATAGAAAAGAACTATTTATCAAAAAAAAATTGTTCCCAGGAGTAGAAATATTACCAAATGAACCCTTAAAGTATTTATTTGAAATAAAATCCACTTTATATCCTTATTTAAAAAAAAAATAACACTTCAAATCTTTATTTGAAACAAATCTTATTTTAAGCCTTATTTGAAATTTCTCATTTTTTTACTTAACTATTCAATGAACATTTAAATCCGTCACATAAATGTATATACATACATAAGAGAGCATTAATAGTACTCCACATGACTATTCAATAATTGATACCATAAAAATCCAAATTGTGTAGTCTTGTCATACCTATCCAAAATTATTTTTGTATCTAAAATACCTTCCACATTGGTATAGATGTGTTATATTTACACAAAACTAATTTTTTCATCGTGAAAATCCCAATGTGGTACATTCATAACATATTTATGCAAAACAAATTTTTGTACTTTAAAAAATCTCAAACTAGAAAATCAACCCTCCATTCGTTTCTATCTAATATCCCACTGAATATCTTAGTCCATTTTTTTTCATATTTGGCTTCTTTAATACATGTCATTAACCACTGGGGTTTGCTTTAGTGGTTATCTTTCCCACATGAAAATAGGTAGGTGAGAGGTTCGAATTTCCATATTCTCAAAGGGTTGAAGCAGGGACGATTTAGCTTCAAGTGTAAGTTTCGACTCTCACGTCTTGTAAGAAGATACGACAAAAGTCTAAAGTGAGAGATAGAGTAGAATCAATAAAAAAAAATTACAATGTCACTTAGGAGCCTCATTTATATTGGATGTCCACACCAAATCCATGTCACTAGCCAATCACGTGGGTCGTTAGCTATTTGTATTTCCTCGTAAGTGATATTATAGGGATATTAAAGAGAAGTTGATGTTGGGTAAATTTATCATTAGTATACCGATTTGATTACCACCAATCATGCAATTGTTTGCCATGCATGTTTCCTTATAAGTAATATTATAGGGATATTGAACAAAAGCTAATTTAAGATAAAATTTGTCACCAACATACTGATTTGAAGTTTTATGGGATATTTTCATGTCACTAACCAATCATGTGAGTTGCTTGCCACACGTGTTTCCAAATAACATTATAAATATATTGGATAGAAGCTAATGGAGAGTAGATTTATTATCGAAAATAAAAAATTTATCTAGGGTAAATGCGACACGATGGAACGTTTTGAGATTTCTTGTAATGCAAAAGTTAATATAAAATAAATACTACGTGAAGGTATCAATTTAGAATTCTTTTCATACTAACCCATTATCTATATTCCATTTCTTTCACGAAGAACGAGTGATTTGAAAATAAAAATTTCTAAAAATTGATCGCATGCATTATTCGAAATAATTAGTTGATGAAAATTATTTTTATTATCGATAACAATTAGTATTTAAATATTTACGAAAACGATAAAAATATTCATATTTACAAACATATGCAAAGCCACGATTGGGCCCAACTTTTCGGGGAAATCACAGAGGAGTAGAGGACCCGTCGTTTTGACCGAAGACTCGAATCTCAGGGGAGCAACATAACTCCCTCCTCTGGCAGCCCTCCACGTCATCCATTCCCCACGTGTAAACCTCTCATTGGCTCCCTCAACGTCACCATCTCTCCTCCTCTTCAATCCTCCTCCTCCGCTCTGCATTCTCCGCCCAGGCGTAACTCCAGAAGAAACCCCGCCCCCGCCATTCCCCCGATCGTCGCTCCAAACCCTAATTCCTCCGCCTCCTCCTCCGCGCCTCGGCTCGTTCGCTCTGGATCGAACCGTGGCTCCCCCAGGAGCTCCGACAGTCTCGCGCAGAAGACCCAATCCCCAGTCTTCTCCCTCCTCCTCTTCTGCCGCTCCGCCGCCGTCGCCGTCGTCGCCGACTTCTACGAGGATCATCTACCGGGAGTCGAGGCAGAAGTCGGGCTTCCCGTTTTGGCAGCAGAACTGGTTCATCGTCCTGCTGTTCGTGATGGCGATCGGGTTCTTCGGCCTCGCCCTGTTCCTCTTCCTCGGGCTCGATTTCGACGAGGGCTCGCCTTCCCCTGCCTACGCCGCTTCGTCGGATGGCGTTGAGGTAGTGATGATGCCTCCTTTGATCGTTGATTGTTCGCGTTTTCTGTTCTGTGGGGATTTGTTCGCTTGGTGTGATGGGATTCGATTGAGCTGGAAGTTTAGATCTTGACATGTTCGAGAAATGTGAAATAGTTCATGCTGGCAGGAGTTTGTCTACTGTACTTGAATGAGGATTAGTTTTAACTCCTATGCTATTGGCTTCCTGTCAAGGTGTAACCGGATCGAAATTGCTCGAGAAATGTAGAGGAACAAGCATTGATTAAAGGGGATACACTGAATTTTATCTTGCTAGTTTCCCGATGGGGTAGTTCTAGCTGTCTGCAGTGGTGGAATTGATATTCTTATTTTTGATCGTAGTCATGCTGACTCTGCTCTTTTATTTTTTCCATCCTATGAATGAAGAGGAATTAGCAAGTAAAGTGATACTCCGCTGCTTAATTTTGTTGGGTTTCAAATGGGTGGTGTAGGCTATAGGAAGAGGTTGATGGGGGATCCGAATTTTTGTGGAATCAGCTTTGTTTTGGATTCATTTTGCTAATCCGAAGTCTTTGGCAGATAACATATGGGACAGTTCTCAAGCTAATGCACGAGAAGACGAAATTTCGGCTTCATTCCCATGATGTACCTTATGGTTCTGGCAGTGGGCAACAGTCTATCACTGGGTTTTCTGGTGCTGATGATGCCAATAGCTACTGGGTAGACGAATCTTTCATTTTGCTTGATAGTTGATTATGTTTTGTGGTAGACATAATTTGAGCGATTTCATGATCTATCCCTTATGCAGATTGTTAGGCCTTCACCAGGTACATCAGCTAAACAAGGAGATCCAATCAAAAGTGGGACCATCATTAGGTTGCAACACATGAGGACTAGAAAGTGGTTGCACAGCCATTTGCATGCATCTCCAATAACAGGGAACCTAGAGGTTAGTGCTTATTTTGGCCCTCGAAGCTCTCTACATTCCTCCTCAAAAAAAAAAAAAAAAAAGGAGCAGCTTGCTGTGTAGTCCTGACACTGTTCTATCTCGTGTTCTTATTCAAGTGAAGTGTCCTCCTGCAAATCTTATTCACGCTTTAGAATCTGCTAGAGTCTCGCATGGTAGCTAAGGGAACTAGCTTGAAGGGGCTTTTTTGCTTGGGTATATAGAGAACGAGGATACTGTTCTATGTTCTTTCAACGACCTTTTGGTGGTCCTTCTAGTGTGATGATAAGTGCTGTTCAATTCTTTGAAGGTTGTACTCGAATTGTCTAAGGGACTTAATTACAATATATCTCTAGGAATGTTCATTAAGAAAGGGGTCTTGTTTGCATGAGTTTTGCTCAAAGTTATTCATGATTTGTCTGAACCTTGGGCATGATTTGGACGAACAGCAGTTTAATTATATAAGGCTAAATTTCATTTTCTTCATGCGCACCTTTTACTGGTTGTTATAATTTGGAGAATATTTCTTGATGAAAAATAGATGACAATGTTTGTGCTTATTTTGCCATTTATGTACAACTGACCCTGTGAAGTTAATTGATGTACCCTGAGATAGTGAAACTGGTGGTCGTGGGTTTCTTATAATGAGAAATTTTCCTGGCTGGTGTAGGTCAGTTGCTTTGGAGGAGAGACTGAATCTGATACTGGAGATTATTGGAGGTAGGACCAATTAGGAACACATTGTTTTTCTATGGCCTTTCTTCATCATGTGCTTAGGATTTTTAAATGAGGGACATATTCCACAGGCTTATGATTGAAGGTTCTGGGAAAACTTGGAGGCAAGAACAGAGGATTCGACTCCAACATGTGGATACTGGTGGCTATTTACATAGTCATGACAAGAAATACCAGCGTATCGCTGGGGGCCAGCAGGAGGTAAGAGCAGAATTGCAATTTATTTTTTTTTTTTTGGTATTCTTCCATGTTACCTGGTGGAAACCGAGACATGTCTCAACATATGGAATGGGACACAGAAAAACAGAATATAAAAGAATGATTCAAGTGTGCTGCTTTCCTGGCTTGTAGGTGGATATAACATGTCTCAATAGAAGTTTTGTATGACCACCTTTCTTTGAAAAGTTCAACCTATTCACAAATGTATTCCTCCCTGCTGCATGCTTGCTTGAGATGGACATATTAACTGTTTGGAAGCTTACTTTCATATGGGATGCTCTCTTTCTACAAAACGATTTGTGAGCAACATTGGTTCGTTTTCTGCAGGTATGTGGTGTCCGAGAAAAGCGACCTGACAACATTTGGTTGGCAGCAGAAGGCGTTTATCTTCCAGTCACAGAAAGCAAATAGGGCACTCCCATCAAGCCGATGCATATCGTAGGACTCTCACTTTAGCCATGTGTTGACATCTTAGGAATAGGTGGAACGGCTTAGACTTGTGCTGGTACCGTGGCCGGTGTCTTCCTTCTATAATAGCAAATGTGGACTTGAGCTCCTTAAATGAAGAACTTCTCGGGTATACTTGAATTCCCACTATCATCGAGTTTGGTCAATGCATGTAATCCTTGTTACTCAATTATCATAGCTATATTCTCGTTCTGTAAGAAAATAGGAGGGAAGATGTGGTGCATTGTGTTTGTGTTTGTGTTTGGCGACAGGCAATAAGTAATGGCAGGCCATGAGCCATTTTGGGCCTTTGTTATTTCACTCGACTGGACCTTTTTGCATTTTGGGCCTTTGTAATTTCACTCGACTGGACCTTTTGTTGTTCATTAGGGGACGTAGGAGAAGCGTAAAACGCTGTTTGGAAACACTCTAGTAAGGCGAAGACAAGCATGTCATCATTTGGGTTGCATTACGAGGATCCCAATATTCTCTGAAACGTTTGCTTGGTTCTTCGAAATCCACATCAACTCCGTCCTAATTAATCGAATCTTAAATGATTCTAAAACTCAGTCTAAGCTTGATCTCGGCCTGCCTCCTTTACCGGAATGAATTTATGGAAACGTAGTCTTTGAAACAATCTTATGCAGGGTGGAATAAAGGTGAATAAGATTTTTTACGTCCATGGCATGTCAGCCACCACGCGAGGACCATCACCGAAACAATCAATTGTTGTCACCTCCAACCTCTGCCGATCTGCCAGCCACATAATTTTCATTGCCGGCCAACCGATCATGTTCCCCATCCAGAGCTTCTTGATCAACATTTCCACCTTCGCCCATATTTGGTTCAATGGTGAACCTGTAATTCATTGTCCCTTTCTAATTCATAACTCGAGCGTTCTCTCTATTACACATGCACTTCAATTAAAAATTTCTGCCTCTTTCGCAATTTCCCACTCACTCTTGACTTGTCCTCATGGAAATCGAAAAAATGGAGACACGCACTCCGTCTTCTGCTTTGATTCATCAATGGAAGTTTGATGCTTTGGTGAGCTTCAGACGCAAGGAGATGGAGATGGAGATGGAAGGTGAGGTGAGGCAATGGCATGGTAAGGTGAGGCGATGTCATCGGGGGATTGACACCGGCGGGGGAAGCCAATGGCAACTCCGGGTAGATGGCAATAATGCAAAAATGAAGAGGGAAGAGAGAAAAATTCCCGTTATATTTACGCTTTATCTAGACATTTACGACACAGATGTTACAAACCCCATCATTTTCCCATCCAACCATATTCTATGCTACAAGAGCCAAATGCAGGATGAGGGAAATTCGGTCTTTCCCAAGAGCCTTGGGGCGATGGAGGTGACGGGTGCCTGAAGATTGCCTCTTCCATATTCAAAAGGAAGTTTCGTTGCAAGCTCAGAAAGAGAAACAGGATTCGTGAAACACAATTGGACATCTGCCATGGGACTTCTCCTCAGCCTTCAACTCTCGATGAACAGGACCACAACGTCACAAAAGTATCTGTCGACACTTAAATTTACGTCCCTTTCATATACACCTACGATCACGAGTCCGCATCAACAATCTTCCTTCTGTAATTCTCTCTCTCTTTTGTTTCCGGTTGAGTAAAAGTGATCGTTGCGAAGCCAATGATAAGTGCATTATTGGCACGGCTCCAAAACAGTAAGGTGAAAAAAAGAGCGAACAAATGGAGACATATATAGTATGGAATGATGATGACTCGCTAGTGGAACCATGGGTGTCGCGGAGCTTCTCTTAAAAGTACAAAAATTTATTGTCCCCTTCGAACAATCCAGCCTTAACCTATCGGTGGGTGACGTAGGATCAGCAATAATAGCTGCACGGAGCACAGTAGGATTCCTCAGAACGATCGTTTGGTAAGTCGAGAGGACAACTCCTAATAAATTCTTGCGAGACCTAGGGAAGCGTGTAAAGAGCCGTATCATTATAACCGTCCCTAAGAAGGGTTATCCCGCAAAATAACCTAAGGAACACGATAGGGGAAGGTCGGCACCGTGCTTTGGCTTTGGGAGGTGTTCCCATTCTAAATTATGAGTACTAGGTTAGGTTGCCATCTACGCCTCGTCTTGGTCAAAGTTGACATATATTTATTTGAGATTATTATGCTCGCGAATGGATCTGAGGCAAACCGGCAACATTGATTACTGACTGAGGTTTGCGGAATGTATATATAAATAATAAATATACAACTCTTACTTTGAAAAGCAAGTTGCTTTTGGAATTTCAATTGGTGCATCAGATGACTTCACCAGCTCAATGGGACATCAGTTGAAGGAAGCAACGAGGACCAAAGAAAGGCCAACAACAGAAGGTCAAGCATTTTACTTGTCGTTCAACCGAGTGTTGGTGAGATATCATGCGGAGCAAGACCTACTTTCCTTTTTTTTCTTTTTTTGGTGAGATAGCAAAGACCAAATTAGAAATTAGAAGGATCTGGAATTTCGCTAAATAAATTTAGGTTAATACCATGAAAAATCTAAAACTGAAAAACTTGTGATCAATTTATCCAAAATTAATTTTTTATTATCAAAACTTCAAACCGATATACCTGTGATAAATTTATTCCAAATTAATTATTTTATTACTAAAAACTCTAAATCGGTACATTTGTAATAATTTTACCATTAGTTTCCCTTAAAGTAGATTAATACCACAAAAATAAAAATAAATTGGTAAATCTATGACAAATGAATGGTAAAATTCATATGGGTATATCTGTTAACAGTTACATATCGTCCAATTCAGTAATTTGATAGTAAAATTTTACAAAAATTAACAAAGAATAAATTTATTATAGTATATCAATTTAAGATTTTTATGTTCAAAAAATTAATTTGGAGTTTTTGTTGTATTAGTCTCTAGACTAATCGACCCATCTTGAAATGACAACCGGGGACAAAACGGAGTGGCGAAACCGAAAGAAAGCCTGTGCATTCACAGCATGGGAAGGCCAGAGCAGGCCCTCATAATTTGAATCAGCTTTGACCAAATAATACAAACAAACAGTCATTTTTTTCAAATGTCTATGATTAATGGAAAGTTTGCAGCATCAGAGGGCTAAGGGCTGTCTCTCTGTGCTGCTCCTGAGGCGCATTAAATAGGCATTGTCCATTGCAGAAGCCATCATTCAATGCCTTTCTCTTTGTGGCATATCTTTGCAGGAGGAAGGACAAGCTACTCCACGGAAAATGGGTAGTCGCCGACCATCATTTAGGATTCATAATCGAATCCTAAGGTGGGTTCAGGCGCTAGATCTCTACGCTGAAAAGGAACCCATGATGTGAAAAGGGTTTACAGCTAAGACGTGTTTCGTTCCTGAGATTTCCTTGGACAAGTCCTGTCGGCAGTTGACGAGACCACAGCACCCCCTCTAATCTCGCTCAATCTTATGGAAGAAAGCAGGGGCCCTACTTAAGGAATGGACGGTCCCGGTCGGTGAGGTTGACAAATCACATGCAGTGAAATTGCACCGTAGGGCCCTTTTTGTGGCATGATTGACGCATGGACAAGACGATCCGTTTGATTTTCTGTTGCAAGTTCATTACAGATCGATGGGATTTTATTACATTCCTATCCTTTCTTGAACTTAGCTTTCCTCATCTCAAACATGGCCTCTTCTCTCTTTACTTTCTGTGCTTGATCTTTGGCTGGTCCCAAGAGCTTACAGCATCAGAAATCATGGTTTACTGAACAAAAACGGGCCTTTTAACCCACATGGCGGCTTTCTCAGATTGACGTATATGAGGCGAATATATGCTTTTGCATGCACATGCTTAAAGATTGGTGTGCACAGATAACTTTTCCGCCGGGCATCTAGACAAGTCTGCCATTCTTAAAGACGTCTACTTTCCAAAGCTCAGCTAAATTAGAGCTTTTGAAGAGACCGTGACACTCCAGAATTCATTGTCCTCCCTATAGATCTCAACGGGTCCTTGAAGTCTCTCTCAACTCTCTTTTGAATGTGGTCCATATGGTTAGATGAGTCGCCGAAGGAACGGAGCCCGAGAGCCAGAATGTAAAAACTGAAGGGGCTGCCCACATTTTAATAGAGCTCTATATCTACCAACTCATAAGGACTGAAAGAGATGGGAATGTCCCGGAATAAACCTGAAGAAGACCCGGAAATACCATAATGCTGACGAACCTACCAGCTTTAAATAGCAAAGAATGAAAGAGACATCAACCGGCTCACATACAAATCCTCGTATGCTGGCTCCTCTATGTGAGAGTCCCCCTTTCCAAACAAGGGCCCATGACTTGTGAGGCGCCAGTGAACTCTCATCAGTCATAAATTTTTCGCAACATTTTCCCATCTCTACTCAATGCTATGATCTAATTGTCGATTTCTTCGAAGTTAGTTGCTCGATTATACTGCCCCCGATATGGATGAGGGTTTTGAGCCAGCAGTTATGTATCTATAAATGATAATGTTAGGTGGAGTGTGAAAGTGGAATTGTTGGTGAAGCCCTCAGGGGCATTACACTGAAGGAAATAAACAACACCACTGAAAGTTGCAGCAGTAGAACAAAATATATACACAAAACTGAGATCACATCAGGTAATGATGCCAGTAACCCCTACATTAAAAACAATAACAAGATGATGGCTATGACCTAATCAGAATCACTCCCAAAAACATATTTATATACCTTGAGGGGAAGGAAACATGGTTTTATTTTAATATCAACAAGCTCAGATTCTTCTCCACCCGCAACCGAAGCGAGAATGGTGATTCATTTTCTACAGATCTGCAATCTGTAAATAGAAAATTCATCAGAAGACAAGGTCAATCAATGCATTAGCTAGGCAGGGGGTCAGTTAATTAAAGAGTCGTGATAAATTAATCAAGAAAAGAGGGCGAGATTGGTCCACGACCTCTTGGATGACCACAAAAAGAAAACTAAAGTCCACACTGTTAAGCGCTAATTAGATTCCATATGAAAACTTTTGCAGAGTTCAGACCCACATTTGAAAAAAGCAACAACAAAGGAATAGATTCCCATGTTAGGTTAAAGCAGTGAATAGTCTCTATTCCAGACATAAGAAAATCACCGACACCCCTTCCAACACGAGTGAAGCCAACTAATATTATATAGAAACAGAGCCCAATGAGACTGTTGAAAATGACCCCCCCTTGATTGTTGGATGTGGCGATCCTAATTCCTTATGGACAAAAAGCACCACAGGATTTCCTATATTTACATTCATACCACTAACCAAGAAGCAACCCTACTAGGAACAACAGATCTTTATCTAGTCGATGGCTGTACAAGCCAGATTTGCCAAAAAACATTTCAACCCGGGTAGATCTGAAAGAAACAAGGTTGTAACTTTGGACACTTCTTCCCTTCACACAAATTGGATTGATTCAGAAGAATACTGGACTAAAGTGAAAGTAGGCAAAGCAAAGACACGTGAGCTCAACTTTTTTTACAGTATAGGAAATCTAGGCAATAATAAAGACAAAGTAAGTTGGACTAACTTCTAGATGACCTTGTCAAGCATCAGTTCTCAAAATGGCAAGCTCTTTGAAGTAGAGCTTGCAGTGAGGGACTTGAGATGATCCGAAGGAACGAAATCTTGAGGCAAATTAGCCCTCTTCACAATCCTCCTCATGTTGCTCTGCAAACTCTGTTGAACCAATTGCTTCACCGCTTTCTTCTCCTCGCTCATCATGTCCTCGTCCTCCATAGACTCCTTTGTACCTCCATTAACACTCAGTGCAGTTGATGAAGACCCGCATATAGGAGCAGATACTGCTGCACTCATGCTACTGCCACCATAGCTCTCTGAAATCTGCTTCCCTTTATCCACTCTCAAACACTCCAGTATCCTTGAAGCTCTTTTCTGCGCCAATGTACTGCCAAGAAGCGTCAATTCGAGCAATGCCGTTACAATTCCAGCCTCGATCATTGCCTGCCTATCACCATAAGCTTTGTGAGCCATCACCATCAAAATGTACGACGCTTTCTCTTGGCAACCTGGCGAGTCAGTCCAGTTTATAATGTCAACCAGTATAGGGAATGCATCTTTAACTCCGCTAATTGCCTTTCTGCCTTCAGGGGTAGACACGATATTGCTGAGTATAGATAATATCCGTTCACTGATTTCCATGTCTCCCAAGGCATTGATAAGGAAAGGGACCAAATCAGTTTCGATTATAATGCAGACATTGGAGGGGAAAATGGAAAGGTTGTAGAGAGCTCTGAGGGCATCTTGCTTTGCTTGGGGGCTACTCTTGTGGTCTATATCTATAAGGGTATTCACCAAAAAGGGGATTGCACCTGACAATCCGATGATGGGTTTGTTCGAATCTAAAGCACTCAAGCCAAGAAAATTCGCCACTATAGCCTCTGCGATCGACGGGTCTACGGTCTCCTCAGGAGACTCAATAAGCTTCAACATCTTATGAACGGCCCCTGCCTTGACGATGGCTGCTTTATTCCTACAAATGAGACCAAAAGAGATGAGATACGTGAGCTCACAGTCACAAACCAGGAGGAACTGGACAAATCCAAAATGCACTGAAAAACACATAATTGCGTGAAAAGTGACAAAAGCTATAGCGTGAGCAATAAAAAACAAGATAGCGCATTCTCTCAAATGCGGCACAATGAAACCCTATGAAGATGACACATGAGAACAGGGAAAATGACTTGTCAAAATACCTTCCAAAACATGGCAAATCAAAATAATTAAAAAAATGCTCATTTTGCAGATGAATAATTGATGACAACATAGAGGGCAGGACTCCACAGAGAGCCTGAACCTGCATGTGAAAATAGATCAATTCAAAAGCACATAACAGACAACATCATGGCTGGTCGAGGTAAGAAAAAATATTTGATGGCGACACTAGAAACAGAGCTTGAAGAAAGAGTTGAAATGTGCGATGCGAAACACATCCAGATCGTCAAGCTGAGAATTTTAGCAAAAAGCAGAGGCTGAACTGCAAAGCACGAAAAATGAAGCAGAGAAATTCTTCAGAAGAAAAGAAAAAGATGGGGCACAACAAGATCGTCGGGAAAAATCCAGTTACATGCAAGAGGTGAAAAAGAAGACATTTTTTCCCAGTTAATGGCAGAACACGGTGCCGAAACCGATCAAATGCAGAAATCAGAGAAGAACGATCTAACCCACTCCAGAAATCCCCAAGAACTCACATGTCATTGCCAATGCCGAGATTGAGCAAAGCGTAGAGCGAAGAAATCTGCGAATCGAGATCCAAAGAATCGAGCATTCCCACCAATGGCGGGATCGCCCCTAGCATCGCCAGCGTCGTCCTCGCCCCGGAGTCCTCTTTCGCGAGCAATCTCACATTGCGAGCGCTCTCCTTCCTCTTCTCCTCCCGGTCCACCACCTCTCCCTCACCTTCCCCCTCCGCATTCTGCAAATCCCTCACCACGCGCTTCAGCTTTTCCAGGGCCTCCACCTTCTTCCTCGTCTCCACGTGGGTCTCCTGCCTCTCGTGGATCTCCGCCAGCTGGAGCAGGTCGCTGAGCTTTTCCGACTTGGACACGAACGTCGCCAGGGTCTTGGGGGTGCCCTGCCCCCGCCGCGGCGCCGGCGGGGGGAGGTCGGGGTCCGGGTCCGCCCTCGGAGGGCTCGGGGGGGCCTTGCGGTGGCGGCGGCGGGAGAAGGACCCGCCGCCGCAGCGGAAGGCGTCGAGGAGGCGGCGGCGGAGGGCGGAGCCGGAGAACGAGGGCCAGAGGCGGCTAGTACCGGTGCCGCCGGCGGTTGCGGCGGCGGAGGTGGTGGAGGAGGCGCGGTTGAGGAGGAGGGAGCCGATGTCGTTGCCCGGCGGGCAGTTTCCGGCCATCTTTCGGAGGGCTGGCAGCGACCCAGATGGCAGAGAAGCTACATTTCACGGCGGGGACAGGGGGAGGAGGTGGCGGTGCGGATGTGTGCGCGTCACGCACGACATCTGGAGATGGGTTCGTCGTATCTTCGATAAAGTTCGCAACTTGGAGGAAGGGGAAGGGGAGCGCCGTCTCGCTCGCTGCGCTCAGCTCAGTGCTCGAGAAGTAGAGAGAGAGACAGACTTTTCTTCTTCCTTCTGCTTCGTCGTCTTCGTTTTGTTCGCGGTTTTTATACAGGTGTCAAAACGTGCAGAGAAAGAGTGAGAGAGAGTGAGAGAGGGAGTGGGACTTTCGAGTTACTTTCTTTTAGAGATTTGTATATATTATCTGGTTCAAAATTATTATCGTTTTTCTATGGGAAAATTCTAAAAAATGACTTGCGGTACTTATATTTTTTTTAAATAAAAGCTCTAAATGAATCTAATTTAAAATAAGGGTCTGAATTGTCGTCACTTTATCAAATAATGGTATGAAGTGGTTATATCTGTTTCAAATAATGACTAACTTTTTCGACAACCAATGATATTTTCGTCATTTATCATTTTTTTTCTTTTCTTTTTTCTAGTTTTGCTTCTTCCTCTTCACCGGTGGCCGATCGAGCGAGGGTCGCCCTCACCTGGGGAGGCCGCCCCTTGTCAACCATGGACGAGGGCTCGACAACCCTCATCGGCCCAAAGCGAGGGCTTGTAGGCCCTCGCCAGCCTCATAGTTGGCTGTGAGGGGCAACCTCCCTAGGTGAAGCCACCCCTTGCCTATGGGCGACAATGGTGGCTTTCGCCCAGCCCTCTATGGGGGTCACTGGTGGCCAATCGGCCACCAACGAAGAGGAAGAAGAAGAATTAGAAAAAAGAGAAGACAAAGGAAAAGAAAAAAGGTTAAAAAGAAGAAGAAGGTTTGGATGAAAATACCCTTGATCGATTGGAAAATTTAGTCAATCGACAATTGGCGAGTCTTTTATTTAAAACAAGCATGACCACTTCAGGTCCTTATTTGAAACAATTAATACCATTTCAGGTCCTTATTTAAAATAATGTCCATTTCAGGCCCTTATTTAAAAAAATGAGAAGACTTTGGGTCCTTTTTTGGAAATTTTCCTTTTTCTAATTATAAAATCGATTTTTTTGGGGGCTTTTTGTTAGATTTTTTTTCTAATATTAAAGTTGAATTTTATTTTATTTTTTAATATTTTTGTTAGTCCTATTCTAAAAATTCTCTAACTCTTATTCTCATTTACAGAGCATGAGAGTTAAAACATATACTTGATGCTAAATTATCTCCACCTAAACCTTTTGAGAAAGTGGGATTCAAACACTCACCACCTCCTTCCCATGTGGGAACGATAGTCACCAGAGCAAATGAGGCCCCTTTCTCTCTTTTTGAAATGTGGAATTTTGGGGTGATTTTTGGCATTTATGTCTCATTTTGAGAACGTTTTAAATGAGGCCCTGTCTCTCTCTATTCTCACACCTAACTCCTTAAAAGGGATATTTGAGTGAAAATGGCTAAACCATCCATATACTTCAAGCAACACTTACATTCTTGAATTTAAGTGAAACAGCTTGTAATTATAAGGAAATCTTGGGATCTTGATTAGGGAAGAAAACCAAGTGAGAAACTTGGATACATGTATTTTTTTTCAAAAGATAAATACGATTTTTTTATTGGCCCTATCCAATTCAATTCTTATTCTAATTATCACTTTTAGACTTTTTGCCATTCTTTTCTTTAATATGTGGAAATTGAAATTTACACTTAAAACTAAATCATCACTATCCCAATTCTCTTGAGAAAGTGGGGAATCGAACCCCCACCTCTCCTTTCTCATGTGAGAAGGACGGCTGTTGAAGCAAACCTTAGTGGTTGATACATGTAATTTAACTTGGCATGGAATGCACTATTTATCCTCTTAAATTCATATTTGGAGAAAAAGGATTAGCAGAACTAACCTAAAAAAAGGTAGAGATAAACAATATGATTAATATCATGAAAAATTCCAAATTCCAAATTGGTACATCTATAAAAGTTTTACCTCAAGTTAGTTTTTTTTACTATTAAAACCCGAAATTGATATATTTATGATATATTTATCTAAATTTAATTTTTAAAACATCAAAAACTTAAAAACCGATGCATTTATGGTAAATTTACTCTCTATTAATTTTCATTAAATTAGACTTGATACCATGAAAAATTACAAATGGGTATACTTGCAATTGCTATATGTTATCCAACTCAAGAATTTGAAGTTAGTATCAATTTCTTACAAGTGCATTGGTTTTGGTTTTTTTTGTGGTTTAAAAATTAATTTGAGATAAATTTGTCACAAATATATCAATCTTTGGTTTTTCGAGATATTAACCCCATATAACAAAATTTTTATTGATAAATGTCTAGACATCTATCAAGTAGTAGATTAAGAAAATTTGTTAGCTTCCCATACAACAATAGTTATTATATTATACACAATCAGTGTCTTGAAAATCGAGTTATTTTCACGCTTTGTTTATTCTGTAAAAGATAAATAATGATTATTTGCATATTTTAAAATGATAGTTTATTAAAAACATATTCTTGTTATTGGCAACAGTGTATAAATTATACGATTACAACCGATTTTTCAAATTATTAAGTAAATTTTTATCAATATTTTCGAGCGCTTATCAATAATATTCATATAAACAATAAAAGAACCAGAAGCCCCATGCTCAAGAAGAAGCCTGGCGTCTTGGTGGAGGAGCACTGCTACACTACCCGTGCATGGAAATTCGTGCAGGAGCTATTTTCTACTGCGGGTACGGCGCACGACAAAGCATGGACCGCGTCACTTTCCTCCTCCTCCTCCATCCTTTTCTTTTCTCAATCATCTGGTGCAGTCCAGCTAAAAGAACAGTTGGTGGTAAGATACATGCGTCCAAGGGAGAAACTTCCCGGTGGGGCCAGCGGGTTCCTGATTGGCCGGTGCACGTTAATTACGGTGCAGGGGGGAGCAGGGGAAGATGGGTGGCCGGGGGGGCAGTAAATGTGGGGGAGAGCAGCAGTGATGGGCATGTGCGCATGGTGCAGGTGCAGGTGCATTTGCTTCTCTGACGTCCTTCTTCAGCGGTGGAGGAGGAGGAGGAGGAGGACGTTGCTCCGGGAAGCTTCAAGGGCTCGACTTTAGATGGATTTTCCCTTAGATGGGATCCTGCGCTGTTTACTGGTTTGGGCTTCGGTTCTTGACGGAATCACGGTCGAGCCACTGGTCTCTGATCACCAGCTTCGATTCTGTCGTTCTTGTCGTGGCACGTGCTGGTGCTTCACAGATCTGCAGCTGAACTGAGGACCCTCTATTCCCGTTAGAAGGAAGGAAAGAGAGCAGGAAAGAACGAACTTTGATTCTTTTGTTGTTTCTGCATTGATCAGCTCGAATGATTTTGTGAAAGAAAAGGATTATATGATTTGAGTCAATGTATACCTCGGCGAAATGATAAACGTGGTCCTTCTGGTGGGATCTGATAATTTTCCCCACTTTTAGTTTGGTAGAAGAATGCCAAAAGAGAGAATAAAAATTCATAGGGTTTTAATGCAAGTGCGAATCTTGAACCGGTACCCCTTGGACACATATGCTTGAGATCATTTTCGCATCGCAAAAGATCCAACATGAGTATTAACTCAAAATTGATTCTTTCTCACGAAAAAATTCGAATCCACTTTTCATTAAAATGCATATCCACACACGTGGATTTTTCATGTTGGATCTATCTTGCAGTCATCTTTGATATGTGTACATTTTAACCGGATATTGAATGAAATTTTAATGGATAGTAAATTTGGGTGAAAGCCTAAGGGAATCATTTTAGATTTTTCTTGTGAAATGAAAATTGATTCGGGATAAATTTAAATGAGTAACAACTTATAATTTTCTGCAAGATGAAAATTTGTTTGGAAATTATGTGTGGTGAGTGTACCAATTCAGGCGCCTTAATGGTATTAACGCGAATTCGTGTATCTTCCCATATACAATGCATGGACGGACGAGAGTTTTTGGAGGGCCTCCAAATTTTGCTATGATTGATGACGGTATTGAAGAGGACAAAAAAGAAGCTAGACGTGCTCATTTTGATCAGCCAAAAGAGCCTTGGACCACAGAGATGTGAAGGCACGTCCCAAATGTGCATAAGAGTACAACTGTACTAGGAACATAGTAAGCATTGATGTCGTTGCCTTGTTGGGACATCATCTTCACCTATATAAACTGTGCTGAAATATACAAGGACAATGCTAACGAGATCCACATGGGTTGATATTACAAAAAAAAGAGAATTAATATTACGAAAAACTCCAAACCAATACATTTATAATAAATTTATCCCAAATAAATATATTGACCATAAAAAATCAAAAACCGATACAACTATGATAAATTTACTCATATTAATTTCTGTTATCAAATTAAATGACACATAATAATTGACAGATATACGAGTTTGAAATTTTATCCTTCATTTATGATTTTTCATAATATTAATCAAATTTAATGAAAATTAACGGAAAAATAAATTTATCATTAATGTATTAATTTTGAAACTTTTGATGATCACGAGGTAAATTTTTTTTTATCACAACTGTACCAGCAAATTCATTCTCCATGTTTAAGATCAGAGTCTTGGAGAGAATCCCGAGTCTTTTCCTCAACTCGGTGGTTTCATTGGCGTTAAGTGCCGATTCGTAGCATGATCTATGAGAGAATTTCTCTACCCCGCCTCCCGAGGCGGTACAAAGCAGTTTCTGTTCCAGGATTGTGACTGCCTAACCAACAGAGAGATCGAATCCTTAAAAAGAAATGGCAATGATTTTCGCGACATCACGTCATATGAAATGCAGAGAATGAGACGACGGGAATGGACCCCGTCATCATAATGAAATTTGCTCCCGCAAATATAGCAGGATTAGCAAGTCCTTAAAAGAGTGACAGAGCTAACGCTCTGTGCAAATGATCGATTTGGACATTTGACAGCAACCGATTTGCGATTTGCGGGGTTCGACGTGAATCCCGCTTAGTAACAGTATCCAATGGTTGTTCAAAAAGCTTTTCTCAGATTCTCTAGCTAGTGATAGTTAAAGCTGTGTAAGGAAGAACAATCATTGGGTGACCCTCCAACCTTTTACTCTAAGGACTCAAGAACCTCATGAAGTTCACTGAAAGTTCAAAGAAACATTAGCTCCGGCATTGAAATGGGCTGATCAATAGAGCGGAACTTGCCCTGCATGGGACATTATGTACAGCTACCTTATCTCCAGACAAACCAGCTCAAGGTTGGCAGGTGGTTGTAGCTATCTCGACTCGCTGTACACTCGAAGCTAACTTGAACACGACCGTCACAACCAAAATCTTATTACTTACCAGAACGATGCAGGGCGATGCATGTGCAAACAACATGAGACGCAGGTTACTCAGTGTTAATCATTGGCAACCATTGCATCCATTGGGCTGCTCTCCAATCTCTTGATGCACAACTTTTTCTGCGGGGGAAGGTCCTTGGCTGAAGGCGATGTAACAGCATCGACAATCACTGAGTCGTCCTCCTTGAAGTCTCCTCTCAAGATACCCATAGCAATTTCGTTCTCAACCAACTGTTGGATCACCCTCTTCACGGGTCTGGCACCAAAATTTGGATCGAAGCCCAATGTCCCCAGGAGCTCAATGGCTTCCTCAGTGTAGTGAAGTTCAATTTTCTTCTGTTTTAGCCGTTCTTTCAACCGGCCCATCTGCATCAGGTGGAAAACAGACCATCAAAATGTTTGGCTACAAAACTAATATGGATGTGCTAGGGGCATTTTGACACAGAACATAAGAATCCTGTCAGATGTGTTACTCAGAAAGGCGCATCCTTAGCAAACATACAAGAACTAAAAGGCTTTAGGCATACTGACAAGTAAACAATACCAATACTGCTTAACAAAATTATCATTTGGATATTTAAATAAGCAATGCAATATAATTCCTTTTCCTACAAACATATATTGCTAAATCATAAAAATTACCACAGATAAAGATTCATCATTTGCAACATATTGGACTTTTGCATCACAAAACAATAGTTATCAACATGTAACCCATAAGAATTCAAGTTACTTGAACTGCAGTAAGAGAATGCACAGAAGCTTTATGCAAGCAAGGCATTGGTAACCTATGCGGTTGCACCATTGTTCATTAGCATCAATCAATTTACCCCCGTTATGCGAGAAAGCGTTAAGTCATGATAAAAGGTTAAAAAACAAATGCTAGTTCAGCCTTTATATTTACCCCCACTGAGAAAAGGACATTGACGCAAGAATGCAGCTTGTATATGCATTCAACAGTAGTCTTTTTTGTGATTAAGCTTACACAATGCAACACCTCCAAGGAGAAAATAAAAGTGAGCTAAAGATTAGTTACCTGGAGCTTCACAATTTTGCCAATTTCCTTGGAGTCCAGTGGCTGGAATACGATGTACTCATCAATTCGATTCATAAATTCTGGGCGGAATGTTTGTCTGGCCAACTCAACAACTTGTCTTTTCATAATGTCATAAATTACTTCCTTGGTGTCCGTAGTATTACGGAGAGTTTCAAGTATAAAGTGAGAGCCAATATTAGAAGTCATTATCACGACACAGTTTGTAAAACTGACGGTCCTTCCCTGGGAATCGGTTATTCTTCCATCATCCAACAGTTGTAACAAAATGTTGAACACGTCATGATGTGCCTTCTCAATCTCATCAAAGAGCACAACTGAATAAGGTCTTCTGCGAACCACTTCAGTCAGCTGCCCACCTTCTTCATATCCCACATAACCAGGAGGTGCACCAACCAAACGTGAAACTGCATGTTTCTCCATGTACTCACTCATATCTATTCTAACAAGAGCGTTTTCTGTGTTGAAGAGAAATCCAGCTAAAGCCTTGGCAAGCTCAGTTTTGCCAACACCAGTAGGGCCCATAAACATAAAACTTGCTATTGGTCGGTTTGGATCAGATAATCCAGCCCTCGAACGACGGATTGCATCAGCTACTGATTTAACTGCTATATCTTGACCAACCACTCTCTTGTGAAGGACCTCCTCCAGCATTACCAGCTTTTCCTTCTCAGATTGTTGAAGGTTTGACAAGGGAATGCCAGTCCATTTGCTGACAATTTCAGCAATGTCAAGATCAGTGACCTCTTCTCGTAACAAAGATTTTCCTGATTTCCTGAATTCTGCAAGATTCTTTTCAGCCTCTTCTAACTGGCGCTGAAGGGAAATGAGCGTTCCATATTTGAGCTCAGCAGCACGGTTTAGGTTGTATTCACGCTCGGCAGCTTCCATCTCCAGATTTACTCTATCAATCTGTTAGACAGAGAAAAAGGTCAAATCAAGGTAAAATATGCAAAAGGAAGAATCATGAAAAAGAATTACGTAGGGGTACAAGAGTTACCTCTTCTTTTATTGATCGAATCCGAGTCATAAGAGCTTTTTCACTTTCCCACTGCTCCGTCAGTTCTTTTTGCTTCTGTTTAAGCGAATTTAAGTCATTTTCCAACTTATGCAACCTTTCTTTAGATGCTTTATCTGTGTCATTTTTCAGAGATAACTTCTCCATCTCTAACTTAAGCACAGCTCTGTCTATCTCATCCAATTCAGTAGGCTTGGATGTAATCTCCATTTTCAGCTTTGCTGCAGCTTCATCAACTAGATCAATGGCTGAGGGAGAACCAACATAACCATAATTAGACAACAGAAGGAGCTGCAAAGACATGTCTATTGAGGTAAAGTAGAGGGCATTCAAGACAAGAAGTTGGAATAAATTACACCTTCTCTTTATACATTTAGATTGTTCTATCACGATGGTCATATTTCTCAAAGTTTGTGAGATGGAATTATCCAAAACAGTGGCAAAATGGCATTCTACTCCTAAGAGAGTATCTAGATAATGAAGAAAATAATGGAGAAAAAATATCAAGCAAAAGAAGAAGAAGAAAATAGGAGATAAATCAAAGTAATAGCTGACAGAATACACTATATTGCCAGCAACTGTATATCTGAATCACAATGCAAAACTTTTTTTTTTTTTTTTTTTATAGTTAGGCGCCCTGCAAAAGAAAAAAGATACTGTGCAGTTGCACAGTCTTTGTGCATTATCGCTGTAATGCGTCATTCCCAACAACAGGAACATTAGTTATCATTTGAAAATTTTACAGGAATATGTCATTATCAATTGAGGGGAGTCAATTAGTTGCTCTTACGCAGGGGTATAGCAAGAGTCATAAGCACAGGAATACAATGCAACACTGATAAAATTCATATATTACCTTTGTCAGGCAGAAAGCGTTCAGAAATGTAACGATCTGAAAGGACAGCAGCTGAAACAAGGGCACTGTCTGATATTTTTACGCCATGATGTAGTTCATACCGCTCACGCAATCCGCGAAGAATGGAAATTGCATCCTCAACAGATGGCTGCCCACAAAACACTTGTTGAAACCTACGCTCTAGAGCAGCATCCTTCTCAATGTACTTCCTATACTCGTTCAGTGTTGTTGCACCTATGCAACGTAGCTCACCGCGACCTAACATTGGTTTCAACAAGTTCCCTGCATCCATTGCGCCACTTGTCGCTCCTACATGCACAACACAAGCAGTACTTACACAATTTGCATTTGGCATGTGGAAGTAAACAGAAGAAAATCAGCACACAGTAATCGGAATAAAACCATCACATGAAAAACAAAAGCAAAATGAAAAAAATAGATTATACTAGAATTTGCATGATTACAAAGTTTAATAACATGATAAAGAAATAAATGACTTTTTCATGCATGTCGAAAAATTGTTTTACATAGTCCCTAATAACAATGATTGAGATGGAACCAGGAAAGAAAAGCAAGAAGGATACACACCTGCACCTACAACAGTGTGGATCTCATCAATGAACAATATAATCTGCCCATTTGAAGCTGTTACTTCCTTCAAGACAGCTTTCAATCGTTCCTCAAAATCTCCACGGAACTTAGCGCCCGCAACTAGTGATCCCATATCCAAGGAAATCAACTGCATAGGTCGAGATCAACCAGACATCCTTTTAGCAGAAAGCTCTCTAAAAAATCACATTATGATCTAACCAACTTATCTTGATCGGACAGCCAACAATTACAACCTTTCTGTTCAACAGTGGCTCTGGTACATCCCCACGGACTATACGTTGAGCCAACCTGTTAAGAGTGAGAATTACAACAAAGAAATTACATACAATCAAAAAATTTGCAACATTCACCCTGGGAACCATGTCACTAGACATGCTCACTCCCAAAATGACGGTAACACGTACGTAGTTTAACAATGGCTACTCTCGGAATACTTTCTACTGCAAAGCAAAAGTTACATGATAGCTAAAAGGATGGAACCAGCACACTGAATGAGTGACACCAGCACTCCTTTGAACTACTTTAGCTCTAGATTTAGATCCGTAAAAAAACCTATAGAGCCCAGCTCTACTGATTTGTTGAATTCAATAGAATGTTTCCCTTGAGAATAATTGTAACCCACTGCACCTTATCAGCTTGAAGGTCAATTACATCTTCACAAACAAAGTCTCCTACATTATGACATCATCATAAAAGAAAGGAAGCCAGTTTTTGGTCCGTCAGAAAATGATTTGCATGAGTAATTTGATCCTAATAACTATACCACAGATAGAAATAAAGTTGAGAAAAGCTTAAAAACATTGAACTATTCATATGACACCAAATAACAGCAATGGGAGCTTCATGAATGATTCTTCATGATACATACTGGCAGCACACACAAACAATATAACCAAAAAAGAAGAACAAGTCTAACAACACATCAGGGACTAATATACTAAGCTTAAGAAAATAAGATTGAACTGAGAAACCTACCCTTCAGCAATTGCAGTTTTCCCCACACCTGGCTCACCAATAATTACTGGATTATTCTTAGTTCTCCTACATAATATTTGAATGCAACGCCGGATCTCATCGTCACGACCAATAACAGGATCTAGCTTGCCCCGCCGAGCCATTTCTGTCAAGTCATTGCCATATTTCTCGAGTGCTTCATATTTTCCTTCTGGGTCTGTTTGTAGGAGACCAAAGTAATGTTATGACTGATGCCTTAGTAGTCAAAGAAGCAAAAGAAATAGACCAGGAATCAACAAAAGAAGGTCATCAAGCTTTGGGAGGACAATAACGGATCATTTGCCACAACATGCATATTAGAGGGAATACTTAGCCAGCTGAGAAACATCATGAAAGGTTCGAGATAAAGCTGAGAAATACAGTGCAATATTTGACATAAAGTTTTAGAAGCTTCAGTTAAGCATGAAAATATCTTCATCTTCCCTAAGCAGTTATCCTGAACACTTTGAGATTCTGAAAGCATATCTTTTTCTGATAGTTGAATATCATCAAAAGTTTCAACATGATTGTTCCCTCAAAAGAGATGCTTCTTTGCAGGATGAAGAATTGTTCTGTAGCAGCTGCCAGCAGCACTGCTTCTCATCTCACAACTGACAAGCAAACTCTCACTGTCTCTATGGACTTCTAATAGGCAGAGTAACAAGCAAAGTCCATCAGGAAAGCAGAAGCCCATTCCAACAACAACCCAGATGGACTTAGTTCAACAGCAAGTGGAGGCTATGTAGAGTTCGTTGATTAATGAAGTTTCATGAAGACAATGGCTAGCCTGTCTATGGGAAATCAATGTCACATATATTGTTAACCTGTTCAAGTGCTCACAATTACAGAAACCTCTGAGAAAACATGGGAAGCAATGTTTTATAAGGACTGATGTCTTCCAAAAGTATACTGTGATTCACAAAAAGATTGTTGCTGAAGTTGAACAACAATAGGACATACTCTGATCTGTTACTCTTTGATTTCCACGAACAGCTTGAATGGCCTCCCTAAAATCCTTCTCACTGAGCTGGAGATTTCGAAATAATTGCTGCCCAAACCTCTTATCAGAATGCAATGCTAGTAAGAGATGCTCCACAGAAACAAAATCATCTCCCATTTCTTTCTTGTACTTCCGAGCATTGTCCAAAAGGGAGGCAAGATGTGTGCCCATTATAGGGCCACTAGTATCGCCCACAACCTGGTGCAAGATCACAAATTGTTACCAAACCTCAAATAACCTTTGGAGAAGGACAAAATTGAATTAAAAAACAAACATATAACTGAATACATGCCTTTGGTTGTTGGGATATGAAATTGTCCACAGCCTGCAGAACTGATGTGTTGTCAAGGCCAGCTTTAGTGAGAATTCTCCTGGCTAAACCATCCTTTTGCTCCAAAAGAGCTTTCATTAGATGCTCAGTTTCCACCACTTGTTGTTTGCAAACTCGAGCTGCATCAACAGCGCCAACAATGCCCTCCCAGGCCATCTCAGTGAACTCTGATGGATTTGTCTGAGGCAAACAAAGCCGGACTTCAAGTAAATTATAAAAATAAAAACAAAAACATATCAAACGAAACAGGTTGACTTCTCTTCCAGAAATTCTGACCAAAAAAAAAAAAAAAAAAAAAGGATGACGAGGAAAAAATTGCCAGGTCAATCCTGCTATATTAAACACAAAGATCCAGTAAATTTAACGGGATTAGGACAGAATTCTTCAAATGAGATGCTTACTCGATTGGTAAGCATTTATCACACTAAACTCCAGTCCACCATATCTTTAACTTTGAAGGAAATCAAAGGCAAAACATGCCGAGTATAGATTCATCACCAAATCACGAAAAAATTGAACAGCCAGCTTTAGACTTTGGATGTTCAAAATCAAACACTTAGTTTTAACTCAAGGAACCGTGTTAACTTGTAAAATCAAGGGAACCGTCGCCTCCACTGCTAAGAAAATGTAATACTACTCAAGTGTTAGGCAGACCTTCATAAGCAAAAAAGCTCACGGAAGATGGGGAAGTTGAATGCAGAATTTTGGTAAATTTGCAGCTTATAATTCTCCAACATATACCATAAAGAACCATTAAACGATATTTTTAATTTAACATTCATTGAGAATACAGCTAAAAGTAATGCACTTTGGTGATAAAGGAAATAATATTATTTCTTTAAGCTTATAATGTTTACATCAAACGCCCGGTAATCTATTCTGTAAGTGCAAGATCTTGGGAGAAAGTTGCTTAAGGCCACAGTTGTCACAAACACAACACAGGAAAGAACCAAACTTATGTCCCATAAGCTTCAGCAACACCAGAAGAAGACTCCAGACAAATTGCTCTAAACTCGATTTCCACAAACGAGCACAATTCCCAGCTCGAACGTAAACAAGCTCAAATAAAATGGAACCGTCCTAGGCTCCCGGCATCAAGCCGACACCGAGCGACCAAAAACACATCAAAATCACACCTTTCGATGATATCACAAAATACCCGCATCCACACAATGAATATCGATCGAATTCCAACCTGAGACGCGCTGGCGGCGGTTGAGTAAGCCGGAGACGACGGCCCAAAGCCCCGGGAACCGAAGCCGACGACGCCGCGGAGCTTGACGCCCCCGGCGGATACCGAGGCGAGAACATTAGCCTCGCGAAGCGGTGGGCCGGGCAATGGGTGAACGGCGTTCCCGAAACCGGAAGCGGAGCCGGAGAGCGAGCGAGAGCGGGAGAGGGTAGAGGAGGCGGCGGCGGCGGAGGAGCGTTTGGGCGGCGCCGAGGCCGCGTTTATGGCGGCCAAGGCGGTCTTGGTGAGCTTGGAGGCGGTTCTCCTCGTGGCCATTGAAGAAGGTTTCTGAAGTGGGTAGTGAAGCAGTAGTGGCTTTGAGGGAGGAGGAGAGGGTGGTGGTGGTGATTCGGTGATGCTTGGGGAGGGGGCAAGGGGAAGGTTGTGGAAGGAAATGGTAGCTTCTTCTGCTTCGCCTTATTTTATTTCCTTCCTTTTTTTTTTTTCCTTCCCTTAATTTCTCCGAACGCAGTTTCGGATTTTACGAATTTCCACGTCGGCACGCGCGGGGTCACCGGTCTTGCCACGTCAGAGGTATGATTGCTAATTGGGCTTACGGACACCGAGAAAATATCGGCTACACAACAAGATGTGAGCGCAACAAAATAGAGAAACTATGTGATTGCGACACGTGTCCAAAGTGAAGTCCAAACCACATACTCTCTTTCCCTCCTCGCTTTCTCTCTTCGCTCAGTGAACTCCTCCCACCATACCAGCTCAGCTCATCAATGGTTTCCGCAACAACGAGACCCACCTTCTCCTTCCTCCTCTCCATAGAAAAACAAACCGACCATGGGCACCACCTTTTAAAAACTTTTTTGAGTACGGAAATTCATGCATATCACTCCCAAGCATCGAGTTTTGTTCCCTAGGTGGATTGGATTTTAAAATTCATGTTAGATAATTCTTTTTTACACAAGTTATTTCTTATCGTAAGAAACAACTGACAATTTACACAACATAAGGTCTGAAATAAATTTAGAAGGTGCGAAATGCAAATCTTGAGAATGATTTTATTGATATTTGTGTTTATTTTTTTTCTTAATTAAGACAATTGTTTTTAAAATTAAAATGAAAACTTTCAAATAAGAGTTTGAAGTGCCTTCATTTTTTCAAATAAGAGCCTTAAGTGAATTTTATTTCAAATGATGGCCACTGAGTCAAATTAGAAGAAAGAAAATAAATGTTTATGTTATATCCCTCAAAATCTCTCTCTATTGTCTATTGAGAGAGAGAGGAGAGACATTAAACTCACCTACTATTTTTTCCCTTCATGACTTTTGCTCTTGTGATTATTCAATCTATGCCCTCGTTATGTATACTCCAACCTACTTTGCAAAATCCTGCTCATATTATATTTATGCATATCATCTTCAATGTAACTAAAAGATCATTATACCCTCGATTGGCAAGCAAGTCGTGTTTCAATTTCCTAATCAACCCAAACCCTAATAAATTAGATTGTTGGTTTGGGTTGGATGAGTTTGGGTTCCATGCGAAAATGACTATGGTTTTGAGTGGAAGTCCAAACTTGATTGATTATATTATTAAAGTATCTTCTCGATAAAACAAAATTATCATCGGGAAAATTTCTTCATATTCGTAGCTAAAGAAGAAAAAAACAAACAAAAGTATAAAGAGATCATATTGTTTATTAAAAAAACGAAACTAAATTGAACCCAAACGCTACATTTTCTAATCGATTATGAAGATAAATAACCATGATAATCCTTCTAATAATGCTTGTTCTCACCATTGTGTTTGGCACGACAAGCAGTTGGTTTAATTATAATTTGTCTGCCCCTTGTAATTTCATGGTTGTCCTAGTCAACCTTCTGTCATTTATTTTCTCCTCGATTGGGTCTGCTTTTAGCACGGGAGGACGTTCGAGCCAGAATTCTATCTTCGATTTCCCACTGTAACAAATTCGGATAAAATAAGGTGCTTAGTGTTTACTAGGACTACAAATTTCTCAAGTGGGTTCTTCGCATCGCCAAAGAAAGGTCTTCAAGACCAAAACTTCAGGAAAATTGATGCACTACATCTCTATTAAAATTTTCTGGTACTTAACTGAAATCGGAAATAAATTAAAAATTATTTTCTGTCTTTTGAAAATGAAGGCCTCATGTGTTTTCATAAATAAATATGCACCATTCAAATGCTAGTAACTTGAGTATAAGCAGATGGGAAGCTAAGCATGGACACTGGATCCTAAGCCTAGCCCTTTGCAGACTAGGGACCTAGATGTCCATGCCCACCTACTCGTGCTCATGCGTAGGCCCCCAGGCTTGTCTGTGGGCTCGACCCTCTGCAAATTAGGGACCTAAATGCTAAGTAGCATCGATACTGAGACGTTACACGCGACATGCACAATAATACGGTATGCGATGCGCCGACACGTTATTTCTCCAAAAAAAAAAAAAAAAAAATTAACGCGTTGGGACACATTATATATTAAATGTATATTTTTTATATGTAAAAATGATAATTTCAATTAAATTAATTTGTTCAAATTTACAAATAAATAAATAATAAAAAAGAGTCTAGAATGAATTTACACTAAAAACAATTCACCAATTGTTAATATCATTCATTGTTTTAATTTGACAATTTCAACTCCATTCTAATAATCCATAAAACTTAGAGAAAAAACAAGCAACCCACATTCCAGATTTGGGTATTAGAGCATATTGGAAGAGAAGATAAAAACAAACTTGAGGGGTGAATTGCGTGCCATGGAAAGTAGTCAGAAGAAAGGAAAATACTAAAATTTTCTTCTTTCTCCCTTTATTATTTTTAGTTTTTTTTTTACATATTTAGATTTTGACCCCTTATTTATAGAAAAATTTTAAAATCAATTCCGTACGTGTCGGAATCACTTGTTGGAATTCCGAACTCGCGTGCCGCTTCTCAACTTGAGTGTCAGAGAGTATCGGGGAGAGTTGATCAAGTGTCGAAGAGTGTTGGACACGTTTCAAAGTATCCGACACAACATGAAGACTCTCGGAGAGTGTTGGTGCTTTCTAGCCTAAATGCCCATGCCTAGCTACCCCTTGCTCATGCTTGGGCCCTTGGCGGGAGGCTTTGGACCCCATACTTGTGACTGGATCCCCAGAGCCTAGTTCCATCAAGGCTAGGCTTAGGACTTTGGTGTCCATGCATAGATCTTTGACAATTGAGCCTTGTCCATCGAAGCCGGGCATGGGACCTTGATGCCTGTGCCTAAAAACTCGATGCTAGGACCTGGGTCCCCGGTCCCTTGAGGCGGGGCTTGGCACCTTGAAAGTGTAAAAGATATCAAAACTAAAGTCTAGGCTTCCATATAATCAATCTCAAAAACATTCGATCAAAATTTTAAGGGCAATATTGTTAGAATACTTGCTAACAAGGTGTAAAAAACTGTTTGAGCTATGGTAGAAAGATTCTTGTGATCATCTAGACCTATATATGACCAGGTTGCAGTTGACATTATTACCGTGTGGTGAGTAGCTTATGTAGAAGTATTAAACGAGACTCGTTCAATTACTCGAGGAGTATTCAATAGGAGCATAATATACCAAATAACAATTGGATTCTTCTTGGCCAAAAAAAAAAATTCTATCATGACCTACCCTTTTCATCCGAAGAGAAAAGGAAATAGGGTTAGGGGTATTGCCTAATTCGGGCCAACGGCTATTGATTAGGGATAGACTCTCTCAAGCTCGTATCTCACACGACATTACATTCCATTTTTTTTTTCCTTAACAACCTAAATATTTTTAAAAGTCACTATTAGCCTATTGAGGTCGGCTAGAAACTAATGATGTAGGAATGTCGTCTTGATTCCTATACAATCAAAGATTCTAGAGTTGGGACTTGATTATGCTGATGCCTATTAACGTCATTTCGATACTTCTAACTTGGAAGGTTGTTACTTACGTGGTTACACGGTCTTGATAGTCCTAAAGGCATCAAAGTTGCTAAATGATCATGCAAATGTTTTTGTAGGATTCATTTTCATCAAAGTCCAAACTAATCCTAACATTCTAGGAAAGCGATAAACGATCAATTTATTGAAAGACAATATGGTAAATTAACACCCAAGTATTGAAACGACTTTTAAAGTAAACGCAAAGAAGAAAACCAATATAAGTTGAGCAAAGAATATACGTGGCTACTTTATAAGCCTTAGGATAGGATTCCCATGAGCTAGATTCAAATCAAGTTTAACTTCTTTCAAAATAATACTCCACTAGGGCTAAGCTACATGACTCGGACCCTATCGGTCCGAGCTGGGTCAGAACTCGGACCGGCCCTAAGGCTTAGTCCGAGTATGGCCCGACCTGAATTTGATCGGTTAGCCTCTACAACAATTCAAGCCCAAGTGAATTCAAACTAAATAAAGCACACTTTGACTACAACTGTAACAAGCCCATATTCCTCACAAGATTCTATCTCAAGCCCATCTTCTATAAAAAGATTCATCTAGCCCACACGCTCAAAAAAAGCCCATTCTATTCTTTACTCACAACACGGTGACTCGGCCAGTTGATCCGAATTTTTGTTTCTCTTCTAATATTTTTAATCTCATTTTCCTAAAATTTTTTATATTATTTTCTCCCTTTTCGTTTGCTTGCGTCGTCTTCTTCCTTGGGCGGTCTCCCACGACGAGATCTTCTTCACCAAGGCTTTTTCTCCGACGACCTCAACACACCTAACGTTGCCAATCATCGCCAAGTCCTCTTCGCAAATACTCCTAAAGTCTATATTTATCTATTACTAGACTTGTCAAATAGGTGGGTCGGGTCGAGGTTTGGGTCGGGTCGCCATAAATGGTCCCAATCCAAATTAACTCATTTATCATATACAAAATTTTTAACCCATACTTAACCCGATCCAAACCCAGTCCATTTAACTAAATCTAAAAAAACTTATTTTTTTATGATTTTTTAAAATGGTATTGCTAAAACACTTTCATGTATTATAAATCTAGCAGATAGTTTTTATAATTTAAAAAAATCCTTGATTTGTTTCTTAAATATTCTCCAAGATGTATTTTTCAAGAAAATTACAATATTTTTTTGCCTGAAATTTGAAAATAAATAAGAAAATATTTTTACCGTTTGGTGTGAAAAATATGATTAAATTTTCCTTATTTCTCATTTTAATATTTTTATTTTTTATTTTTAAAATCTAATTTATAATTATTTTTATTTTTAAAATTTCTTTTTAAAAATATAAATCTTTTATTTTTTATTTTTCTTCTTCTCTAGTTGGTCATTGACCATGATGATAGGTGAGGCTTGAGCCTCGCCGGGAGTCGGCGAGACTCGAGCTCACCCGATGTTGGCAAGCTCGAGTCTCACCAATCATTGGCAACCTCAAGCTCGCTTAAGGTCGGCGAGCACGAGCCTCACTTGTCCGTCGCCGATTACCGGCTAAGGAAGGAGGAAGGAAAAAAAAAGACAAGAAAGAAAAGAAAGAGGGAATATGCAAAATAACTATAAGTTCAATTTTTATAAAAAATTATTTTTATAAAGTCAAAAAGGGAAAGAAAGACTATATAGCTTGGGTTGGAAAAGGGTTTTAATTCCAACCCATTTAAGACCAATTATTTTAAGCTTGCAATTTTTAAACCCATTTAATTAGTCTCTTCAAAATTTAAGTGACCTATATATAACCTATTTATGATCTAAATGGCTCATATATGAGTTTAAGACCCATTTTGACATCTCTATCTATCACTACTCAATGTGGATACTCCTAGAGTTTATATGCTATGCAATTTAAATAATTTTTTAGGGTTTAAATTTTAATTCCTAATTTTTCATGCAATTAAACCATAGTCGAAATTTACGTATCAAAAAAATAAGATAGACATGGTTCATGGATAAACATACATGTGCGCACTTGCCGCGGGATGTTAAAGTGGATGCCTTTCTGGGTAGTGAATCAATAACATCTTGAGGGTGACGTCTTCATGAAGAGATTGTTGGATTTGCCTGAAGCAATAACTATCGGCTAATTTTCGGTATTTGGCTCGGTTTTCTGATATTCACATTTCAGATAATATTAAGCCCGTCTTCCAACAGAGCATTATGAGATACCCACCAAAACTAGAGAAGTTATTGGAAATCAATATAGTGCCACTTGGCCAATGCATGTTGTTTCCTATCAATTTAAGTGTAATTTCAAAATGAAACCCAGTAAATTTGGTCGTTGTTTATATCGATCCCAACTTCCAAACACTTCAATTTATCTAAATTCTAGCCTCAATGAATCTACCTCATCATTTTTGTGGAAAAGCTTACCGTATAATGATGTTTATACTTTTCACCAACTAAATGGCTACCGAGTCATGTTGACATAGACTTTGTCACTTTATTCCCGAGATTAGGTCGGCTAGGTTTTATCTAATATATAGCCAAGCTGACCAAATCTAATGAAGACCCAACTTTAGTTGACTGAGATAAGAAATTCAGTCAACTAGTATGGATTAGATTTTCCGATTTAGAGCAAAATTTCATGATTCTAGCACTTAAGTGGACTTGTCCTTCAGCCACGGTTTGATAAAAATAAACAACAGCATTCTAAGCAAGGCTACGTCTAAACTACTTATTTCACTAACTGGATCCTTTTGATAAAATTGGTTGGGGTGCCAACTCCAAGCTATGTACAAGGGTAAGAAAGTGCATTGGACATTTACCATCATATATTAGTTAAAAAAATACCAAAAAAGTCTTAAACCATTTATAGTAGTGCTGGGGATAAAACGTACTTGGAATAAGATTTTGTTAAATCAGCCATAGAACCTAATTCATTTATAGTTAGTTGCATTCTAATCATCCTAAAGCTTTAAGACCTCAACTAATTTAAAGTAATCACATTTATGATTGTATATTTAAATAAATATCAATATGAAAATTAGAAATAAACATATTGCATACTTAATGTTTGATGACCTCACTTGTTAACTTTCTAAATGTGATCGATAACGATGAAGAAATGAGGACAAAACAATGTATCGAGACAACATATAAACTATCAATACTCGTTCATCTTTACACAATTCATCGTATTAGTCCATTTATGTCAATGATTTTCATATTCACTGCTAAACTTTTTTACCGTACTTTAAAAATAAATTTTTAGTCTTAACGATTGTTACGTATTAAGCCTCATCAATAAATTGTTAGTAAATAATTCTGAGAAGAGCAAGAAAGCTATAAAGTATTCATAGGAAAGATCAATGGTTAAATATGCTTAGAAAAGATTATACTTTTCGAAATCATCTCCTTCAACGTCTAAATGAAAAGTGTTAGGGATGTAAATTAATATTAGGGATTTTTAGGATAGCCATAAAAAACCATTGCTAAAGATGGCGTCTAGTGACTGGAGAGTGGCCATTGCTACTATTCTTAAATCTTGGAGGAGAGAATTGGTCTAGAGGTATTGCCAAATTCAAGCCATGGCTTTTAACTCATGCGGATTCTCCCAAACTCATACCTCGTGTAACATTCTACGATTGATTTTCATTCAATTAATCCTATGCAAATTCATGTAAAAGAGTCCCCACTAGCCTATTCGATGCAAGAGTATATCCTACTTTCTAGGCAACTAAAGATTTGGATGTAGAGACTTGATTACACTAGTTTTAGAACAAATGCCCTTTTGGTGTATAAACTTGATTACATTCTAACCAAAAAGTTAGGGTAGCCTGTTAAAGATTTTTAGAGTTCATCCTAATAGTTCTAAAAATGAAAAATTACACTATTAAGGTGCACAACCAAATATAATCAAAGTAAAGACACAAAACAACCTAATATTGTCTCAAAAAAAAAGAAAATGGCATCCAAAAGTACCTATTGTAAAGCCTAGAGACTTGTTCAACTTCAGGCTTCAACTTTGTAAGGATTTTCCACTCTTTAAGAGAAAACTACTTGAATTTTTTTTTTAAAAGCTTTTTTCAAGGATTTCTAATTTTTCTGATTTTCTTGGAATTTTTTTGAATTTTCATGAATTTTTTTTATTTTTTATTTTTAAGAATTTTTTGAGTTTTCTGAATTTTTTTTTGGGTCTGTGAATTCTTTTTCTTATTATAACGATTTTTAATATTTTTTAATAATTCTGAGAATCGACTTTGGACCGAGTCAGGGACCCGGCCCGACTTGCTGACCCGCTGAACTTTGAACTATTACAGCAATTCAAGCCCAATTCCTCTTTAGTCACGTTCAACTCCAGTCCAACTAAACCTAGATCAAGCCCAACTTCTATTTCATCTAAACCTAACTGCAATTCACCATAAGCCTAAACCCGAATCTGTACTCAGCCCATTCATCCGGCCCAACCTCCAGCCCGTCTTATAATCTGACCCGACCCAGCTTGATTATCCGAATTTGATCTGGTCAAGAACACAGTTGACCACCTTTTTATGTCTTTTCTTGATTTTCAGTTTTCTGTTTTCTAATTTCTTTTTTTATTTTTTATTTTTCTTCCCCGTGTTCTCTTCCTTTCCTCCCGACGTCTTCTTCACCGAAGTCGCACCATTTTCAACCGAAGCTCAAAACACTGCCAAGCTATCCTCGTCCGATCATCCACATACCACCGTTACCCACTACTCCGGTGGTCATCGGACCATCTCCAGCAACCAACTCCAGTGAGCAAACAGAACAAACTCATCCCCGATCGGCCATCGTTTTCCAGCCAGAACATCATCATCAACTAAGGTTTCTTAAGTAATACAGTAAACATTCATGCACACAGCACCAAGAGGGAAAGAGGAAGTTAACATGATGGGACTTTGTCCCAAAGCCATCGCCGGAAAAAGAATGATGCTGGTTTCAGTCAAGTCCGCCAAGGTCGGGGATGGCGAGTACCAACGATCGGCGGAGTACGAACGGCCGATTGATAGAGAACGTCTCACCCAACTTTTTTAAAAATGAAGGCTTTTGGTGTCACTTCTCACCAATCCCAGACACTGAGCTTGTGGGGACTGGGCTCTTTCCTTCTTAAATCCCAAAAGGAAATGGAAAAAGAAATAGCAAAGCTGGGGGTCAATCATGGGCTTGGACGTGGGCTAAGAGAAGAGTGGCTGGTTAGGCCCAGATTTTTGCTAAAAGAATGGGCTAAATAAACCGGCCCGCTAGAATTTTATTATACTTTCTTTTGTCGTCATCATTTTTTTTCAAAATTTTTTATTACTACCTTTTTAAAATTTATCTTTTTTGTACTTTTATATTTTTGTAAACAATGGACGCTGGTATAGTTCGACAAAAATTCTGTCAACAAATCTTCTGTTGTAAAATTTGACGGACTGTTTGAAACTAATTAGAAGAGTTAAAGTGGCATTTTAAACAGCTATGAGATTTAGAGTTAGTATGAGGGTGGTCAGTTGAGCAATTACATACACAAGTTTGACTAGTGTGTAAATCCTTATTCTTCCACTGTCTCGTGATTGTGAGGACATGAAGCAAGAACGTAATTGTAGTCGAAAACCAAAAGATGCATCCATGGTATTCGAAACAATATAGTGCAAACGATCCGAGAATAATGCTTAGGAATCTTTGCAATGTTGGGTGATATGAACTCTAAACATACAGATTATGCATTACATATTACCAGGCATTAGGAGTAAATTGAATAGCCTGATAAATATAGCTTTGAGCACGAGAGCCATCCTTTCGGATAATGTTATTCTTTCGCAGTACTCCCTTGCTTACTTTGCATCCCCTTGAACCTAAAAAGAAAAATTCATACAAAAAGCAATAGATTATAAATCCACAAGCTAATTGGACACGAAACTCCCAAAGAATACGATGAAATTAACTCGATGTTATCATAACTATTTAAATTATTATGCAAATTCTATCTAATTTTCACGGGTCGCTTAGAAGTCCAAGACATTTTAAAAAGTGCACAAAACAATATGGATTTACGAGTTATACTGACAACTGCCAACAGCATACGATGTTGGGCTGGATAGAAGACAAGATGATGATCTTACCTAATGCTAATGCTGCAATGCTGGCTAGAGGCTTTTATAGGGCCCGCTGTCAGAAAACAAAACCTGATCTTTTAAACATGCATCCGTAGTAGAGACGCGTACATTCTATTTTTCCTGGAATTCTTTTCGAGTTCCATCGGCCCCAAAAAGATCTAACACCACGAGATCTTATCTAAACATGTGCATCGAAACCAGAAGCAAATTAAAAAGCTCTTTTCTTCTTTTTCCTCTCCTTGTTGATGATGCAAATTAACACAACGGATTAATCAGGACGACTCATTTCTTCTTCTTTCTGACCTTCCCATTGCAGGACAGCGAGCCGGACCGGAACAAGCTCACCGTCCCGATTGTGATGTGGGGTTGAAAATTCAAAAAAGGGGGTTGACCCGCACGCGGGGTCGGTGTCGTTTCTTCTTCGCCGTCGTCGGGGGCTTCTGCAATTGCGACGGGCCGTACGAAAATGATTGATATGACTCCGACGACCATCTTTGACCTGATATAGAGGGCTGTCTCTGCAAATTCTGCCTCCGTGGTGTCCTTTGGATTCGGAACTGAACCGGTCGAGTGCTCTGCCAAAGGAACTGAAAAACCTGCAGCGACCGGATCAGTCCTCTGCTCTCGGCAACGTCGCAATTAAGGCTGCTGCGGCACTTGAACTGCCAGGATGGCTTGGGCAGCGGCTTCTCATCCCCTCGGTCGCAGTCGTCGTCGTCGTCGTCGAAGCTGTCCGACAGGATCTCCTTCAGACTCTCCTTCTCCGTGAACGCAGAACTGAAATCGGAGTCCCAGATGGAGGAGGAGGATGGGATGAACGTATTCGACAGACAATTACTGTGATGGGCAGTTACCACTCTGTCCCTCCTGATCTCGCCGGGGAGGATCTTGCCAGCAGTGAAGAGCTCGTCGGCTGAGGAGAGCTCGAGGACGAAACTCGACGAGCCGACGCAGAAGCCAACGTCGGAGTCCAGCAGCGACCGGTCGAGCCTCTCGCGCCGACTGCGGTCATCTTCTTCCTCGAGATCGCGGGAGAAGGAGATTCGAGAGTGAAGTCAGCAAACTTGCAGCTTTCGAAGCTTTTGAGATATTTGTCTGAAGAGAGCAGAGAATCGATCGAATTTAAGCACCGAAAGGCTATCATAGGATCTACCCCTATGTGGGTTTCCAATGTTAACCATTTTATTTTCTTTCTTTCTCTCCCTCGATTTTCTCTCATTTATCTTTTTTTAATCTTCCCCATTTTTTAAAGGAAAATTAGTACATGACCGCGTGGTCATTTTACAAAATGGACGGTGTGATGTTGGCCACGAGTTTCATTGGTGGAAATTGGCATAGGGGCTTTGCCGGTTTCATATTTTTACGTCGATGAATTGGTAGGATTTTGGTTTTATTTAAAAAAAAATCAAAGTGATCATATATTTAGATAATAGTAAAATAATGGACATTATTCTCCAGCCAAAGAAAATTTTTGATGGATATTGTCCCCAAACAAAAGAAATTTAAGAACTCGAAAAAAAAGAAATGTAATTATCTAGTATACTTTGAACTTCCAATTATTTTAGGATTTGTAAAAACACATAATTGTAGAGAAAGAGTGATTAATTTCTACCTCTTTGATTATAGGAAAGTAAGAGGCATTCATTGAGTTGATATTTAGTTTATATATGTTAATATATATTTAGATATATAATGCTTAATTTTTTTACATTAGCATCGTTTACATGGATAAAGCTTGTATTGAAAGCAGCTTCACTAATGAAAATTGTATTATAGTATAGATGAACGCAAGACGAACAACTTAATTTGAAAAACTAGTGATAAAAGAATCATGAACAGCAACATACTAAGCAAGGCGACATTTAAACTCTTCATTTCACTAACTAGATCCTTTTGATAAAACTGGTCGGGGTTGCTAACTCCAAGCTATTGCTCAGCTACCGTACAAGGGTAAGAAAATGCATTGTTTATGTTAGGAGAACAGTAATAATCCGAACAATATTGGATTAATGCAGCAAAATAAAATAATCTCCTCTTTTGTGTAAACTTAATTAAAACCGATATAGTAGAGCAATATAAATACCAAACACGCAACAATTGACAATTTTTTACGCGAAAAACCTTTGTAGTGTGAGGAGATAAAAAACCATGGGATTGGAGTTCAACTAAAAATCTTCACTATCGACAAAATTAGGCGAACAAAGTTCTTCTCTAATAAATATTAGAGGTACATAGTAGCAAAGACCTCAAGAACATTATTAATATGCATGAATTTCACAAGAGATCAATAATAAATCTCACAAAAAATGCAAGTTTTGCTCAACCTATGAAAAAACCTGATGTAGGGTCAAGTAGTTGAGATTCGAAAATCGTGCACTACAAACACGTTGACAAATTTTCAACTTAATTGGATCACAAATCGTCCTCTAATGTCAGCTTGATATAAATTAAATACTGCCTCAATCCTAAATTTTCTGTTTTCTCTTTCTCTCGTTTTTGCGTCTATACTAACATCTTTGCGGCTACGACATAAAAAAATATTGAGAAATCCTATTTCTTCTTATGAGCTTAAGTTCTTAGACTAACAGTTTCTTTAGCTTGTTTTTATATAGGAGTGAACTTAATTAACACACACATATATATATATATATATATATATATATATATATATAAAAGTTAAAAGAATAAATCCGAGGATGGTTTTGATATTCTTGACTTAAAAGTACAACGAGACACACTTGTGCCTAACCTTATCACCGTATTGATTGTTAATAGCCGCCACATGAGGCTTGCAGAATCCACGTGGCAACGAAAGCCATGGTCAAATTATTATTATTATTATTATTATTATTATTATTTGTTTGGCAAACTTCCAAATAATCAGATAGGAAGGACATTCTTCCATCGAGGAAGAGAGATGTGAGCCGCCGTACGGTTCATTCATGCTCCACGTCGAGAATCCCGAAGACCCGAATCCGGGCGCCCGCCCGCACGGCTGTGGACAGAGGAAATTTTGTCAAGAAAGGAGGAAATATTAAAAGGGGAAGAAGGGCGGGGACGCCACGTCAAAAGGTGTTTTCTTTTAATTTCAAGCGGAGATGGAAAAAAAAAAAAAAAAAACAAAGGAAATCTGGGAAAAAGTGTGGTCTGTGGGCCCTAGCTGACCGACGTCAAAACTTTAGGCAAACACTTTTCAGGGACAGTAATAAAGCTGGAAAGATTTCGCTCTGCTGCTCCGCGAAATTTATAAAGTTACCAATAAATTGTTAGTAAATAATTCTGAGAAGAGCACGAAAGTTATGAAGTAGTCATGGGAAAGATCAATGGTTGCATATGCTTAGAAAATATTATACTTTTCAAAATTATCTTCATCACTATAATGTCTAAATGAAAAGTGTTAGGGATGTAAATTTAAAGTTAGGAACCGTAATAGGCATTTAAAGTTAGGGATCTTTAGAACTTCCAATTATTTTAGGATTTGTAAAACGATTTACACATATAGAAAGAGTCATTAATTTCTGCATCTTTGATTACAGAAAAGTAAGAAGTATTCGTTGAACTAATATTTAGTTTGTATTTGTTAATAAATATATTTAGATTTATAATGCTTAGTTTTTTTACGTTAATATCATTTATAGGAATGGAGCTCATATTGAAACCAGCTTCACTAATGAAAATCGTATTATAGTATAGATAAAGACAAGATGAATAATTTAATTTAAAATACTAGTGATGAAAGAATCATGATGCCAGAGGACATAAAACTTATATCACCTCACTAATGATATTAACGATCTCTTTTTAATTAGTGATAATATTTTTCTACTTGTATTATCTATATGTTGGTATTTAATTTATTTTTTTATTTTTGAATCCGCTAATCCTAAATTAAGCCAAGGGAAAAGAGGAAATGATGAAAAGTTGTGGGTGGCATTAGACAGTCAAAACATGTAATTGTGGCACCGTCACTCTAGCTTGTAGCTTTCAATGTATTGGCTGTTTTTGGAAAATTATCGTATAAATTAAGGAACTTCTTTTTTTTTTTCGATAGAGTGGGCCAGGACATTTGTTAAGTAGTAGTTTTCAAAGCCCCATCTTTGTCTTCTTTTGTCTTCTGTCTAATTATTACATTGGAAATCAAAACTTTTTTCTATTAAATATGACAAGTACCCCAGAATGCTTTTTAACATAATCCTTATTTAAGTATGTTTAATTAGTGTTTTAGGGCACTTGTTAACCTCGTCCTTGTAATAATCACATTTGGCTCTTTCGGTATGCTACATTTAAAAAGAATTAAAAAATCGTTTGTTTCACTTATTTTAGTAGGAATATTCTAATTTTTTTTAGGAATGATGATGGAGGATAGGCTGGGTGGCGTCAGGGGGAACCGGTTCATTCCCCTACCAAGTACCGCCTCAAGAAACTTGCTGAGTCATGTTTCGACAGATGCATTACGAAACGACGGACCTGTCATTTGCAACATTGGAAGTGTGTGCGACTAGTAAAAGGCATAACCTATTTTGGTGTACAATATCTTATGTTGCAGATGAAGAGAGCTTACTTGCATTTTAATGTGACTTCAGCAAGGACAACCTACACTACAGTTGCGAGAGTGGCTTTCAGGAGCCGGTGAACACCGTACTAAGGGAGACAGCTTTAGATATAAACGGGAAACGATGCACACCTACTGCCCTAGATCCCCCTCTCCTCCCCCTCCCGACAGTACATGTGAGCTAGGCTCGTGCGGACCGAGTTCATGCGGTAAATTCTTTCCATAAAGAGGCTCTCAGAGGGACAATTCGGGAAAGCCCAGGATGTGCAATCTCTAGGATCCATGGGAGATGAGATGGACAACGCGTGAGTTAGTGCCTACCTAGCCACATAATCGTTCTGAATGCCCCCAAAATCGAGCGCAGATGATGGCGATGCCTCCGGAAACGGAAATGAAGTACCCCTACGCGTCCTTGTCCTATATTCGATAGGGCATGAGACTACCCGCGGAACGAAAGTGCTAAGTTCAGGGACAGTGCATTTGATGCTTGACGAACTAATCTAACGCCTCGCACCACGTCCGAAACCCTAAATGGTAACCAGTCACATGAATACCAATCGGCCTAACTTGTAATGAATGTTGGAATTACACTAGTCTTCTGGTATTAACAATGAAACATCAGTAAGCCAGTGCCCTCGAAATGCTTATGTCAAGCATGATAAAAGAATAATTCAGTCCCCAACATATCAGTCAGGCACACCACAAGAGAATCACAGGTATTTCTTATTAGATTGTTCGACAAATACCTTGAAAACAATTTATCAACAAATCTTGTGATAGAGACGAAATTTGACAGGATTTTGTGGAAAAACACCCCTCGATCCCTCAAGAATGCTCGATTGAGCGAGTCATTTCATTTCGATAGTTTGAGTCTGCACATCTTTTAGTGCCGTAACTTTTTTCTCATGACATGTGTAGTCGTTGCTTTAAGTATTCAAAATTTCTCTTACTAAATATGCTTAAATATAATTAACAAAAATAGAGGGTAAGAATCGAGTCAATCACGAGTCGACACAGGCAACGATTTCATTCCTTCAGGTGGCTGGAAATTCCAGAGGGATGCATCTGCATACCGGCCACCACACGTAGTTTAACCTAAACAGGCAATTCCCTATTGGTCCTCGAACAGTAATTTAATCGCCGGGGAGAAGCCGGATCATAATACCGAAGCAGAAATACTCGACGCTCTCGGTTTCCATGCTCATCTTCTTTCTCAGGGCAAGCATTGGTACCAAAAATCAGAAGGAGCATGAGCAGGGAGACCCGTCTTCCAGTGCCCCTCCATTGTCTGTCCGTTCGTGCACCTGGGGGGTGATCATGATGATGGCTGGCTGGCTAGCTGCATAGGAATGAACCGCCTATGAGTGCTTAAAAAGCTCTTGTATCCATGGAAAACTCACCATCATCCATTGTTTTTATCATCATAGAGGTTTATCGTTGGGTCAATCTAATCCCTCATTTCGTTTTTCATGGGGAACCCTCGAACAAGAGTGGAAAAGGTGCTGAACAGATTTAGGTTTATCTTGGACATGGAATCAGCGTCGCCAAAACTTTAACGCAACACTCTGAACAAAACGTTGCCTAAACCTAAAACTAGCACTCCACATCCAAATTGCAGAACCCGGGTACTATTGACAGAAACCAAATCCCCACCCAAAATTGCAAAATTGGCCGACTTGACACGTGTCGCTCGAGCCACGAACCCTAATCGATCGAGCCGTTCCACGCTCGGCCCCTCCCCCTTAGTTCTCTCCCAAGAACCACTTCACAATCTTCATGCTCGGCCCCAGCATCTTCCTCTCCCAAACGTCCCGCGACCTGCCGCCGCCGCCGCCCTCCTCCTCGACCGCCATCGCCAGCCGGACAACCTCCGTCGGGCCCAGCTTCCTCAGCTCCCACCCGCATCCTCTAAGCCGCAAGATCTTCTCAATCTGCCGCTTCGCCAGCTGGCGCGCATTCTTCTTCATCTCCCTCACCACCTCCTCGTATGCACCCTGCCTCATCGGATCGTCGTTCCGCTCGCTCTCATCCTTCCACCGCGACACGTCCCCCGGGCCCACCCTCATCGGCGGCGGGTACTTCCCGAAATAGCGATTGAACTCGGGCACGCCTATGGCCTTTCTCAGCCCCGTCCGACCCCCCGGGTCGAACCTGCTCAGGTCGTAGTATCGGGCGAGCTCCTCGAACATGCCCGTGTCGAGCATTTCGTCCACGCTCGTCGGCTCGTACACCTTCAGGATGGGCAGCGACACGTCGACCCACAGAAAGCAACAGTCGTGCCTCAGCTTGCGGCTCGCCGGCGAGCTGAGCCTGCCGAACACGTCTGCCTCCGGGTCGAACCGCTCCACCAGGAGAGCGTGGACGAAAGAGTTGGAACCGCCGATGAGGAGGGGCAGATTCCCGCGGGAGGAAATGCCGGAGACGGCGGTGTGGCCAAGGGAGCGGAACTGCAACGGGGTCATCTCGCCATCATCCGGGTCGAAGGAGCCGAGGAGGTGGTGGGGGATGCCGCGGCGCTCGGCTGGGGTGATCTTGTTGGTGGTGATGTCGAGGCCCCGGTAGACTTGCATTTTGTCGGAGTTGATGAACTCAGAAGGGAAGACGGAGGCGAGGTCGATGGAGAGGCGAGACTTGCCGCACCCGGTGGCGCCCATGATGACGACCACCTTGGTGCGGCGGTTGGCGGCTGCGGAGGAGGAGGCCTCTGAGGAACACCGGGTGGCCTTGTGGTGGGCGGACATGTTGGGGTGCTGGTGGTTATTGGGGGGAGTGAAGAAAGGAGAAAAGGAGAAGAGGAATTTAGGGTTGGAGGAGAATGAGTGTGATGGGGAGAGAAGTTTAATAGAACGATTCTTTGGTCGTAAAAAAGCTGAGATGAACATTTCATCAACGGCATATGCTGATGGTGCCTTTCTGTGTTTCTGTGTGCGAGAGAGAGGTAGAGAGAGAGAGAGAGAGAGGTGCAGGCATGGAGTATATTGCAGAAAAGACACTGATGAAAATTCCCCTTCCCCTCGATTTAAGGGAGAGAGAGAGAGAGAGGTAGAGAGAGAGAGAGAGAGAGAGAGGTGCAGGCATGGAGTATATTGCAGAAAAGACACTGATGAAAATTCCCCTTCCCCTCGATTTAAGGGAGAGAGAGAGAGAGAGAGAGAGAGAGAGAGAGAGAGAGAGGTGCAGGCACAGAGTACATTGCAGAAATGGTGAGAATTCCTCTCCCCTCGATTTAAGGGACACTGGGAGTTCCAGAATGAAAGTTCTCGAATATGGATACTATCTCTTTCTTTCAAAAAGGAAACCCAATCAGAAATAATTAGTACAGGTGAAATTTTTATTTTTAACTACTTAAATATTAAATTCATATGAGGAATGAATAGAAACTTTGCTAGATCGTTTTTCCTTGATTAAGTTTGTCATGTTTTTTATTTGGTGTTATTTAGAGTTATTTAAAATTAGACCACATCGAAGTGAATTTCTTGTTAATTTTCCATTTATAGAAGACTTATTTTTTACTGAATTGAGAAGACAAATTTGTATTCTACTACGTGAATTCATTTTTTTTGCAAATTAAACGTTGATGTAAGTTTTTCAAACTGATGGTGCATTTTGAGCCTTCAGTATCACTTCAAAAACAACATGCTACCAGGCATTTTATTAATTAATAATTCATTTTAATTAGTAAAAGATTGCAGGCATTTTATGGTGGTGTGAAATGAATAATTTTGTTTAATTTAATAACTTAATATTGATGGAGGCAACTTCAAAACAACTTAGTAAATTTAAATAACAAATTTTAATTCCCATTTAAAAAATTAATAGAATCCCAGGCACCACGCGGTGGGATTCAAGTAATCCCAGATTTTCCAATGAAACCGTTTGCTTGAGGAAATGTGAGGTCAAGACTACTACATCATTACTCTTGGGAAAATGGCGGTGCAGTCATCTAAGCTTTTTCGCAATTTTATAAGCTAAACAAACAAGTCGAGCAATTTTCATGTAGGAAGGATCTCACGACGACTCTTCTTGATTTTTTCATGTAAGAACGCAGAGGGGATTCCTTTTTTGCTTTTTAAGAGTTTGTTCGAATTGAGACGCGTGCCTATTTTCGTGTCAATTACCTGCTTTTATGGACATGTGTCTTAGTTTTGATATTATTTCTGTGAAGAAAATATGTACCATTTTTTTTAAGGCTTTTACAAATGGATTTTTCAATTATGCACATCTTTCGCAAAGGGAAAGATGTAATTCCATGAGTTCAAACTCAAAATTCGACTTGTTGCTCAATTAAAAATAACTTCAACATCAATTAATTTTTTCATTTTTATTTTCAATGGAGTGGATGAGAATGTAATTAAAAATTTGTGCTTATTCTAGATCCTCATTTAAATAGACAAAGGGTTTCATGGGAAAGTTTATACGAGTGGAATCGTCCAATTTACTATCAATGTTATCACTTTTCCATTGGGGTCTATTTGCATCACGTATTATATTGCGGTACGTTCCCAACACAGATTAAGCACGGAATTAGTGGCCACTCGCCGTGGCTTTAGCACGTGATTAGACAGCTTAATCATCGCCGGAAAAAGAACATTTGAGATTTGTCCGCATGTTAACACTGTGTTTTATATAGAAGGGTTTTATAAAATCTCGAAAGGTGCAGCTCTAATCTGGTCATTGATTTAAAAATTAGGAGATTTAAGCTCTCTTTTCTTCTCCTTTTATGGGGGAAAATGAAATGAGTGGATGCGATGGTTGTCCCTCTGTACTTTGTGTGTACAGTCATTTGAGGCGCACGGGGGCGGTGTTTATTTGGAAGAGACTTTATGCTTTTTGCATAAACTTGGCAAAGATTCTGTGTGGTTATTATACACGGCCCACTTTCGTCGTTATCGATTAGGTGATTAAGGTTTGAAAAAGCAACGAGTATTTAAAGCAATGGCGATAGATGGAACATGCGGTAATATGAACACTATATGTAACTTGCTCTTGTTGCCCGAGCGGGACGATGCTTCTATGGAGGTGGTCCAAAAAGAATGTCAAAGCTTCAAAAGTATTCAGTTCTGATATAACTAGTATTAACACCTAGAGGGGGGTGAATAGGTGTAGAGGGATTTTACGCACAAATATATATATAACTTTTGCAATCTACAAATAGAAATTAAATAGAGAGAGTAAAGAAGATTGCAAACACTGTTTATAGTGGTTCGGCTTTAGACAATCCTACGTGCACTCTCCGGGCGATCAGCCAATAGGCTGTATTTCATTATGTGATCAATGGTGATTACACACTCTCGAGTGTTAGTACTTGGTGATGATATGTCTCACGAAGTTACTCTCTTTTGTAATACACTAGGATCACTCAATTTCGCACTATGAATAACAGTTGAAGAACAGAATCAGCTTTGGAATTATGTTCATCTACTCTACCTCCTAAGTCTCAGCCTATCCTTAAATACTCTCCAAGCCGCACTCGACCGTTGGCTCTTTCCTTGAGAGTTTAGTCTTCCCTTTCTTGGACAGATTTTATAAGGCAAGTCTTTTTAATCGTTGAAGGTAGATCAGATCCCCTTAGATTCGTTCGCCCATACAATCGAATCAAGCTTCCATAAGTGCTCTATTCTTCTTTGGAAGTTGTCCATTAATTGATCATGCCAATCAGATTAATATAACAGAATCAATATGAATAAGGTAAGTGAAATACTTTACCGTTGGTGATTTTATCTTGTAGATTCATCTTAAGTCCGACGGACTTAAGTTCGAGTCCGCCTAGATTTTCGCCTCCATGTACGGTCGACTCAAAATCTTAGTCGGGTACAAATGATTAGACTTAAAATCTCGATGCAGGCTCTCGGGTCTTTCGTCCGGTACGGACAGACTCAAAGACATCTCATGCTTTATCTTCTGCCACCAGCAGACTTTAAAGCCTATGTTATTCTGTGATTTTTTCCTTCAAAAATATATATAAAATATCATTCATAAAATGTTTTGTTAGCATCAAAACTAGGAGTTTTCTCAACAATCTCCCCTTTTTGATGGTGACAAAACTTTTTATGCATATGGCTTATTGTTCCTGCAAAATATGGTTAAACAGAGCATACTTCCAATTATTTTGCTCAACTCATAAAAATAGCCCATATTAACCTTGTTTAGATGATAATTTTAGAACAGCAGCAACAGTTCAGAAAATATCACATCACAGCCAAACATATTTCAGAATATATCAGTACAATGTCATCAGCATATCAGAAAATATCATCAGTCATGCATACCATTACTTTCACATCACAGCCCAACAAAATGTCATGCATTCAACAAAATATGCCATATACTCTCTCCCTTTTTGTCAACGTCAAAAAGTCAAGAACTGGAAAAGAGTTAGTAAGGTCAAAAAGTAAAAATCAGTTTCTAAACAAAATAAGGCAGAATATGTTTTTAGGATGTTTTCTTTTTAGGGATCCGAACAAGGGTGAAATCCTCCATATCTCATTGCGACTTCTCAATCTCGTCAAGACATTGATGAACTGTCTTCTCGAGAGTCTCAAGCCTGTTATTGAATGAGATTTCCATTGCTATCTGCTGATCTCTGATCTGTGTGAGAAGTGCTAAGATCTTCTGAGAGTCAGCATTCTCAGACGAAGCTACAGGAGCTTGAGTTTCAATATTTTCAGAATGATGCTCCCCCTGAGTTGATGCTTCATTCTGTCCTTGTTGCCCCTCTTTATCCCTATCCTCATCTCTGTTGTCATCATCATCATCATCTTCTTCTTCTGCTTCTTCTTCTTCTGGATCTTCCTCTGATTCAGATTCACCATTCTTCTTAGGTTCTATGCTGAGAATGTTTTCTGCATGTGTTTTTGCTTATGGTTCAGACATTCTGTGAGAGGTTTGACGGATAGTTGCCAAAATTGTTGAAATGCTTTCCTCCTCATCGTCTTCATCTTGCAGTAGTAGCTGTCTTCTCTTCTTAGAACTTGGTTCAGCAGCAGCTAATTCTTTGCCTTTTCTTTTTGCTGTTTCTGCTCTAGCCAATTTTTTTTCCTTTCTTCTCCATGTTTCCGCGACGTCCTTCAGTCTCATCTTATTGATCATTTTCATATCAATGGCCATCGTAGGAAGAGTTTTAATGCAGAATCTCCTAGGTATATCTATCTTGAGATGATTAAAGATTCTGGTCACCAAAGCTCCATAGGGCAATTGTCCTTTGTCCTTAGAAACAGTTCGATACATATGCAATATAATAGTGTGAGGCAGTGAGAACAATACTCCATTTTCAATCGCCCACATCAATTTGGCCTCAAATCTGGATACATCAGTCTTAGATGATGTCTTGGGACGAATGCAGCTAATTATAATCTTATGCAGGATTGTTCTTGTAGAAGTCAAAAGATGATAAGTTATACTAGCTCTAACAGACTTTGTAAGAAACTTACAAACTATCTCATAAGAAACATCTATTGTCCTGAAAGTACCCCTCTCAACTTTTATAATGTCAGCCAGAGTATCTGTACTAACATCATAGAACCTGTCATTTACACTGAACTGCATTCTGTCTGGAGATAGAAATGTCAAGTTCGAGTAGAAGTATGCTATTAATTATGGATAAACAGCAGCAGAGTTAGTGCAAAATTGGTCCATTTGCAATAATTCAAAATATCTACGCAGATTTACTTCAGCAGCATCTAAATAATCAAAGTCCACTATCTTGTGGTGCATGATTCCTCGCTCCATCAATCTGTTAAAGAATGTCTTATGTTCTCTAGATCGGAACAATTTCCCGGTTGTGTTCCGAGCCACAGCAGCAATTTCCATTCTGACTTCAAAATTTCTGTAAATCTTCTCATCATCTTTTTTCGCATTATTTCTACTTCTCCCTGTGTCACTGACTCGTTCTCTACGAGCAGATGGCGGTTCTGTAGTATGAACTACTTGGATAAGACGTAATTCATTTGCGTACCCTTTTTCTCGCAAGAAATAGAGTTTAACGTCTTCTCTAGCATTTCGTTGGACTAACTTCTCATAACTACATGAGGATTATCAGTAGGTGTTGGTAAAGTTAATCCGGACATACCTCTACGGGAGACATTCTTTTCTTTAGATTGCGTGGGGAAAGCTCTTGGAGATTCCACATTATCATCTTCATTTCTTTGAGCGAAAACTCTTGGAGATTGTCCTTGGGTGTCTTCAGAAGTTTGTATCAGATTGAAATGCGTCTGCCCTTCTTCGTTATTTCTCCCTCCTCTCCCAGCAATCCTGTTTGATCTTCTTCGAGGAGATGGAGATATTGATCTGGACACGGAGGATCTCGAAGCCATGTTCGGAGAAGATTGATTTTGGAGAAGATTGATTTTGGAAAATGTTTTGCTCTGTTAGGGTTTCTAAAAAGGTGTTCTGAAGAGTTGTGAAGAAAAGACTCGACTTTTTGGGGTTTTTAAACCCTTCGTTGTGAGAACAAATGAATAGTCGCAACCAAAAAAAAACTGAAAATGGCAGTTATTCCAAACTTAACAAGAATATTCAATCATCATAGACATATGCCAGAAAATATGCAAATTGAAAATTTACTAATAAAAACTTACCAGATTTAAATAAGGAAATAACATACCAACCTAAAATACCATCATTTCCTTTTTCATTCTTCCCAGAAGATTAGTTTGTCCAAACGATTGCTTCTCTCAGACTTTGTCCTGTTCTCATAGACTTTATAAAAAATGGTTAATAATATTTAATCTCCCACATATTGAATCGAATGTACCTTTGTCCAGCGGCTTTGTGAAGATATCTGCTAACTGATTTTTTGAATCAATGAATTCCACATATACGTCTCCATTTTGCATATGGTCTCTAATAAAATGATGTTTGATTTCAATATGCTTTGCCTTGGAGTATAGAATCGGATTCTTGGTGAGGTTTATAGCACTCGTATTATCACATCTTATTTCTGTACAGGATTCTTCTTTTCCATAGTCCCTTAGTTGCTGTCTCATCCACAGAATCTGTGAACAGCAGTTTCCAAGTGCAACATATTCTGCTTTTGCTGTTGATTGAGTCACAGTATTCTGCTTTTTGGAAAACCATGAAACTAGCATTTTCCCTAGAAGTTGGCATGTTCCTGAAGTACTCTTCCTGTCCACTTTGCAACCTGCTAAATCTACATCTGAGTAACCAAGAAGAGTAAAATCTGTTTCTTTTGGATACCACAGACCCAAGTGTGGACAAGTGGCTATATACTTGATTATGCGTTTGACAGCAGAAAGATGTGATTATCTAGGATTCACTTGAAATCTAGTACAAAGGCAAACACTGTATAGAATATCTGGTCTAGATACATTAAGATAAAGAAGAGAACTGATCATGCTTTTGTAAGTCTTCTAATCAACTTTCTTTCCCGTTTCATCCTGATCTAGTTTGATGGAGGTTGCCATAGGAGTTTCAGTCTTCTTGTAGTTCTTCATTCCAAACTTCTTGATCAAGTCTTTAGCATACTTTTCTTGATAGATAAAAGTTCCACGTTTTGTTTGATTAACCTAAAGTCCTAGGAAGAATGTAAGTTCTCCCATCATGCTCATTTCAAATTCTTCTTGCATAGACTTTGAGAAATTCTTGCACAAGTGCTTATTAGGTGATCCAAAAATAATATCATATACATAAATTTGTACAAGCATAATATCTTTACCTTTCTTCTTAATAAACAAGGTTGTATCTACCATATCTTTCTTGAATTTATTGTCTAGTAAGAACTTGTTCAATCGTTCATACCAAGCTCGATGTGCCTGTTTCAGATCGTAAAGTGTCTTCTTCAATCTATATACATGGTCTGGCTTTCTTGGTTCCTTGAACCCAGGGGGCTGCTCTGCAAAAACTTCTTATTTGATAAACCCATTCAGAAAAGCACTCTTCACATCCGTTTGGTATAGCTTGAAATTTTGATAACAAGCATAGGCAAGCAGTAGTCTGATTGCTTCTAATCTTGCAACTGGGGCATAGGTTTCATCATAGTCTATTCCTTCAGATTGAGAGTAACCTTTTGCCACGAGTCTTGCCTTGTTTTTGGTGACTTTGCCAAGTTCATTAACCTTATTTTTGAAAACCCATTTAGTGCCAATGATAGTTCTTCCTTTGGGTTTGGGCACCAATTCCTATACATCATTTCTCTTGAACTGTTGAAGTTCTTCTTGCATTGCCTCTATCCAGCTTTCATTTTCCAGAGCTTCATTAATTCTTTTGGGTTCAATTTCAGAGATCAGTGCAACAATACTTGTGCCCTTTTTGTTCTTTGATCTGGTTTGAATCCTTTCGTTGATGTTTCCAATCACCAGCTCCTTAGGATGACTGGACTTATGCTTCAAGTTTCTGTTTGGTACTTCATTGTTATCAGAATCTTCTGTTGATACAGGAATGTCAAGCAGAGTTAGTCGTTCTTCTTGAGTTGCTTCTTTGACTGTTTCCTGGGAAGATTCTGCTTCTTTGTTGAGACCAGATCTTTCAGGAGCAGCATTTGATTCTGATTCTTCATTTACTTGTTTCGCTCTGTTTTGAAACTTTTGCTCCAAAACTTCACATTCATGGATTCTTCCACTGTCTGAGTATTCTTGTTGAACACTCTATATGCTTTACTAGCTTTTGAATAGCAAAGAAAAATACCTTCATCTGACCTTTCTTCAAACTTACTAGGTTGATGGTTAACATTTTTGAGGATATAACATTGACAACCAAAAATGCGAAAGTAGGAAACAATAGGTTTTCTTTCTTTGAAAATTTCATAGGGAGTTTTCTCAAGAATTGGTTTAAGAAATACTCTGTTAATGATATGACAAGAAGTGAAAACTGCTTCTGCCCAGAAACGAGTTGCCACCTTGCTTTCTATAAGCAGAGTTTTGGCCATTTCTTGCAGGGACTTATTCTTTCTTTCCACAACTCCATTTTGTTCTGGAGTGTAAGGAGAGGAAAATGTATGCTGTATACCATTTTTGTCACAAAAATCTGCAAAGTCTTGATTTTCAAATTCTCCCCCATGATCTGTTTTGATACTAGAAATAGAGTAACCTTTCTCATTTTGAACTCTTTTTGCAAATGTTGAGAAATGTGAGAAGGTTTCTCCTTTATTAGCGAGAAAAAATACCTATGTAAATCGAGAATAATCATCCACTATCACAAGACAGTACTTCTTACCTCCTCCAATGCTCTGAGTTCTAGTTGGTCCAAATAGGTCCATATGAAGAAGCTGCAATACACGATTAGTAGAAATCTGTTTTATATACTTGAAAGAACTTCTTACTTGTTTTCCCAGTGTACATGCAGAGCAAAGCTCTGTCTTCTTATAACTCAGTGAGGGCAAACCACGAACAAGCTTTTTGCTGACAAGCTTGGAAATTTTTTTCCTACTAACATGCCCAAGTTTGCGATGCCAAATATTTGCTTTATTTTGGACTGATAAGAGACATTTTGCAGTATCTTCATTTATGTCCATAAGATAAATGTTCCCATGCCTTCTTCCAGTGAATGTTTGAGAAGAGTCATTGCTTGTTCCAGAACATAGGTTCTCTTTGAAGTTAATTCTGAAACCAGCATCACACAACTGGCTGATGTTTAGAAGATTGTAGTTTAATCCTTTGACTAGGGAGACATTGTTGATGATTAAACTCCCAATCTTGACAGTTCCCAGTCCAATGATGTTTTCTTTGGTGTTTCCTCCAAACGAAACTGTTCCTCCCTTGATTCTTTCGAATCCAATGAACATCTTTGAATCTCCTGTCATATGTCTTGAACATCCACTGTCCAAGTACCATTTCTTCTTACTTTTGAAGCTTACCTGCAATGTACACACATACTCATTTTTTCTTTGGTACCCAGATTTTCTTGGGTCCATTGAAGTTAGTAGTATATGCTTTTTCTATCCATTTCTTTTGAACAGGTTTCCAGACTGTAGGACATTTATTCTCAAAATGTTCTCTTTCTCCACGCTTAGAACACTTTAGATTTTTTCGACCAACGTATTTAACAAAATTCTTTTTAAAATGATTATTGTAGGCCTGTCGAGGAAGTCTCTGTTTAATTCTTTCCTTAACTTTAGGAAAATCAATTAACGATTCACTTTCCTTGCAAAATCCAAGTCCTGACTTACCATAGTGAGGAATTTAAATAGAAAGTATATGCTGCAGGATTTTCGACCCTTCAGAAAACTTTGCATTGATATTCGAAATTTCCTTTCTAAGAAATAGATTCTCATTTTGTAAAGAACTTTGATTTTTCTTTATTTCCAAAAGTTCCTTTTTAAGGGACTCATTTTCATTTAAGATAGAATCACGACTTTCCTTCGCCCGCAAATTCCTTTTTGAGATCATTAAATTTTCCTTTTAATGAATAATTCGATGACTCAACTTACGATTTTCACTTTTAAACTCGGAGATCTTTTTCAAGGTAGTTTTTAGATTTAAACACAGCTCATTTATGTAATCTCGAGATTTCTATTGGGATATCGAATGATTTACCTCGATTTCTCTCGTCTCGAATCTAGTCGATCCCCGAATGTTTCGAGTCCGAGTCTGAATGTGCCATAAGACAGATGTTGCCATATTCGTCTTCACTATCCTCAATCTCTGTGTCACTCCATGTTTAAGCTTTCAGGGCCTTCTTGTATTTCTCTTATTTCCCTTTGTTCTTTTTGAGCTTGGGACAATTCTGCTTATATGACCCTTTTTCTTACATTCAAAACAAATGACGTCTTTGGCATAATCTTCCTCGTCATCAGTTCTGCGTTGTCTAGACTGTCTGTTTTGTTTCCTGTTGTTGAACTTCCTGCCTTTCCTGTTTAACTTCCTCACTTTTCTAATCAGCAGTGCAAGTTCTTCGTCGTCCAGCTCTTCCTCAGAATCTATAACATCAGAATCAGTGTTAGACTTAAGAGCAATGGATTTCTTACCTCTGGATTCCACTTCCTCGTTCATTTGTTTTGCTTCATAGGACTGCAGAGTACCAATGAGCTCATCGACTGTCAGTGGTGAAATTCGTAGAGTTTCTCTGATAGATGTCTTCACATTATTCCATTCTTTTGACAATCCTCTCAGGAGCTTGTTGACCTTCATTGCTCCAGGAATAGGTTGTCCTTGATATGCCAATCCATTTACAATTTCTGTAAATCGACTGAACATGTCTCCTATGAACTCCCCCTGTTTCATCTTGAAGGATTCATATTGACCGAGTAATATATTTACTTTGGTCTCCTTGACACGATCAGTTCCTTCGTATGTCACGTGTAGTTTATCCCATACTTCCTTTGCTGTATCACAAGAAAATATTCGATTATATTCATTAGGTGATAAAGCATAATAAAGAGAGTAGATAGCCTTAGCATCGAGAGTTTGTCTCTTTGTCATTTCTTCTGATGAGATGGTGGCTGATGCTTCTGTTTCTTTCCCATCGTTTCTCTTTGGAGTTTTTCCAGTTTTATCAGTGGGGTCAATTCCCCTTTCAACCACATCCCATTCGAGTGGATCTTTTGATCTCGAGAAAGGCCTTCATCTTATTCTTCCATATATTGTAATCTTTGCCGTCGAAGTAGGGTGGACGAGTGTTGCTCTGCCCCTCAATCAAACCTGGTGCAAGAATACTAGCCATAGAGGATCTTTAACTTAGAAGTAATAAACACTTCAAGATCTTGAGCACGAGGCTCTAATACCAATTGATGTAACTAGTATTAATACCTAGAGGGGGGTGAATAGGTGTAGAGGAATTTTACGCGCAAATATATATATATAACTTTTGCAATCTACACATAGAAATTAAATAGAGAGAGTTGAGAAGATTGCAAACACTGTTTATAGTGGTTCGGCTTTAGACAAGCCTACGTCCACTCTCCGGGCGATCAGCCAATAGGCTGTATTTCACTATGTGATCAATGGTGATTACACACTCTCGAGTGTTAGTACTTGGTGATGATATGTCTCACGAAGTCACTCTCTTTTGTAATACACTAGGATCACTCAATTTCGCACTATGAACAACAGTTGAAGAACAGAATCAGCTTTGGAATTATGTTCATCTACTCTACCTCCTAAGTCTCAGCCTATTCTTAAATACTCTCCAAGCCGCACTCGACCTTTGGCTATTTCCTTGAGAGTTTAGTCTTCCCTTTCTTGGACAAACTTCATAAGGCAAGTCTTTTTGACCGTTGAAGGTAGATCAGATCCACTTATATTCTGTTCGCCCATACAATCAGAATCTGGGCTTCCATAAGTGCTATATTCTTCTTTGGAAGTTGTCCATTAATTGATCCTGCCAATCATATTAATATAACATAATCAATATGAATAAGGTAAGTGAAATACTTTACCGTTGGTGATCTTATCTTGTAGATTCGTCTTAAGTCTGACAGACTTAGGTTCTGAGTCTGCCTAGATTTTCAGTCTAGTACGGTCAGACTCAAAATCTTAGTATGGTACAGTTAGACTTAAAATCTCAGTCTGGTCGGGTCTTCCATCTGGTACGGAAGACTCAAAGACATCTCATGCTTTATCTTCTGCCACCAGCAAACTTTAAAGCCTATGTCATTCTGTGACCTTTTCTTTCAAAAGATATATATAAATATCATTCATAAAATGTCTTGTTAGCATCAAAACTAGGAGTTTTCTCAACAAGTTCTAGTCCGACGAAAGACGTGAAGATAAAAGTAACATAAGAATAATAAGGTGGGAGAGAGCATGTTTACTTGCTTTTAGAGCATTGAAAATGGTGGTTTGTAAATGTGAACGTTCTCGTGCAATCCCCACTTTCCATCACATTGATTCCCTTTTTCTCTTTTAGGAAAAGGGCAAGAGCTTTAGACTCAACGTTGAAATACTCGATTTGTGCTACAGCTATCATTTACTCTTGAAGCGAGCCCATTATGGCCTCATTACCTAATGCGAGCAGTAGTAAAGTTGGAGAGGCGATCCTTGTGCCCGGCATTCGAGTCGAATAATGCGGCTGGTTGCGGTAAGCGACCAGGGGATTCGGAGTTTTGATCAAGGGAGCTCCAAACGTAGCATGCAAGCAAGTCTCCTTGACCACTAGGAGCCATCAATTCACACGATAAGTCTTGCCAAAAGTCCATTAATTCCTCTTCCTATATCAGCTTTCGAAAGATAGTGTTCGATCCTATACGTTGCCAATTATCAAGAAAAACGATAATCAGTGGCTACCGACTAAGCTACGTGGCGTAAATGATGAAGGCTTGGTAGGAATGGAGATGGTACAGTGGGGGTGTTCAAACTTGTAGACCTAAGAAACTAGGCTGCTTTTTAACTAATCATCACTTTGTTTCGGTCTCCAGTTCCTGGGACCCAACCCATAAATACCTAGTCTGTAAATGCCTATAGACTCCTTCAATTGAAAATTGAATGATTAGATCGAAAAATTAATTGAGAGAAATGTTGGGTAAATAAGATTTTTTTTCTGAAATTTGTTGACAAATAGATATAATAACTTATAAATGGATTCTTGATGGCGTCTCATTCGCCTGCATATAGATTTGGTATTTATAAATCACTTTGCTCATTAAAAAATAGTTCCAATAAGTCAAAGCATTATCGAAGACTAATTGCTCAATTCCAACTCAAAAGCATACATACAAAACTCTTTATCTCCAGGAAGATTTGGTTGGAATTAGATATTGCCTAATCCCTTAATTGAGAAAAGAGAGAGATTCTTAAGATGCAAAATTGGATATTTACAAAAGTACATTTTAATTAAAGTTTTCTTTTTTATATAATCTAAAAGTATAAGCACAGAGATTTAACTGTTTAGAGATTCGTTGAACATATAACAAGCCCGGTAAGTCTAAATTTTTGACTTGTGCACGCAACTCTTAATCGAAAGCATTTGTATCGTTATTAAAGTTTTGAATAAGTGTATCGTTATTAAAGCTTTGAACAAAGGGGCTTCTCAGATATTTTCTCTAGTCCAAAGCAGACGTTGTGCAGGACCACTGACTCGATATCGGTCTATCAGGTGGCCCATTTCTCAAGTGACGTGCCGCTTACCGACCTGAAATCATCACTTAATTAATTATTCGCCATTAATCTGAATTTCAACTGATGTGGTCCTCTCTGTCACCTTGCTCAGCTCGCCAATACATCCAATCCGTCAATCCGGAATGATTCGATAACGATGGCGGTCGCTTTTTGAAACGCACTAGTTCTACTTTGACGCATTTCGGTTATTAACATTAGGCCCCGCCCGCAATATTATTGTCTATTTTAAGTAGAAATTTGCACGATTTTGTTTTTGAAGATCTCATTACAAATTAAGACAAATATCATCATATATATGTCACTTCATCTTCAGTTCATTCATACCCGCATTTTGTTCGGGCCTTGTTTGGTCTCGACGATTACTCCCGCCCTTATTGGATCGGGTCATCACATTACTAGTGAATCAATGGCGATCAATTGGTTGTTAATGCATACACACGCACATGCGTGCTGACATAAATCGGAGAGATGGAGGAGCATTGACTTATGCGGGGGGGAGCGGAGAGAAGTGCTGAACTTTTCTAACTTGGGTTTGCTAACGTGGTCGGCGTTGGAAGAATTAGGGTTTGAAAAACGGGGAAAAGTTAAGGAAATGTAATGGAGAAGTTAGGAGTTAACATCGCCCAAGTTTACTATTCCAAGCAAAATCAGCCGAGTAGATCCGAAAGAATAAAGGTCATGCCAACAAATATAGGCCTCTTTTATCGGGATTAATTTTGTGTGTAGGGCCATGTTTGACTTCAGAGATTGCCTTGCTACTAACCCCTAAAAGATTGAAATACCGCTACATAATTTAGCTACTAGCATAGCTGCATGTACTCTTGAGGTTAACATATCATGCGATCTTGATTTCGTAATAGCTAATCATCATAGTTATCTCACAAGATCAAGGAAAGAGCTATTTAATTCGGTCCACTTTGGAGCTAAGACATTCTTTCTTTCTAGATATTACTTATGCCCTCTTTCCCCAAATTAATGCTATTTCCCTCATGAAAAGTCAGGAGACCATAGACGGAACTATTTTTAGGAAGGACTTGTTTATCTATCTATTACAAAACAAAGTTCTTCTTCTTTTCCTTTTCTGGTCCCTTAAAGAGACGTGAAGGATTGTACTATCTCATTTGCACACCCATTTACACAAATGTTCTCTCAAAATTTACCATATCGAGCGTTAACGCGTTTGCTTTATGAATCCCTATTCTCGCCTCCTATCCCCTTATCTTATCCCGTCGACGTTTTCGGTCCACACATGTAATCTCAATCATAGAAAGAGGAGAGAAGAAAGGAATGATAACGGGAATCGTGCATCGACTATGCAAAATATTGGGGGAGGAACTCTCGCGAAGGGAACGGGCGAGGGGAGAAGCTTGAAGGTAATATAGCTGGGAAATTTACGATGACGTTGACAGCGAATGGATCTGAAAAGATTGTGACAGGGACTACGATAATTTTGGCAACTTTAACGTCGAATCTCTTGCCGAATTCTCGGACCTTTTCAAATGATTGCCCCGGTAAAATTCTGAATCCCCTTTTTACGAAAAATCCGTGTGACAGTGGCGTCTCTTGATTTGATCGAATGTGAGGCTAACTTCATGTGTCCGTAAGTGAGACCCGTTGGAATAAAGAAGGATTCCTTCTTGGCTCGGCTTGGTTGGGCTTGGCTGGTATAGAAAAAAGGACAGTCAATGATAAATGTGTAGTTTCCGCTCAAAAAATCTCTCTTTTCACTTGAAATTTTTGGGGCCTTTTTCTCTCTCTCAGTATAAGAAGAACCCGACGTATCTGTTTCTTTCTCCGTGTGTCCCACTCCCTCAGCCACCGCGCTTCCGCCTCCCAAAAGCCTCGTCCGTCGCCTCCTCCAAGAGCCTTGCCGGTTGCAGCTGAGTCACGAGCCCCCTCCGCCTCCGACTGTTTCCATCATGGAGATCGAGCACAAGGTTTGTGCTCGGATCGGGTTTCTCTTCTCAAACAAAGGAAAGAGAAGTCCGCGCTTGTTGTTGCTGCTTCGGCGTTTGTCAAGCGACCATTCCGCGTCGTCGCCCGATGCTCGCTCCATGCCATCCCATCCCTCTCCGGTCCTCTCTCTCCCTTCTTCTGATTCTCATTCCATCCAGCTACTAAAGCTATAAATCGTATCATTGAGTTGAGTCTCTTTTGATTTCACTTGCTACCGCTAGTTACTTTGCGTTTCCTTGGGATATTGAGCCGAGAAAAGTTGTAAGGGATGATTTTAATTTTACTTCTCAGCCGATTGATTTTTTTTGGTGTTTTGATTGCAGATTCAGCTTCTTCGACCTTCATTCAATGCCTGAACCGAAGCGTGTCGACTGAGAGCAACGATGTCAATTTGCTCGACCCATGTCGCTCAGCTCGAGGAATGCCTTAAGAGCTTCGGCTACATCCCGGTACTTTGGGCTCGTCCATTTTTCTGCCTGTGTATTTGATTGCGAATAATTGCATGGAACTAGTTTACTTGTTTTTGTGCATCCTTAAGAGAGAGAAAATCGCTTGAGAAAAAAAATCGAGTTCTCCTTAATTTTGGGTTGATCTATTGCCTTTGATTTTGTGCATCCTTGAGAGAGAGAATCGCTTGAGAAAAAAACGCGAACAATCGAGTTGCGGATCCTTTTTCTTCATTGCCGTCGAACGTCGCTCTCCTTCCCCAATTGCCATTAGCCATCAAGTTTTGAGAGGGTACAAAACCATCCCATGCTTTGTGTTTTGTGTCTCGAAAAAAATGCAAACGATCTAGTTCTTCTCTGTTTTGTGTTTGGAAACCTCGATGAGGCAATTCCGTGCTTGATCCCTATTCATAGTTTGGATTAAAAAATTGCATCCATTTTGGCCATCAGACTTGTGTTGATAGTGCGCATGACCTATTCAACAGATTGTTCATGAGATGTATTTGCGATATAATACTTTCTACTGTCGAATTTGAAGATTAATTGTTGTAGTTTGCATGTTATAAACCCGATTAGTGTTCATTGAGACGCCAGCATAGCTTTAAGAATTTTCATGAGCATTTAAGCGAGAACGTGTTTTTATGATCATGCAAAACTTTTACCTAACAAACGCTTGCCTGGATGGAATTAATACATGCTGAGTAGGTTGGAGAAAACTCCTATTGCTTTTCTTTTTGTTGTTTCATAGCTTTTGCTATACCTTTTGTCTCTCAATTCTTTCTTTTGAGTGAGAAGGTTGAGTTCATCTTATCATCTTACATATACCTGTTACTTCACAAGTTTGCACGTCAAGACGATAAATTTGCCAAATCTGTTTGTACTTTTCTTCAGCTTCATGCAATTTCCCTGTTCTTGGAAATTCCAAGTTTTTGAGTGCTTGAAAGCACTTGCCTCTTTGTATCTGTTCTTTATTCTTCATTTGAAGCGTGTGCACTTTGTGACTTTTCATCAATGTACATCATGTACTTCAATTATGCTAATTTAGGTGAGAGAAGTAGAAACAGGATGTGCTAAAATCCTTGTATGTTACAAAGAAATTGATGTGGGAAGATTGGGCTTTTTCAACTAGAAGACTCCCCAAATGGGAAATTATCCCTCGTATTTGCTCAACATTTTATGTTAAATGTTGTATATTGGGTGTCTCAAAGGCCACCCATCACAAATCTGGCAATTCTAGAGAAGAATAAATTTGATCCTTTTGTAGGTTCTCTTTGTTGTCCGAGTCATGGTGGAATTTTGCAATTCTAATTTTTTTTTTCACATTGCCTACTTGTTGCCCACTAATAAGTTGCCATGTCTGAAGTGCATTATTGTATACTATTAATAATGATGATGTTTACTCTTAACATAAATGCTATATTGATATTGTCATTGTAGTTGGATTTTTGTATTTTAGGCGAAATGAGCCTTGACTTCTGAACTAAATAAATTTTCTATATATTAGGCTGGATCTATGGAAGGTCAAGTTGTGGAAATTGGGTTTACGACCACATCGCTGCTTAATGCCGAGAAATTTCATGTCATTATTCCAAATTCATTGTTTTCTAGACAAGTGAGTACTCTTCTGAAGAGGTGGATTACTGGCAGCGTTATCTTTTGTATGTAGTTGCTTGAAATTTGTAGATCTCACCGTATGTCAAGCATGCCGAGAAATTTCATGTCATTATTCCAAATTCATTGCTTGAAATTTGTGGATTACTAGCAGCGTTATCTTATGTCAAGCATGATAAAAGAATAATTCAGCCCCCAAAATATCAGTCAAGCACACCGAAAGAGAATCGCAGGTATTTCTTATTAGATTGTTTGACAAATACCTTGAAAACAATTTACCAACAAATCTTGTGACAGAGATGAAATTTGACAGGATTTTGTAGACAAACACCCCTCAATCCCTCAAGAATGCTCGGTCGAGTGAGTCATTTCATTTCGATAGTTTGAGTCTGCACATCTTTTAGTGCCGCAACTTTTTCTCATGGCATGTGTAGTCATGGCTTTAAGTATTCAAAATTTCTCTTACTAAATATGCTTAAGTATAATTAATAAAAATACAGGGTAAGAATCGAGTCAAACATGAGTCGACACAGGCAATGATTACATTCCTTCAGGTGGCTTGAAACTCCAGAGGGATGCATCTGCATACCGGACACCACACGTAGTTTAACCTAAACAGGCAATTCCCTGTTAGTCCTGGAGCAGTAATTTAATCGCCGGGGAGAAGCCGGATCATAATGCCGAAGCAGAAACACTCGACTCTCTCGGTTTCCATGCTAATCTTCTTTCTCAGGGCAAGCATTGGTACCAAAAATCAGAAGGAGCACAAGCAGGTAGAAACGCCTTCCAGTAACCCTCTATTTTCTGTCCGTTAGCGCAGCTGGGGGGTGATCATGATGATGGCTCTCCGGCTGAATAGGAATGAACCGCCTTGAGTGCTTGAAAAGCGAGTATCTATGGAAAACTCCCCATTATCCATTGTTTTTATCATCATACAGACGCTTTAGTAAGCAGCAATTTCCACAGTGTCGCCAAAACTTCGATGCAACTAGGGGTGTGCAACCGGACCGGGTTTACCCGGAACTCGGACCGGACCACCCGAAAAACTAGGGTCGGGAACCGGTTCCCGGTTAAACCGGTCCGGGTACAGGTTCCAGTTTTTGGGAACCGGTTGAAACCGGTCCGGGAACAGGGTCCAAGCAAAGACCCACCCAGAACCGGACCGGTTTTGGAACCGGTTTTTACCCTGTTAAAAAAAAAAATCGTCTCCCTATATAATACTTTTGAGTCTATTTGTCTTTGAAGAAATGTTAAAAACGGAAAGATTCTCTCTAAATCAAGTTAAGAGATAATTGTTTTGAAAGAATTATTAAAAAGAACTGTTCTCATGAATTATTTTTATTTTTTAATGGTCACACTTTCAACTATTACTATAGTCACAGGACAAATGCTACTAACTATTGTAGCACTAATTCTCAGTCCAACTCAAGAAAGATGTCTTCTTAATAAGAGCTCTGTCGCATACACATAAGTAAGCGCATTAGGTCATATTAGAAGTATTTGTGGGAATGAGACTAATATTAGATCCATATTTGTTGCTAATGCTTATGCATAACTAGGATTTTTGCTTTGTCTTATAATGTTAGGAGAATTACGTTGTTGTTTTTTCGCTAATTAATGTAAAATTCGAAGCCGTATAGAATATTGAACGGTTGCAAAACAGGTTCCAATGAAAACAGGGTTGACCTTGTTCCCGGGCCGGAAAAATAGGGTTGGGTCCAAAACATGGTCCAATAAAAACAGGGTAAGGCACAGGGTCAAAAAAAAAGGAACCAGTTATAACAGCGTCGGGTATAGGGTCCAGGTCTGGACCCTACCCACCCTGGACCCGATCACCCCTAGATGCAACACTCTGAACAAAACGTCGCCCAAACCCTAAACCTAACAAAAGAGCCCGCTGGCCGACTCCACATCCAAATTGCATACCCCAAGTACTATTGACAGAAACCAAATTCCCCACGCAAAATTCCAAAATTGGCCGACCTGACCGGTGTCGCTCGAGCCACGAACCCTAATCGATCGAGCAGTTCCACGCTCGGCCCCTCCCCCTTAGTTCTCTCCCAAGAACCTCTTCACAATCTTCACGCTCGGCCCGACGACCTACCTCTCCCAAGCGTCCCGCGACCTGCCACCACCGCCGCCCTCTTCCTCCGCCGCCATCGCCAGCCGGACCGCCTCCGTCACGTCCAGCTTCCTCAGCTCCCACTCGCATCCTCCAAGTAGCAGCATCTTCTCAATCTGCCGCTTCGCCAGCTGGCGCGCATTCTTCTTTATCTCCCTCACCGCCTCCTCATATGCACCCTGCCTTACCGGATCGTCGTTCCGCTCGCTCTCATCCTTCCACTGCTACGCGTCCCCCGGGCCCACCCTCATCGGCGGCGGGTACTTCCCGAAATAGCGATCGAACTCAGGCACACCTATGGCCTTCCTCAGCCCCGTCCGACCCCTCGGGTCGGACCTGCCCGGGTCGTAGTATCGGGCGAGCACCTTGAACATGCCCATGTCGAGCATTTCGTCAGCACGCGTCGGCTCGTACACCTCCAGGACGGGCAGCGACATGTCGACCCACAGAAAGCAACAGTCGTACCTCAGCTTGTCATGTTTTTTATTTGGTATTATTTAGAGTTATTTAAAATTAGACCACATCGAAGTGAATTTCTTGTTAATTTTCCATTTATAGAAGACTTATTTTCTACTGAATTGAGAAGACAAATTTGTATTCTACTATGTGGATTCATTTTTTTTGCAAATTAAACGTTGATGTAAGTTTTTCAAACTGATGGTGCATTTTGAGCCTTCAGTATCACTTCAAAAACAACATGCTACTAGGCATTTTATTAATGAATAATTCCTTTTAATTAGTAAAAGATTGCAGGCATTTTATGGTGGTGTGAAATGAATAATTGTGTTTAATTTAATAACTTAATATTGATGGAGGCAACTTCAAAACAACTTAGTAAATTTGAATAACAAATTTTAATTCCCATTTAAAAAATTAATAGAATCCCAGGCACCACGCGGTGGGATTCAAGTAATCCCAGATTTTCCAACGAAACCGTTTGCTTGAGGAAATATGAGGTCAAGACTACTACATCATTACTCTTGGGAAAATGGCGGTGCAGTCATCTAAGCTTTTTCGCAATTTTATAAGCTAAACAAACAAGTCGAGCAATTTTCATGTAGGAAGGATCTCACGACGACTCTTCTTGATTTTTTCATGTAAGAACGCAGAGGGGATTCCTTTTTTGCTTTTTAAGAGTTTGTTCGAATTGAGACGCGTGCCTGTTTTCGTGTCAATTACCCGCTTTTATGGACATGTGTCTTAGTTTTGATATTATTTCTGTCAAGAAAATATCTACCATTTTTTTTAAGGCTTTTACAAATGGATTTTTCAATTATGCACATCTTTCGCAAAGGGAAAGATGTAATTCCATGAGTTCAAACTCAAAATTCGACTTGTTGCTCAATTAAAAATAACTTCAACATCAATTAATTTTTTTCATTTTTATTTTCAATGGAGTGGATGAGAATGTAATTAAAAATTTGTGCTTATTCTAGATCCTCATTTAAATAGACAAAGGGTTTCATGGGAAAGTTTATACGAGTGGAATCGTCCAATTTACTATCAATGCTATCACTTTTCCATTGGGGTCTATTTGCATCACGTATTATATTGCGGTACGTTCCCAACACAGATTAAGCACGGAATTAGTGGCCACTCGCCATGGCTTTAGCACGTGATTAGACAGCTTAATCATCGCCGGAAAAAGAACATTTGAGATTTGTCCGCATGTTGATGAAATGTTCATCTCAGCTTTTTTACGACCAAAGAATCGTTCTATGAAACTTCTCTCCCCATCACACTCATTCTCCTCCAACCCTAAATTCCTCTTCTCCTTTTCTCCTTTCTTCACTCCCCCCGATAACCACCAGCACCCCAACATGTCCGCCCACCACATGGCCACCCGGTGTTCCTCAGAGGCCTCCTCCTCCATAGCCGCCGACCGCCGCACCAAGGTGGTCGTCATCATGGGCGCCACCGGGTGCGGCAAGTCTCGCCTCTCCATCGACCTTGCCTCCGTCTTCCCTTCCGAGGTCATCAACGCCGACAAAATGCAAGTCTACCGGGGCCTCGACATCACCACCAACAAGATCACCCCGCCTCCTCGTATGCACCCTGCCGCGGCGCTCGGCCGGGGTGATCTTGTTGGTGGTGATGTCGAGGCCCCGGTAGACTTGCATTTTGTCGGAGTTGATGACCTCGGAAGGGAAGACGGAGGCGAGGTCGATGGAGAGGCGAGACTTGCCGCACCCGGTGGCGCCCATGATGACGACCACCTTGGTGCGGCGGTCGGCGGCTGCGGAGGAGGAGGCCTCTGAGGAACACCGGGTGGCCTTGTGGTGGGCGGACATGTTGGGGTGCTGGTGGTTATTGGGGGGAGTGAAGAAATGAGAAAAGGAGAAGAGGAATTTAGGGTTGGAGGAGAATGAGTGTGATGGGGAGAGAAGTTTCATAGAACGATTCTTTGGTCGTAAAAAAGCTGAGATGAACATTTCATCAACGGCATATGCTGATGGTGCCTTTCTGTGTTTCTGTGTGCGAGAGAGTGGTAGAGAGAGAGAGAGAGAGATAGAGAGAGAGTGCAGGCACGGAGTATATTGCAGAAAAGACACTGATGAGAATTCCCCTTCCCCTCGATTTAAGGGAGAGAGAGAGAGAGAGAGAGAGAGAGAGAGAGAGAGAGAGAGAGAGAGGGGGTGCAGTACATTGCAGAAATGGTGAGAATTCCTCTCCCCTCGATTTAAGGGACACTGGGAGTTCCAGAATGAAGGTTCTCGAATATGGATACTATCTCTTTCTTTCAAAAAGGAAACCCAATCAGAAATAATTAGTACAGGTGAAATTTTTATTTTCAACTACTTAAATATTAAATTCATATGAGGAATGAATAGAAACTTTGCTGGATCGTTTTTCCTTGATTAAGTTTGTCATGTTTTTTATTTGGTGTTATTTAGAGTTATTTAAAATTAGACCACATCGAAGTGAATTTCTTGTTAATTTTCCATTGATAGAAGACTTATTTTCTACTGAATTGAGAAGACAAATTTGTATTCTACTATGTGGATTCATTTTTTTTGCAAATTAAACGTTGATGTAAGTTTTTCAAACTGATGGTGCATTTTGAGCCTTCGGTATCACTTCAAAAACAACATGCTACCGGGCATTTTATTAATTAATAATTCATTTTAATTAGTAAAAGATTGCAGGCATTTTATGGTGGTGTGAAATGAATAATTTTGTTTAATTTAATAACTTAATATTGATGGAGGCAACTTCAAAACAACTTAGTAAATTTGAATAACAAATTTTAATTCCCATTAAAAAATTAATAGAATCCCAGGCACCACGCGGTGGGATTCAAGTAATCCCAGATTTTCCAACGAAACCGTTTGCTTGAGGAAATATGAGGTCAAGACTACTACATCATTACTCTTGGGAAAATGGCGGTGCAGTCATCTAAGCTTTTTCGCAATTTTATAAGCTAAACAAACAAGTCGAGCAATTTTCATGTAGGAAGGATCTCACGACGACTCTTCTTGATTTTTTCATGTAAGAACGCAGAGGGGATTCCTTTTTTGCTTTTTAAGAGTTTGTTCGAATTGAGACGCGTGCCTGTTTTCGTGTCAATTACCCGCTTTTATGGACATGTGTCTTAGTTTTGATATTATTTCTGTCAAGAAAATATCTACCATTTTTTTAAGGCTTTTACAAATGGATTTTTCAATTATGCACATCTTTCGCAAAGGGAAAGATGTAATTCCATGAGTTCAAACTCAAAATTCGACTTGTTGCTCAATTAAAAATAACTTCAACATCAATTAATTTTTTTCATTTTTATTTTCAATGGAGTGGATGAGAATGTAATTAAAAATTTGTGCTTATTCTAGATCCTCATTTAAATAGACAAAGGGTTTCATGGGAAAGTTTATACGAGTGGAATCGTCCAATTTACTATCGATGTTATCACTTTTCCATTGGGGTCTATTTGCATCACAAATTATATTGCGGTACGTTCCCAACACAGATTAAGCACGGAATTAGTGGCCACTCGCCGTGGCTTTAGCACGTGATTAGACAGCTTAATCATCGCCGGAAAAAGAACATTTGAGATTTGTCCGCATGTTAACACTGAGTTTTATATAGAAGGGTTTTATAAAATCTCGAAAGATGCAGCTCTAATCTGGTCATTGATTTAAAAATTAGGAGATTTAAGCGCTCGTTTCTTCTCCTTTTATGGGGGAAAATGAAATGCGTGGATGCGATGGTTGTCCCTCTGTACTTTGTGTGTACAGTCATTTGAGGCGCACGGGGGCGGTGTTTATTTGGAAGAGACTTTATGCTTTTTGCATAAATTTGGCAAAGATTATGTGCGGTTATTATACACGGCCCACTTTCGTCGTTATCGATTAGGTGATTAAGGTTTGAAAAAGCAACGAGTATTTAAAGCAATGGCGATAGATGGAACATGCGGTAATATGAATACTATATGTAACTTGCTCTTGTTGCCCGAGCGGGATGATGCTTCTATGGAGGTGGTACAAAAAGAATGTCAAAGCTTCAAAAGTATTCAGTTCTAGTCCGACGAAAGACGTGAAGATAAAAGTAACATAAGAATAATAAGGTGGGAGAGAGCAAGTTTACCTGCTTTTAGAGCATTGAAAATGGTGGTTTGAAAATGTGAACGTTCTCGTGCAATCCCCACTTTCCATCACATTGATTCCCTTTTTCTCTTTTAGGAAAAGGGCAAGAGCTTTAGACTCAACGTTGAAATACTCGATTTGTGCTACAGCTATCATTTACTCTTGAAGCGAGCCCATTATGGCCTCATTACCTAATGCGAGCAGTAGTAAAGTTGGAGGAGCGATCCTTGTGCCCGGCATTCGAGTCGAATAATGCGGCTGGTTGCGGTAAGCGACCAGGGGATCCGGAGTTTTGATCAAGGGAGCTCCAAACGTAGCATGCAAGCAAGTCTCCTTGACCACTAGGAGCCATCAATTCACACGATAAGTCTTGCCAAAAGTCCATTAATTCCTCTTCCTATATCAGCTTTCGAAAGATAGTGTTTGATCCTATACGTTGCCAATTATCAAGAAAAACGATAATCAGTGGCTACCGACTAAGCTACGTAGCGTAAATGGTGAAGGCTCGGAAGGAATGGAGATGGGACAGCGGGGGTGTTCGAACTTGTAGACCTAAGAAACTAGGATGCTTTTTAACCAATCATCACTTAGTTTCGGTCTCCAGTTCCTGGAACCCAACTCATAAATACCTAGTCTGTAAATGCCTATAGACTCCATTAATTGAAAAATTGAATGATTTAGAAATCATTTATCAAAAATTAATTGAGAGAAATGTTGGGTAAATAAGATTTTTTTTTTCTGAAATTTGTTGACAAATTGATATAATAACCTTTAAATGGATTCTTGATGATGTCTCATTCGCCTGCATATAGATTTGGAATTTATAAATCACTTTGCTCATTAAAAAATAGTTCCAATAAGTCAAAGCATTATCGAAGACTAATTGCTCAATTCAACTCAAAAGCATACACACATACATGAATGTAAGTCATCCAAAACTCTTTATCTCCGGGAAGATTTGGTTGAAATTAGATATTGCCTAATCCCTTAATTGAGAAAAAGAGAGAGATTCTTAAGATGCAAAATTGGATATTTACAAAGTACATTTTAATTAAAGTTTTCTTTTTTATATAATCTAAAAGCATGAGGACGGAGATTCAACTATTTAGAGATTCATTGAACATATAACAAGCTTGATAAGGCTAATTTTTTGACTTATGCACGCAACTCTTAATCAAAAGCATTTGTATCGTCGTTAAAGCTTTGAATAGACAGTGTATCATTGTTAAAGGCTTTGAATAAAGGGGCTTCTCACATATTTTCTCAAGTCCAAAGCAGATCTTGTGCAGGACCACTGACTCGATATCGGTCTATCAGGTGGCCGATTTCTCGGGTGACGTGCCGCTTACCGACCTGCAATCATCACTTAATTAATTATTAGCCATTAATCTGAATTGCAACTTATGTGGTCCTCGCTGTCGCCCTGCTCAGCTCGCCAATACATCCAATCCGTCAATCCGGAACGATTCGATAACGATGGCGGTCGCTTTTTGGAGCGCACGAGTTCTACTTTGACGCATTTTGATTGTTAGGCTCTGCCTATAATAATATTGTCTATTTTGAGTTGAAATTTGCACGATTTTGTTTTTGAAGATCTCATTACAAATTAAGACAAATATTATCATATATATGTCACTTCATCTTCAGTTCATTCATATCTACATTTTGTTTGGGCCTTCTTTGGTCTCAACGATTACTCCCAACCTTATTGGATCGGGTCATTACACTAGTAGTGAATTGATGGTGATCAATTGGTTGTTCATGCATACATATGCACATGCAGGCCGACATCAATCAGAGAGATGGAGGCGCATTGAGTTATGCGGGGGGAGCGGAGAGAAGTGCTGAACTTTTCTAACTTGGGTTTGCTATCGTGGTCGGCGTCGGAAGAAATAGGGTTTGAAAAAGGGGGAAAAGTTAGAGAAATGTAATGGAAAAGTTAGGAGTTAACATCGCCCAAGTTTAGTATTCCAAGAAAAATCAGCCGAGTAGATCTGAAAGATACTAACCCCTAAAAGATGAATTATCGCTACATAATTTAGCTACTAGCATAGCTGCATGTACTCTTGAGGTTAACATATTATGCGATCTTGATTTCGTAATAGCTAATCATCATAGTTATCTCACAAGACCAAGGAAAGAGCTATTTAATTCGGTCCACTTTGGAGCAAAGACATTCTTTCTTTTTAGATAGTACTTGTGCCCTCTTTCCCCAAATTAATACTATTTCCCTCATGAAAAGTCAGGAGACCAAAGACGAAACTATTTTTAGGAAGGACTTGTTTATCTATTTATTACAAAACAAAGTTCTTTTTTTTTTTTTTTTTTTTTTTTGGCCCCTTAAAGAGACGTCAAGGATTGTACTATCTCATTTGCACACCCATTTACACAAATGTTCTCTCAAAATTTACCATATCAAGCGTTAATGCGTTTGCTTTATGAATCCCTATTCTCGCCTCCTATCCCCTTATCTTACCCTGTCGACGTTTTCGGTCCACACATGTAATCTCAATCATAGAAAGAGGAGAGAAGAAAGGAATGATAACGGGAATCGTGCATTGACTATGCAAAATAATGGGGGAGGAGCTCTCGCGAAGGGAACTGCCGAGGGGGAAGCAGCTTGAGGGTATTGAAGCTGGGAAATTTACAATGATGTTGAAGGTCACCTTGCCTCGCGGATATATCTGAAAAGATCGTGACAGGGACTACGATAATTTTGGCAACTCTAACGTTGAATCTCTTGCCGAGTTCTCGGACCTTGTCAAATGAATGCCCCGGGTAATATTCCGAATGCCCTTTTGACGAAGAATCCGTGTGGCGGTGGCGTCTCTCGATCTGATCGAATGTGGGGCTAACTATCTGAAAAAGCCCTCATCAATGCCTCAATTCAAGCGGGCCGTACGGGCTATGTCGCATGCTCCCCGGGCGAAGATAAATTAAGAATGATAAAATTTCCACATAACACCGAAAAATAATAATAATTTTCTGCAAGATGACTTTTCATATTTATATACGAACGAAACCTTAATTTATCAATCTAAGAGATATACAGATGTATTTTTTTTTCAATGTTTTTCCCTTTTTATAAGTATGTTCTATTAGCACACCAAGAATGAGTGGCACAAATTGAACAAATTTTACCAATAGGGGAAAGTATCAATTTGGAATATTCACCTGATTTTTCACCGAGCATCTCGATTCACAAAATTAGATTGATTCATCAACATTGAAGTTCGGTGCCGTAGCAAAACAAAAACCCCGGCGAGATCAAGTTGGACAGAGTGGTAACTGCTGATCGCAGTAATTGTCGTCGAATGCCTTTGTCTCATCCTCCTCCTCCACCTAGGATTTCGATTTCTAGTGCTGTGTTCTCGGAGAAGAAGAGTTTGAAGGAGCCCTGTCGAACAGCTTCGACGACTAGGATGACGATGACGAAGGGGATGAGAAGCTGCCGCCCAAGCCATTCTTGCAATTCAAGTGCAGCAACAACCTTAGTTGCGACGTTGCTAAGAGCAAATGCAAGATTTTGTAGGATTACTGCCAACTGCTCTAAAAACTTAAGTTATTAGATGAAGGCTTGTAACATCGCTAAGAGCAGATGTGAGATTTTATGGGACCATTGTTAACTGTTCTAAAAACTTAAGCTACTAGATGAAGGCTTGGTTTATTATTTAAACATTCTAATACTTCATCTCATGCTTAATCTGATTTTTTGCCTAGTACTAAACGTAGATATATTTAATTAGAAGAGGTAAATGGGGCCTATAAGATTTGAACTCAAGACCTTCAACTCTAATACCATATGAGATTTTGTAGAACAATTACCAACTATTCCAAAAACTTAAACTGTTAGATGAACATGCGATTTATTATTTAAATATTATAATAACAGAGGGTTGATCCGGTTGCTGTCGTTCCTCTTGTGGAGCAACTCGGCTGGTTCAATTCTGAATCCAAAGGACAAATTCGCCTCCAAGGACAAATTCGCGCGGCAGCAGCCTTAATTGCTTTGGTTTTGGTGCACATGTTTAGATAAGATCTCGTGGTGGTAGATCTGGGGGGCTTGATGGAATTGGCATTTGATAAGGTTCTCGAAAAGAATTCCAGAAAAATTGAATGTACGCGTCTCTGCTGGGGATGCATGTTTAAAAGATCAAGTTTTGTTTTCTAGCAGCGGGCCCTATAAAAGCCTCTAGCCAGCATATTGCAGCATTAGCATTAGGTAAGATGATCATCTTGTCTTCTATCCAGCCGAAAATTGTATGCTGTTGGCATGTTGTAGGTATAACTTGTAAATCCATGTTAGTCTTGTGCACTTTCTAAAATATCTCGGACTTCTAAGCAACATGTGAAAAGTAGATAGACTTTGCATAACATTTGATAATATTGAGTTAATTGCATCGTATTCTTTGTGAGTTTCGTGTCTTAGCTTGTGGATTTATAATCTATCACTTTTTGGTATGAATTTTTCTTTTTAGGTTCAAGGGGATGCAAAGAAAGTAGAGGAGTATTGCAAAAGAACAACATTATCCAAAAGGATGGGCCTCATGTTCAAAGCTATATCCATCAGGCCGTTCAATCTGTTCCTAATGACCGGTAATATCTAATGCATAATTTGTATGCTCAAAGTTCATATCGACAAATATTGCAATGATCCTCGAGCATTGTTCTAAGAACATTTGCACTATGTTGTCTTGATTATTATGGATGCATCTTTTGGTTTTCCGACTGTAGTTACGTTCTTGCTTCGTGTCCTCACGATCACAATCACGAGACAGTGGAAAAAGAGAGATTTACACACTAGTCAAACTTTTGTATCTAATTGCTCAACTTACCATCCTCATACTACCTCTAATCTTACAACTGCTTAAAGAGGCCCTTTAACTCTTCTAGTTAGTTTTAAAGGGTCCGTCAAATTTTCCAATGATTTTTTAAGTACGGTAGAAAAGTTTTGCGGCCAATATGAAACTATATTTTACAAATTGACTTAATACGTATGCACAAATTGACAATTTATTTACTAACCATTTATTGATAAGGCTTAATACGTTTATACAAATTGACAGGCGTGAAGACTAAAAACTATATTTTTTAAGTACAGTAAAAAAGTTTGGCGGCCAATATGAAAATCATTTACATAAATGGACTAATACGATGTATTTTCTAAAGCTAAACGAGTATCGATAGTTTGTATGTTGTCTCAAATACATTGTTTTGTCCTCATTTCTTCATTCGTTAGTTATCATAGTGTAGACAAAGTACTCCATCAGATCTCGTGTATCATTGCTATCGATCACAATTAGAGAGTTAATGAGTGAGCTCATTGAACATTAAGTATGCAATATGTTTATGTTTTCTAATTTTCATATTTATTAATTTTAATGTACAATCATAAGTTTGATATGATCACTTTAAATTAGTTGAGGTCTTAAAGCTTTAGGATGATTAGAATGCAACTAACTACAACTGAATTAGGTTTAGTGGCTGATTTAATAAATCTGACTCCAAGTACGTTTTTAATATTTCCTAATCATCGGGTGGAGCTAATGCTTCATTTGATTATGCTTATAGCTTTTTTTAAGTATTCTATTTTAAAATATATTTTTGTAATTTAACATACTCTTATGTTAGGTTCTGCTTTATTGTTCGAAGTTTCATAGGGCAACTTGAAGTGCAGGGAAGCTAAAACCTCCGAAATCGGAATACATACGGTAATTTTTCCTGGCTATTAGAAGCGCAGCAAGGGCCAAAGCTAGTCATTAAACGAGGCAAGGCTTTTTCCGTAATTTGATAAGCGCAAACATCTCCCATTTTTTTTTCTTTTTCCTTTTTCTTTCAATGTTGCCCCGTTATCTACGGGAAATTCATAGACGTTTTATCCATTTAGTTATGAATCTTCTCATCTGGACAACCCTTCCTACCTAAAGTCGACAAGCAGTTGAAGAAGTTGACGGTGGTGTGAGGCTCTCTTGTCTTGGTAAGAGCTCCTCCCCAGCCATGGTGATAGCTGATGGTGGCATGGCACTGGTAAAATAATCTGCTTGCCATGTAGAATGGGCTGATGTCCATACTGTTGAGAAAACTCCTAATTTTGATGCTAACAAAACTTTCCAAAGTCTTAAACAAGTGACACTCTGGTACAAATTGTGGAAGAAGACTCATGTGCTCATATATTCAGTAGAAGCCATAAACAGACACAATATCTCATTCTATCAGGGACCCTAAACGAACCTCGAGGACCAGAACGAGGACAAGATCCCCAATGGTTATGAATTTCACTTACCTTACTTATAATGGTTTTGCTAATCAATCGATTAACAAAATCAATTATCTAGACAATTTCCAAATAAGGATGGGACACTTATGGAAACCTAGATTCTACTTGTATAGGCGACTAAAATCTGATGGAGTTCAATTTGTCTTCAATGGCTAGGACATCTTTTCTTGTGAAGTCTGTCCAAGAAAAGAAATGGAAGATAATCCTTCATGGTGATGGCCAACAGATAGCTTTGGCTCGAAGGATATATAAGGAGGATATACGGTCAGTAGAAGATAAGAAGTGGACACGAAATTCCAAAGTCTGATTCTATCTTTCATTTTTATTTTTTTTGGTCGGTAAAGGGGTTTCATTCATTACTAAACTGGTGTTTGGTTACATTCAGAGGGAAACTCATAGCATAAAATGGAGACGAGAGGGGTGGGGGTGGGTAATCCAGTTACGTGGAAGGGATCCTGCTAGGTGGGCCTTTGTGACCCAATCCGTGGCCCGATTTGTGGTTCTCGGTTCGTGGACTAGGTGGACATTGCTGAGTTGGGCCATCAGATTCTTGCAGTTAACCACGATGGACCTTGCAGCCCATGGGGCGTCTTCCTAGCCCAGCACATGGGAGATAGCGAAGCTATAGTCAGAAGCCACGGTGACTTTAGGTGTTGCAGCAAGTACCGTAGTTTCTGAACTGAGGTGAGTTCCCCTTTTGTCATGTATCCAGAGAAGTGCTCGACAGATAGTTAGGGTTTCAGCCAGGTATGCAGAGGGAGCTCGAATTTTTTCTGCAAAGCCGTCGATGAGGCAACCATGGGCGTTTCTATAGATTGCAGCTACTGTTCCTTCCATCGTCGAGCTGGACCATGCGGCATTCAGGTTGATTTTGAGGGAGTCCTGTTCTGGAGGTGTCCAGATCTCTGACGGTGGGATTGAGATCTAGTTTTTGCCGCTAGTGTTCGTACTCCACTTGGTAAAATTCAGGTACTCTTGTTCTGCTTCGCTGATGGTGTCCTTCGGTTGTGGCTTGTGTCGTTTAAAGACCAGTGAGTTTCTTTGTTTCCAGATCACCTAAAGAGTACCTGCAAATAGTGCTTTGAACTGTGGAGAGGCGTTAGAGGTAAGGATCTCGCAAACCTTTCTGTCCATACGTGAAATTGTTGTTGGTGATGCATCGGCATTTAATCTCGGGTCCTTCCATATCATTTTTGTTCAGCCGCAGAGGAGGAGGAGATGCTCGACAGTTTCTGGTTCAGACTCGTAGAAAGGGCACCACGGGTCAGGCAAGAGGTTTCGACGATGCAGATTTTCTTTAGTCGGGAGGGCGTTATTGCAAATTCCCCACATAAAGTATTTAATTTTGGGGTAGATTTGTAGCTTCCAGATCTCGGTCCATAATCGTTTTGGATTTTGATAGGAAGTTGTTGGTGGAGGCACTGATGTGCTTGCTTGTTTGGCTCTTAATACATTGTATCCGCTTTTGACTTTGTATGAGCCCGAACTGTTTGCGATCCATAGCAGCTGATCCGGTTCGGGGTGTAGGCTTAGGGGCATAGCAAAAATCTCTTGCACTGTGTGTTATGGGAAGATTCCAGCTAGTAGATAGGAATCTCATTCCCCTATTTCTTTGTGTATAAGTTTAGACACTAGTAGCGGATCGTCTCGGTTTGCAGGACCTCCTATTTTTCCTGAACTTAGCCATCTGTACTCCCTAATTTTAATGTTGTTGCCGTTTCCAACTTCCCATTTTGTCTCGGGTTCGATTAGGTCCCGTCCCGTGATAATGCTTTGCCATCCCCAAGATAGTCTAGGGCCTTTTTTTGCTATCCATAGGCACTCTCCAGGGAAATAGAGACCCTTTAATAACTTGCTCCATAGTGCATCGGGTTTTTGGCATAGTCTCTAAGCCAGTTTTCCAAGCAAAGCTCTGTTGAAGTCCACCAGGTCCCTGAACCCAATTCGCCTTGATCTTTTCTCACCTTCATGAGGTTCCAGTTTTTCCAGTGGATCCCTTTTCGAGAAGCAATTTGTTTCCACCAGAAATTTGAGATTTTCTTTTCAATTGCTCTACAAATAGAGATGGGGATTCGGAAGAGGGACATGGCATATTGGGGGAGTGCTTGTATGACAGTTTTGATTAGAGTTTCCTTCCCAACTTTCGAAATTAGCCGCTCTTTCAACCCTTCCAGCTTTCTATCCACTATCACAAGCACCCACGAAAACATCTGTTTTTTTGTTTGGCCCTAGTCAGACGGTATCCCCAAGTATTTTTTGGTTTTCTTCATGATAGGGACTCTAAGTTCAGCTGCAATGTTTGACTTTAAACTAGGTGGACAGCTTTTTCCAAAGAAAATTCTTGACTTGTTCAGATTTATGGCCTGCCCTGATGCAAAGCAGTACTAATTCAAAATATTTGCAAGATTCTGTGCTTCTCCCCTAGTTGCCTCTAGAAAGAATATAGCATCATCCGCAAACATAAGGTGTGAGAGTGTGGGACAGTGGGAGTTCAATTTGATTCCTTTTATCAGGCCATCACCCATTGCATTGGACATTAGATTCGATAGAACATTGGGCATTATAATGAACAGATAGGGGGATAGAGGGTCTCCCTATCTTATACCCCTTGTCAGCTTGATGACTTCGATGAGTTCCCCATTGACATTTATAGTGAAGGTGGCCGATTCAATACAATATCTAACTAGGGAAACCCATTTAGCACAGGAGCCTATTTTTAACATGTAGTTGCATAGGAAATCCCATTCCATTCGATCATATGCCTTTTACATGTCAAGTTTCAAAACAACCTGGAATTTTCTCTTTCTTTTTCTGGTTCGGAGCTGGTGCAGCACCTCCTGAACAACTAGGATATTGTCTTGAATTTGGCGTCCCTCCACGAAGGCACTTTGTTTCGATGAGATGATGCTAGGAAGCCAAGGCTTTAACCTGTTCGCCAAGACTTTCGCAATGATCTTATAACTGAAATTGCATAGGCTGATTGGCCTATATTGTGATAAGCTCTCAAGGTTAGCCACTTTGGGGATTATGATGATTTGGGTGGAGTTTATGGCAGTGGGGAAAGTACCTTGGTTAAAAAAGGAGACCACGGTGTTAAAGATGTCTTCATGTATAATCTGCCAGTTATTGTGGTAAAATAGACCTCTCAGACCATCCGGGCCCGGTGCCTTTGTGGGGCCCATTTGAAACACTGCTGTCCACACTTCCTCCATAGTGATAGGTCTGACTAGATCTTCATTTATATCATTTGTAACGACCTGAGGGCAAGTGTCAAGTACAGGCTGAAATTGTCGAGGGCCCGCTGAAGAGAATAGGTCCCTCTAAAACTCTATTATGTGTTGTTTTAATGCAGTGGGTTCTCTGCACCAATGCTCGTCTGTAATTTTCAGCATGGTTATCTTGTTTCTCTATCTCCGTTGGATTGTAATCACATGGAAATATTTTGTATTTCTGTCCCCCCATTTGATCTAGTTAATCCTCGATCGCATGTGCCAATCCATTTCTTCCTGTTGCCACAGCTCTTCAATTTTGTTGATGACTAGCTTGTATTACTCTCCATGTGTCATCCGTGCCTCCTGGTTTGTTAGTTCAGTGAGCTTGGCATTGAGCCTATTTATTTGCTGAGTGGCGTGCTTGAAAGTCTTCCTACTCCAATTCCTTAGGTCGCTAGTCACCCGCTTAATTTTGGTGGCTATGTCACTTTGATTTTGTGGGTCACCTTTCCAAGCCTTTTGCATCACCTCTAACCATTGAGGTCTATCTAACCAATAGGCTTCGAATTTGAATAGTTTTTTCCGTGTTCTATTGCCAGCTGGATAAACATCTAAGATGATCGGGCTGTGGTCCGATCCAATAGTTGGTAGGGCGATTGCCTCAGCAGCTAGAAAGGTAACTCTCTAGTTGAGGTTACATAGGGCTCGATCTAGTCGTTTTCTTACTAGCTGCTCCCCTTCTCTCTTATTTGACCATGTGTAGGCACATCCTTTACTTTCAATATCCATTAAGGCACATGAGTCTACAAAATCTTTGAACGCAGCCATTCGATGTCGATCAGCCTCACGCGCACCTATTTTCTCCCAATGATAGAATATGTCATTAAAGTCGCCAATGCATAACCATGGGAGATGGTTGTGGTGATTACCATTCCTCAAGGTTTGCCATAAAGCCGTTTTATCTTGAGAGTTAGTAGGTATGTGAAGAAAGGAGACTTTCATCAATATATCACTTCTCGGTTCCTTGCATTGTGCTTCTATGAGGGTACCGGATCTGATGCTTACATCCACCTGCACCTCTTCATCCCATAACAGGGCTAGGCCACCCGCAATGCCCACCGGGTCAATTATTTCTGAAAACCGAAGCCTTAATTGTTGTTGGAGCCTTTGAACCACCTCTTTCCTGTTCTTGGTCTCCATGAGGAATACCAAGTTGGGCCTTTCATGAGCCATTAATGCTCGAAGTTGTTGGACTGTCAAGGGGTTGCCCAGCCCTTGACAATTCTAGCTCATGATCTTCATGTTTGCAGTGGTGGCTTATTAGGGCTAGCCACCAAAGCCCGTGTGTGGGCTTTTTCCCACAGTTGGATGGAAGTGTCTAGAAGTTGTTCCTCGGATATAGGGCCTAAAGACCCTTTAATATCGTATGGGGCGAAACGTTTCTATTTTTTTGGGGCAGGGGATTTCATGATTGCCTTGCCCTTTTTTGCTGACTCCGTGTGTTTCTGTTTCACTGTTGGTATCTGAGTGTATTTCTGGGACAACTGTCCTCTTTTTCCCGTAATTGGGTTCCTGTAGTCTGGTGTGCCTTCATTGCTGATTTGCATACTTGCAGTTGGGTTATAGATGACTAGGGCCTTCTCATTCGTCTGTGTACTCTCTTTGTGCGGGGGTTCTACTGGGGGAGCTTGTGTCTCGACCACCATTTCATCTTCCTCGGCCCGTGGATCAATCTCCCCAAAGAAAGTTTTCCAGTAGGGGCTTAAGTCCCTGACTTTAGCTTTCAGCCATGAACCATATCTTCCCGGCAGATCATTTGCATAATGGCCAATACAACCACACGAATAATAGTAATGTGGCAGCCGTTCATACTTAAAGTCAATCTACCATTTCCTTCCGTCCAAAGCTATAATGGTCCTCGTTTTTAGGGGATTCATTAAATTCAGTTTAACTCTGGCTTTACTAACTTTACACATGCTATTTGTTCTTGCTTCTATTTTTACCTCCTCTGCAACCCCCAATTTTCCAGCAATTTTTCTAATGGCATTTTCTGAAGTTGCAGCGCGAGGTAACCCTATAAGATGGACCCAAAAGGCAGCTTTAGTAAAATCATACCGGTGCTCCGGGATTGTTGGGTCGCCCTCTTTTAGGACTAGAAGATTGCTAGCGAAGGACCAAGGCCCTGAGTCTAAAACACGCCTTTTGTCTTCTGCCGAGCTGAATGTAAATAAATAGAATCCCTGCTCGATAATCTATGCTAAATTAGGAAAAGTGGATATTGTCATCCTATCCCTCATACACTATAATAAATTTCCATATATTAAAAATTGGAATTATAGGCACAAAATCATTTTTCATTGAATTAAATATGGATAACAATAAATAATTCCAAATAAATATTTAAATATGCCAAAATTAAAATTTACCATACCAAAAAATCATAAACTAAAAAATTAGGCATATTAAAAAAAATTGAAACAAAACAGGTCTCAGAAGACCCTAAACACACCCCCGTGCGCCATTCCGTGCACGTGGGGCTAGCGGCTCAATTGGAGGAAGACCTGTTTAAATTAAAACCTTTGAACTCTCGATATCCATCCTTTTCAACAACATAGCGAACTGATTTACTTAGGAAATGGACTAATTGATTTGTATTGGGTCAAAAAGAGGTAGGTGCACCCGTGAGCACATCTGCTCGCTTAAAACACAAGGTGCCGAGGGATGATGACATCATAGATTTAACAACAAAGAGAAAAATTCCATAGCCTTGAACTTTCAAATTAAGCTTTCAAGGATGGATCCACAAATGAAACTCCGGTTTATGATAAACATGTAGGAGCAACTAATTCCACCCTCTATTTTTTTTAATTTAAGCACATTAGCATGTCCATTATCTTAGTAGGTGGCAAGAACTTGGTAACTGGAGTCAATCTACGATAACCATTAAACAAAGAAAATCAAGTTCTAGAAGATTACTGGACCTCAACACAAGTGATCCACATATTCAAAGGGAGTCACTTCTCACCCATAATTTAATCTCGATAGTGATCTCTCTAGGCAAGGAGATACTCCCTCTACAAAGCATAGGTTCCCAAAATAGATCTCACAATTTCCTACACTAAGCCCCTCCCCAAATCTGCAAATCGGCAAATACATGTGCCGTCGACCACCACAACATTGCTACTTGATCAAGGCTCTTGTGCAAGCAAGAATTTTCAAATAAAGACTAAAGATTTATGAAAGAAAGCAAACTATCCAGTGAAAAAAATAAGGAAAACGCGGTGCCAACATATAATTCGATTTAGTCACAATCCCACTTCCTCCAAAAAACACAAGCACCTTAAGTGAAAAAACCATTCGCCAACTGACCGCACCCTCTCTAGACCCTCGATCGCGAACGTACTAGGGTTTCAAGCAACAAAACAGCCGCCATGAAATAATCAAAAAACGAAGATCGTGAAACTCAGATGGAAAAAAAAAAACTCTGCAAAGCTTCTTGCAAACACAAAACACAACCGACAACACAAAGGATTTTGTTCTTCACAAGGTATCTAGCTATTTAGAGGGCATGGGGAGTTCAAACCACTCTACATACGCAAGCACACGAACCCATAAACAAGCACGCATGAATAACCCAACATCAAAACAAAACGAAATCACATCAGTCAGTCCACCTCAAAGCAATTCAAGAACTAGCAAAACGCCCATGCACAAACATGTTCTAGTGGAGCAGGAAAAATAGGAACTTTCTCTTCACACTAACTCAATCCAAGGATCTTCACCGACGTGATACCCAAGACGCACGCACGAAACCGCCGATCTCATCATGTAGAAACTCCAACCGTGCAATTTGTCGGTCAACATTGCATAAATCACTCATGTATTACAATACCCATATAACAATTGCTAACATACATCATTGAACTGAAAAAAAATTCAAAATTTTTAGTACCTTTTCAAAATTATTAATTCAAGAATTCCAAATTCGAAATTCTCACTCAATACTCAATGAAATTATACAAATTATATATGGTGAGAAAGATCTCGACATGTAGAACAAAAGCCCTAAAATTTCATAATCGATTGATTTATGCAGAAGGTTTTCATCCACTAATTATGCTCCAAAAAATCCAAAAAAAATTATATGTCGAATTTAAGACCTATATGAACATTTTTCATGAAGGAGTCGACCTCTAGATCTCAACACAGAAATTGGAAAAAAATCGACAAAAGCAACAGGCGGACAACATGCATATCAGAACTGAACAGAAGATTTTTACAGATTACTAAACTGACTTTGGACGAAGATTTTGGATAGCAACTGACACCAGATCGGGGTGTTCTATGGTTTGTTGGAAAGCTCTTCAAGTTGACTTCGAATGTCGTGAAGATGTCAAACACTAAAAAGCTTGTTTACTAGCTCGTTTCCAGACATATGCATAGAGAGGTCTATCATAGATCCGAAATTGCAAAACAACGATCATCCAAGAAATCAAACATATCATCATCATCATCATAACTTATCTCTTCAATTCTAATGCATTATTTTTACCTATATAATAGGTATTTTGATTTGATTCAACCCAAAAAAAAAACTTTGATTGAGCGAAATCCCATAAGAACTTGTAAATTACAAACTGACATAAGCTCAAAACCAAAAGGAACAAACACAGTAAACAACATACCGGATTTGTTAAAAAAAATAAAATTGGGTTTTACAATCATATATGACCTGCTCTGATACCACATGTAGAAATTTTCTACATAAATAACTAATTAATCAAGAATAACCAGATCCATAAATGAATGTAAAACACTGAAATCGATACGCACAGCGGAATTAAAACGTACTTGTTTGAGCCATAACTTTACTCGAAGAAAAATAGATCAGATTGATGGTAATCAACGATCTATTGGAATGCCAGATTTTCCTCTCTATGACCTATTTCAGTATAACCGCTTTAATGGAATTCAGCAACTGATAGGTATAACCTCCTCTTTTATAGGCTAGAGAGGGGACCTAGCAAACTCTAATTAATAGTGTGTCAACTGGGCCCCTCCCATTACGGGCTTCAATTAAACACAATTGCCTACACTTTGCTGCTCAATTAGGCTTGTTATTAATAGATGCCATAACCCAATTCAATAAGATCACTTAAGGGTTTAATATATATTGGAATATCCATTAACCCGATTATTTAAAATAGAAAATCAATTAATTAATGAAAGCTCGTTATAGGAAATTTCCAACATGAGCTAGTCATGTTGACAGAGACTTTATTACTCATTCTTGAGATTAGGTCGGCTAGGTCTTATTGAATATAAAGCCAAGTTAATCAAATCTAATTAAGATCCAACTTTAGCTGACTGAGATAAGAAATTTAGTCATCTAGTATAGACTAGACTTTCTGATTTGAAGTTGTATTTCATGATTCTAGCACTTAAGGCTCTATTTGGTAATGTTCTTATTTCTCTATTTTTCTGTTCTTTTGTTCTCCGGAATAGAAAAAGAACAGAAATCCGATTGGTAACGCCAACTGATTTTTCTATTCCTAGGAATAGATTTGGAGTAGAAATGAGAAATGGAAAAAAGTAACTTTTTATTCTGGGAACAATTTCTAGAAACTATTTCTTGAAGACTACTCGCTGCCCATAGCACATTGCCATCTGCCCACCACCGCTCGCCACCTTCCCTCGGTTGCTGCCACTAGTTGCTGGTTGTTGACTGCTGGTCGTCGGCTGCGAGCCATCGGTCATTGGTCTCCGCCCCCGCCCGCTCACCGTCGGCCTCTTGCCGTTGCCCTTGCTGGCGGCACCGGGTTCCCTGCACGACATACAACGATGACCCGGTGACCGGTGGCAACGGTGGCCACCGGCGACTAGCGGCTGTGACCAGCGATGGCGATCGGCGAGAGGCCGCCCTCGTTCGCCTGTCGCCGCGGCCATCGGAGAAAAAAGAAATAAAAATTTTATGTCGGTATCAAACGCATTTCTATTCCTTTTCTATTTCGAGAACAAGAAATTTTTGTTGTTTCCAAATGTCTTATTTTACTCAGAAATTGTTCAAGGGAGTAGAAATTAAAAAAAAAGTATTTCTCAAAAGAAATTGTTCCCAAAAGTAAAAACGTTACTAAATGCATAGGCTATCTCATACATGCAAAGAAAGAAACGAAAAAAGAAAAGAAAAGAAAAAAACGGGTGCGGGTGCGGGTGCGGATGGTTGATGAAAGAGTTGCCTTTTGCACCTAGCAAGGAAAGAAAGTCATAGAAGGGGCGTAACGGGCAATTCAATTGAAGAAGAAAGAGAGATTTTCTGATAAAAAAAAAAGAGCTCTTGTCGGCATAGGTTGGTGGTCTGTGTCCTTCTCAGCGAGATTGAGTAGGATTCCTTGTCTTCCCTTTCTTTCACGAATTATGTGTTACATAGAAATAGGAAGAAAAGGCGTAGCGCTCTCTATGCTGTTAGCAAGCAAGGTGTCCTTAGAAAGGCTAAGACTAGTGAAAAGAAAAAAAAGCTTAGTCATTGTCAACTCGGAGGGTGACTTTAGTAACGGGATTTCTATTTAATTGGTCCGGGCATTGACTCGAACCCACAAACCAAACCACAAAAGCCGGTAGCCGATGAAGCAAGCGAATCGAACCATCTAACCGATTCAGTATGAGTCTGCGAATGCCCTGGTTATTCTTACATAGTAAGGAGTTTCTGCGTCGGACCTAACCACCAGCGGATGCGGAGAACCTTTAAACTTCGTGTCCAAGAAAATATTTGAGGAAAGTGCTTTCGACTCACTGGAAATCAATAAAACTAGTGAGAATGCTAAAATAAAAGCACTGGCCACGTCTGATTATCCATCCCTACTTGGGTTGGAGCACAAAACACACAGATCACCACGAGACCTGTTCTTTCTGCAGTTCCACGAAAAGCCTTAGTAAACTCCTGATTTGCGCGTGGGAGTAGCCCAAAAAAAAGAAAGAAGAGTCTAGTCTGAATTCTGGCCCATGCTACCCGTCTACTACTAGGTTCGGGAATGGCGCCAGCGGAGGGTGCCGGCCGAGAGAAGATGGTGCTATTCCCTTAGATTGCTTTGACCAGGAAGGATGAATTTTCTCTAAAACCCTTGGTTGGGCTGGGATCTCGATAAAGGAGAATGTTCAAAGCAAGACATTTTTCGATAAGAGAACATGTTATTATTAACAATTTATTAACGAGGCTTAATACGTATATACAAATTGACAAGCGTTAAGTCTAAAAATTTATTTTTAAAGTACGGTAGAAAAGTTTAGCGGTGAATATGAAAATCATTGACATAAAAGGACTAATACGATGAATTTTGTAAAGCTAAACGAGTATTGATATTTTATTTGTTGTCTCCATTCATTGTTTTGTCCTCATTTCTTCATTTGTCAGATATCATAGTGTAGACAAAGTACTCTATCAGATCTCGTATATCATCGCTATTGATCGCATTTAGAAAGTTAACAAGTGAGCTCATCGAACATTAAGTACGCAATATATTTATTTCTAATTTTCATATTGATATTTATTTTAACATACAATCATAAATGTAATTACTTTAAATTAGTTGAGGTCTTAAGCTTTAGGATGATTAGAATGCAACTAAGCATAACTGAATTAGGTTTTGTGGCTGATTTAATAAAATCTTATTCCAAGTACGTTTTGTTCCCAAAACTATTAAAAATGGTCTAAGACTTTTCAGGTATTTTTTAAAACTAAAATACGATGGTAAATGTCTAATGCATTTTCTTACCCTTGTACATAAGTAGTTCAGATGTAGCCTTGCTTAGAATGCTGCTGTTTATTTTTATCAAATTGTGGAGCCATGGCCCTTAGTTAGTGCGGATTCTCCCAAACCTATATCTCGCGTAACATTGGACAAGGGTTAATTCCAAAAAAAATCCCAAACTTTAGGTCTAGTCCCAAATATACCCCAAACTTTTTTTTGTCTCAAGAAAAACCCCAAACTTTAGGTTTAGTCCCAAATCTGCCCCGAACTTTTCTTTTGTCTAAAAAAAAACCCTAAACTTTAATTTTAATCCCAAATCTACCCCGAATTTGGTTTTGTCTAAAAAAAAAGAGTCAATATCATAAAAAATCCCAAATTGGTACATATATGACAAATTTACCCAAAATTAATTTTTGATCACCAAAACAAATTACCATCTATTAGTTTTTGTTAAATTTTATTGTCAAATTGCTAAATTAAATAACGCGTCGCAATTTACGGGTATACTAATTTGGGATTTTACCCACCATTTGTACTAAAAAAATCATCAATTTTTGACCTATTCTCAAATATACCCCATGGTCTAGTCCCAACTTAACATGGCATTTCCACATAGATAATAAATACAAATAAGCAATATGTCATAGAAAATTATTTTCAAAGTAAAACCATTCTAGGACATAAAAAATTAGGGATTACTAATACGGCTTTTGGACAAAGGCTAACGAGGACAAATTTAGGATTAAAGTAAATTTTGATGATTTTCTTTTTGACAAAAAAAAAATTGGGATAGATTTGGGAATGAACTAAGAGTTTGGGGTTTTTCTAAGACAAAAGAAAAGTTTGGGGCGATTTGGGACTAAACCTAAAGTTTGGGGTTTTTTCCCGAGACAAAAAAAAGTTCGGGCAGATTTGGGACTAAACCTAAAGTTTGGGGTTTTTCTTGAGACAAAAAAAAGTTCGGGGTATATTTGGGACTAGACCTAAAGTTTGGGGTTTTTTTTGGAATTGACCCCATTGGACAATTGATTTTCATTCAATTAATCCTATGCAAATTCATATAAAGAGTCCCCTATAGCCTATTCGATGCGGGAGTATATTTTACTTTCTATGCAACTAGAGGTTTGGACTCGAGAACTTGATTACACTAATTTTAGTACTAATGCCCTTTTGGTATATAAACTTAATTACGTTCTAACCAAAAAGTCAAGGCAGCCTATTAAAGATTTTTAGGCTTCATCCTAATCATTCTAAAAATTAAAATTACACTGTTAAGGTATGTAACCAAATATAATCGAAGTAAAGACACACAAACAACCTAATATTGTCTCTAAAAAAAAGAAAATGGCATCCAAAAGTTCCTATTATAAAGCCCTATACGGATTTTCCACTCTTTAAGAGAAAACTACTTGATTTTTTTAAAGCTTTTTCCAAGGATTTCCAATTTTTCTGATTTTCTTGGAATTGTTTTGAATTTTCATGATTTTTTTTGAATTTTTAAGAATTTTTTGAGTTTTCTGATTTTATTTTTTTGTGGTCTGTGAATTATTTTTCTTATTATAACTATTTTTAGTATTTTTTTTAATAATTCTGAAAATGGACTTTGGACCGAGTGAGGGACCCGGCCCGACTTGCTGACCAGCAGGGCTTGAACTATTACAGCAATTCAAGCCCAATTCCTCTTTAGTCACGTTTAACCCCAGTCCAACTAAACCTAGATCAAGCCCAACTTCTATTTCATCTAAACCTAACCGCAATTCACCATAAGCCTAAACCCGAATCTGTACTCAGCCCATTCAGCCGGCCCAACCTCCAGCCCGTCTTATAATCTGACCCGACCCAGCTTGATTATCCGAATTTGATCTGGTCAAGAACACAGTTGACCACCTTTTTATGTCTTTTCTTGATTTTCTGTTTTCTGTTTTCTAATTTCTTTTTTTATTTTTTATTTTTTCTTCCCCGTGTTCTCTCCTTCCTCCCGACGTCTTCTTCACCGAAGTCGCACCATTTTCAACCGAAGCTCAAAACACTGCCAAGCTATCCTCGTCCGATCATCCACATACCACCGTTACCTACTACTCCGGCGGTCATCGGACCATCTCCAGCAACCAACTCCAGTGAGAAAACAGAACAAACTCATCCCCGATCGGCCATAGTTTTCCAGACAGAACATCATCAACTAAGGTTTCTTAAGTAATACAGTAAACATTCATGCACCCAGCACCGAGAGGGAAAGAGGAAGTTAACATGATGGGACTTTGTCCCAAAGCCATCGCCGGAAAAAGAATGATGCTGGTTTCGGTCAAGTCTACCGAGGTCGGGGATGGCGAGCACCAATGAACGGCGGTGAACGGCGGAGTACGAATGGCCGATTGATAGAGAAGCTTTCTTATGAAGGCTTTTGGTGTCACTTCTCACCGAACTCCTTGTGGGCTAAATCATGGACGTGTGGGCTTAGTGGGCTAAGAGAAGAGTGAGCTGGTTAGGCCCAAAGTTTTGCAAAAAGAAAGGGCCAAATAAAACCGGCCCGCTCGATATTTATTATACTTTCTTGGCGTCATCATTTTTTTTTGCAAATTTTTTTATTACTATCTTTTTTGTTTTTATCTTTTTTGTACTTTTATATTTTTGTAAACAATGGACGTTCGTATGGTCGACAAAAATTCTGTCAACAAATCTTCCATTGTATAATTTGACGGACCGTTTGAAACTAATTAGAAGAGTTGAAGTGGCCCTTTAAGCAGCTGTAAGATCTAGAGTTAGTATGAGGGTAGTCAGCTGAGCAATTAGATACACAAGTTTGACTAGTGTGTAAATCCCTGTTCTTCCACTGTCTTGTGATCATGAGAACATGAAGCAAGAACGTAATTGCGGTCGGAAAACCAAAAGACACATCCATGGTGTTCGAAACAATATAGTGCGAATGTTCTGAGAACAATACTTAAGAATCATTGCAATATTGGGTGATATGAACTTTGAACATACAGATTATGCATTACATATTACCAGACATTAGGAGCAGATTGAACAGTCTGATGGATATAGCTTTGAGCACAAGGGTCATCCTTTCAAATAATGTTATTCTTTCGCAATACTCCTTTGCTTACTTTGCATCACCCTGAACCTAAAAAGAAAAATTCATACCAAAAAGCAATAGATTATAAATCCACAAGCTCATTGGACACGAAACTCACAAAGAATACGATGCAATTAACTCGATGTTATCGTACTTTTAAAATTATTATGTAAATTCTATCTAATTTTCACAGGTGGCTTAGACGTCCGAGACATTTTAGAAAGTGCACAAAACAATATGGATTTACAAGGATTTTGTGAGCATAACAATTTTTAGACGTCCGAGACATTTTAGATGTCCCGATCGCGATGTGGGGCTGAAAATTCAAAAATGGGTATTGACCCACACGAGGGGTCCGTGTCGTTTCTTCTTCGTCGTCGTCGGGGGCTTCTGGAGTTGCGACGGGCCGTACGAAAATTGCATGTCGAAGAAGGATTGATATGACTCCGACGACCATCTTTGACCTGATATAGAGGGCTGTTTCTGCATATTCTGCCATCGTGGTGTCCTTGGAGGCGAATTTATCCTTTGGATTCGGAACTGAACCGGTCGAGTTGCTCTACGACAGGAACTACAGCGATCGGATCGGTCCTCTACTCTTGGCAACGTCGCAATTAGGGGTGTCAAATGGGTGGGTCGGGTCGGGTTTGGATTGGGTCGAAAATAGTCCGACTCACATCGACCCATTTAACCCGTTTTGACCCATTTTCATACAATGTAAATTTGATGACCCATACCCGACCCATATTACCAATATATATTAATATTTAACTTAATTTAAGAAAATCTACTCCAACTTATTTAATACACTTTAAACTTTTTATATATAAATTATTTGAATAAAAATTTCACATCAAATTTATAAAGTAAATTAAATAATAAAAAATTAGTAAATAAAAAAAATGTGAATACCTCTAAATTGAAATAGTTTTTGGAAAAATATATTTTTTTGAAAAATCTATTTTTTAAATTTTTTATCCCATGTGATGGTGGGATCGACAACGGAGGTTGATAACGTATAGAGGAGGGGGATGGAAGGAAAGAGATGATGGGTCTACCTAATAACTCACTCAACCCATATTTGACCCATATTTAACTTTCACTTGACCCATATTTAATTTTCACTTGACCCATATTTGACCCATTTAACTAAAAGTGAGTAATAATATGGGTTTATGACTCATTTTGACACTTCTAACTGCTGGCAAGATCCTCCCTGGCGAGATCAGGAGGGACAGAGTGGTAACTACCGATTACAATAATTGTCCGTCGAATGCCTTCGTCTCATCATCCTCCTCCATCTGGGACTCCGATTTCAAGTGCTGCGTTCACGGAGAAGAAGAGTCTGAAGAAGGAGCTCCTGTCGGACAGCTTCGATGACGACAACGACGACGATTGAGGGGATGAGAAGCCGCTGCCCAAGTCATTCTGGCAGTTCAAGTGCCGCAGCAGCCTTGATTGCGAGTCACAGGGAGGCCCTAACACTACCACATGGGAAAGAGTTAAATGTCAATGTTTGAAAATAGAGAAATGCTTATATGATTGTCTTTAATTCGTTGTGAGAATAAAGATTTATTTTGGATCATAAAAGAACAAGTAAAAAATAATTAAAAATTATTATGTTACTTACTCTTTCAATAATTTGTGGCTCATAATATACTGTTACTCTCATAATAGACAAAAATTGTTATGCTCACAAAATCCTTGAAAATATACAATGGAAGATCATCCATAGCAGCATTTGGCTGGAATATTAATCTAATACACTAGTATACAAGTGATAGAGGTCCACATACATAGCTATTATGTCATTCCATAAATATCTCAGACATTAAACGTTAATAACTCTCGTTCTGCATTCATCTAAAACCGTTTCCACGTTTTTGGTTTCTTTTCCGTGTTGCTCCGTGTGTGCTTTTTTCTTATTTGGCGACGAGAAAAAAAAAAAGAAAATAAAAATAAACACATATGCTAGATGGAAAAATAATAACTAATTTGTCATTATTAAAACCCCTTCGATGTTGGCATGCTTTCACTATAAAAACCCACGTAATTACGGTTCAATCATGGAATTTTGATAAAAATAGTAAAGCCTTTATTTCCCCTCGTTAAATATTTCAAAATCTAATTTATGTGTAAGAGGGAGTATTATATTTAAATATTAAAACTACGCATTTATCTAAGGCTGCATTTGCTCATCAAAAAACGGATTGGGATATGATAGGATAAAGAAGGATAACAAAAATCCTTTGAATAATAAAGGTTGACATATCTTATCCTATCAAGTTTTTTTATACATTTAAGATAAGATTGAAAAACAACTAAATGATTCAATTAAATTAAAATTGAAAATTAGAAAAAAATTGTAATTCTTAAAAAAATAAAAACATGTAGGAAGAAGGAATTGGGGTCGACAGTTACAGAGGGGGGAAGGGATGAAGAATTGGGCGGTGGCGGTGCCGCCACACAGTCACCGGTGAGGCTTTATCTCCGATGGTGATCTCATCGCCAAGCTCAAGGTGGTCTCATTGCGGCTCATCACAAAGTCTCCATCTCCAGTGGTGCTAAGTGAAGTTTCCATCTCCACCTAAAATCTTATCGCCAAGCTTTTCCCTAAAAAAGTCGATTTAGATCATGGACATTGAAGAACCCATCAAGTTATGCCAAAACAAAAAGAGAACCCATCAGCCCACATGCTCTGATATTGCCGTCACTTTCTGTTATCAAGAGTGCTCGCACAATCACTCGAGGAAAGGGGGATAGCTTTGGGAATTCCAAACAAACCTTTCACAAGAGGGCGTTTAAACTTCAACCAAAACACACCAGGTTGAGAAATCGTGATGTTGGTGACGAAATGGGGAGATTGAAGCATTGCTGGGCGAGGGAATCTGAGGCGACCACCAGCTGGATGGTTGTTGTCGTGGTGGTCCAGCGCCATTAAATCAGAGTGATTGTCAAATCGGCACTGATTGATCACGTCAAGAGATTTGAATCCAAGTTCGCTGACACCAGCCGACTGTAGGTGTTTTCCTGCCTCTAATTTCATTAGAAATTGATGTTCGCAATGTAGTCCGATGAGTCGGAGCTATTCCGACGACCTCTTCCACTAGTGCAACTCGTTTATTGGAGACATCGCGTTGCGCCATCATGGCTGACAATGGTGGCACCGGTCATTCCCAGAGAAAGCAACAGCTTGTTGTCATTCTACTTAAATATTTTTTTTTTTTTTTTCTTTTCAAATCCGAGTCTATCCCCTCTCCTTATCCCGGATTTCTTATATGCCATTTTACCCCGACTTATCCCAATTTATCCGATTTGGAGGGTATTCCTGACTATTGGATAGGATAATAAATTGTGTTATCTAGACCAAATCCATATTACCAAACGTAGTTTAACAGTTTAAATTTTTAGCTTTCAAAATAGTTAAGAACAATCCCACAAAAACTTTCACTATTTTCCAAAATTTTAAAAAAAGACTAATTCACTTTAAATTTTCTAGAAATACTTTGCTATATTTGGCCTTTAAAATAATTTGATACCCCTTCGATGCCATCAAATTCAATCACATCAATTGCTTAGAAATTGCTACCATAGTAATTGTCCCTTTGGAAGTTTGTGGGCGCATATAGGTAGGTTATCATGGACCTAAGCAAGTCTTTAAAAGGCTCAAAAGGGGGAAAATTCAAAAGCGAGCCACTTATCCTACTTTTTGGAGAGTTTTTTGTATTCCCTGATCTTGGGGAAGAATATACAAGGTCAACTTGAGATGTTGGGAACGGGCTCTTCGTCGTCATAAAATAAATCGAGAATCCTTGCAGCCCGCTATAAGCATGTCTATTGGATAGGTGGAGGTAGTCCTAATAAATGAAGACACTCTTAGAAGGTAAGAGGGGAATAGGTTAACATGTAACCTTAACCTATTTTCCAATGAAGTCAACCAAGCCCTAGTTACATGTTACACATTACATATAGGCAGGTTATCTATTTGGAAGTTTGTGGGCGCATATAGGCAAGTCATCCTCATCCTTGTTCTACTATCTCAATCTCGACAAGTCAAATCAAATTAATCCTTGGTGATGTTTACAATACCAACATCCACCTCCTCATTCCACATGACTACCCACCCCTCGACAATTTCCGTAGGATCACCAACGACTTCAAAAATTGAAGATGTTGTCTGACTCCATCAACCACTTGTTTCCTTTTCTTTTTTCTTTTTTTTCCATCAAGGACACCAAGTTGGACCTTTTCTTGAGCCATTAAAACTCTAAGGCACGGGATTGTTAATGGTACATTCAATCTCTCATCGTTCCAGCTCAAAATCTTTATATATCCTTCAGTAGCTTATTAGGTTAGCCACCAAAGTCCATTCCTATATTCCTTCCATCATCCGACTAGGAGTGTCAAGAAGGAACTCCTTGTGCAAGGATGAACCAATGTCCTCCCGGTCCCCATAGGGATTATAGCATTTCAGCTTTTTAGTAGCTAGGGTTTTAAGCATCCGTGGATATGCATAGGAGATTTCAATGAAGTACCTTATCATTGGAAGAAGGTGGCGAGTAGAGAGGTGACCAATTACAGGTTAGTAGCTTTTGAGATTTCCTAAACAGTTGTTCACTCATGGACATCAAGAACAAAGGGTTTGCACTCTCCTAGGCTAATAATAGAGATGGGGCGGCTTTTGTCAAGAAGAGATTGGATAGAGCCGTGGGTAACCTTGATTAAGGAGTGATGTTCCCCAATGCGGAAACTTATGCATTACCAGTGGTAGGATTTGACCATAGCCTGATGCTCCTCTCTTTAACCCTACACTTGAGAAGGCAAAAGAAAGAGTTTAAGTTTGAAGCCTTTTGACTTGAAGAAGTTGAATGTGGTGACTTTATAGCTAAAACATGGAATGAACAGAAAGCAGACCAACATGACTTTCTTGGCAAATTATAGAAGGTTACCACCACGTTGATGAAATGGAGCAAAGAAAGGTTCTCTAACGCCCATCATCAAATTGAGATGCTAAAAGGTAGGCTAACGGCAATTATGAATAGAGAAAATGGTGAGTTGTAGACCATTCATCGAATTGACACGCTATGGAGGCAGAAAGAATGCTAATGGAGTATGAGATGCGAATTAGTTGGCTAAAATGAAGAGATAGAAATGCAAAGTTTTTCTATGCAACTATAGTCCAGAGAAGGCAACAAAATAAAATCTCAATGCCGTAAATTGACGTCCACAATTGGTGCCGTGACCCCAACCTATTGAAGCAACACATAGTTGACTTCTATCGGTCATTGTATGCGTTGACAAGTGATAGGAACTTCCAGCCCATTCTTGATCAATGCCGCTATCAAATGCAGGAATGAATGAATGAGGCTTTGCTGGCTCCAGTGACCCTTGAGGAAGTAAAGTGCCCTACTTTCTAATTGGGAGCCACAAAGGCCCCAAGTCTGGATGGCTTGAATGGCCAATTTTATCATCACTTTTGGGAGTATATCCAGCATGATGTGTTTCGGATGTGTTATGGAAACTCTTCTAGATGATTTTGAAAATTGACAAAACTTTTCTTAAATGACTCTTGTTTATGATGATAAGTTTTCTAGGTGGTAATTATGGAATAAATGATTAGATCTTATTCATCGGATTCAAAGTCGTGTTGAAAATCTATTGATCGTATCCTTGAATTGATGGTATAAGGATAATGATCAATCGTTATGAGAAGATTTAAAACCCTTGTGCAACGGCTAGTAAATTGACATGGATTTTTGGCTATATATATTGATTGTCCTAATAGAAAGAATATTAAATACATTCTTTCTAAGTTTAAGCAATGCAATTTTTAGATCAATCAAATGGAGACGAAAAACACTTTTCAAACAAAGAACTCAACTTATGGAAACCCAGTTTGTTGTATGGGTGATAGAATAAAAGGAAGACTTCATTCTCAGCATTCTTGAAGCAATAAGATCTTTTAATGACTTTCAAGTCCAATGGGCTGATTGGATGAATGATAATCAGAATTTCCGCCTAGCGGTCAAATTGGACATTGAGGAGTGTTAAAGGAGGTTGTGATGCTGAAGGATCCAAGAGTTTTCGATGTCAAAAATTCCAAAGTTCAAAGAGAGTTTCGTCCTTACACATTCGTCTTCTTGAGCATAATTCTGTAATCTCTTAGATGTTGAAAGTGTGAGATCAAAAGATTTGTTTACATGTGCTTGAGTAGTGAATATTCAGTTCTTGTAACCTCTAATTGATTCATTTAGTGGAATTCAGCCTATAGGTTGTTAGCGTGAGAGAGTACATGTAAACTTATTATAAATCAAACCACTATAAGTGTTGTGTGCATTTTTTTATCCGTTAAACTCTCTTTATTGCTTGTGATAGATTAATGTACACCGGAAAGATCTTATCATTGTACAAATTGTCATCGAACATTGCCCTATTGCAATATTGAGTTGAATTTTCTTTTAATTCTGCATATTCACCTATTCAACCCCCTCTAGGTGACAAATCTAACCCTAACAAGATGTTCACCAACTTCTTCGACTTAGGTACACTAAACCCTTCTATGAACAAGATGTACACAACTCTCATTCCAAAAGCCTCAAATCCAAAAAACATTACTCAATATTGGCTTATGAGTCTCTGCAACTTTAATTATAAAATCATTTCCAAGGTAATGGTGAATTGCCTTAAACATTGGCTTACTGGTATAATTGCAATAGAACAAAGTTCTTTGGTTAGTGGAAGGCAAATCCAAGATAATATCCTAATTGTTTAGGAAGTGTTGCATCAGTTGAGAGTAAGGGAAAGAAAACATTCCAAGTAGTGCTCAAATTGGATATGCAAAAAGCATATGTTAAAGTGGAATGAGACTTCCTATGTGCTAGTATGCGGAGGATGGGTTTTTGTGCCAAATGGTTCTAGTTGATTCGGCAATGCATTACCACCATCAACTTGAGTGTAAAGGTAATGGGAGTCTCTTCAATTTTCAAACCAACCTGGGGAATTAGATAGGGTGACCCACTATCATGATAACTACTTATTATTGTGTCCAATGTCCTCTCCTCTCTCCAGCACAAAGCCTTGGTTGATGAAAACATAACATAAATCCGGTTAAGCAAAAACTGTCCAACCCTCTCTCACTTGCTATTTGCTGATGATGCGATACTTTTCTTTGATGGGAAGGGCTTGGAATGTTAGAAGGTGGCGAGCATTTTGAATCAATATAGCGTGGCTTCAGGACAAGCAATTAATTTGAACAAGTTAGGGATTTTCTTTCGTAAGGCTTGCGCGCCAACGCTTCAAAGAAATATGGCTAATGAGTTGAGGGTTCCTATTATAGAGAAAACCGGCAAATACCTAGGCATTCCATTGGACTAGGGACAAACAAAAAAATAGATGTTTGCATAGATCCTTGCTAGGGTACATGAAGGTGGAGGGATGGAAAGAGAAATTATTGTCCAAAGTAGGGAAGGAGACTTTATTAAAAACTATTGTACAAGACTTGCCTCAATATGCAATGTCTATTTTCAAGATCCCCGATTCAGTTTGCAGGGCTATTGAGCATAGAGTAGCTTCCTTCTGATCGAAACAATACTCCTCTAAATCTAGAATTCATTGGAAGAAATGAGACATTCTTAAAAGAAAGAAAGACAATGATGGACTAGGTTTCATGGACCTTGTTACACTCAACAAAGCCATGTTGGGCAAACAAGCATGAAGATTGGCACAATCCCAAACGACTTTATGGATTCAACTTTTGAAAGGGATTTACTTTGCAAATGGTGATTTCTGGAATGCCAAGAAAGGTTTATGTCCCTCCTGTGTTGGCAAAGTTTGTTGATGGGAAGAGAGTTGATCAGTGCAGACACTCGTTGGGTAGTTGGAAACGGGAGTAGTATTAGGGCGCGAATGATAATATTTCTAATCAGAAATTGATTTATGGAAGAGAAATTCTATTTCTCGGATGAGTTTCTGAGTAAAAAAACGCGTTTGATAACGACACAAAATTTCTATTTTAGGAATAGAGATTCGTTTGATGATGAAAAAATTTTCACTTTCTAGAGCGGCAGCGGTAAGGGCTGGGGGTGGCGATGATTGGCGGATGACAAGAAACTCTTTCGGGTGGGAAATAAAAAAGAGAAACAATTCCTGATTTCTATTCAAGAAATAGAAAAGTAAAAATTTTTTGTTTCCGATTTCTATTTCAAACCTATTTTTGGAATAGAAATCTATTCCAGAAATAGAAAAATGAAATTATTTTACCAAACAGATTTCTATTCCAGAAACAAGTCTGGAATAGAAAAATAGTTTTGGAACATAAATAGAATGATTACCATGCGCAGCCTTAATATTTAGGAGGATAAGTGACTATCAATAGGAGCAATTGGCAGTCTAGCAAAACAATACAAACCACTAATAGTCAAGGGCCTAATTGATCAAGAAAGAAATGAATAGAAGGAGCACTTGTTGAACGAGCTATTTGAGGAAAACATTATGCAAGAAATCCTAACCATCCCTATCAGTTCGCAACTAGTAGCAAATAAGCTAGTGTGGTCGAGTAACAAGTCAGGTTCCTATATAGTTAAGAGTGCATATAATTGATTGTTCTTAGTGAAACCACACCAAAACACAAACAAAGCATCTTCATCCTAACAACCTCCTTGGGCATTATGGACTAAAATCTGGATGCTAAACTTTCCCCATAAGGTTTGATTCTTTATGGGGGGTGTGTGCCAAAATGCTCTACCCACAAATGAAAACTTGTACATAAGGAAGGTTTTACCTGACCTGGTCTATCCTGTGTGCAGTAAAGCCCCAGAAACGCTCGAGCACCTATTCCTCTTGGGTGAGTGGACTAGCACAATATGGTTAGACCCAAGGTTAAATTATAATGATTCCCTAGAGCATTTAACTATATCGACAAGTGGGTTAACGATTTAATGTCGCCTCATCTGAACTCACATTCACCATAAGTGATCGGGGACTTACTATGGAAGATATGGAAAGCTCGCAACATGTTGGTCTTCCATTCACGCCGGCCATATCCGAGATTCTTGGTGGACAATGCACTGGCTTCAAGAAAGAACGTGTTCAATTGGAACCCGAATGTACTAAAATATAGAATGGCAGGTGGAATCGAGCCTGGTAGATGGCATCCATCATAAAATGGAGGCTTGAAGTTGAATGTAGATGGCTTGTGGTTGGAAGGATCGTTGGTGGGTTCGATTGCCGACATCCTTCCTAGGGGTGAGCAGTTCCCGGTTCTTTACAGGTTCTACTTGGAACCTAGAACCTACCCTCGAGTACATGTTCCTCATTTTTTGGAACACGGAACCTACCCGTTGAAATATGGAACCTAGAACCTACCCTGTCACAGGTTCCAGGATCGGTTCTAGGGTCCAACAGGTTTTTTTTTTTTTTTTTTTTTCTGGTTTTAGTTAAACAAAACGAAAATGAACTAACAACGATAAACAAGCGTAGACCTCAAAGATGCAATGTATGATGATGATTGTAATGAAGTAAAATACCCTCATATAAACATCTGAAACAACAATTTCCAATTGAGCTCTCCTTTGAGTTCTGAAGCTGTCGACGTCATGAGCTTTATTATTCTCGAGGAAGCACTTACAGCCAATTCGAAGTAGCCAAGAGTAAATTTCAGACCTTCCATGTACCATGTCACAGGGAATGTTAGGATAAACAATATTATTGTTATAATTGAGAAGAGAGTGATGTTATCAATTGATTCCTGCCAATACGAAATATATAGAAGAATCAGCAAACTCACATTATTTTCTTCTTCTAAAACAAATTTAGAAGCATTAGCACATGGATGATGATGTCACAAGTAAAAGAATGGGGATGATAGTATCATTACTTTGATTTTATGTCAAATGGTGCTTGCCTAAATCAATCAGATGCATGATGTTAATGTACAAAATAGAGGCTACAACCTGGAGATTTTCAAAAAGATAAAAGAGTCAACATGAATCACCTCTTTATTGACCATGACTTTTTTGCTAGAAACATTTCAAGATTAATTGCTTAGATTTGAAGCCATTGCACTCCAAAACCCCTCCCTTCATAATCAAGAAACCAGGTTACGAACATTGAAAAGAAAAGGGTATCATACCGTAGAAAAAATTTCATAGTTCTCATTATAAACAAAACCAAATTATCCTAGTTAACTCATAATCTAACAGATGCATTTGTATTCAAAATTTACCAGTCGAAAGACGCCTCAATCAGGGATGCTAATACAACTCCACCAACAATTGGTACAAGGGAACCAACAACCCAAGGAGTCGGCATCTGCAGAATCCAGGAAAAGTCAGAATAAAGGACCCTTGAGTATAGACCACAGAATCATCAAGCCTATTAGAGAAGGGTAGAAACAAAGTAGACGCTCAAGTAGGGCCCATTTAAATCATTGGACACTGACATTGTGAATAAAAGCAGAATGTTGCAATGCTACCCAACAAGAGTTACCAGCTATTAATGTGCTATGTCATATAAAAGCAAGAACCCTTTCAAAACTACATATGGAAATGAAAATAGACAATCAAAATAAACAAGCAAGCACAAAGTAAAAACTGGAATATTACTATGTCACATCAGGAGCTTTCATACCTATCTTGTTACATAAAGACTTCCGTGCCGAAAAGTTTATATGATTGTCACAAAGGACAAAATCTGACCTTGTAATATGCTTTCACAGCAGGAAATGAAGAAGTCAATTTACAAGCTTGCATCATGTCCCACAAAAAGTTGGTAGTAGTGTAACCACCATTCTGCAAAAATGCTAAAGACTACTATACTCTTATTCGACTTAGAAGAAAGAAAAAGAATTTTCTAACTAAATTCCAAGAAAGCTAGGCCAAACGAAATAAAAACATTCATCCTCTATCTAGTACGCAACTTAATGGGGAAAAAGGAGACCAAATGCATCATTTGAAATGCTAACCTTTTCTCCAGCAGCAACAAGAAGGAGATTACTTCTCATTTTGGGACTCAGGAAAAAGTTTCTTGAATTCATTTGCACTTGCATAGTAACATTATAAAGTAATCAATAAGGACAAACAAAGACAATGACCATACACAAGAACTTAACAATAAATATCCATTTCTCATCCCTGTTAGCAAGCTTGGGTACTTGCAACTTGCAAGGGGCTCTCTTTGTAAAAAAAACAGACCATGAGAGCTCAAAAAAATTGAGTTAATATCCAAAATCCTAATGTAGTGCCAATAATTTGGAACATGAACAACAAATATTCTTGGGAGACAAGGGAAAAAATTCTTGCTAGCAAAAACCATATCATAACTTCAGCCCTTAATCCTCAATGAAATTTGATTCCAAATTTTGACCACCTTAAATCAAAAGAAACAAGAATCATAGTTAATCACTTTTAAAATTTAAATTACTATCTACTAAACTAAAATAATTATTAGAAAGTCTTACCACATATCTTCATTCCGTTTTAATTGATAAATTCTATTTGTCGATGATGATATCCTCATTAAGACAGTCCATATCTGAAAAAAAATTAAATGAAACATTCATTTATTAGATATACAAAATGAATTACAATATATAAAACTATAAACATTACTTACCCAACTCAAATTTTTCTGCATTCTCAATGTATTCTTCAACATTAATAGGCACACTAACGGCTCTCAATCAATCTTGAGTGCAAATCAAAGCTTCAACTACTTTGGGAGTCAAAGAACTTTGAAAGCCATCAAGCACACGACCCGATGTACTAAAAGTTAATTCCGAAGCAACGGTAGTTACGGGAATAGACAAAACATCCTAAGCCATCAAAGATAGAATTTTACATTTTGAGCCACTAGTCTTCCACCACATCAAAATGTCAAGATCAATAATATTTTTAGTCTTATCTTCAAGATATTGATCAAGTTCATATTTGTTGGAATCGCACAATTGTTGATTCGAGTACATAAAGGTTTTCCGTTAAGCTTGGGGGTCATACTTCCTCCTCTTGTTACCTCCGTTGTCACCGGCATCGGCGTTGGAACCACTACTACTAGCACTCAAATTTTGAATATCAATATTCCGATCACTTGAATGAAGAGAAGATTGCTCATAAAACTCAAACAAACGCTTCAATGCATCTTTCACCATTCATTGATTTTTGATTCATCGTCATAAATATGCCCATACAAAAAACTCACATAGCTCAACTTAGCTCTAAAATCCAACACAACTGCAATCAACACCATCATATTCACTTTGTCTAAGTTTCCATAATATTTGTTGAATTTTTCTTTCATTTTTATACCCATAACTTGAAGCTTAGGATCCGAATCATCGGCCGCATCTTTCAAATATTTGTACAAAAGAGCTATCCCCTCAAAATAGTCACTGGAAGTAACATATGAACTCCCTGACATTTGATTGGTGGCATCATAGAACAATTTTAGAAACTTCAAAAGAATAGTAGCATTTTCCCAATCATCATATCAAGGAAGATCATGGTTAAGCTCACCGACAAAGAATAAATCATCTTCTTCCAATCTTTGAAAAGCTCTTCTAAGCTTTATGGCGGTGTCTAACATGAGATAAGTGGAGTTCCATTTAGTGGCTACGTCAAGAATAACCGAACCCTTGTAAGTGATCTTTTCACTCTTAATGCAAGATTGAAATGTTTGGGCTCTTGAAGAAGAACTCTTCACATACTTAACCACATTTTGGATACGTGCAATAGAGTCACGCACTGTGCTCAAGCCATCTTTCACAATCAAATTTAATATATGAGCCGTGCATGTCATGTGTAAAACACTACCATCTAATATCAACATCTTTTCTCTTGAAAGCCGTTCCTTCAAATAACCTATTGTAACATCGTTCGAACTAGCATTATCTACCGTAATTGTTGACACTTTATTTTCTATTCCCCATTCGTGAATACATTTCTCCACCATTTTTCCAATCTCCCTACTCCTGTGACTATGCATCACCACAAAATTGATAATTCTTTTATGCAACTTCCAATTTTCATCAATAAAATGTGCAATGAGACACATATAATTCATGTTTTGAATGGAAGTCCACGTGTCAGTCGTGAGTGCGATCCTAGACTTAATCTTACCAAAGTAAGCCTTCAAACAAGTTCTTTCACATAAATATAACTTCATGCAATCTTTAGCCATTGTAAAACGTGATAAATGCTTAAAAATAGGTTGTAACTCAGTAACATATTCACGAAATCCAACACGCTCAACCAAGGAAAAAGGTTGTTCATCAATTATAAGGAAGCGAGCAAGCATTTGCCTAGAACGTTCTTGATTAAATGTCCATGTTGATAAAACACTACCAGTACTAGAATCTCCTCCTGCCGTACTAGCCACGTTTACATTACGTGGAGCAAATGATTTCTGCCTTTTATCCACATTGTGAGGAAACTTTTTGCATGTTGTCAAGTGCTTTCTCATTGCGGAAGTACCATTAGAAACACGATACTTATACACAGATTTACAATGAATGCACTGCACCTGATATGTTTGTCCATTCTCATCTTTGATTCTTGCATAATGATTCCAACACTCGAATGTAAATTTCGTATCACGAGGAGGAAGTTGAGAACCAACTACCTTGTTTGTCGCACTCATGATCGGGGATGTCTCTTCTTCCTTTTCATAGCCCGAAAATTCTAATTTTGTGATTGGAGTCATTTCATCACATTCCTCCACCTCCATTGACATGTTATCTCGATATATCAACTGCACACATACCTAAAAATAACATAATATAATTAGAATTTTCAAAATAAAGATTCAACATTTATAAATAGCAAAACAAACTTTTGAACATAAACAACATTCTAACAGAAAAGCCTATATTCAAATGAAGCCAAAGATTAGTCATGTAGAATCAATCTAAGTTTTGAAAACAATAGAAAAACATAGAGCACTCGCAAGCAAAAGAGAACATAGAACCGCCACAAACAATGATAAGAATAATACACAAATGGAGAGGTAATCAAATTCTGAATATTGATCATTAACCATGAAAATTCCATTAGAACTAATGTTAACCATTAGACAAAAGCCACCAAGGATGTTCTTCCCAAATATAATACAGATTGGTCATCACATGTAATGGAATTTCACATGCTTCTGTTATCTCCGAACTGCTGAATAACATTGACATTAGGTCGGATCTATTGCAGAAAATCAGCTTAGCACCTGTTTCTTTCAATTTTCAGGAAGAAGTGTAATGATATTTTACTTGATATATTCACCAATTGCAAATTAGCAAGAGTACTCTCTAGTGAAAACAAAGACCAGAACTGGAGATATTAATAGCAAACTAAATTCAAGTATTTTCTTAAGGACTTGGTAATCAACTGTCCCAAGCATGTGATGCAACATAATTTATTTACTATCTGATTTTATATCCTTCAAAATTACCTCCCTTTCTCGGGGAATATTTGAAATTTGTTTTGCAAAAGATGGATAACTTGAGCCCAACCTTGAGAATTTGCTCCAATTCGATGTTTAAAATTTGATTGAACTGCGACTCACTCACTCCATCCCTATGAAAAGAGAAAAGATCAAGGCAAAGATAGCAGGTAAATAACCCTGTTGGAAAATATCAGTTGTGCAATGCAAGGCTAATGCTACATGAATTAATTAACAACGCCTAAATGTCAACTAAGGTCCGATTAGGTGCTCTTCTCAGACAGCTCTGCAATTAGGATTTGTCATTTAATGTTCACTGTTAGAGAGTTAAATTCATTGGATTAAGATGGTTTGACATGATTGGAAATTCAAGCTAGTACGACATAACTACTAAGCAATGGAGAGAAAAATGGAACTGCATATTCTAATGTTAATTAGCTATTAGTCCTAAAATAGAATGAGTGTATCACAATTGGACTGGAAAGATGATGAATGGGGCAAATGAAGAATTCAGTGGAATAATGGATGTTAAGGAACAACCTTGAATGCAAGGCTGATCTAATAATTATCACAAGGACATTAAAATCACCAAGTTTCACAAAGAAGTTAGAGCGACTTAAGGTATAAGATCCCAACTAGCATTTCATGGCTTGATATACAGAATTGAGCATTCAATGAGCATACCCTTATGCAAGAAAAGGGAAAAAAGACTGCTGGAGTGGATAGTAAAGTAGCGGATGGAGCGGCAGGGAATAATAGTCAATAGACATGTTTGTATAATCTCATTCGGCTCTGTTTTTCTGACCGAGAAACTCGAAGTTCCCAGTTCTCAGTGGAAGCTCTTTCACTAGCGTCGATCTTCATCATCATCAGTTTTTCTCAGACTTCCTCTAACTAGTTTGCAACCAGTTGAGATCCGGGCTCTTCCTCGTCAAGATAAATTGCATAATGCTGTCTTTGCCTCTTATAAACGAAACAAAAGCCCTTGTTTTACCATCTCTTGAAATCGAGATCCAAATCGTCAAGGAGAGAGAGGGAAATGGAGAAGCAAAACAAACATACGCATCCAAATCGTCAAGGAGAGAGAGGGAATCGATGCTTGGCAATCGCAGCCCACGATTAGGGTTTGTCGTTTTTGGATGTGTGTCCATAAATCACGTATGGAGCAAGCGAGAGAAGAAGACTAACTAGGGGGAAAAAGATCTCGAGCACGATTCGCGGCGAGTAGGGAGAGAAGCTGTTGGGGCCAAGTCACCGAGATAATAGAGGGGAAAACAGTTGGGGATGGGAGTCGGGGATGGAGATGGAGGGGGAGAAAGAAAGAACAATAGAGTAGCAGACTAAAGGCTTTACTTTTTTAGTTTAGTGAACCTGTTTTGGCCCGGTTCCGGTGCCAGTTTCGGTTTCGGTTCTAATTCTGGTTTCGGTTCCGATTTCGGTAGGAACCAAGAACCGAACCAAGAACCGCCGTTTTCGAAAAAATGGAACCGGAACCGGGACTCCCTAGAACCTGGTTCGGTTCTCCAGTTCTCGGTTCTACTCAGGAACCGTGCTCAGCCCTAATCCTTCCCGACTCTAAGGGAATGCTCATTGTTGGTTTTGAGAGGTCTGTCCGTGCAGCATTTGCAGTGGGCATCAAAACCCATGCTTTAAAGGAAGGTCTGCTCCTTCTGGTTGAGGAAGGAAGTGTACTTCAACTAAACTCAAGAACTGCTCTAAAGGTGGAGGGCAAAAATACACTGCAAGTGCCAAAACTTGGTACGGATTGACACTTAAGTGCTAAAACTTTCCAAAGGTACATTTAAAAAAAAAAATTGGATACTTAAGTGCCAATTCCAGTGAACCTAGCTTGAAATCTGACATGACGTCATTTTAATAATAAAAGTGATCTACATGACTCACTTTGGAATGTCCACTCAACTATCAATGTGCAAAATAACATTGTTTTACGCCCAAATTTATTTATTAAATATTAATTAAATTTAAAAATTATTTTTTAAAAAAGAAGGAGGCAGCATTCAGTGAGGGCCTCCATAGCCCTTGTAGCTGCTGCCCCACCATTGTCGGAAAGGGCGATGACAGTAGGGGAAGGATCAGCTAAGTTTGCTCGGCCCAACTAGTGGCTAACCTTCACCGGCCCTTTCTGGCGATGGTGAGGTAGCAGTGGCAAGGGTTGTGGAGGCCCTCACTGAATGCTGCCTTTTAAAAAAAAATTTAGTTTTTAACTTAATTTAATTAATATTTCTATTAAAAATCAAATTTGGAGACAAAATGACATCATTTTGGACTTATATCATGACGTGGATAATTTTTTTAAAGGAATTGTCATGTCAATAAAAAGGATCACGGGAAAAAGCCATGTCAATAGTTTGGCTGGAAATTTTCGCCATTAGCACTTAAGTGTTCTTTTTGCTTCGATTGTGGTACTTAAGTATACTTTTTGCAAGTTTTTGCACTTATATGTCTACTAGTGTCAAATTTAGCACTTGGGATGTTCGGCACTCGAATGTGGAGTTATTGAGCGAAAGCTTATTGGCATGTAAGTGCCTCGAAGATATCTCACAAGGCCCATGGGCCCCGTAAAGTTTGTTCGTCGATTGCAAGAACTTTCATGCCCAAGTAGAGAATGCCCTCATACAACATTGTCCATGAGAAGTCAATCAAGTCACGAATTGGATTGCTAAAGCCCATGGAATATGGAATCTCCCTTCTAATTGGCTTACAAAGCCCCTCAACCCAATATTATATTTTGACTCTTGTTCTCTTGAACTTTGTAACTCTAGTGGATGAATGAATAAAAGTTATCTTCAATAAAAAAAAAATTTACTTAGAAATGTTAAAATTAAAATCACCAGTAACACCATGAATTACGACCTGAATTAGCTGTCATCTTTGTTGATGAATGAATAAAAGTTATCTTCAATAAAAAAAATTTACTTAGAAATGTTAAAATTAAAATCACCAGTAACACCATGAATTACGAGCTGAATTAGGTGTCATCTTTGTTATTTCAACTCTTTTATTTTCCCCTTTAATCAAATGTAATGGGGCATATTAATAAAACTTTATGGAGAAAGAAGCAACACCTTGGGAAGCACAAAACAATGTCTGAAGAGTTCATAAGACCTAAAAGCACGTGGGGATGGTGTGGGGAACCGAAGAAATAGGATCTCATTTCTGGTCAACCCTCGTTACTAAATTCACCGCCATTGGTTTGATTGTTGTACGGACGCCTTAAGTCAATCATTAATTGTTAACGTTGAGAATCTTCTTGGCAAATACACCATTGAGAAAGCAATTATCAACCTTATTGTATATATATGTCAAAATAATTTATGTTTTCAAGGTCTGTAAGGCCTTATTAAATATATTTAAGAAAGGTTCGGATAACCGTAGGGAGTAATCGAGAGTATGCTCTAAAACATATTTCGACAGATTATTGAAATTGTTGGTACTTTGAAATAATCAAATATTTATTGGTAAACGGACTCAAGAAAGAGCAGGTAATTTTTCTTATAAGAGCTGGTAAGTTTAACATGAAGATAACATCCACAAATATATGTTGGTAAATGATCTAAATAAGTAGTGATTTCAAAACAACTGAATTAACGTTGATAACTCAATCAAATAAGACTTGTCAAGCTAAAACCAAATGGTAAATTAATCAGTGAAAAGTTGGTAAATCACTCAAATTAATATCAGTAATTTGCTATGTAGTAACTTTAATATGATTGTTGTTGGAGTAAATAAATATCGATATGTTGTGGAGCAATTTCTTAAATTTGAAACAATCAAATAAAACTCGTAAATGGATTCAAACTTGAGTTGGTAATTTCCTACAAAAGTTGGTAACCTTAATAATATGTTGGTAAGTTAATTATTGGTAATTCATAATAATTGGGAACAATAAAATGACTAATGACACTTCTACAGAAATGTTGGTGCCTAACTGAAGCGTTACAAGCTGAAGAACAGTTGATAATATTATTGCACTGTTGGTAAGATGTTATCACCGGTCAAAATTTAGTTACCGAAGGGTTTTGAAATTTTACCAACTCGTTTAAGGAATTACTAGCATGGAGCAATATTCCATATTTTCTCGCACTGAAAGCTGGAAATCCGATGATATTGACTGTATTAGGTGATAACTTTGTCAGGATAACTGACTTGTCATAGTCTCTCTTCGTAGAAGCAGAAGAAGGTGGTTTCTTGCCAGCAATTACTTGGATTCTGAATGTTTTAAGCCCCCTAGTGGCTATTAGCATGTGCCTTTCCAGAGGACCACGTTCAGTTCTCCCATTTGATACTTTTTTTCTTCCTATTGACTTTGTAAAAATATCATCACAAACCCCATCGCAGAGGCCAGAACCTCAATGAATTAATTAATCGCCTCCAAAAAGATATAAAATAGTAATCCCGACTACAGATCTGAGATTGTCATAGATTATTTATTAGATGTACTTTTCTTTTTTTAGGGCAGATCTACTTGAGATGTAGAAATTGAAGAATCATAGTTCGGAAGTCAAAGATTGCTAATAATTTACCCCATCAATGTCAGATGATCTGTTCAACCGCTTAAGGGATCGCAGGTATATTTGAAATAGTTAAGTCGATTGTTTGAATCAAGGTGAGCCTGAGGTTCGTAATACTTGATTCAAGCAGCTCACTAGCCTAATTTAATAGTTAAGCATTTGTTTATATTATGCTTATAATTGCACTGATGAACTGTAAACAAATAAAATTGATATTGCCATCACTTTTTTTTTTTTACTTGAGTTTATAAGCGATGGGTCCAGCTTTACCTTCAATTTAGTATTTAACTACCGTGTCAGATCAAATCTCATATAAATCGATAGTTCAGCTCGGGGTAGAGCACAAATCTGACGGATGTTGATCTTCCTTCCATTTCATTTTCTTTCTAAAATTTTTCATTTTAAAATGGATGCTTGTATTGAGTATATGGTAGAATCCCAAATATAAGTGTCACCTACCACATCGACTTGAAGTATCACTTATTTTTGAAACATCACTTTATATCCCGACTATTATTAGGCTTTGTATCAAAATTCATATAAAAATCAATAGTGTAATCCGACCAATGCTTAACATTTAATACCCAATTACACAAATTAATTTTGGTCGTTCTTTCCATCCCCATGCACCACCAGGTGGAGCTTTTACAGTAGTCGTTTGCATATTTTATCACAAAACCTAGACTTGTTACTCTAGGGGTCCTCTCTTTTCCCGAAATTTACCTCCAGACAGTTTACCATCTACTTATAGTTGACAAAAAAAGACATTTACTTGAAATTTGAGATAAATCTAGCCAATGTCCATTCAACCCCGTTAAAACATGCAATATTCTGCTACATTTCTCTCGAAATTTCAAACACCCCCCCCCCTCCTCTTTTTTGTTGGTTGTGGAATTTACCGTTGTTTAATCTTCAACTATCAGTTGTCTAATTAAACTAGAGATGGACCATGTGCGTCGCACATGACCTGGTGATATTGGGCTATAATTTTTCCGCCAGGACTTTGCCCTTCGCCTCTATTGTTGACTCCTCTCTGTTTCTATCCACCGCCTCCTCACCTCGAGAAGTTGTAGTCGATCCTTCTTCACTGAACACCCCCCACCCCCAAATTAGCTCTTTTTACGGAACTTCTATTCTTTGGGTGAATACACCTGAGAGGATCGGCCCACAAATGGGATCCAATGGATGCGATTCTCTAATCGCCAGCCTCGCTTTGACTGTAGCAAGAGTGTAAGTGCTCTAACTCCCCTTCTTTTCAATCTCTCGTCGACAGATGATGCACAATAATATAACACTTTGCTCCTGTGAATGTTTGATATAATTCAGCCTGCTTGTTCAATTCACATTCCTTATTTTACATCTTGATCAGGTTAGAAGTCTGTAATATTTATCTTCCGAACTCAATCTTGAGCATCAATGATGCATCTGGAGAAGAGAACCAGGCGTTAAAGGACTCAGAACCAAGCTTGAGAGCGGACGATGAGTCTAGAGTAGAGAACGGGGTGTTAAGGAGGGACTCGGAGTCAACCTTGAGAATGGATGGTCCGACTTTCTCGAGAATGGACAGTATGTCTGGAGAAGACAACAAAGCGTTATGGAGGGACTCAGAGTCAACCTCAAGAACGGACGATTCGATAACCTCAAGAACAGACGATGATTCTAGAGAAGAGGACGAGGCATTAAGGAGTGACTTGGAATCAATCTCGAAAACTGACAGTGTATCTCAAGAAGAGTACGATGTGTTCTTAAGTTTCAGGGGAAGGGACACACGCCTAAACTTCACTGATTGTCTTTTCCGCAACATGGTACATGCAGGAATCCGCGTTTTCCTTGACAGTGAAGAACTTGAAGATGGTGAAAAAATCAGTGAAGTTTTGAATGCACTGAACAATTCTCAGATCTACATCCCCATTTTTTCTCAAAACTTTGCTTCCAGTATATGGTGTGTTCGTGAAGTAGGACGCATGGTAGAATGCCATTTGAGATCAAATTGATAGAAAGAGATTATCCCCATTTTCTATGATGTGAATACTGATGACGTGAAGCTCAGAACTGATTTGTACAAGACCACCATACTTGAGCACAAGGAGAAGTTCGCCTCCATAGAAGTGCAGCAGTGGGAAAGTGCCCTTAAAACGGTTGGAAAGATAATTGGACGGGAACTTCAAGGCAAATGGTAAGTTTCTCCTCAACCTTTTGTGAGTTATAAGCACGATATTTACATTTAATTGGATGAAGGTTTGTCCCTCGTAATTTCCGAACATAAAGGATTGGGGCCTATATTTAAGACTTGCATTACAAGTTAATGAAAGCTATACAAAACACCGAGACCCCACAGTACAGAACAGATTTTTGTGGTAGGATAGAGAGCAGAATATAGCTGATCTTTTCTAAAGCACTACAAACTGAGTCAAACCCAACCGAGACAAGACATTTTCCAATTCATGTCCTGTTTATCCAGCATAACCCGACAGGTAAGACCAACTTTTTACTTGATCATATTTTTTACTTAATCGATTATTTTAGTTAACTATATTCTCACAATAAGTATAGTGGAAATCATGCGTTTTTATGGATGTTTCCCCTCCCACAGCAATGAAATTGTTTTTGTACAGAAACAATCTTGTGTTAGTTAACCATATTATCACAAAAGTGTCCAACCAAAAAAAAAAAAAAAGCAGCATCACAAAAGTGCGCGTGCGAAAAGTGGAGGGAGAAATAATGTTAAGCTCAAAACTAATTTGTAAGGAAAGGCGATATCAAAGCACAAGAAAATTTTTGGCCCTGATGAGTTGAAGCGGTGGAAGAAGGTTCTTGTAGAGGTTGCACGTACAAAGGAATGGGATTTTATAGGCAAAGGAGAATTATCCTGGCACTTTTTTTCTCGTTGCAAACCACAACTGTTTGAAAGAAACTATGATTTCTCAAACTTGGGGCAATGTGGCATTACATTAGAAGGTGAACTTTCTTCATACTGGCAAAAAACTATGTCAAAACCAACCTGTACCCAAGAATTTCCAGTTCAACTGATTATAATGCTTAAGTTCCATTGGTTGAAGTGGTTGAAATAGCTGAGTTATGTTTCCAAATATTCCCAAGAGTCCTGTAGTCTATCATGTCTTTGACTGAAACGACATTTTCATGCTCTGCTGCAGCCAAGGAGAAGAAATTGAATCAATTGTTGAAGAGGTTTGCCGTAAGCTTAATACAAGATACATGATTATGACTGAACATTTGGTTGAAGATAATGCTCAGGTGGAAGCCATAATGAAATTGTTGGATATTGGCTCTAATGATGTATGTTTCATTGGTATCCATGGCATGGGTGGTGTTGGAAAAACAACTCTTGCCAAAGTCATGTTCAACAAATTATTTTCTCACTTTGAAGGTTGTTGCTTCCTTGAAGATGTTCGAGCATCATCGCAACTTCATGATGGTCTTTTAAATTTACAGAAAAAGCTCTTATCAGGTTTTGTTAGTTCAAGGATTACTAACCAAATTAAAGATATTGGTGGTGGGATCAAGAGGATCAAAAGTGTGTTCAGTAATAAAAAAGTACTCCTCGTACTTGATGATCTAGATGAGAAAGTGCAACTCCAATATCTTGCTGGAAAATCCAATTGGTTTTCTTCTGGTAGCAGAATCATTATTACAACTAGGGAAGAAAGCATCCTACAGACTCAAATAGATCAATCCAAAGAAATTTTGGCTTATGAAGTTGATGGAATGAGATTTGATCTAGCACTTGATCTATTTTATAAGCATGCATTCAGGAGTGACTCTGTTGTAAAAGAATATGAGGCTCCTTCAAGAGAAATTGTTCAAACAGTGGGCATGCTTCCGTTGGCCATTGTGGTGATTGGGTCCCATCTTTTTGACATGGGCAATGATTTGGGGCAATTGGAGAAAAAAGCAATATGGGATGAGACGCATAAGAGGTTAAATGAAGGCCCTTTTGACAAAGTCCGAAAAACATTAATGATAAGTTATGAACGATTACAGGAGAAGGAAAAAGAAGTATTTCTGGATATAGCATGCTTGTTCACAAATGATGACAAAACATATCCATTCATTATGTGGGAGGATTCTGATTACTATCCTGGCACTACAGTAAGGGTTCTCTCTCACAAGTCCTTGGTAAAAGTTACAGATGATAATAGGTTTTGGATGCATGATCAAGTTCGAGACTTTGGAAGGTATATTGCTCTTGAAGAATATTCTCGCAAGTTTTGTAGGGTGTGGATCCATAAGAAAGCCCTGAACCTACTAGAGAGAAAAGAGGTAGGGAAGTGTGTCCGTTTGAGAATTTTCGGTGGAAGAAATTTTTCTAATTTTTCTTTCCCATTGAAGCAGCACTTCGGCTGAAATATGCATGTCATAGATAGCTTTGTCTAGCGTCGCTTTTGTCTTGCGGGGATTACATCTCTCTCAAACCTTCAGGTCAAAGGTCTCAAAAGTTTGTAGAGAGAGCCAAAAGAGATTGCCCGACGGTTGGCTTTATATTCTGGATTCTAGTATATAGAAATTAGAAAGTAGCTTTTTTTAAATTAAAAAAATAAATAAATAGCAGTTTGCATGTTAAGATAACACGTGAATGAAGACATGCTTTATGAATAATTTTAAGATTATTTTCAACCTCGATTTTTTAGAATAAACTATGAAGAATTTTGAATTAATATACTAGTTCTATTTCCTGAAAACTAGAACGATATATCTTCAGTAAGAAATGGAAAGAGTATGTCGCGTGCTCAACCACTGGAGAGATTATTTGACAGCACTTTTGTGTCCTCTCTGTTGTAGCTACGGAAATTGTATGTGGCATGCTCAATATTATCTGTGATATGCAGAGAAATCAAGATGTTGAAGCGCTTAGCCTAATGTCCGATGGCCACAACTTCACAGAAGAAGAATTAGCTTGTCTACCTAATCTGAGGTTCCTTCGAGTGAAAGAGTCTGATTTTTGGGGCAACTTCAAGAATCTTCTTCCAGAGCTAAGATGGCTTTCTTGGCAAACATGGCAAACGACTTTCCATGCGAGTAATTTTCACTTTAGCAAATTGGTCATTCTCAACCTTTCTGGTAGCAATATTGAAGATGGTTGGGATGGATGGAGCCAAATGAAGGTATGATACACCTTACTCTATCTAAGTCGTTCAATCATTATCTCATTTGCAATGAAAGAAGCAAGATATATGTTTTACTTCTTTGTATCATTGCCTCATACGATTGACATAATATTTGCACGCACTTTCTATCTCATCTGAGTGTAGAATATATTTTACAAGGGTAACATTTAGTATCTTTCTACATATCAAAGTAAAACACAATTATGTCCCACATAAAAAATGCTTCATGTGATTGATAACCTTAGTTTCATAGTTCTGAAAGTTTCTTAGGCTTTGAAATTGGTGTATTCCAATAAAAGTAAGTGCCATGTTGTTTCTCATGCATTAGATATGATATGAAATATAATTGAATGGCTACAAACTTCAAGTTCAGAGGAAAAAGTTAATTGGAACCAAGTTTGAGATCGGGAACACTCAATTTGAAGGAAGTAAAGGATCACAAGTTTATTTACAATATAGCTAAGTTGATGATTTGAATCAAGGTGAGCTTCACCTCCATAATACGTGATTCAGGGGGCTCGCTAGCCTAATTTAATAGTTAAGTATTCCTTTGTAATTGCATTAATGAACTATTTCCTTTTACTTTTTTCAAGTTTCTCGAGTTAACGAGTGAAGGCTCGAGTTTGAATCTAGTTCTTAACTACCGTGTCCAATCAAATCTCACAGAAATCTATAGTTTAGTTCGGGGTGGAGATCAAATGTGATGGAGTTCCTTGTCCATTTCTAACTTTTATTTTTAAGTCAGTTTTCGTGCTACAGTAATTGTGTGAAATCAACTGAGCTCGAATTGACAAGTGTCAAATTAAATCACCATTTCTCCCCGTCAAAAGATTTGGGTACGTTCTCTCTCTATGTGTGCGTGTTTATGTTGTGTTACCCAACAAGCCATAGAATAGTAAAATAGATAGAATAAGAAAATAAATCGAATATGAGATTTTTTTCTTTTATTTGGTTGGTGTGACCTACTTTCATGAGCAAAGTAGCAAAAGATTCCACTATAAATTAATCGATACAATGGAAATTACAATCACAAGTCACTTAAATACTATTAGTGTTTTCTAGCCTCCAATAACTCATATAATGTTTAGCCTCACAATTCTTCACAAGATAATCTCTCACTCTCACAAAAAAATTCACAAAATCTTAACACAAGATTTTCATGACTTCAAACAATGGTATTTTTAATTCACAAGCATAAACTCCCCTTCGATGCTCCTCACAAAGAGCATCCACTTCTTATATATACGCAAAAATTAGATCCACCATTGGAAACCTCTTTTTTTTTTTTTTTTTGATAAGAAACATTCTCTAATCAGGAAACCATTTAACTAAGAAACTTATTTGAATTAGAAAAGTTTCCTCTTCACACTGCAACTCGAGACATATTCAATAATCTCTATCTTGATTCGATGTTTGAGCCAAGTTACAATCGCTATGGTTCACTAGAACTAGAGCACTGCTACTCTCCTACAGCCCTTCATGGGCTCAACCGCTATAGAGGTCTCCCAAGTCCAAGACTCATTTGAATTTTACTATAATCGTAGGCATCATTAGAATACTAACCCACTGGCACATTCAACTACTTCATGAGGATATTCTGACATAGCCTTCTCAAGCACAAATAAAACAAAACAATCATTACAACCATATCTAACAAGAGATCAAATACGAATCTTGTCAAGTTCAGCAGTTACAACAACTATTGACTCTATAGGCTCCACCTTGCTACAAGCATTGTTTGTGTCAGTTACCCCAAAAGTAACTATTACCTTAGGAGTTTTTGGTTGTAACTCCACCTCGACCTAAACTTTGTCTAGATCCATAGAAACATTACCATGATCACTCCTTGCCAGAAGTACAGAAGACTCGTCATAAGTAATTTCTCTACTAATAACATATGTATTTCATCTAGACACCAAAACCAATATACTCACTCATCTTGTGCATAGCCTAAGAATATACGCTTTTTTGCCTTTCCATCAAGTTTACCATTATTCATTCAACCATAACATGGACAACCCAATATTCTAATAACAAAATAATTAACAACATTACCTGACCACATTTCTTCAAGGGTTCGATATCTAATAACAATCGATGAGGATCTATTCACTAGGTATCTTGTCATACTTGGTGCGTTCACTAAGGATATCCTAGCCATATTAGCATTACAGAGCATTCTTTTCAATCAAAGCTCTTAATTGCTTGATCATGATAATAATATCAAACTTGTACCTTAGCATGAGCACCTAGGTTCTCCTTGAGTAGCCATCCACGACTGTTAGTATAAATTTGACACTCTTCCTCATTGAAAACCGCAATAGCCTATGAACATCCCAGTGAATTAATTTTGCAATTCTTGTGGTTTCCCTAACATTAACCAAACATCACTTTTTGTTGTTGAATTGAGTCACAACACCTGCATACATTTAGTTTGTTAGTTACATGTCCACGTAGCAGATTCCTTCCTCTTAGAACTTTTAGGCTTCTCTTGCTAATGTGCCCCATACACAGAATCCACAATTCATACTTTCAAACATATGCATTTGACGTCTCCAGGCGAAATCCATCATCGTCATACCTTGAAGCTCATACATGCCACTTTCTCTCATTATCGTTAAGACACCTCGAACAACTTTCAGTATTGCACTTTTTAAAGTATACCGACATCCAACTAAATCAATGACACTCAAGGAAATTAAGTTCTTCTTTAACTCTAGAATGTGTCCCACTCTAGTCAATGTCCTCTTGTTACCATCACACATTCTGATTCAAAGATTGCCAAAATCTATTGCACTTGGCATTGTTTCCAACTGCACTTTACTACTATCCGTGCACTAATAAGTAGTAAATTGGTTCCTATTTGGTGTAATGTGAAGCGAATAACCAAAATCCATAATTCATCTGTTAGACATCGAATCATCAGTGACAAGTAATGCATAATTAGCACTATCCGAATTATTATCAACTATAGTTACAACATCATCTGTAAACTCAACTCTAATTCCTTTACCCTACTTGTTCTTCATCTTAAGGTAATCCCATCTAAGATGCATCCCCTATTACTATAGCTCCAACAAACAAAACCACTAGTTTTGGACTGACTACGTCTGTTTAGGTTTACACTACTTCTGCGGCATAAGTACCCCTGGAGTGCCAAAACTTGGCACGGAAGGACATTTAAGTGCCAAAAGTTATAAAAGGTACACTTAAGTGCCAAAATTGGAGCAAAAAGGATTAGTTAAGTGCTAACGGCGAAAAATTTCGGCCAAACTGCCACGTGTCCATTTTCTGGCGAGTTTATTTGCTAACGGAGCATTTTATTTTATTTTTAAATCCACATGGTAATTTTAATAAAAAAATTGTCCATGTCAGATTTTAAAAAAATTAAAATCGATTTTATTTAAAAAAGAAAGAAAGAGAGGAAGTGGATCGGCAAGGGCTGTGCAGCTCTCGCCGCCGCCGCCGTCGCCGCCCTACCATCGCGGGGAAGGGTCGGCGACGGTGGGCAAGGGTCGGCTGGGGTCGCCGGGCCCCGGCCGGCCTACGGCGAGGGCCTGCGGGCCCTCGCCCAAATCTGGGGCGAGGGTCGGCGGCTGCCCGGCCGGTCGGGGGCCCGATGACCTCAGCCGACCCTCGCCCACCGTCGCCGGCCCTTCCCTGCGATGGTGGGGCGGCAAGGGCGGCGGCGGCGGCAGCGAGGGCTGCACAGCCCTCGCCGATCCCCTTCCTCTCTCTCTCTCTCTCTCTTTTTAAAAAAATAAAATCGATTTTAAAAAATTAAAAATCTGACGTGGACAATTTTTTTTTATTAAAATTGCCACATGGATTTTTTAAAAAAAAAAAGAAGCTCCGTCAGCAAATAAACTCACCGGAAAATGGACACGTGGCAGTTTGGCCGGAATTTTTCGCCATTGACACTTAACTTATTCTTTTTCTCTGATTTTGGCACTTAAGTGTACCTTTTGTAACTTTTGGCACTTACGTGTCCCTCCGTGTCAAGTTTTGGCACTCCTAGGGTACTTATCTCCTACTTTTGCTAACACTAGTTCTTTATCTACCTTCACCTATTAAAGTAGCAGGCACAAGTTTGCAAGATTCTCTCCAACGGAATTTCTCACTCAAATCAAATCACAAACTTTATCAAACGTCAAGGTTGTTGAGCTAGACGAATTACCAACAGCAAGTTTAGCAAAATTCCAACTATCAAGCAATGAAGATAATAAAATAAAGCATGTATCTCATCTTCAAAGTTAATATTATCCTAACCCAATTGACTAACAATGGCATTAAATTCATTAATATGATCAGTAGCCGACGCACCCTTGCTTATCTTTAAGTTAAATAGACATCGCATCAAGTAGACATTGTTGATCGTAGAAGGCTTGTTGCAAATGTCCGATAGGGCTTTCAACCTACAGCAGTCTTCTCTTTCACGATCATAAACTTGACATTACAAATCAATGTTAGTCAAATAACACCTAATGCTTGTCAATCTAGTAAATTCCAATCAGGTTGCTTCATCAACTCTGGCTTCTTCCAAAATACGGTAAGTGTAGATTCCTCTAATAAATGTAATCCTCACAATCAACAATTTCTAGAAACCGAAATCTTTCCCATCAAATCTATGAACTCCCACTTTTCCTTCTTCTATTGCCATCAATTTTCTTCAACTCAGCTAAGCCTAGCTCCGATACCAATTGTTGCGGAAACAAGCGATTGAACAATAAAAAGAAAAAAGAAAATAAATTTAACACCAATTTTTCGTGGTTCAATCGGTGAGCTAAGTTCCTGAGAAAACAACAAAGAATTTCACTATAGATCAAGCGGTATAATAGAGAATACAACCACACTTAAGTCATTGAAACACTATTTAGTGTTTCTTAGCCTCCAATTATATCCAGTAACTCACATTGTTTAGCCTCATAATTCCTCATGAAATAATCTTTCAATCTCAAGAAGAAAATCTTAATACAAGATTTTCATGGATTCAAACACTCAGGACGTAATTCACAAGCAAAAGTGCCTCTTTGATGCTTTTCACAAAGAACACTCACTTCTTATATATAGGCAAGACTTGGATCCAAAATAGATAATCTCTTTCTTTAGGAAAACTTCTCTAGTTAAGAAACCATTCAACTGAGAAATCTATTCAAAATAGAAAACCTACTTAAATTAGGAAAGTTTCACATTCGTGTTCAAACTCGAGACATATTTTCAACATATTGATTCACTAATTTCATAATAAACAAAATGGCGAGTCTAAGTGATGGCTACCTTTCCCACTAATCACATCTTGCAAACCCTTTCCTCCATCTCAGTTTCTTTCCAGAATACCAAAATTCTTTCTCGTCTTTTATATCAATTTCACTTTGCATCATTCATTATGAAAACCATCTTATATCCTGACTATTATTGGGCTTCCCATTGCACCTAACATTGTGGGTGATTAATTCTAGGGTAGGTTCTAAAGCTAAAACTTGGAACCTACCGTGTTATAACCAGTTCCTAATTCTTGGACCCTGAAACCCCTGTTTGTCTGTAATCGGTCCTGGAACCTACCCTGCTTCTCCGGTCCGGCTTTAGGATTTGTCCGAGAACCTGTTATATTTTTTTCTTTTTCCCGGTTTATTTTTTATAGCAAAATCATATAAGGTAATGAGTAACGAAATGATTCAAAGTAAAAGATGAATAATAGAAATCATAATTTGCCAAAAACAACAGTCTTTAAGATGAATATGTAATCATGAACTATTATAAACAATAAAAAGTTCAAAAATGTAATATAAAACATAAATTATAAAACTTCATTCCTCATTCATCCATAAAAATTTAGTAGAAGAGAAAAGACTGATGAGGAGTTCTGATAAAGGATAAAGGATGAAGGAGTGCTGAGGTTAGAATTTAGAGGGAAAAGAAATTAGAGTTTTAACTTTTTAGCTTATAAAACTGATTTTGAAACCGGTTTTGAAATAGGATTGTCTAGTTTGGTTCCTGAATGAGTATTCATTTGGAACCTGTTTCCAAACCAGTTATAACCAGTTTTGGGAATTTGGAATTTTTAGCCGGACCAGTTCTAACAGGAGCAAGTTCTTAGACCTATTTTTTGCGTGGTCCAATACGATTCCAAGTAAAATCGGTTTGGTTGCACACCCCTACCTGACATAGAGAGGAAGAGAGGGTTGAGTTGGATACACGGAAGGGTTATATGGAGTGATGTTGAAAATTGTGGTCGTAGGTGTTGGGGCGATGCCCAGATGCCCAATAGGGATGGGTGGCGAAAACTAGTGTTTTGATATTTGGGCTTGCAGGGGATTTAGGAATTCGAGCTTTTTTTTGTGATTTCGTGGCGAGGATACTTCAGTCTTTTAATTATGGGGTTTAGTTCTAAGAAGGAAACAGCGGGTTTTGGAAAATAAAGGACGTGAGGTGAAGTAAAGAGTCGGATGGTTTTTTAAATAAATTCGATTCCTAACATGGACCCAAAAAATAAAAAAAAACTCAGGTTGGGGATTGATTTAAAAAGTTTAGAGTGCGAGTGTCCTTTACAACATCCCCATGATTATCTTAGCTAATGACTTTTGGATAATTAGCTTATTAATAATACTACCATCTATGCTGATGTTTCTCATTTATTTTTTATTTCATTTTTTCTGCAGATGGATAAATTGAAGGTACTAGATTTAACGGGTTGCATAAGGTTAAGAAGCACACCTGACTTTTCTAACTTCATGTCATTGGAGATGTTAATTCTTTCTCAATGTGTCAAGTTAACCACAATTCATAGCTCCATTGGTAAGCTAATACACCTAAGAACTTTAAAAATCAAGGGATGCAAGTCTCTTCGGGAGTTGCCCGTGGAATTCGGTTCTTTACGATCTCTGACGGAGATTATCATGCCCCAAAATATTCAAACCTTCAACCTTCCAGAGACATTTGGTAATCTGGAATCTTTGTCAAGTTTTATATTAGATGAGCACCTTGGAATCAACCAACTTCCAAGCACTATTGGACAGTTGGTGAAACTTGAGCATTTATCTTTACATGGGTGTGTGGCGATAAAAGAGCTTCCCCTCTCTATTGGAAAAATGGGAATGTTGGTTGAGTTGGATTTATCAAAGTCAGGAATAGTTGAACTACCTAATTCCATTGGAAATCTAAAGAAACTAAAAGTGATCAGGGTAAGTTATACGGGGATAAAAAGGTTTCCTCACACTATCGGACAGATGGAGATGCTTGAAGAGTTGCATGCTGAGAAATGTTGGAATTTGGCAGATGAAAATTTGGAAGAAATTAGGAAGCTATCCCAGTTGAGGATGTTGAATTTATTATATACTCGTGTATCTAGACTTCCCACAGTGTTAGGTTGTCTCTCTCATCTGCAAACACTTAAAATGAGTTCAAGTCACCTTCAAGAAATACCAAATCTTCCTTCAAGTTTGACACACCTTCACATGCAAGCACATCACTTTCCATTTATTCCTGACCTCTCAAGCCTCGTCAATTTAGATTATCTGGAATTATCCATATTAACCGTTTCAATGGAGGAACTAGAACCAACTTGGGTGAACGATTTGCCAGGACAGCAACTGATCCATCCACTTCCAGCTAGCTTGTTAGCCTTAAAATGCAGGGGCATCAGGCTACTACTGCCTCTTTCCAACTTAAGAAATTTATCGGATTTGTGCGTCATGGAATATCCAATGCCAAACTTCTCTATCTCTCAAGAGCTAATAAGTTTGACGAAGTTGAAACTAAGTAAATGCAAATTCCTTGAGAAAATACCTAATCTGTCACTCTTGAAGAATCTACAATGCTTGGATCTAAACAAATTGGAAAGGCTAGTTGAGATTCAAGGTTTGTCAGAACTGAAATCCTTGTTGTCCTTCCGTATTTCCCATTGTAATAGGATAGAGATGTTACCCGACTTATCGAAGTTAGATAAGCTACAACACATTGAGCTAGAAGCTTGTCGAAAAATAAGAGCAATCGAGGGCATCGAGGGAGCAAAAAGATTGGAGCTGCACAATCATTGTTGCACTGTCCTAGAGAGATTGCTGGATGCCTCAAGATCAACCTGGCATTCCCGCATAGTACCTAAGTGCCAGGTGTTCGTTAGTTTTAATGGATTGGACACTCCTTATGGCATTGTCGATTTCCTTTACAAGAACTTGGTTTGTAACCAAATTTCGGTTTTTAAGGACGATGACAATTTGAGCTCCAGTGATAGACTTGGCGAAGAGCTCCCACAAGCACTTAATGACTCCCGAATCTACATACCTTTCTTATCTAAGAATTATGTTTCTAGTTGGTGGTGTCTCCGTGAACTAGCTCGCATGGTAAAATGCACATCAAAGTCAGATGGGGAAAAAATAATCCTGCCCATTTTCTATGACATGGAGATTGCTGACGTTAAGCTTGAAAGCAATTTGTTCAAAAGTGCCCTGGATAAGCACTGGAGGAAATTTGGCAACAAAGTGCTGAGATGGGAAACTGCTCTAAGAGATGTCGCAGATATGCCGGGGTTCGACCTGAAAACTAGGAGGTAATGCTTCTATTTTGGCTAATTGCAGTTTACTTTGTAAATTATTGGGTAATAAGCCATTCAATTGAACTTTACCAGCATAAACTTTTAAATCACTGCAATGCCAACATTTGCGAAACAAAAAATACTCAATCGCACCAGGTAGATTCTTACAGAATGTTTGGATGAGTCTTTAGGCGGGCGAAGAAAAAGAAGGTGAAGAAAATGTGGGGATCTTAAAAATGGAACTTTGCATTTCATATCGTAAGCGTAACTTGGCATTTTATATTGTAAGCGTAATTGCATTTCATTGAATTATTACTATATTATCCTTCATAATTTTGTCATTTGCTATTACTCTTGAGTGTATTTTTGGAAATAAGAGAAGAAGTGTGACTTTCTCCACTGCTTTCTTCCCAACAATGGTTTTAAATACGCCCCCATAATCATACTTCCACTGTTCTCTGAATCTTGCTTCCTAAGCAGTGTTATTGTTTATGATAATAATTAAGAATAGAAAAATGGCACGCAAAAAGACCGAATGAAATTTCGATAAAGGAAGAAATTGTCATAAGATGGGTAAAAGTTCATCGAAGTTTAAAACTCAAAAAGGATACATGAGGTAGTGTTTCACCGCTTTTGGCCATTTTAATTTCTAATTTATCGTTTGTTGGATGTTGCACAGTTATCATTCTTTCTTACTAAGGTAATAGAGTGCATGAGGTTCTTCTTTAATTTTTATATAATGGTTGGGATCGAAAGTTGTTTTTAGTTCACCGTATAATATAGAGCGATAATCAAAGGAGCTGCAAAATTCTTGCTTCGATTGTCTCCATAACAGAACATAAAAGGTACTGCAATGTATTAGTCCAGAATGAATGCGGTACTTTCTCTCGTTATAACCCGTGGAAATCGGAATGAAATAAAATTCATGACTCGTAAATTTATATTAGATGGAGTGACTAAGACAATGTGATATAGGCTTATGTACACACCGTGGAAGAGTGCCATTAAACTTTCGAAAAATTTTAAGTTCGAAAAATTAGAAAATTTTCATTTTACTCATTGAACTTTCGAAAGGTGCATATTAAATTCCAAACTTTAAAAACTTACATTTTATCCCCTCACTTTCCCTTGGGAAGAAGGGGGGGGGGTGTTGTTTGGTTTAAAGTGCATTTTTTATAGAATCTTGTGGCAGATGTCCCTTGTTTTCCTCAATTCAAATAAAAAAAAAAATACGTAAGAAGAAAATTTTCAACCACTAACCGCAAGATTAGTCTAATTTTATCGAGAAAAAATAGTTAAAATATAAAAATTTTAAGATGAAAAAAATGATAAATATATGCGTAGAGTTGGAAAGATTAGCTGATACGGTTGTTACTTAAAGGCCAAAAGACAAAGTAATCTTCAATGAACCTATCAGAAAAATAGCCAACGTTTCTAATCTTCTTCCAAACTATCCCAGGTCATTTCAACACCATTTATGAGGGAAATATTCCGTTAGATTCTCCCTAATTCAGATATTTCCCCTGAAAGAAAGAAGGTTTATCTAGTTTTATTATTCACGGAAGGATATTTTAGGGAAAATTATTTAACAAATGTATAATTCATGGGAGTTTTTACCTGGCTTCATATCAGCTAATTTATGTTTATTAAAAGTTTTTTTTTTAATTTTTGGTATATAAAATAGATAGGTTCTTACCCACCCACGTATGGCTGTGCTGGTTGAGGATTGGCCTCCTGATCCCAAAGTTAGGGGTTCGACTCACATGTCTGCCACAACTCCCAGAGTAGTTCCGTGATTTAAGTGGGAGGCCCCGGCAGTGGGTTGCTGGGCCAGTCTCCCCCGAGGTTTACGTCTAAATAGTGGCTTGCGACGACGTCCGACAGTGTCATCGAGCATCTGGGGGGCGGTGTGACCCCGATAAGGGAGTCTCTGGCGGTTCCTTAGTCGCCAAAAAAAAAAAATAGATAGGTTCTTCTATACAATATTCCAATAGGTCTGGTGAGTACTTACCAGATCAAATATGTTCACTTTTTTTGCCAACAATAAAACTTGTTCACTTAGAAAAAAACAGAACATTTTTGCCTATCAAGAATATCTGTTGTGCTTCTTTCGATTTTACTTCATGCCCCAAATTTATTTTTGTTTTATGTCAGGATTCAACTCCTATAAACTTAGCTCAATATTATATGCACTTTGGATTTTTTGTCGCCGCATGTTTGGTTTTTGTCGATCCAATCATTATGGAAAAATGTCAACATCTTAAGTTTTGTGAATCTTGCTCCATCCATTCCATCAAGAATATCTACTTCACATCAATCGTCCCATGCATTATCTGAAGCATCTCCAACACATCAAATTGAGCGACATTCCATTAAATTCCAATGTACATATCTAATGATTATAACACTTGGTTTCCATCCATAGTAACTGAAATGGTTGGCTTATTTAACCTTGTGGTCCCTAGAGACGCAGATATCGTCATGTTTAGAAAATATTTATAACCTCCTCTTTCATATCCTTGATGAAAACAAAAATTCTGCTTTGTTGCAGCCATGGAGAACAAATTGAATTGGTTGTTGAAGAAGTTTTGCGTGAGCTTAGAGGTGTACATGTGGATTTGCCTGAACTATTCGTTGAAGATCATTCTCAAATAAAAGCCATATTAGAATTGTTGGATGTTGACTCTGGTGGTGTACGTTTTGTTGGAATACATGGAATGGGTGGTATCGGTAAAACAACACTTGCCAAGGTTGTGTTCAACAAATTATATCTTCAGTTTGACAGCGTTAGTTTCCTCCACAACGTTAGAGAATCATGCCAACCTAGGGATGGTGGTCTTGTAAACTTGCAGAAAAAGTTATTATCAGGTGTTCTTGGTTCTAGGGGCACTGTCCAAATTAGTCATCTTAGTCATGGGATGAAGCGGATCAAGAGAGTATGTAGTACTAAAAAAGTTCTCATTGTTCTTGACGATCTAGGCACAAAAGAGCAACTTGAAAAGCTAGCTGGAAAGTCTAACTGGTTTGGTTTGGGTAGCAGGATCATTATCACAACTAGGGATAAAAGTATCCTGATGACTCAAGTGGAATCGTCCAGTAAAGTGGTCCAAAATCAACCCAATGGAATTTTGGCTTATGAAGTTCATGAAATGGAATCTGGTCAAGCACTTCAGTTGTTTTGTAAACACGCATTCAGAAGAGACTCTCCCATAGGAGGATATGATCATCTTGCAAAGAAAATTGTCGACAAAGTGGGTTTGCTTCCTCAAGCTATTGAGGTAATAGGTTCGATTCTTTATCGCCCCAGCGTTGACCTGAAGCTACACTTTGGAAAAGAGCGATGGGAAGAGATGTTGAAGCAGTTAGATGGAGGTCCTTCTAAGGTCATCCGAGATTCATTAATGATAAGTTATCAAGGGTTGGAAAATATGGAAAAAGAAGTATTTCTGGATATTGCTTGCTTTTTCACCAACAAGGACAAAACATATCCACTTATCATGTGGGATGACTGTAATTACCATCCTCACAGTGCAATTGATGTCCTCCTTCAACGGTCCTTGATAAAAATTAGAGACAACAAGTTTTGGATGCATAACCTATTGCGAGAATTGGGAAGGCACATCACCCTTAACGAATATCCTCGCAAATTTAGTAGGGTTTGGATTCAAGCAGATATTGAAAAACTACTGACGGGAGAAAAGGTAAAGTGGAAGAGAATGTCACGTAATTTTTATTTGAAAAGAAAACTTCTTGAATTTTTTCCTTTTATGTTATAGTTAGCTTTGTTTAACTTCCCATTTGTCTTGTGAGTGAGGTAGCTCTGTCTCAAACTTTTGGATCAAAAGGTCTTGTAAATTGGTAGCGAGAGACCGAGTAGATAGCCTAATTTTTTTTGATTATTTTCATACACAGTTTCAAAGACAACCAAAAACTATGAAGATTTTAATTGATATGCTAATTATATTTCTGGAAAAGTAGAATATGGGTAATGGATCAATGATTTATGAGATATCTCAAAATGGAAGTTGAAAATTTTAGTTAATGGTCGGAAAAGGCGTGTGCCAGGATAGGTTCTGCTCGAGAATTTACGTCTCATTGTTCTTGTGCTTCCTTTCTTTATAGCTATTGTAAGAGTGTTTAGTGTTATGCACTCTGTTAATCTTGAGTCTATGTTGGCAGAAAAATGAAGATGTAGAAGCACTAAGCCTGACACCTGATTACTGCAATTACTACATTAGATCTCAAGAATTAGCTCCTCTACCAAATCTAAGGTTCCTTCAAGTGGAAGGCATTGAATTTTTTGGCAACTTCGAGAATCTTTTTCCAGAACTAAGGTGGCTTTCTTGGAAAACATGTCAAAAAGCTTTCCATGCAAAAAACTTTCATATGAGTAATTTGGTCATGCTTGACCTTTCAAATAGTGGCATTGAAGATAGCTGGGCTGGGTGGAGCCAAATGAAGGTATGATATGCCTTACTCTATATACTTCTTTTTTTCTTTACCTCATGAGAATATAATAGAAATGGTTCATGAGTTTTGGTCCAATGCACAATGTTGTCTCTTAACTTTTAATTTGTTCAATGTGGCTTCTGAACTTTAGCTCAATGTACAAGTGTTTGACTTGTTCAGTTTTCTTTCTAAACTATTTGTACATATTCAATTTAGTCCATTAATTATATAAAAATGTTCAATGCAGCTCATTAACTTTAATTTATGGAAAAACATTGGATACTTATATATAGTATAGGGATTAGATTGAATATTTTTATCAAAAGTTCATGAACCACCTTATTTCGCAAGCTTTACATTGAATCTAGTTTTTAACTAGTGTGTGAAGTCAAATCTCATATAAATCTATTGTGCAGCTCGGAGAAGAGAACAAATCTAATGGATGCTAATTTTCCCTCCATCTCAGATTCTTTCTAAATTTTTTCAACTTAAAATGGATGGTCGTATTCAGTTGAAGGTACAACACCAAATATCAACTCCACATTGCCTCATTTATATTTAAAACCATCACTTTGTATCCAGCTATTATTCGGCTTTACATTACACTTGACGTAGAGAGTCGGAGAGAGTTGAATTGGAGGCACAGAGGGGTTGAATGCGGTGACGTTGAATATTGTGGTCGGAGGTGGCGGGCGGGTGGCCGATGGCGGAAAAAAAAATAGGGCGTTGGTATCTGGGGCGTGTCGGTGATTCGGGAATTAGTGTTTTTTGCGTTTTCATAGCACGGATACTTTAGTTTTTGGGTTATGGAGTTTGGTACTAAAACGCATCCCGCATGTTTTGGAAATAATGGATGTAAAAGTTAGGTGAAAGGTGGGTCGGTTCTTTGTGGTTTAAATTTGACTCCTAACGGGGCCTAACTCCATAAAACAAAACTCAGGTTAAGGATTATTTTCAAAAATTTAAGGTGCGAGGGTTATTTGCAACATCCCCCCAAAAAAAGGCTTGGGCTATTCAATTTACCCTACATTGTCTTAAATAATGACTTGTGGATAATGAGGCTATTACTAATACTACCATATATGCTGATGTTTCTAATTTATTTTTTCACTTTTACTTTTTTGTTTTGGCTGCAGATGAATAAATTGAAGGTCCTAGATTTGACGGGTTGCGAAAAGTTAAAAAGAACACCTGACTTCTCAAAATTCTTATCTTTGGAGATACTAATTCTTGCTCACTGTGTCAAGTTAACCACGATTCACAGCTCCATAGGTAAGCTAAGACTCCTAAGAACTTTGAATATCAAGGGATGCGGCTGTCTTCGAGAATTGCCTGCAGAATGTGGTTCTCTACAATCTTTGACGAAGATTATCGTGTCCCAAGATTGTCAACCCTTGAAGCTTTTGGAGACATTTGGCAATCTGGTATGTTTGTTAATTTTATGTTAGATTAGCACCCTTGAATCAGCCAACTTCTAAAATCTATTGGGGGTTGGTGAAACTTGACACACTTATCTTTACATGGGTGTGTAGGAGTTATAAAGAGCTTCAATGTTCCATTCGGAAGTTACAAATATAGGTTGAATTGGATGTACAAAGTCAAGAATAGGCATGCTACCCTATTCCGTTGGAAAGCTAAAGAAACTAAGGCTGGTGAGGATAGGTTATACCGCTATTACAAAATTTCCTTATACTATCGAAGGAGAGGAGATGCTTGAAGAGTTATGGGCCAAGACAAGTTGACAGTTCCACCCTAGAACCCACTAGTTTGGTTCCAATCCAACTCCCAAGTGAGTTGGTTCGGTTTGCAATTTTTGGAACCCGGAACAGACTATGACGGAGTAGAGTCCGGGTTCTTGATTTGAAACTTACCATTCTAAAATCAATCATCCCTCTCTAATAATATCAATTATTTTCTGTAGTGATCAACATATTATTTTTTAATAGATCCCGGGACTGTATATGTTGTTAACGACATATTATCTCCTCAAGTTTGGTACGTCAATCAAATTTCATCCATTCTATCAAGAATAGCTCCTTCGCATTGGTTCCTGAATTCTAGAGCATCTTAATTCTTCAAACGAGCAACATCCGATGAAAATTTGGTATAGTTGTAGATTAACGGGTGCTAATACTTAGGTGCCGGAGTCATAAAATTGTTTTGTTTTCCTTAACATCTTATATTCATAGAAGTAGATCCCTATAGTTTATCATATCCGGGGGATCTCTATGGTGGAACTGAATTGCCTACCGGTACAGCCGCACATCTCTATAGTCTACTTGCTCATTTTCATTTTGTGTAATGAGTTAAAAAATCTTTCAGTTTACAGCTGTATGAGACATCAAATGAACAATTAGGTTGTCATTTTGATATCCTTTTACTTTCTGTCCGTCTGAGTAGAATGAATTGTCCACCTGTGCACTGTTGCAGGTACAAAGAGTCAGTTAAGGAGGTTGCCGGAAGCGGCTTTGCAAGCAAGGAAATTGTCAGATGTTGACTCGTGAAGCCTTCTTTTGGTTCATTGTCAAAGAAGAAAAGAATGTATTGCTCTCTAAGTAATTCAACATTGTACAATTGCATTCTGTTTCGATTGTTTGGAGGAAGTAGATTTTTCACTTTGCAATGAAATTGGTTATGATTGGAATTCTTTGGTGCATTATTCACAAGGTCAGCATATCTGTATGAACAAGGATATCAGTAAACTCCCATGGTTTATTGGACTCTCGGTGATGCTTTCACATCAGTCTTTGCAGCACCGCCAGAAGATAGAAGAGCTTTGAAATGTCAGTATTTACATAGGTGGTTAGCAATAAAAGAAAGGCGCTTCCATTCCAAGTGTCAAATCTCTGTAGGACTGTGTTCTTTATGTTTGTGCTTCTAATGCTCGGTACTTTTCTTATTTTTGGAAAGATCATCGTGATGTGTAAAAAAACTTGTTCATGTGTAAGAACTAGAAAGTCATTGAACTTCCACTCTATTTGGCCGCCATAATAATAATAATAATAATAATAATAATAATAATAATTTCACTGTCTACTAAGAGGAGCTTCCATATCTTGAGATAGCAGTTGTGCATTACAAGGTGTTGATATTTAAATTTTAACTATCTCTTTAGTTATTCACTGCATAATAAAATTAAGGATCAATCATGAACCCTAAAAAAGGAGAAAAACATCAACTTATGGAGGTTAGATTTATATATGCAAAGATTTGTCTGAGAATAAATCAAGAGGAAGTGCGCGGCTGAGTATATATTCACCCGTCTAATCAACAATCAAAAGAAATTCCCAGTCAACGATTTTGGGCACATCATGAGTGGATCCGAGAATCAAGAAGAAATTATGCTTTGAATAGAAAGGAAAGAAACCGATCACACGTAGGGGTCACATTTGAACATATCCTCTAATGTCCTTAAATAGAAAGATCAACACATGGACCTCGCTTTTTCCGCTCCTTCTATTACTCACTCACTTTCTTTCACAGTGTTTTGACCATTTTATCCCTTGTGGATCTCACGTTGTTGGCACCCTTGATCAAATGTAGTGTCCCTCGTTTTATTTGGTTTCTTCATTTTCTTTCCCTGCGGGCTCCACTTCTTTTATTGCCTTTGCGCGTAGCAAAAGCCCATCTGAAGGCAATGGTAATGGTGATGGTAAACAACCATGATGATGAAGAGGAAGACAATCCCACGTTTAATCAATCCACACCAATATCGCAATCTGGCCTCTCGCTACCACTCTTCTCCGCCTCTTCGACTCCCACCTTTTTGACCCCACAGCAAGCTCCCTCTCCCTGATCCTTGCCAATGCGGCCTCTGCCGCTGCCATTGGCTACTCGGCATCCTCAGGCTTGGCTCTGGAACCGGCCTCTCAGGATCGTCACTCCGGCACCTTTTTGATCTGTTACTCTTTTGATTTCCATGAACAGCTCGAGTGGCCTCCCTCAAATCCTTCTCACTCAGCTGGAGATTTCGAAATAATTACGGCCCAAACTTCTTATCAGAATGCAATGCTAGTAAAAGACAGCTCCACAGAAACAAAATCATCTCCCATTTCTTTCTTGTACTTCCGAGCATTGTCCAAAAGAGAGGCAAGATGTGAGCCCATTATAGGGCCACAAGGATCGCCCACAACCTGGTGCAAGATCACAGATTGTTGTTAACAAACCCCAAATAACCTTTGGAGAAAGACAAAAATGAATTGAAAAACAAACATATAATGGAATACATGCCTTTGGTTGTTGGGATATGAAGTCGTTCACAGCCTGCAGGACTGATGTGTTGTCAAGACCAGCTTTGGTGAGTATTCTCCTAGCTAAACCGTCCTTTTGCTCCAACAGAGCTTTCATGATGCCCAGTTTCCACCACTTGCTGTTTGCAAACTCAAGCTGCATCAACAGCGCCAACAATGCCCTCCCAGGCCATCTCAGTGAACTCTGATGAAATTTCTGAGTCAAACAAAGCCAGACTTCAAGTACATTTATTAGAAAAAAACATAACAAATGAAACAGGTCAACTTTTCTTCCAGAAATTCCGACTAAAGGGCAATGACGAAAAAATTGCCAGGTCAATCCTGCTATATATTAAACACAAAGATCTGGTAAATTTAACAGGATTAGGACAGAAATCTTCAATATGAGATGCTTACTCGGTTTGAAGTCACCTTCTAACGTCTATCACACGAAACTCCAGTCCACCATATCTTGACCTTTGAACGAAATCAAATGAAAAAAATACTGAGTACAGGTTCATCACCAAAACACAAAAAAAATTAAGCAACCAACTTTATACTTTGGATGTTGAAAATCAAACACTTAGTTTTAACTCAAGGAACTAAACAAACTTGTAAAATCAAGGAACCGTCACCTCCACTGCTAAGAAAGTGTAACACCTACTCAAGTGTTAGGCCGACCTTCATAAACAAAAAGCTCACGGAAGATGGGGAAGTTGAATGCAGAATTTCAGTAAATTTGCAGCTTATAATTCTCCCACGCATACCACAAAGAACCATCAAACGATAATTTGAATATAACATTCATTGAGAATACAGCTAAAGTAATGCACTTTGGTGATACAGGAGAAAAAATTATTTCTTTAAGCTTATAACGTTTACGTTGAACGCCCCGTAATCTACTCTGTAACTGCAGCATCTTGGGAGGTCGTTCCTAAAGGCCACAGATGTCACAAACATAACACAAGAAAGAACCAAACTGAATTCCCATAAGCTTCAGCAACACCAGAAGCAGACCCCAGACAAATTGTTCTAAACTCAATTTCCACAAACGAGCACAATTCTCAACTCGAACGTAAAAAAGCTCAAATAAAATGGAACTGTCCTAGGCTCCCGGCATCAAGCAGACACTGAGCGACCAAAAACACATCAAAATCACACCTTTCGATGATATCACAAAATACCCGCATCCACACAATGAATATCGCTCGATTTCCAACCTGAGACGCGCTGGCGGCGGTTGAGTAAGCCGGAGACGACGGGCCAAAGCCCCGCGAACTGAAACCGACGGCGCCGCGGAGCTTGACGCCCCCGGCGGATACCGAGGCGAGAACATTAGCCTCGCGAAGCGGTGGGCCGGGCAATGGGCGAACGGCTTTCCCGAAACCGGAAGCGGAGCCAGAGAGAGAGCGAGAGCGGGAGAGGGTAGAGGCGGCGGCGGAGGAGCGTTTGGGAGGCGCCAAGGCCGCGTTTATGGCTGCCAAGGCGGTCTTGGTGAGCTTGGAGGTGGTTCTCCTCGTGGCCATTGAAGAAGTTTCTGAACTGGGTAGTGAAGCAGAAGAGGTTTTGAAGGGGGTGGTGGTGATTCGGCGATGCTTGGGGAGGGGGCGAGGGGAAGGTTGTGGAAGGAAACGGTAGCTTCTTCTGCTTCCCCCTATTTTATTTCCTTCCTTTTTTTCTTTTCTTTTCCTTCCCTTAATTTCTCCGAATGCAGTTTCAGATTTTACGAATTTCCACGTCGGCACGCGCAGGGTCTCCGGTCTTGCCACGTTAGAGGTGTGATGGCTAATTGGGCTTACGGACACCGAGAAAATATCGACTACACACACAAGATGTGGAGAAAATATTGGATAGGTGAAATACTCCATATAGGCAGTGCAGTTCACCACTCAAAATCGGACACGTGGCATCCACGTCGGCGGTGGGCCCATGTGGGGCCGAACCCTTCTCTCCTCTGTCCTCTCTCTCTTTCCTTTGCAGAGGAGAGAGAGAGCAGCCCGACTCGCTTTGGGGGGGACATGACGGCGGAGGTGGCGTCGGCATTTGGGTCCACGAGCGGAGCGGAGGGGTGGGGCTCGGGAGGTGGAGGCCGGGAGTGCCCGAGTGCCCCGCTGTCACGTTCCCCCGGCGGGTCCGGCTGCTCTCCTCTGCAAAGGGGGAACGCAACGGCGGGGCACTCGGGAGGCAACGGTAGAGGCGGAGGCAGCGTCGACGTGCGGGTCCACAAGCGAAGGTGGAGGGGCGAGGCTCGCGGAGGCGGAGGCGGGGAGTGCCCGAGTGCCCCGCCGTCACGTTCCCCCCCGAGCAGAGGTCGGGCTGCTCTCCTCTCGCAAAGGGGGAAATAGTCTAACTAAAAGCTCTTGTCCTCGAATCATTAGTTCAAAGACAAGCATTCGATATTAGGTGTTGAAAGCAAACATGGAGAAATCGACCCCTTTTCTTCCACCTCAGCTTCTCTGCTTGTTTTGTTGACCAAGCAAGTAGTCCCCACGATTCTCTTCTTGAAAAGTAAACGGGAGGACGAGGAAGACGGACCCGCAAGGTGATTCCCATGGCCGCGTGAGCCCTTTGCTTGCTTGCTTGCTCTCTTGCACTCCCCGCCTCCGCCTCCACTCGTGGACCCAGACGCCGACGCCGCCTCTGCCTCTGCCGTCGTGTTCCCCCCCCCGGAAGCAGAGTCAGGCTGCTCTCTCTCTCCTTTGTGAAAGGAGAGAGAGAGAGGATAGAGAGGACAGAGCAGGTACGGGAGAGAGAGGTGACAGAGGAGAGAGGAGAGAGGAGAGAGGGGTTTGGCCCTGTGTGGGCCCACTGCCGACATGGATGCCACGTGTCCGATTTTGAGTGGTGAGCTACACCGCCTACGTGCAGTATTTCACCTGCCCAATATTTAGCGCAACAAATTAGAGCAACTATGTGATTGCGACACGTGTCCGAAGCGAAGTCCAAGTGTCCGGTCTCTCCTCCACAAACTCTTTTCCCTCCTCGCTGTCTCTCTTCGCTCGATCTCTCTTCACCCTCTCTCTCCCATCGAGCCCTTGTTAGATCGACAAACCATCATGCCCAACCAACAAATCACCGCACCGCCCCTCCGGCTCCGGCTTCGGCTCATCTGCATACCCAACATCAACAACTCCTCGGTGAAGTCCTCCCACCACACCAACACTAGCAAGAACTAGACTCAGTTCATCAATGGTTTCCGCAACAACGAGACCCACCTTCTCCTTCCTCCTCTCCATAGAAACCAGCCCCCTGTCTCCCACCCCCCACTCCCCACCCCCCACCAAAGGGCACCGACCATGGGCACCGCCTTTTAAAATCTTTTTTGAGTACAAAAATTCCTTCGATATCACTCCCAAGTAAGGAGAAAATATTGGGTGCATGTCATGTGCCACGCTGGCAAACGGGAAGGGCCTTCAAAATGCGACACATGTCCCACGGGCCCACCCTTCGTCAGTCCAGACTAAAAATTTTCAAAACCCTTATGAAACTCCCCTGCCCATTTCTCTCTCCTGCCCATTCTTTTCTCTCCCCTGCCCATTTCTATCATGCCCATGAACGCGACACACCGACGGGGACTTGTGGAGGGTGCCACCTTGGGTCCAGAAGCGGATGGTAGGACTTGCAGAAGTGACGGGGCTGGGAGAGGTTGTAGTTGTTGAGGCAGCAAAACTTGGTGTTGGTGGAGTCATAGCGTGGGCAAGGCAGGGCCTCCGTCTGCGGCGGCGAGTGGGGGTGCAAGCCAGCTCCCCCGGCGCCTGCAGCCAGGCAGGCCTGCGCTTGCTGGTGTCCGAAGGCATGTTGTCCTCCTTGCACGCGCTAAGGGAGTGGTGGAGAGAAAGCTATGAAAAGAAGAAAGCTTGGAGAAGAAGGATGGAGAGAGATAGAAATGGGCAAATTTTTTGGCATGTCACGTTCCTAGGCGTGAGAGAAATGGGCAGGGAAGAGAAAAGAAAGGGCAGGAGAGAGAAAAGGGCAGGGGAGTTTCAAAAGAGTTTTGAAATTTTTTGGCTTGGACTGACAATGGGATGGGGCTCGCGGGACACGTGTCGCGATTTGAAGGCCCTTCCGGTTTGCCAGCGTGGCACATGACATGCACCCAATATTTTCTCCCAAGCAAGGGCGTTGAGTTATGTTCCCTAGGTGGATTAGTTTTTAAAGTTCATGTTAGATAATTCTTTTTTATAAAGTTTTTCTTATCGTAAGAGACAACTGACAATTTACATGACATAAGATCCGAAATAAATTTAGAAGGTGCAAAGCGCAAATCTTGAGAATTATTTCATTGATAGTCGTGTTTAATATTTTTTTCTTAATTAAGACAATTGTTTTTAAAATTAAATGGGAAAAATTTCAAATAAGGGTTTAAAATGCCTTCGTTTTATCAAATAAGAACATGAAGTGCTATCTTTTTCTCAAATAAAAGCTAAAAGCGGATTTTGTTTCAAATGATGGCTTGAAATGGTTATGTTTGTTTCAAACAAGGGCTTGACATTTCGGTTGGTGAATGGCATTTTCGTCATTTATCTTTTTTTGAATTTTTTCCTTTTTCTTTCTTTTTTTTTTCCTTTTTCTGGTTCTTCTTTCTTCTTCACTGGTGGCCAGCCTAGAGGATTGGACCCTTGTCTGATCTGGTGAGGAATGGCCTTGCCTTGGGGGAGGCTGCCTTCACAACCATGAGTAAGGTCGGGCCTTGCCAAATTTGGCAAGGGTGGCTTTGCCCGTGGTTGGGGTGAGGGACGACTTTGCCTAGGGTGAGGCTGCCTTTGTAGGCCCCAGGACGAGGGCTTGCAGGCCCTCACTAGCGGCCAACAAGTTACCAGTGGCTGAGCAACCCTTGCCAACCCTCGCTGGAAAGGAAAAAAAAAAAGAAAGAGAGAAAAAGAATAAAAAATTAATTTAAAATTAAAATTATATTTTGATGAAAACACCCTTTGACTAGTTAGAATATTTAGCCGGTTGCCAATCGCTAAGGTCGACCCTTATTTAAAATAACACTAACCACTTTAAATTTTTATTTGATACAAGGTCTACTTCAAACTTTTATTTGAGAAAATGAAAGCACTTTAGACTCTTAATTAGAATTTTCTCATTTTCTTTTTGTTGGTCCTACTTTATTTGTACTCTAACTCTCATTTTCAAACATTTGCCATATTTCCTTATAGGGTGTGGGAATTGAAAACCACATCTAAAGTTAAATCGTCCCCACCCCAACTCCTCCAGAATGTGGGGATTCGAACCCCTTACCTCTTCATTTTCATGTGAGAAGGGTAGCCATGAGTCAAATTAGAAGGAAGAAAATAGATTTTTATGTTAGATCCCTCGCAAGCCTACTCAATCTCTCTCTCTCTCTCTCTCTCTCTCTCTCTCTCTCTCTCTCTCTCTCTCTCCCCGTGAGAGAGATTAAATTCACCTAATATTTTCTCCCTTCATGACTTCTATTTTGCGATTATTCAATCTATGCCCTCGTGATGTATACTCCAACCGACTTTGCAAAGTCCTGCTCATATTATATTTATACATATCATCTTCAATGTAACTAAAAGATCATTATACCCTCGATTGGCAAGCAAGTTGTGTTTCAATTTCCTAATCAACCCAAACCCTAATAAATCTTAATTAGATTGTCGGTTTGGGTTGGATGAGTTTGGGTTCCCATGCGAAAACGACTATGGTTTTGAGTGGAAGTCCAAACTTGACTGATTATATTATTAAAGTGTCTTTTCGATAAAAAAAAATTATCGTCGGGAAAATTTCTTCATATTCTTAGCTAAAGAAGAAAAAAAACAAACAAAAGTATAAAGAGATCATATTGTTTATTAAAAAAACGAAACTAAATTGAACCCAAACGCTACATTTTCTAATCGATTATGAAGATAAATAACCATGATAATCCTTCTAAAATGCTTGTTCTCACCATTGTGTTTGGCACGACAAGCAGTTGGTTTAATTATAATTTGTCGGCCCCTTGTAATTTTATGGTTGTCTCAGCCAACCTTCTGTCATTTCTTTTCTCCTCCATTAGGTCTGCTTTCCGCATGGGAGGACGTTCGAGCCAGAATTCTGTCTTCGATTTCCCATTGTAACAAGTTCGGCACATCTGACGTGATAAGGGCAAAATAGTCAGTTCACTTTATAAGGGGTTTAGTGTTTACTGGGACTAAAAATTTCACAAGTGGGTTCTTCCCATCACCAAAGAAAGGTCTTCAAGACCAAAACTTCAGGAAAATTGATGCATTACATCTCTATTAAAATTTTCTGGTACTTAACCGAAATCGGAAATAAATTAAAAATTATTTTCTGTCTTTTGAAAATGAAAACCTAATGTTTTTTTTTTAATAAACATGCACTATTCAAATGCTAGTAACTTGGGTATAAGCAGATGAAAAGTTAAGCACGAACACTGGGTCCTAGGTCCGCCCTCTGCAAATTAGGGACCTAGATGTCCATGCCCACCTACTCGTGCTCATGCGTAGGCCCCCAGGCCTGTCCGTGGGCTTGTCCCTTTGCAAATTAGGGACCTAAATGCTAAGCAACACCGACACCGAGACGCTACACGCAACGTGACACGATACAATACGCTGATTCGCTGACACGTTTTTAAAAAAATAAAGAATTTGACGCGTTTGGACACGTTATATATTAAATGTATATTTTTTATGTGTATGATAAATTATCATTTTTATGATTATTTCAATTAAATTAATTTGTTCAAATAAATAAATAATAATAAAGAGTCTAGAATGAATTTACACTAAAAACATTAATCCACCAATTATTAATATCATTCATTGTTTCAATTTGACAAATTGAACTCCATTCCAATAATCCATAAAACTTGAAGAAAAAACAAGCAATCCACATTCCAGACTCGGATGTTAGAGCATATCAGAAGAGAAGATAAAAAAACAAACTTGAGGGTGAATTGTGTGCCACGGAAAGTGAGTCAGAAGAAAAGAAAAGACTAAAATTTTCTTCTTTCTCCCTTTATTATTTTTAATTTTTTTACATATTTAGATTTTGATCCCTTATTTTATAGAAAATTTTTAAAATTGATTCCATACGTGTCGGAATCACTTGTTGGAATTCCGAACTTGCGTGTCAGAATTCCCAACTTGAGTGTTAGAGAGTATCGGGAAGAGTTGACCAAGTATCGGAAAGTGTTGGACATGTATCGAAGTGTCCGACATAACATGAAAGCTCTCGGAGAGTGTCGGGGTTCCCTAGCCTAAATGCCCATGCCTAGCTACCCCGTGCTCATGCTTGGGCCCCTGGTGTAAGGCTTGGGACCCCATACTTGTAATTGGATCCCCAGAGCCTAAGCTCGAGAGCCTAGTTCCATCAAGACTAGGCTTAGGACTTTGTTGTCCATGCATGGATCTCTGACAATTGAGCCTTGTCCATTGAGGCCGAGCACAGGGCACGAGACCTTGATGCCTGTGCCTAAATACTTGATGCTAGGACTTGGGTCCCCGGTCCCTTGAGGCAGGGCTTGGGACCCTAAGAGTGTAACAGATATCAAAATTTCATCAATCTCAAAAACATTCGATCAAAATTTTGAGGGCAATATTGTTAGAATACTTGCTAACAAGGTGTAAAAAGTTGTTTGAGCTACAGTAGAAAGATTCTTGTGATCATCTAGACCTATATATGACCAAGTTGCAGTTGACATTATTATCGTGCGGTGAGTAGCTTATGTAGAAGTATTAAAAGAGACTTGTTCAATTACTTGAGGAGTATTCAATAGGAGCATAATATACCAAATAACAATTGGATTCTTCTTGGCCAAAAAAATTCTATCATGACCTACCCTTTTCGCCTAGAGAGAAGAGGAAATAAGGTTAGGGGTATTGCCTAATTCGGGCCAATGACTATTGATTAGGGATGGACTCTCTCAAGCTCATATCTCGCATGACATTACATTCCATTTTTTTTTCTTAACAACCTAAATATTTTTAAAAGTCACTATTAGCCTATTAAGGTCGGCTAGAAACCAATGACGTAGGAATGTCGTCTTGCTAACTATACAACCAAAGATTTTAGAGTTGGGACTTGATTATGCTGATGTCTATTAACGTCATTTCAATACCCCTAACTTGGAAGGTTGTTACTTACGTGGCTACACAGTCTTGATTGCCAGTCATGGTCCTAAAGGCATCAAAGTTGCTAAATGATCATGCAAATGTTTTTGTAGGGTTCATTTTCATCAAAGTCCAAACTAATCCTAACATATTCTGGGAAAGCGATAAACGATCAATTTATTGAAAGACAATATGGTAAATTAACACCCAAGTATTGAAATGACTTTTAAAGTTAAATGCAAAGAAGAAAACCCAATATAAGTCGAGCAAAGAATATACATGGCTACGTTATAAGCCTCGGGATATGATTCCCATGAGCTAGATTCAAATCAAGTTAAGTTCTTTCAAAATAATACTCCCCTAGGACTAAGTTACATGGCTCGGACCCTATCGGTCCAAGCTAGGTCAGAACTCGGACCGGCCCTAAGGCTCAGTCCAAGTATGGCTCGACCTGAATTTGATGGGTCTACAACAATTCAAGCCCAAATGAATTCAAACTAAATAAAGCACAACTCGACTGGAACTGTAACAAGCCCATATTCCTCAAAAGAATCTATCTCAAGCCCATCTTCTATTAGAATGAATCATCTAGCCCACACGCTTAAAAAAAGCCCATTCTATTCTTTACTCACAACACGGTGATCTGGCCACTTGATCTGAATTTTTGTTTCTCTTCTAATATTTTTAATCTCATTTTTTAAAAAATTTTAATATTCTTTTCTCCCTTTTCTTTTGCTCTCCGTCATCTTCTTCTTTGGGCGATCTCCCTCGACGAGATCTTCTTCACCAAGGCTTTTTCTCTGATAAACTCAATTCTGAAACTTCATTGAATTAACTTAAGTTAGAACTCTAATTGACTCGACGTCAACACCTAATGTTGCCAATCGTTGCCAAGTCCTCTTAACAAGTACGCCAAAAGTCTACATATTATCTATTACTAAACTTGTCAAACGGTGGGTCGGATCGAGTTTGGGTCGGGTCATAAATGATTCGACTCAAATTGACCCATTTATGACCAATTTATCATAGTACAAAAATTTTAACCCCGTACTTGACCCAATCCAAACCCAACCCATTTAACTAAACCTAAGAAAGCTTATTTCTTATGATTTTTTTTTAAAAAATGGTATTGCTAAAACAATTTCACGTAATACAAATCTAACGATAATTTTTATAATTTAAAAAAAACCTTAATTTGTTTCTTAAATATTTTCCAAGATGTATTTTTTAAGGAAAATTACAATATTTTTTGGCCTGAAATTTGAAAATAAATCAAAAAATATTTTTACCATTTGGTATGAAAAATATTTAAATTCTCCTTGTTCACTCATTTTAATATTATTTTTATTTTTAAATCGAATTTATAATTATTTTCTATTTTTTTAATATTTTCTTTTTCTTTTTCTTCTTCTTCGGCCAGCCGCCGACCATGACGACGATTGGCAACCAGCCACAAGCGAGGCTTGAGTCTCACCAAAAGTCGGTGAGACTCAAGCTTGCCTAACGTTGGCAAGCTTGAGTCTCGCCGGTCATCGGCAACCTCGAGCTCGCTTAAGGCTGGTGACCTCAAGCCTCACCTTGCCGGTCGCCACCATCAGCTAAGGAAGGAGTAAGAAAAAAGAGAAAACAAAAAAGAACACAAAAAGGAATATAAAAATAATTTTAAGTTCGATTTTTAGAATTTTTTTTTATAAAGTCAAAGAGGGAAAGAGAGATTGCAGAGCTTGGGTTGGAAATGGGTTTTAATTCCAACCTATATAAGACATATTTATTTTAAGCTTGCAATTTTTAAATTCATTTAATTAGTCTCTTCAAAATGTAAGTGACCTATATATAACCCATTTATGATTTAATGGGTTACATATGGATTTAAGACCCATTTTGATACATCTATCTATTACTACTCAATGCAGATACTCTTAGAGTCTTTACGCTATGCAATTTAAATAATATTTTAGGGTTTAAATATTAATTCCTAATTTTTCATGCAATTAAATTCTAAACAGATAGTCAAAATTTAGGTGTCGACAAAAAACAAGATAAACATGTTTCATGGATAAGCATACACATGCACACTTGCCGCGGGCTGTTAAAGTGAATGCTTTTATGGTTAGTGAATCAATAACATCTTGAGGGTGATGTCTTCGAGAAGAGATTCTTGGATTTGCCTGAAGCCATAACTATCGGCTAATTTCCGGTACTTGGGGCGATTTTCTAGTATTCACATTTTAGATAATATTAAGCCCGTCTTCCAACAGAGCATTATGAGATACCTGCCAAAACAAGAGAAGTTATTAAATATCAATATAGTGCTACCTGGCCAATGCATGTTGTTTCCTATCTATTTAAGTGTAATTTCAAAATGAAACCCAGCAAATTTGATCATTGTTTATATCCATACCGACTCCCAAACACTTCAATTTATCAAAATGATGCTTGTTCTCAAATAGATTCTAGCCTCCATGAATCTATCTCACCATTTTTGTGGAAAAGCTTACTGTATAATGATGTCTATGCTTTTCACCAACTGAATGGCTACCGAATGAATGAGCTAGTCATGTTGACATAGACTTTGTTACTTATACCTGAGATTAGGTTGGCTATGTCTTATCTAATATATAGCCAAGCTGACCAAATCTAATTAAGATCCAGCTTTAGCTGACTGAGATAAGAAATTCAATCCACTAGTATGGATTAGATTTTCCAATTTGAAGCAATATTTCATGATTCTAGCACTTAAGTGGACTTGTCCTTTAGCCACAGTTTGATAAAAATAAACAACAGCATTCTAAGCAAGGCTATATCTAAACTACTTATTTCACTAACTGGATCCTTTTGATAAAACTGGTTGGGGGTGCCAACTCCAAGCTATGTAAAAGGGTAAGAAAGTGCATTGGACATTTACCATCGTATTTTAGTTTTAAAAAATACCAAAAAAGTCTAAAACCATTTTTAGTAGTGTTGGGGACAAAATGTACTTGGAATAAGATTTTATTAAATCAGCCACAAAACCTAATTCAGTTATAGTTATTTGCATTCTAATCATCCTAAAGCTTTAAGACCTCAACTAATTCAAAGTAATCACATTTATGATTGTATATTAAAATAAATATCACTATGAAAATTAGAAATAAACATATTGCGTATTTAATGTTCAATGAGCTCACTTGTTAACTTTCTAAATGTGATCGATAACGATGATATACGAGATATGATAAAGTACTTTGTCTACACTATGATACCTGACAAATGAAGAAATGAGGACAAAACAATGTATCGAGACAACATCTAAACTATCAATACTCGTTTAGGTTTACACAATTCATTGTATTAGTCCATTTATGTTGGTGATTTTCATATTCACTGCTAAACTTTTCTACCATACTTTAAAAATAAATTTTTAGTCTTAATGCTTGTCAATTTGTATATACGTATTAAGCCTCATCAATTAATTGTTAGTAAATAATTTTGAGAAGAGCATGAAAGCTATAAAGTATTAATAAGAAAGATCAATAGTTAAATATGCTTAGAAATTATTATGCTTTTCAAAATCATCTTCACCAACGTCTAAATGAAAAGTGTTAGGGCTGTAAACTTAATATTAGGGATTTCCAGGATAGCCATAAAAAACCGTTGCTAAAGATGGCGTCTAGCGATAGGAGAGTCGCCATCGCTACTATTCTTAAATCTTGTCGTGACCTACCCCTTGGAGGAGAGAACTAGTCTAGAGGTATTTTCAAATTCGAGCCACAGCTCTTAGTTAGTGCAAATTTTCCCAAATTTATACTTTGCGTAACATTGGATGATTGATTTTCATTCATTTAATCCTATGCAAATTCATATAAATAATCCCCACTAGCCTATTCGATGTGGGAGTATATCTTATTTTCTGCGCAACTAGAGATTTGGACTTGGAGACTTGATTACACTAGTTTTAGAATTAATGCCCTTTTGGTGTATAAACTTGATTATGCTCTAACCAAAAAGTCAGGGCAGCCTATTAAAGATTTTTAGGGTTCATCTTGATCGTTCTAAAAATGAAAATTACACTCAAGGTATTAAGGTGCGCAACCAAATATAATCGAAGTAAAGACACACAAACAGTCTAATATTGTCTCTAAGGAAAAAAGAAAATGGCATCCAAAAATTCCTATTGTAAAGCCCTAAAGACTTGTTCAACTTCGGGTTTCAACTTTGTAAGGATTTTCCACTCTCTAAGAGAAAACTACTCGAAATTTTTTTTTTAAAGCTTTTTCCAAGGATTTCTAATTTTTCTGATTTTCTTGGAAATTTTTTGAATTCTCATGAATTTTTTTTTTGAATTTTTAAGAATTTTTCGAGTTTTCTGAAAAAAAATTTTGGGTCTGTGAATTATTTTTCTTATTATAACGATTTTTAATATTTTCTAATAATTCTGAAATGGACTTTGGACCTGGTCAGGGACCCGGCCCGACTTCTGACCCGCCGAACTGTGAACTATTACAGCAATTCAAGCCCAATTCCTCTTTAGTCACGTTCAACTCCAGTCCAACTAAACCTAGATCAAGCCCAACTTCTATTTCATCTAAACCTAACTACAATTCGCCTTAAGCCTAAACCCGAATATGTACTCAGCCCATTCATCCGGCCCAACCTGCAGCCCATCTTATAATTTGACCCAGCGCAGCCTGATTATCCGAATATGATCCAGTCATGATTAAAGAGTACAGTTGACCACCCTTTTTATTTAGGGCAAATACCACAAAAAAATCTAAAATTATGTCATTTGTAACAATTTTACCCTGAACTTTTTTTTATGTAATAAAAAACCCTAAATTATGTCACTTGTGACAATTTTATCCTAAACTTTTTTTTGTACTATCAAAAATCCCAAATTATGCAACTTGTGACAAATTTACCCCAAATTTTTTGACTGATAGACATTTTCGTCCTTTTCTATTTCATTTTCATTTTTATTTTTATTTTCTCTCGACAGAGGGAAGCCAGTGAGGCGAGTGTTGGAGTCGAGCGAGGCGAGTGAGGCCCTCGCTTGACACTAGTGAGGGTCGCCCGGCCTCGCTAGTGAGGGCCTCCCTCGCCTCGCCCGACCCAGGCGAGGGTCGCCCTCACCGGATTTGGCGAGGCTCGGGCGGTCCTCGTCAGCGTCGGGTGAGGGTCGCCCAGGCCAGATCCGATGAGGGCGACCCTTGCCAACGTCCGAGGAGGGCCGCCCGAGCCGGATTTGGCTTGGGCAGCCCTCACCCAACTCCAATGCTAGTGACGACGGCCTCACCGGCTTCCTTATGTAAAGAGAAAAAAATAGAAAAAGAAAAAAAAATAGAAAGGACAAAAATGCCCTTCAGCCCAAGATTCCTATTTTCTTTGAGGAAGCTTCGGAAAGCTTCTCGCCGGAGGCAAAGTAAGTTTGTCATAAATAGTATAATTTAGGGTTTTTGGTGGCACAAAAAAAGTTTGGAGTAAAAATTGTCACAAGTAATATAGTTCAAGGTAAAATTGTCACAAGTGACATAATTTGAGGTTTTTTGTGACACAAAAAAAAGTTCGGGGTAAAGTTGTCATAGAGGGTATAGTTTAGAGTTTTTAGTGGTATTTGCCATTTTATTTATTTTATTTATTTTCTTCATTTTCTGTTTTCTGTTTTCTGTTTTCTATTTTCTTTTTAATTTTTTCTTCCCCATGTCGTCTCTTTCCTGGCGACACCTTCTTCCTCCCGACGTCTTCTCCACCGAAGTCGTACCATTTTCAACCGAAGCTCAAAACACTACCAAGCTATCCTCGTCCGATCATCCGCATACCACCGTTATTTGCTACTCCGGCGGTCGTCGGACCATCTCCGGCAACCAACTCCAGTGAGCCAAAAGAACACACTCATCCCCGATCGCCCATCGTTTTCCAGCCAGAACATCATCATCAACTAAGGTTTCTTAAGCAATACAGTAAACATTCATGCACACAGCACGGAGAGGGAAATAGGAGGTTAACATGATGGGACTTTGTCCTGAAGCCATCGCCGGAAAAGGAATGATGCAGGTTTCAGTCAAGTCTACCGAGGTCGGGGATGGCGAGTACCAACGAACGGCGGCGAACGGCAGAGTACGAACGGCCGATTGATAGAGAACTTCTCACCGAACTCCCAGTGTTTTCTCGCACAAATGCCCTCTGGCTCGCGAACACTTTTCTCTCTCGTATCTCCTCCCTCAGTGAACGACCGCCGGAAAACTTTTTCCGGATCCGCTTCGCCCACGGACGGCGTCTCCTCTTTTCGTCCCCCTCCAGTTCCAGACACGTGAGCGTGCAAGGGAGAAGATGAAAGCATGGGGACCGGGCTCTTTCCTTTTTCTTTTTTTCTTTTTTTACTTTACTGGGCCCAAAAGGAAATAAAAATGAGGCCTAAAAAGAAATAGCAAGCTGGGAATCAATCATGGGATAAATCTTGGAAGTGTGGGCTTAGTGGGCTAAGAGAAGAGTGGGCTGGATAGGCCCAGATTTTTGCTAAAAGAATGGGGTAAATAAACCGGCCCGCTAGAATTTTATTATACTTTCTTGTCGTCATCATTTTTTTTTTCAATTTTTTTATTACTACCTTTTTAAATTGTCTTTTTTTGTAATTTTTTATTTTTGTAAACAATGGACGCCCGAATAGTCGACAAAAATTCATGCGTCAACAAATCTTCCGTTGTAAAATTTGACGGACCGTTTGAAACTAATCATAAGAGTTAAAGTGGCCCTTTAAGCAACCTTAAGATTTAGAGTTAGTAAGAGGATGGTCAATCGAGCAATTAAATACACAAGTTTGACTAGTGTGTAAATCCTTGTTCTTCTACTGTCTCGTGATCGTGAGGACATGAAGCAAGAACGTAACTACAATCGGAAAACCAAAAGACGCATCCATGGTATTTAAAAAAACATAGTGCAAATGTTTTGAGAACAATGCTCAGGAATCATTGTAATATTGGTTGTTATGAACTTCAAACGTACAGATTATGCATTACATATTACCAGGCATTAGGAGCAGATTGAATAGCCTAATGGATATAGCCTTGAGCACAAGGGCCATCCTTTTGGATAATGTTATTCTTTTGCAGTACTCCCTTGCTTACTTTGCATCCCCCTGAACCTAAAAAGAAAAATTCATACCAAAAAGCAATAGATTATAAATCCACAAACTAATTGGACATGAAACTCTCAAAGAATACGATGCAATTAACTCGATGTTATCATACTTTTTAAAGTATTATGCAAGTTCTATCTAATTTTCACGGGTCGCTCAGAAGTTCAAGACATTTTAAAAAGTGCACAAAACAAAATGGATTTACAAGTTACACTGACAATTGCCAACAGCATACAATTTTCGGCTGGATAGACGACAAGATGATCATCTTACCTAATACTAATGCTGCAACGCTGGCTAGAGGCTTTTCTAGGGCCCGCTATCAGAAAACAAAACCTGATCTTTTGGTCATGCATACGCAGCAGAAACGCGTACATTCTATTTTCTTGGAACTCTTTTTGAGAACCTTATCGCATGCTAATTCCATCGGGCCCACCCGACCTACCACCACGAGCTCTTTTCTTTTCTTTTTTTTCCTCTCCTTGTTGATGATGCAAACAAACAAAACGGATTAATCAGGACGACTCATTTCTTCTTCTTTCTGACCTTCCCATTGCAGAATAGCGAGCCGGACCGGAAAAAGCTCACCGTCCCGATCGCGATGTGGGGCTGAAAATTCAAAAATGGGTATTGACCCACACACGGGTCCGTGTCGTTTCTTCTTCGTCGTCGTCGGGGGCTTCTGCAGTTGCGACGGGCCGTACGAAAATGGCATGCCGAAGGAGGATTGATATGACTCCGATGACCATCTTTGACCTGATATAGAGGGCTGTCTCTGCAAATTCTGCCTCCGGGTGTCCTTGGAGGCGAATTTGTCCCTTGGATTCGGAGCTGAACCGGTCGAGTTGCTCCGCCAAAGGAACTGCAGCGATCGAATCAGTCCTTTGCTCTCGGCAACGTCACGATTAAGGCTGCTGCTGCACTTAAACTGCCAGAATGGCTCGGGCAGCGGCTTCTCATCCCCTCCGTTGTCGTCGTCGTCGTCGAACCTATCCAACAGGATCTCCTTCAGACTCTTCTTCTCCGTGAACGCAGCACTAGAAATCGGAGTCCCAGATGGAGGAGGAGGATGAGACGAAGGTATCCGAGAGACAATTACAGAGATGGATAGTCACCACTCTGTCCCTCTTGATCTCGCCGGGGAGGATCTTGCCGTCGGAGAAGCGCTCGTCGGCTGAGGAGAGCTCAAAGATGAAACTCGATGTGCCGACACAGAAGCTGAAGTCGGTGTCCAGTAGCGACCGGTCGAGCCTCTTGCGCCGACTGCCGTCATCTTCTTCCGTGAGATTGTGGGAGAAGGAGATTAAAGAGAAGTCAGCAACTTGCAGCTTTCGAAGCTTTTGGGATTTTGTCTGAGCGGCGCGTGCAAGCGGAGAGCAGAGAATCTGGATTATGGGTTTGATGGAGAAGATGAGATGAATCGATGAAGGGAGGAAGGAAAGGATGCAACACCAACGCACCAGTGATAGATTTTTGGCCCGTGACGAGGGAAAAAGAGGAAAGGAAGCGATCGAATTTAAGCACCGAAAGGCTAATAGAGGATCTACCTCTATGTGGGTTTCAATGTTAATCATTTAGGTTGCAGCATCATCACAATAGCCTATCACTCCTGACCTGCACAAGGACCCATCATCCTGACCACCTTGTAGGATTGCCACCACAATAGCCTATTGTTGGAAATTTTCTATAATGGGCTTACATTAATTAATCAATTCAAAGCTGAACCTTAAGAGCAGTAAGCAGGTTGGGATCTGCAAGAGCGATGTTGAAATTTGGGAAAAGCGTGACAAAAACAGTTCCCGCATTCATTGTGGTCTGAATGGTGCCCACACACGCTTGTTGGTATTCCAAAAACCTGGTGTCTAACAGGGCTATCATTGCAGTAACAGGTAGGCCTTTACGGCCATGAAAGGTTAAAGCAAGACGGATGGCTCCGAAGTGGAGATGAGAGTAGCCTTGTTGGATCCATTGAGATGGAAATTCAGGTGGGATCTGGAGAGTAACAAACTGTTCTTGTTCAGTTGCCTGAATAGGATGCTGATCAAAACGGGAAGACTGAACATACTCTTTGACAGTGCGAGGAGTATGTTTGATCAAATGTTTGATAGACCGCAGTGGAGAAAAGGAAGGGGGTTTAGTGAAAGCAGTGTATGGGTTCATCATGGGAAGGCGAGTTTTGAAATCTTACTATCCTCTCGTGAGGTAAGCAACCTCATAAAGGTAGTCTATCTTTAAACATGAAGATTTTCGAAGGTCTGGTGGAGGCTGGAGGGAAAGGTTAGAAGTAAGAGTAACAGGAAGAGAAGGGGATGATGAATCTGTAGTTTCCATGAGATGAGAAGCTCTCTTCTAGTAACAAAACGGGGTAATGACCAAACTAAAATGATTCAAACAAATCCATGGCTCTGATACCATAAAGGGCACTATGAACCGACCTCAAGAGTTTGAGTTGCAAACTTGTGACAAGTATGCTATCCCACACACACGGCCTTCTCATAAAGGGCACTATGAACCGACCTCAAGAGTTTGAGTTGCAAACTTGTGACAAGTATGCTATCCCACACACACGGCCTTCTTGGCCTTAATAGGGACTGCCTGTTAGTCACCAAGTTCTTTCTCAGACTCTGAACTCAGATCATAGTAATCTCTAGAATATCGGAAATTCTGATGCACAGGATCCCCTAAGGGGGATCATGTTGGAAGTAGAGTACACAACACACTTCTTATTTCACTCTCTGGTTTTTACAATGGGGGCTCCTTGCTCTTTTATAGGCAGAGGAGGATACAAGCGACAAGAGCAGGCAGACTGGCCATGCTCGGGCATAATTATGAGAACAAACTAGCCACTTATGGGCTACACATGGAGGGAGTCCTAAAGAAATCCCGTGACCAGGCTATGAACAGTAGTTTTTCGCCTAGTGCTACAAAGGTAAAGACATCGGGTGAACAAAGTGAATGTGTACAAAGGCGGTGTACAGTGTTTTCGGGGCGGCTTTTATTTGTCTCTTCCGTCTCTAGCATTGTAATCATAGTCCGAGTCATCAGAGCTATGATGGGCTAGTTGCTCTCTGAGGAGGGCGTCTTCATCGATGTCTGATGGACTGGATCCTCCATCTTTTTCTCTTTTGAAGGCACGGATGAGATTCTCAATTTCTTCTGCCGACAGGTCGGGTGGACGGGAGGAGCTAGCATCGAAAGAGCTTGAAAAGGGGGCGTAATTTTGGGTGTCACCCCAAGGGTCTTGTGAAAGGGAATGGTCTTGTGAAAGGGCCCCCCCAAGGATCATAGGGGGTGGAGGAGTCTGGATTATTCTGCCGAAAAATATGGAGTGCTTCTTGGATCTAGTCGCGAGTGGGATTCCAAGCTGCAAGGTGGTCCCAAGAGGCAAGGACCTGTGAGGAAAGCCATGCTCCTGGTGGGATGATGCGATTTTCTTGGCATAGGATCCTCTGGAGATCTCGGGATGCAGGTCTGCTGGTGGAGATGGAATGAGGAAGTGTCTGATGAACTCGTGCAAATTCCTAGAAAACTTGGGGCTTGTAGCTTAAAGTTCCTGCAACAGAAGGTTTGTCAGAAATCCATCCAGTGGGATGGCAATATGTCCGTGGTCGATGAAATAAGACAATAGTGTGTCCTTCCTCGGTTCGGAGCCTTCCTTGACGATTTTGGATTTTGAAAAGTTCCTTCCAAAAGTATTGGTGAGGTTTAAACCATGCGAAAATATCCAAGTAGATACTTACGGTTATGATCATGACCACCGCATCCTTGATAAAAACCTGCAAAATTTGCTTAGTGGGAAATTCAATGGCTATGGTGTACAGATTGAACATGTACCAAAATAACCATTTTAGGTCTTCTGGAAATTCATCATTGGGAGACCAACGGAGAGGATGGATAAATGGATAATCTGGGTGGAGTCCATCTGGTCTGAGCATTAATCCTCCATGCTCTCGGAAGATGCGGGGATGATATTCCCACATGAGTTCTGGAAGCCTTTCTTTTAGGACATTGTGTCGAACAGCCATTGAGATCTCAGGAGGATATTTTAGACTCGACCAACCACATTGCATGTCAGTGGTGCGGTATGTGTCTGAGAAAGGTTCCTTTTTGACATACATGTTGATTGCTTGGATTGGTTCCTTTGGTCTGGATAAGAAGTCTGCAAGGACGTTCTTCGTTCTTGGAATGTGCTTGACCTCAAAGGAGTATTTGGAAAACCATTCAGCCCATCGGAGCAGTTGTGGATGGGGAACTTGCTTCTGTTTGAACTTGAGCATTTGAGGGAAAGAGGACATATCCATTTCGACCAGAAAATGGTGCCCATTGAGATGAAATTCGAACTTTTTGATGCCATACTTGACTGCAAGTATTTCTTTGAAAGTGGAATGATAATGAATTTCTGCTTGAGAGAATCGGCCACTTTTGTAGGCACAAATATGCCTGGTTCCATGGATTTCTTCGAAAAGAATGGCTGCCCAATATTTGTCGCTGACATCAGTTTGGAGAATCCTTTCGCCATTGGATGGGATCTTTAAAGGAGGAAGGTTTTGCAAAAGCTGTTTAAGCTGGGAAACAGCCTGAGTTTGCTTGAGTCCCCATGGAGGAGGATTTTTCTTGAGCATTCTTTGGAGGGGTCGTAAGTATTGAGAAATGTGGGGAACAAAATCTCGAAGATAGTTAACAATACCAAGGAATTCTTTGGACTTGTCTAGGATTGAGATCCTTTTCGGAAATTTCTGGAGTTCATCAGCAATATGAGGTTCAGGGCAGTAAGTTCCTTCTTTGAGGCGCATGCCAAGGAATTCAATTTCCTTTTGGGCAATAATCATTTTCTTCTGAGAAAGCATAATGCCATGCTTCTTAACAATATCAGCAAAATGTGCCAAGAGTTGGCAATGAGATTGTTCATCGGGGATCGAATGAAAGGATGTCATCAATATAAATCTGGGAGTTTTGAAGGATGGGCTCGAAGATTTTGCACATAGCCTTTTGAAAAAGGGAAGGTGCAGTTTTGAGGCTAAAAGGGACAACTGTCCATTGAAAGTGTTGGTTTGAAATGCAGAACCCAGTTTTGGGTCTGTCTGCTGGGTCAATACCTAATTACCAAAATCCTACCTTAAGATCAAATTTTGAATAGATCTTTGCTTGAGCAAGGCTCAGGAAAAGAGAATTTCGATGGGGCAATGGGAATTTATCATCCTGAAGGAACTGATTCAGAGGTTGGTAATTAATTACTAACCTCATTTTTCCACGGTTCTGCTCGGCCCGTTTATTGACATAGAATGCTTCACATGCCCATTGGGAGTCAGAGAGTTCAATGAGACCTTGTACCAATAATTCTGAGCATTCTTGTTGAGCCAGTGCGAGATGTTCAGGACTCATTCTGAATGAATGCGGCTTTTTGTAGGATTGATGTCTTCATTCCTTTTGAAAGGAAGTTTGACATAAAAAGAAGAGTTTTTCCACAAGGGCTGGGTGCAAGTTTGGGAAAACTGGGAGTGTGTCTCAGCACAAGAAGAAAGTAAACTTTGGATTATTAGGTCTAGGATGGCTGGTTGAAGAGCATAGAATCGTTTAATTTCTACAAATTCCCGAAATTGATTTTTGAAACGAAGGCCATTAGAAAGAATTATGAGTTTGGGAAGTTGAGTCAGGATGTCCCAACCAATGATGATATCTTTGTCTGGAGACTGAGAACCAAGAACTTTGGTTGTAAGAGAACACTGGGGGAAGAACTGAATAGTAATGGGTTTACTACGATACTTGGTAGCAAAAGTATCACCAGAAGTAGAGTTGAAATACCTGGTGTAGGGTTTCCAAAATTCTTCTGGGAGGATCTTTGTGTCTAAGATGGAAGAGCTTGCTCCAATATCAATGAGTGCCACCAAAGGGATTGGTTTGTGGTATTTGGACAAGAGGATGTGGATAGGAATATATGGGTGATGGACAGGTTCATTGAGATCAATTTCTGCAGGTGAATCAGGGAAGAAAGTGAAGACATCGTTCTCAGAATCTGAGGCTGAGTCTGAGCTATATGTTTGGATAGCACAGTATTTTTCAGATGGTTGGTCATCTAAAGAGAATACGGACTCAATGTCCGAATCATCAAGTTGGATGCCGTGCTTTTGGTGATTTTGTCTATCAGATGGCTTCCTCGCTTGTTTGCCTTTGGACAATTTTTGGCAAAATGTCCTTTTTTGTTGCAGACATAACACCTGTCTTTGTTGCGCTTCTTAGAAGAGCGATGACGGCTTTTTCGCAAAAATTTCCACTTACCTTTGCTTTTTCCTTTGCGTGTCTTTTGAAGGAGAGCCGTTTAAAATGCCTTTTCTTTTTGCCTCCCAGCGGGAGGGGTCGAGCAATCCTTGGGACATTTGATCTTTAGGCCGGGTTTAAAGCATGCCTTGTCAAGATTCCTGTTTTCTTTGAGAAAGCTTCAGAAAGCTTCTCTTTGGAGGCAAAGTTCTTCTATGGCAATGTGAACGGCCTGCTGAATTTCACCAAGAGTAGCCTCGGTTATACTTTTCTGTCTTTGCTGAAGAGTTTTTTCCGCAGCTTGGCTAAGTTCTCTTGGGATGGATGCTAAGAAGATAGGCTTGAGGTTCCAATCTGCACCAAGTAGATAGAAGAGCTTGATCATAGCTTGATCATAGCTTGGAAGTGTCGGTCAAGATCTTTGCGCCTTAATGAACAACATTTTTGGTCAAAGAACTCCTTTCTTTTGAGTTCTTTGGAATCTTCAGGCTTGCCGATGAAATACATGTGGATTATCTGGATAGCATTATCCAAAGGCTGAGTAAGGAGATACATCTGGTCTTGTTCTGAAGCAGTATGCCACCAATCTTTAAGTGCTCCTGTAAAACGACTGGTGAATTCCAGGAGAATATCATAAGTGCTTGGTTCAGAAATATGCCTGGCAGTGAGCCAAGCATGAAATTCCTGAAGCCTATCAGGCCACTTATAATATGGAATGTCATCCAGAGTAAAGTAAACTTTGGAAGATGAGGCTGTAAAAGACTGGGTGGCATCAGGTTGCTCCTGGTGATGGATTTCGGGTTCAGAGAATATTTCTTCATCTTTGACACTATCTGCCATAAAAAAGGGTTTCTGCCGAAGAGGATGATTCGATAAAAATATCATAATCAGATTCAGACGAAGTTTCAACCTGTCTTGTGGCGGATGGTTTAATAACAGCAATGGAAGGGATCTGGTGGCGAAGGAAGTTTTCGAGTGGGTTGGAAATGGTCAAGGCGGCAGGTTGATTTGCAGGAGGGTAATTGCCAGGAGGATGTTCGGGTGTTCTTGGAGAGGGTGGTGAAGACTCTGTAGGAGGAGGGGATTTCTTTTGCTTTAGTTTAAGCTTACGAAGGTTTTCACGAAGAGTTAGAAAATTATTCTGAGGAGGAGGGGCGGCTGAGCTTAAAACAGCAGCAAAAGAGGATAATGAGCCAAATGATGATTCTGGCTTTTGCGGTAGGGAAGGAGAGGTAAAAAGGGGCGGATCAAGTGAAGTGAATGACTGCTGACTTTTGAGAATTTGGATTTGTCTTTTGAGTTTCTCAATTTCTGGTTTTTTGATCTTCCAAGTAATGGCTAGGATGTGCCTGCTTGGTTTCTAGTAGATGAAGCCGTTTTTGGAAGTTTTTCAGCATGCGGTAAGATAAGTCGGTGGTCTTATCTACGCGTTCGGCGTGTAGCAACAGTGCCAAGGAGCTCATTCTGAGCGAGGGCATTCTCAGTTTGCCAATTCAAAACGGTTTCCGCAGCTGAGGGCTGCTTTCGTTGTCCTTGTGCATCAATGCCAGTAGGGTTTGGTACTTTGGGTGAGTGCTGGTACCTCTGCTGTAGGTCAGAGAATTTTTCCAATGGAGGAAATTTTCGGGTACGGTTGCTAGTTTCAGACGATTATGTGGCCTCAAGTGGAGGGAAGTCCTCAGGGTGGAACATGCATATATTGGGTAGGACTGGAAGTGGTTCAGATTGAGGTACACAGGTACTTGGTCTAGGTAAAGTGATGGGACAAAATGGGTTCTTTTTTACCCATTTCTGGATAGGCTTATAAAAGGGTGAGGTAACCATAGGCTTAGATGATGGTGAATCAGGAGAAAGAGTTGGCCTACAGGGAGATGGAGTGGGGGTTACCTTAAAAGGTTTGGGTGGTCCATAGGAGACAATGAACTGGTATCTGCCACCATCTTCACCAAGAGGTCCAACAGTTGGATCTTCATCAAGATACCGCTAATAGAGTGCATCCTTCTTCTTTTTCTTCTTAGAGGAGGGTGTATCATCTTCATCTTCAAATCTTGTGCATGAAGAACAAGCACAATCTGGATCCCAAAAGCAGTGTCCTGTGGGATCTTTGAAGAAGTGGATTGGCTGTCCTTGAGGTCCAAAGGAGTGGACAAATTGTTTGTTGTCTGGTTCTGACGAAACTGGATCAGTAGGACAAGGAGTAAAGTGGAGAATGGTAGGGAAAATGGAGGAAGGTTCCTCTTTGGCCTTACTGAACTTGATGGCAACAAAGGACATCTTTTTCCTAGTGAACGTGGTTCACCGGATGACCGGTTTACAATTCGATGGAGTTTTCGTAGTTGGTGACCCAACTATCTGGAAGAAGTTTAACAAGCTCACTTCGAGGGATTTGCCTCGGGACATGGATGCAAGAAGTTTGGTCGTGGTCGACCGAGATGACAAGAGCATCTTCAGAATTTGGGATGTTAAGATCAATGGCATGGTTTTGGACACGGTAGATCATTTGGTAGTGCAAAGTGGCAGCAATAGATCCTGGAGTATGCTCTGCACTTGCCCTTAGGGGATCCTGTGCATCAGAATTTCCGATATTCTAGAGATTACTACGATCTGAGTTCAGAGTCTGAGGAAGAACTTGGTGACTAACATGTGCGAGTCCCTATTAAGGCCAAGAAGGCCGTGTGTGTGGGATAGCATACTTGTCACAAGTTTGCAACTCAAACTCTTGAGGTCGGTTCATAGTGCCCTTTATGGTATCAGAGCCATGGATTTGTTTGAATCATTTTAGTTTGGTCATTACCCCGTTTTGTTACTAGAAGAGAGCTTCTCATCTCATGGAAACTACAGATTCATCATCCCCTTCTCTTCCTGTTACTCTTACTTCTAACATTTCCCTCCAGCCTCCACCAGACCTTCGAAAATCTTCATGTTCAAAGATAGACTACCTTTATGAGGTTGCTTACCTCACAGAGGATAGTAAGATTTCAGAAACTCAGCTTCCCATGATAAACCCATACACTGCTTTAACTAAACCCCCTTCCTTTTCTCCACTGCGGTCTATCAAACATTTGATCAAACATACTCCTCGCACTATCAAAGAGTATGTTCAGTCTTCCCATTTTGATCAGCATCCCATTCAGGCAACTGAACAAGAACAGTTTGTTACTCTCCAGATCCCACCTGAATTTCCATCTCAATGGATCCAACAAGGCTACTCTCATCTCCACTTCGAGCCATCCATCTTGCTTTAACCTTTCATGGCCGTAAAGGCCTACATTGTGCTTGCAAGGATAGCCCCGTTAGACACCAGGTTTTTGGAATACCAACAAGCGTGTGTTGGCACCATTCAGACCACAATGAATGCGGGAACTGTTTTTGTCACGCTTTTTCCAAATTTCAACATCGCTCTTGCAGATCCCAACATGTTTACTACTCTTAAGGTTCAGCTACAAATTACTGGAGCCCCGCAAACACCTGGATCTATTGCTGCCACTTTGCACTACCAAATGATCTACCATGTCCAAAACCATGCCATTGATCTTAACATCACAAATTCTGAAGATGCTCTTGTCATCTCGATCGACCACGATCAAACTTCTTGCATCCATGTCCCGAGGCAAATCCCTCAAAGTGAGCTTGTTAAACTTCTTCCAAATAGTTGAGTCACCAACTACGAAAAACACCATCAGAATTGTAAATCGGTCCAGTCTAGTGAACCACAGTTCACTAGGAAAAAAGATGGCACTGTTGCCATCAAGTTCAGTAAGGCCAAAGAGGAACCTTCCTCCATTTTCCCTACCATTCTCCACTTTACTCCTTGTCCTACGATCCGGTTTCGTCGAACCGGACAACAAACAATTTGTCCACTCCTTTGGACCTCAAGGACAGCCAATCCACTTCTTCAAAGATCCCACAGACACTTGCTTTTGGGATCCAGATTGTGCTTGTTCTTCATGCACAAGATTTGAAGATGAAGATGATACACCCTCCTCTAAGAAGAAAAAGAAGAAGGATGCATTCTATTAGCGGTATCTTGATGGAGATCCAACTGTTGGACCTCTTGGAGAAGATGGTGGCAGATACCAGTTCATTGTCTCCTATGGACCACCCAAACCTCCTAAGGTAACCCCCACTCCATCCCCCTGTAAGCCAACTCTTTCTCCTGATTTATCATCACCCAAACCTATGGTTACCTCACCCTTTTATAAGCCTATCCAAAAATGGATAAAAAAGAATCCCTTTTGTCCCATAACTTTACCCAGACCGGGTACTTGTGTTCCTCAACCCGAACCACTTCCAGTTCTACCCAGTATATGCATGTTTCACCCCGAGGACTTCCCTCCACTTGAAGCCACAGAATCATCTGAAACTCGCAACCGTACCCGAAAATTTCCTCCATTGGAAAAATTCTCTGACCCACAGCAGAGGTACCAGCACTCACCCAAAGTACCAAACCCTACTGGCATTGATGCACAAGGACAACGAAAGCAACCCTCAGCTGCGGAAACCGTTTTGAATTGGCAAACTGAGAATGCCCTCGCTCAGAATGAGCTCCTTGGCACTGTTGCTACACGCCTCAAACGCGTAGATAAGACCACCGACTTATCTTACCGCATGCTGAAAGACTTCCAAAAACGGCTTCATCTGCTAGAAACCAAGCAGGCACCTCCTAGCCATTACTTGGAAGATCAAAAACCAGAAATTGAGAAACTCAAAAGACAAATCCAAATTCTCAAAAGTCAGCAGTCATTCACTTCACTTGATCCGCCCCTTTTTACCTCTCCTTCCCTACCGCAAAAGCCAGAATCATCATTTGGCTCATCATCCTCTTTTGCTGTTGTTTTAAGCTCAGCCGCCCCTCCTCCTCAGAATAATTTTCTGACTCTTCGTGAAAACCTTCGTAAGCTTAAACTAAAGCAAAAGAAATCCCCTCCTCCTACAAAGTCTTCACCACCGAACACCCAAACATCCTCCTGGCAATTACCCTCCTGCAAATCAACCTGCCGCCTTGACCATTTCCAACCCACTCGAAAACTTCCTTCACCACCAGATCCCTTCCATTGCTGTTATTAAACCATCCGCCACAAGACAGGTTGAAACTTCGTCTGAATCTGATTCTGATATTTTTATCGAATCATCCTCTTCGGCGAAAAACCTTTTTATGGCGAGATAGTGTCAAAGATGAAGAAATATTCTCTCGAACCCGAAATCCATCACCGGGAGCAACCCGATGCCACCCGTCTTTTACAGCCTCATCTTCCAAAGTTTACTTTACTCTGGATGACATTCCATATTATAAGTGGCCCGATAGGCTTCAGGAATTTCATGCTTGGCTCACTACCAGGCATATTTCTGAACCAAGCACTTATGATATTCTCCTGGAATTCACCAGTCGTTTTACAGGAGCACTTAAAGATTGGTGGCATACCGCTTTTGCTTGAACAAGACCCGGATGTATCTCCTTACTCAGCCTCTGGATAATGCTATCCAGATAATCCACATGTATTTCATCGGCAAGCCTGAAGATTCCAAAGAACTCAAAAGAAATGAGTTCTTTGACCGAAAATGTTGTTCATTAAGGCGCAAAGATCTTGACCGACACTTCCAAGCTATGATCAAGCTCTTCTATCTACTTGGTGCAGATTGGAACCTCAAGCCTATCTTCTTAGCATCCATCCCAAGAGAACTTAGCCAAGCTGCGGAAAAAACTCTTCAGCAAAAACAAAAAAGTATAATCGAGGCTACTCTTGGTGAAATTCAGCAGGCCGTTCACATTGCCATAGAAGAACTTTGCCTCCGAAGAGAAGCTTTCCGAAGCTTTCTCAAAGAAAACAGGAATCTTGACAAGGCATGCTTTAAACCCGGCCTAAAGATCAAATGTCCCAAGGATTGCTCTGACCCCTCCTACACAGGATGCAAAAAGAAAAGGCATTTTAAACGGCTCTCCTTCAAAAAGACACGCAAAGGAAAAAGCAAAGGTAAGTGGAAATTTTTGCGAAAAAGCCGTCATCGCTCTTCTAAGAAGCGCAACAAAGACAGGTGTTATGTCTGCAACAAAAAAGGACATTTTGCCAAAAATTGTCCAAAGGCAAACAAGCGAGGAAGCCATCTGATAGACAAAATCACCAAAAGCACTAGCATCCAACTTGATGATTCGGACATTGAGTCCGTATTCTCTTTAGATGACCAACCATCTGAAAATACTCTCTGTGCTATCCAAACATATAGCTCAGACTCAGTCTCAGATTCTGAGAACGATGTCTTCACTTTTTTCCCTGATTCACCTGCAGAAATTGATCTCAATGAACCTGTCCATCACCCGTATATTCCTATCCACATCCTCTTGTCCAAATACAACAAACCAATCCCTTTGGTGGCACTCATTGATACTGGAGCAAGCTATTCCATCTTAGACACAAAGATCCTCCCGAGGAAGAATTTTGGAAACCCTACACCGGTATTTCAACTCGCTTCGGTGATACTTTTGCTACCAAGTATCGTAGTAAACCCATTACTATTCGATTCTTCCCCCAGGTTCTCTTACAACCAAAGTTCTTGGTTCTCGCCTCCGACAAAGATATCATCATTGGTTGGGACATCCCGACTCAACTTCCCAAACTCGAATTCTTTCTAATGGCCTTCGTTTCAAAAATCAATTCCCTAAGGAATTTGTAGAAATTAAACGATTCTATGCTCTTCAACCACCATCCTAGACCCAATAATCCAAAGTTTACTTTCTTCTTGTGCTGAGACACACTCCCAGTTTTCCCAAACTTACACTCAGCCCTTGTGAAAAAACTCTTCTTTTTATGTCAAACTTCCTTTCAAAAGGAATGAAGACATCAATCCTACAAAAGCCAGTCATTCAGGAATGAGTCCTGAACATCTCGCACTGACTCAACAAGAATGCTCAGAATTATTGGCACAAGGTCTCATTGAACTCTCTGACTCCCAATGGGCATGTGAAGCATTCTATGTCAATAAACGGGCCGAGCAGAATCGTGGAAAAATAAGGTTAGTAATTAATTACCAACCTCTGAATCAGTTCCTTCAGGATGATAAATTCCCATTGCCCCATCGAAATTCTCTTTTCCTGAGCCTTGCTCAAGCAAAGATCTATTTAAAATTTGATCTTAAGGCAGGATTTTGGCAATTGGGTATTGACCCAGCAGACAGACCCAAAACTGGGTTCTACATTCCAAACCAACACTTTTAATGGACAGTTGTCCCTTTTGGCCTCAAAACTGCACCTTCCCTTTTTCAAAAGGCTATGTGCAAAATCTTCGAGCCCATCCTTCAAAACTCCCACATTTATATTGATGATATCTTTCTGTTCAGTCCTGATGAACAATCTCATTGCCAACTCTTGGCACATTTTGCTGATATTGTTAAGAAGCATGGCATTATGCTTTCTCAGAAGAAAATGATTATTGCCCAAAAGGAAATTGAATTCCTTGGCATGCGCCTCAAAGAAGGAACTTACTGCCCTAAACCTCATATTGCTGATGAACTCCAGAAATTTCCTGAAAAGGATCTCAATCCTAGACAAGTCCAGCAATTCCTTGGTATTGTTAACTATCTTCGAGATTTTGTTCCCCACAATTCTCAATACTTACGATCCCTCCAAAGAATGCTCAAGAAAAATCATCCTCCATGGGGACTCAAGCAAACTCAGGCTGTTTCCCACCTTAAACAGCTTTTGCAAAACCTTCCTCCTTTAAAGATCCCATCCAATGGCGAAAGGATTCTCCAAACTGATGCCAGCGACAAATATTGAGCAGCCATTCTTTTCGAAGAAATCCATGGAACCGAGCATATTTGTGCCTACAAAAGTGGCCGATTCTCTCAAGCGAAATTCATTATCATTCCACTTTCAAAGAAATACTTGCGCCAGTATGGCATCAAAAGTTCGAATTTCATCTCATTGGGCACCATTTTCTCGGTCGAAATGGATATGTCCTCTTTCCCTCAAATGCTCAAGTTCAAACGAAGCAAGTTCCCCATCCACAACTTTCCAGATGGGCTGAATGGTTTTCCAAATACTCCTTTGAGGTCAAGCACATTCCAGGAACGAAGAACGTCCTTGCAGACTTCTTATCCAAACCAAATGAACCAATCCAACCAATCAACATGTATGTCAAAAAGGAACCTTTCTCAGACACATACCGCACCACTGACATGCAATGTGGTTGGTCGAGTCTAAAATATCCTCTTGAGATCCCAATGGCTGTTCAACACAATGTCCTAAAAGAAAGGCTTCCAGAACTCATGTGGGAATATCATCTCCGCATCTTCCGAGAGCATGGAGGATTAATGCTCAGACTAGATGGACTCCACCCGGATTATCCATTTATCCATTCTCTCCGTTGGTCTCCCAATGATGAATTTCCAGAAGACCTAAAATGATTATTTTGGTACATGTTCAATCTGTACACCATAGCCATTGAATTTCCCACTGAGCAAATTTTGCAAGTTTTTATCAAGGATGCAGCTGGTTATGATCATAACCAGAAGTATCAACTGAATATTTTCGCATGGTTTAAACCTCACAAATACTGGAAGGAACTTTTCAAAATCCAAAATCGTCAAGGAAGGCCTGAACCAGAAAGACACACTATTGTCTTATTTCATCGACCATGGACATATTGCCCGTCCCACCTTGGATGGATTTAACAAACCTTCATTGCGGGAACTTCAAGCTACAAGCCCCAAGTTTTCCAGGAATTTGCACGAGTTCATCAGACACTTCCTTATTCCATCTCCACCAGCAGACCTGCATCCCGAGAACTCCAGAGGATCCTATGTCAAGAAAATCGCATCATCCCACCAGGAGCATGGCTTTCCCCATAGGTCCCTGCCTCTTGGGACCACCTTGCAGCCTGGAATCCCACTCGCGACTAGATCCAAGAAGCACTCCATATTTTTCGGCAGAATAATCCAGACTCCTCCAACCCCTATGATCCTTGGGGGGGCCCCTTTCACAAGACCCTTGGGGTGACACCCAAAATTACGCCCCCTTTTCAGGCTCTTTCGGTCTTCTAGCTCCCGTCCACCCGACACTGTCGCCCGAAAGAAATTGAGAATCTCATCCGTGCCTTCAAAAGAGAAAAAGATGGAGGATCCGGTCCATCGGACATCGATGAAGACGCCCTCCCGAGAGAACTAGCCCGTCATAGCTCGATGACTCGGACTATGATTACAATGCTAGAGACGGAAGAGACAAATAAAAGCCGTCCCGAAAACATTGTACACCTTTGTACACGTTCACTTTGTTCACCCGATCTGTTTTTCTTGTAGCACCGGGCGAAAAACTGCATTCATAGCACAGTCACGGGATTTCTTTAGATCTCCTTATGCGTGTAGCCCATAAGTGGCTAGTTTGTTCCCATAATTATGCCCGAGCATGGCCAGTTTGCCTGCTCTTGTCGCTTGTATCCTCCTCTGCCTATATAAGAGCAAGGAGCCCCCATTGTAAAAACCAGAGAGTGAAATAAGAAGTGTGTTATGTACTCTACTTCCAACATGATCTTCTAAACACTCCCATTCTCTTCTAGTCCAGAGCGGTGGCCTTGCTCAAACACTATGATTGAGAAAAATCCTGGAGTATGCTCTGCACTTGCCCTTAGGGGACCTCAAGAGTTTGAGTTGCAAACTTGTGACAAGTATGCTATCCCACACACACGGCCTTCTTGGCCTTAATAGGGACTGCCTGTTAGTCACCAAGTTCTTCCTTAGACTCTGAACTCAGATCATAGTAATCTCTAGAATATCGGAAATTCTGATGCACAGGATCCCCTAAGGGCAAGTGCAAAGCATACTCCAGGATTTTTCTCAATCATAGTGTATGAGCAAGGCCACCGCTCTGGACTAGAAGAGAATGGGAGTGTTTAGAAGATCATGTTGGAAGTAGAGTACACAACACACTTCTTATTTCACTCTCTGATTTTTACAATGGGGGCTCCTTACTCTTATATAGGCAGAGGAGGATACAAGCGACAAGAGCAGGCAGACTGGCCATGCTCGGGCATAATTATGGGAACAAACTAGCCACTTATGGGCTACACATAGAGGGAGTCCTAAAGAAATCCCGTGACCAGGCTATGAACAGTAGTTTTTCGCCTGGTGCTACAGTAAAAACATACTGGGTGAACAGTGACCAGTGTACAGTGTTTTCAGGACGGCTTTTATTTGTCTCTTCCGTCTCTAGCATTGTAATCATAGTCCGAGTCATCAGAGCTATGATGGGCTAGTTGCTCTCTGAGGAGGGCGTCTTCATCGATGTCTGATGGACTGGATCCTCCATCTTTTTCTCTTTTGAAGGCACGGATGAGATTCTCAATTTCTTCTGCCGACAGGTCGGGTGGACGGGAGGAGCTAGCCCCGAAAGAGCCTGAAAAGGGGGCGTAATTTTGGGTGTCACCCCAAGGGTCTTATGAAAGGGGCCCCCCCAAGAATCATAGGGGGTGGAGGAGTCTGGATTATTTTGCCGAAAAATATGGAGTGCTTCTTGGATCTAGTCGCGAGTGAGATTCCAGGCTGCAGGGTGGTCCCAAGAGGCAGGGACCTGTGGGGAAAGCCATGCTCCTGGTGGGATGATGCGATTTTCTTGGCATAGGATCCTCTGGAGTTCTCGGATGCGGTGTCCGTGGGATGGAGATGGAATGAGGAAGTGTCTGATGAACTCGTGTAAATTCCTGGAAAACTTGGGGCTTGTAGCTTGAAGTTCCTGCAACAGAAGGTTTGTCAGAAATCCATCCAGTGGGATGGCAATATGTCCATGGTCGATGAAATAAGACAATAGTGTGTCTTTCGGTTCAGCCTTCCTTGACGATTTTGGATTTTGAAAAGTTCCTTCCAAAGATTTTGTGAGGTTTAAACCATGCGAAAATATCCAAAAGAGATACTTCGGTTATGATCATGACCACCGCATCCTTGATAAAAACCTCGCAAAATTTGCTCGATGGGAAATTCAATGGCTATGGTGTACGATTGAACATGTACCAAAATAACCATTTTAGGTCTTCCGAAATTCATCATTGGGAGACCAACGGAGAGAATGGATAAATGGATAATCCGGGTGGAGTCCATCTAGTCTGAGCATTAATCCTCCATGCTCTCGGAAGATGCGGAGATGATATTCCCACATGAGTTCTGGAAGCCTTTCTTTTAGGACATTGTGTCGAACAGCCATTGGGATCTCAGGAGGATATTTTAGACTCGACCAACCACATTGCATGTCAGTGGTGCGGTATGTGTCTAAGAAAGGTTCCTTTTTGACATACATGTTGATTGCTTGGATTGGTTCCTTTGTCCGGATAAGAAGTCCGCAATGACGTTCTTCGTTCGGAATGTGCTTGACCTCAAAGGAGTATTTGGAAAACCATTCAGCCCATCTGGAGCGAAAGCTTGTGGATGGGGAACTTGCTTCTGTTTGAACTTGAGCATTTGAGGGAAGGAGGACATATCCATTTTGACCAGAAAATGGTGCCCAATGAGATGAAATTCGAACTTTTTGATGCCATACTTGACTGCAAGTATTTCTTTGAAAGTGGAATGATAATGAATTTCTGCTTGAGAGAATCGGCCACTTTTGTAGGCACAAATATGCCTGGTTCCATAGATTTCTTCGAAAAGAATGGCTGCCCAATATATATTAAATCATTAAGTGATCTTATTGAATTGGGTTATGGCATCTATTAATAATGGGCCTAGTTGAGCAGCAAAATGTAGGCAATTGTGTTTAACTGAAACCCGTAATGGGAGGGGCCTAGTTGACACGCTATTGATTAGGGTTTGCTAGGTCCCCTCTCTAGCCTATAAAAGGATAGGTTATACCTATCAGTCACTTGAATCCCATTAAAAGCTGTTATACTGAAATAGGTTATAAAGAGGAAGATCTGGCATTCCGATAGATTGCTGATTACCATCAGTCTGATCTATTTTTCTCCAAGTAAGTTATGGCTCAAACATGTACATTTTTAATTCCGCTATGCATATTGATTTTGGTGTTTTACATTCATATATGGATCTAATTATCAAGTAGTTGTTTATGTAGAGAATTTCTATATGTAGTATCAGAGCAGGTCATATATGATTGTAGAACCCAATTTTTTTTTAACAAATCCGGTATGTTGTTTATCGTGTTTTGTTCCTTTTAGTTTTGAGCTTATGTCAGTTTGTGATTTACAATTTCTTATGTGACTTCAGTCAATCAAAATATTTATTTTGGGTCGAATCAAATCAAAGTACTTATTAAATAGGTAAAAATAATGCATTAGAATGGAACTGATAAGTTATGATGATGATATGTTTGATTTCTTGGATGATCATTGTTCTGCAATTTCGGATCTATGATAGACCTCTCTATACATATGTTTGGAAACGAGCTAGTAAACAAGCTTTTTAGTGTTTGATGTCTTCATAACATTTGAAGTCGACTTAAAGAGCTTTCCAACAAGCCATAGAACGCCCCGATCCAGTGTCGGTTGCTATCCGAAATCATCGTCCAAAGTCAGTTCAATAATCTGCAATAATATTCTGTTTAGTTTTGATATGCATGTTGTCCACCTGTTTCTTTTGTCGATTTTTTTTTTTTTAATTTCTGTGTTAAGATCTGGAGGTCAACTTCTTCATGAAAATTGTTCATATAGGTCTTAACTTCGACATATAATTTTTTTTTGGATTTTTTGGAGCATGATTAGGGGATGAAACTTTAGAGCTTTTGTTCTACATGTTCCCACCATATATATTTTGTATAATTTCATTGAGTATATATTGAGAAATTCGAAATTCTTGAATTCATAATTTTGAAATGGTTCTAAAAATTTTGAATTTTTTTTTTGATTGAATGATGTATGTAAGCAATTATTATATGGGTATCGTTATATTGAGATTCTTGGGTTCAATGTGATTTAGATTCGGAAGTTGCGTTTTTGGGTCTCGATATGTCCCCTTTCAATTGTTGCCCAGGAACCCATGTTGTTTCTTGAGTAGATTGTTTTCGGTCCAATGCAATTCGAAGTTTTTCTTTTCTTTTCTTTTATGGGTGTGGAAAATTTTTGGGCTTTTGTTTGGTTTTCGACTTTACCCGTTGGTTTTCTTGGCTTTTGCGGGTGCCTATATTGCCGCCTATCTATGGATTTTTAGCCGTCTATTCGAGTGAATTGAGGCTCGGCTCTATGGTTGATGATAGATCTCTTTGCTTTCCATGCGTGATCGAGTACACCAATTGATTGGGTCTGGTTATTGTATTTCTCGATCTATATGTGTAGTTTGATTCTTGGTTCCATTTTGTGGTGGTTTGCCTTGGCTGGAGTTTTGGGTAGTTTCTACTTTTTCCCATGATCTTCTCACCTGTGGTTAATTGCAATGTTATGGTTGGGACATTGAGTCCATTATTGTTTTGAATATTAGTTGTCGAACCCAACGATGCAAATGCAGAGCCTCTAGATGGGGTGAGGTTTAGAGGTTCTAGCATTATGTATTATTGTTTGAGTTTTTGAAGATGAGTAGCAGTAGAATGAAGCTACAAGACAAGAACAATAATTTCTTGAACCTTGAATATGGACGATTTAGTTTGGTTTTTTCTTCAATTAATCCATCTTGGGTTTTGATTGGATGTAAGATTGTCTTAATTATACGTGAATTCACTTTCTTGATTTTGTTGAACTTACTGTCAAGAAAAAGGAAAGTCCAAGTTAGACTTATTAACCAAATTATATGGTTTCCTACTCCAAGTTGAAGTAGCAAATTCGAGTAAAGATGAGATTATTAATTCGACTATGAAAACAATACTAATCTGAAATAGGACCTTCATAGGGACTATGGAGTAATGCAGTGCTTGATTTTTATGAAGGATTTTGTGTTGTAATTGGGACTTGTTCATTTAGTCTCATAGTTGATGTTCTGTGATGAGCTTGTAGTAGGATTGTTGACCTACTTTGTGGTTTTGCTATGATTAAGATATAAACTATTTAATAAAAAGGATAATCTTCATGAAGAATTGGTGACATTGTCGCTATTTGAACAAATATTGACTTCATTAATTTCTTGGGCTGCATTAGTAGGGAGGGCTTACTTTTCACTTGGCTTTTGTCTATGTCTAATATAAAGCTATGTATGAGAAGTGGTCAATTGCCCACTACTTCTTGAAACATTAGTATTACATAATACCTTAGAGAAAATAGTGTTATGTAGTGCTAATAAGTGTTATACTGTATCAGTAAATTTATTCATGTGCATTGACGAGCTCCCTTTATCTTCCATTGTTATCGTCATCTCTCCGTCAAGCTATCAAATTAGTTTGGTTTCGAGTCTCTCTATTGATTGGTGTTAATGAGATTTAGCTAATTTGAACAAGCACCTGAGATAACGGATTTTGAGTTGTCCTCACTTCTCCTTTGGACACTGTAAATTTCAGTTGTCATGCTCATGTGCCTATAGCTAGTGTAGGATTGCGTTCCTCCATGTGTTTGCCTCCATCATTTGCCAAATGCAAGGTCTTAAATGAACTATAACGTTCTCCAATAGTTTGCCTTGATATTAGCAAATATTATTAATTCAGTGCAACCAAGCTGTTAGCCCCATGTGCACAGAATGGCGCGTAGGGCGAGTGTAGGGTCCTCCAAGGCTCGTTTCAATTTTTTTTAATATGCCTAATTTTTAATTTAATGAATTTTTTGGTATGGTAAATTTTAATTTTGGCATATTTAAATATTTATTTGGAATTATTTATTGTTATCCATATTTAATTCAATGAAAAATAATTTTGTGCCTATATTTCCAATTTTTAATTTATGGAAATTTATTATAGTGTATGAGGATAGGATGACAAAATTCACTTTCCCTAATTTAGCATAGATTATCTATACTTTCTTGCTTTAGTTTAACTAGATAATCTTAGATGCTTAATTGTAAAAATAGGCACAAAAATTGTGGCAAAAATTATTGATTGATAAATGCAATATGATCTTGGGAAGCACATGTCGTAAAGTGCTTTATATTGTTTGATGAATTTTTGGGCATTGATTAAATGGAACATTATTTACAAATTGTTAAAGTTTGTAAATTATTGAAATTCCTTATTGATAAAAATTAGTATATACAATCACTTGCCCAAAGGGGGTTATTGTGTATATTAATTTGAAAATTGCACGAAGATAAATTCCAAATTAAAAGATGGAGATGCATGACTCAAAAAGATTTATCTACCCAAAGGGGATAAATTTTTGAAAGTTACGTGTAATTCCCCTCTGTATTGATATATTAGAGATGATTGATGGGGATGTGTGACTCAAAAGGTTTATCTGCCTAAAGGGAATAAATTTTGAGAGTTATGTGTAATTCTCCTCTATGTTGAGATAATGAAAATGTATAATTTAAAGGATTTGTCTGTCTGTTCAAAAGGGATGGATTCTTGAAGATTATATGTAATTCTCCTTATCGTCTTTATATATTGATATCATGAAAATGTATAATTTAAATGATTTGTCTGCCCAAAGGGGATGGATCATTGACAATTATATGTAATTCTCCTTGTTGTTGTTTTACAAACTTCATGCTGTGGAAAATAATAGTGCATTATATGCTCTGCCCAAAGGGAAGTTTATAATGTACTAATTATTTTGTGGAATTACTTATTGCCCATAATTGATCATATTGCATTATGTGTGTCAAACAGTTACTTTTGTTGTGAACAACAACAGTGCCACGGTTGAAATGTTAACTGGATCAAATATTATAACTTAGTCAAAAAGGGAGACATTGTGATTGAGAATATTAGAACTAAATCCATGTTAACTGATCCTCTAACAAAAGATTTACGACCTATTTTATTTAAAAATCATGTAAGAAATATGGGTGTTTTAGAGTCTTTTGATCTCTTTTGTTAGTAAGAGATATATAGTTTGTATTTCTAGCTATTACAGTTATATGGAAACTTATAATGCTTTTATAATGTTTATTAAATCATTTACTTTTGATGATCATCACTATTGATTTTATTGTTATCATTTCTCCTGTTGACTGAGAAATGGAAATATGAAACAGTATTTTTAAACAAAGTTTAGTTTAAAGATGACTGGATGTCACTAATTATGAGATATCATGTTGGATTGTGACATAGTTGTGCAATTTCATGTTGTTTAGAAATTACACCGAAGCAATTTCATGTTGTTTAGAAATTGCGCTAATGCAATTTCATGTCGTTGAGAAATTGCATTAAGGACCGATAAGAAATATTGTATATTTTTTTATCATATGTTGGCACTATTTCTTACTACACTACTAGGCCCATAATCCATGAAAATATAATGCTTAAGGTCATGTGTTATGGTATTTTCTTAACACGTTGATCGCCATAGTCCTATAATGAGATTATATAGGATTGGATTGGTTTTGAGATGCCGTTATTGGAATATTATTTTTCAAAATTGTGGCCACATAAAACAAATTTTCAGTTATTAACCCGAGAGTGTCGTTTTCAAAATAAAATCGTTTTCAAAAAATAAAATAAGTTAATTAATGTAGCCCAAGTGGGAGAATGTTGGAAATTTTCTATAATGGGCTTACATTAATTAATCAATTTTCTATTTTAAATAATCGGGTTAATGGATATTCCAATATATGTTAAACCCTTAAGTGATCTTATTGAATTGGGTTATGGCATTTATTAATAATGGGCCTAGTGGAGCAGCAAAGTGTAGGCAATTGTGTTTAACTGAAGCCCGTAATGGGAGGGGCCCAGTTGACACGCTATTGATTAGGGTTTGCTAGGTCCCCTTTCTAGTCTATAAAAGGATAAATTATTCCTATCAGTCGCTTGAATCCCATTAAAAGCTGTTATACTGAAATAGGTCATAGAGAGGAATATCTGGTATTCCGATAGATCGCTGAGTACCATCAATCTGATATATTTTTCTTCAAGTAAGTTATGACTCAAACATGTACGTTTTTAATTCCGTTGTACGTATCGATTTTGGTGTTTTACATTCATATATGGATCTAATTATTCTTGATTAATTAGTTGTTTATGTAGAGAATTTCTACACCTATCACTCTCGAGCACTAGGCAATCGTCATCGTCTCCGATCAATGCCAATTGTCATCGTTGTCCAGCCAATCATCACTTGATGAATGTCAAACTGAATTAGCTATTGATGATGAATGATCGAAATCGATGGATGGATCAATCAGAAAAGTCATATTTGAGAAAGAAAAAAAGAAAAAAATCAAAATGTACGAAGTTCTGGGTGTTCTTATGTTGGTTGTGACAGTGATCTCTAATTTTTGTTGTGATGCTTCTACGTCCAATCCTATCCTCTATTCAAATCTTACTTTCTTTCTGTCTCCCTTAATTTTCTCTCATTTTTCTTTTTTTAATCTTCCCCATTTTTTATTGTCATTTTCCCATACCTCTGATGCTGTTCTTGTGAGGACGTTGTCAACAAATTTAGCACTAGTTAAGGAAATAATTAATGAAAATGTTGCAGCTTTCAATGTATTGGTTGTTTTGGAAAATTGCAGTATAAATTAAGCAACCTTTGTTCATAGAGTGCGGGAGGGCATCTGTTAAGTAGTCAATAGAAGAAAGTGTGCAGTTTTCAAAGTCCCATCTTTTATTTTATTTATTGTCTTGCGTGGAAATTAAAAACCTTTTTCTATTAAGTATAATAGAATCCTTAATTAAGTATGTTTAATGTGTGTTTTAGGGCACTTGTCAACCTCGTCCTTATAATAATCACTTTTGGGTCTTTTCTTGTGCTACATTTAAAAAGAATTCAAAAACCGTTCTTTTCACTTATTTTAGTAGGGATATTCTGACTTTTTTATAGGAATGATAATGGAGGGGAGGCTGGGTGGCGTCAGAGGGATCTTGTGCATTCCCCTACCAAGTACGGCCTCAAGAAACTTGCTGAGTCATGTTTCGATAGATGTAAACCGACCTGATATTTGCGACATTGGAAGTGTGCGACTCGTAATAGGCATAACTTATTTTGGTGTACAATATCTTATGTTGCAGATGAAGAGAGCTTACTTTCATTTTAATGGACTTTAGTGAGGACAACCTACCCTACAATTGCAAGGATGGCTTTCAAGAGCCGGTGAATGCCGTACTTAGGAAGAAAGCTTTAGATATATCATGCAGAAACGATGCACACATATTGCTCTAGAAAAGCAATTTCAATACAGAATTGTTGCTTGCCCCAGCTCCATGAACTTGAATACATTAGATTGTGTGAATCTCACCTCACCCGACACTATATGTGAGCTAGGCTTGGACCAAGTTCATGCCAATGGTGGAAGTGGGAAACCTAGGATATGCGATATCTAGATTCCCTGGGAGATAACATGGACAACACCTGAATTAGTGCCTACCTAGCCACGTAATTATTCTGAATGCGCCCAAAATCGAGCACCGGTCATTCAGCAAATCTCGCCAGCTGCAGTAATGGCGATGCCTCCGGAAACGGAAATGAAGTACCCTGTCGCATCCTCGACCTATGTTCAATAGGGCATGTGCATGGCGAATTGAATTCTGAGTTGGGATCGATGAAAGCACGTGGTGTTTGAGTCGGTAAGATCTCCACAAAGTCTTCGTGTGTCTTCGTGTCGTTTTCTGAAAAAGTCGGGAAGACCATTTACGGAGCGACCGACTTCAGAGATAGGGACAGGGCATTTACGTCGCGCCAATCCGACGCCACTAGGATCATTCCTTCGGGGGCTCGAAAGTCAGCCATCAATTATTCTTGTGATCTAGCCAATAAATATATTAAAAATCGACTATTGTTTGCAACAACTATACCTAATTTTCCTGTCGAAAACTATAAAAGATTTCGAAGCGGCAATATTTATATTATGAAGTATGGAAATTCGTATATAACTCGTAAGCATAAAATTTTTCTTGAGTTTTATTCTCTAAGTGGGTAAGTTTTTAAAATTCATATTAGGTAATTCTTTTTTACACAAGTTATTAATCATCATAAGAAATAATTGACAATTTACGGAACATATGTCTGAAATAAAATTAGAAGGTGTGAAGTGCAAATCTTGAGAATTATTTTACTGATATTCACGGTTTAATATTATTCTCGAGCTAAGTGAATTCTTAGAATTTTCTAACTTAAATTGAACACTGAAAGCTTCCAAGTGACCTTTGAAAGGTTTCCTATCCTCACTCAAGAATGGGAGGGCAATAGTCCATTGGCAAGCTTGAGCTAAAGAAGCTCGACTGATTAGAGAGGAGCGGAAGTCGATCCAAACCTGTCCTCGAAATTTGCTGCCAACCTTGCTGCCCTAGGAGCTGCCTTAATAATATTTTTTTTTCTTGATTAAGATTTAAGGCAATTGTTTTTTTAAAATTAGAAGGAAGAAATTATACGTTTCCCCTTATATTCCTCAAAAGGCCTCTCTCTCTCTCTCTCTCTCTTCGCTACGTGCCTTCCGGATACGCTGCAGAAGGAGAGTATACAGGGTGTACACTTTTTTTTACTTTTTTTATACCAGAGAAGCGGGGTTGGGTGGGGTAATTTGGTTTTATGACAGTAGCACGTGTGGATTCGCTCTCTTCTTCTTTTTTCTCGTTGTACTCCGCTCCTCCGTCTTTTTTTTTATCTTCGAATGGGGATGGTCGACGCGCGGGGCGCTTGATTGTGCACCGCACGCACGAGATCGGGGTCGTCGTCAGCCGTTCGGAAGTCGCACGTGCTCGGGAATCTCGGCCAGTGAAAGTGGTGTGACATTAGGGCAAATTTTGCCTTCGAGGGTAAGAAAGACAAGCTGCCTGCGCGGCGTAATATTTTCTCTCGCACTTTGATCAGGTCAAGATTTGTCCCATTGTGCCTGGTAAAGATTAAATTAACGGAATTCAATTGTCGCCTCACCCCATACGCAACTTGCGAAGTTGAAGAAGAGGAAGATGATGATAATGAAGAATAAAGAAACAGGAATCATTTTTTTTTAAAAATTTTGGTATGGAGAAGGAAGATATTTTGTTTTTGGCGATGCCTCGCAGTACTGCTCTGGCCACTTATTTTCGTTCCATATTTTAAAAAAGAAAGAGAAATACGAGAATGTCCAACAGTCTTTGTGACATAAACGAGGATGATGTCGAGCAGAGAGGTTTTTGAAAAGGGCCCGAGCTTGAGGCGATCGTCATATGGCTGGAAATGGAAGGAGTTCATTTCGGTAATAATGAGATTTCGTTGTTCTATATACGACCCTAATCAACACGTAAATAAGGGTCTTTAGTCCAGTGATTTGTGAGCCACATGGGGTCTTTGAGCAACCTAGAGGCGAGTGTCCGAAACGAATCCACGAATCTTGTCTTGTACGTGGAAATTTTCAAATACGTTACATAAGATCCGAAGAAGTCCCAGGACGACAAGAAGGCGAAATGACTCTCCTTGAATTTCATACCATTTTCGGCCTTTTCGGCAATGCCCCAAAATGTTAAAAAATAAGATGAAGTAAAGAAGAAGAGGAGTCCGCTGCTGCCCGTCTCCACATCGAAATTGCCCGACCCAAATCGATCGAGAATTCAGTGGGATGTGCCATCGTCATTAATTTTTCACCTTTCCCAAAGAAACGATAGACTAGCGACAGGTGACAAGATCTCCCTCTCTCTCATTGACCAAATCTGCCCAGTCCAAGCTTCCTTTTCATTTTCCTTCCATGCGTGTGAGTATATATTTAAAATTTTCATGCCGATGTTGACCTTTGACCTTCTTCTTTTTTTTTGTTGCCCCCGCGGTTTGTTTCGTTACGTGGGAGGATAAATTCGAAAGTGATTTGGTCTGGGTTTGACAAGTTCTTGGGGACCCCACCGGGGGTGGGGGTGGGCGTGTGGGGTGGTGGTGTAAAAAAAAAAAAAATACAATTGAGTTACAAATAAAAAGATTAATATCAAGAAAAATTCTTATTCAAAATACCCTCAAATTGATATATTTGTGATAAATTTATTCCAAATTAATTTTTTAGTCACAAAAAATTCAAATTGATAAATTTGTGACAAATATACCTTATGTTAAATTAGATTGATACAACAAAAAACAACAACAAAACTTATACAACTGTGACAAACAGAAAGTAAATTACCAAAATGCTATATCAGTTAACTGTCATGTGCCATCCAACATAACAATTTGATAGTAAAATTTAACGGAAATTAACAGATGATAAATTTATCATAATGTATTAGTTTGGCGTAAATTTGTTAAAGGTATACCAGTTTGGAGTTTTGATGTCAAAAAATTAGTTTTTGGTAAATTAGTAAAATATGTACCGATTTAAAGTTTTTCGTGGTGTGTGTATATAAAGAAGGGTAATACTTGACTTTAGAATTGATTTATGAAATAGATTTACTAAGTGATGCGTACATACTTTATGTGTGTGTGTGTGCTTTTTTTAACAAGTGGGTTATAATCATGAATTAAGAACAGCTCGATGCATTGCACAGGATAGAAATTCTGTAAGCCAGACGGACGAGTTGAGCAATTTTCATGTAGGAAGGATCTCACCACTGACTCTTCTTGATTTTTCCATATAAGCATGCTGGGGGATTCCTTTTATGCTTTTCAAGAGTCTGTTCGGATTAAGATGTGTCCCTATTTTCATGTCAACTAACCGCTTTTATGGGCAAGTGTCTTAATTTCGATATTATTTATGTCAAGAAAATATTTACCCTTTTTCTTTTCGTTCTTCCATAGATGGATTTTTTGATTATGTGCATCTTTCGCAGAAGGGAAAGAGGTAATTACATGAGTTCAAACTCAAACTTCGACTTTTTACTCAATTAGAAGTAACTTCAACATCAACTATTTTTTTCTTTTCTTTTTTTTTTCAATAGAGTGGATGAGAATGTAATTATATTTGTGCTTATTCCATATCCACATTTGAATAGACTAGACCCATCAAATGGGTGGGTCGGGTCGGGTTTGGATCGGGTTGAAAATGGTCCGATCCATATTGACTCATTAACCCGTTTTGACTCATATTCATGTAATGTCAATCTAGTGACTCATACCCGACCCGACCTGTATTGCTAAAAGCCATTATTATTGTAGAGAAACCCAAACTTACTCTAAGCTCTATGTTAAATGAATAAAACTTCAAATCAAATTTAAAAAAATAAAAAATAGTAAATAAAATAAAAAATGTAAAAAACCTATAAATTGAAATATTTTTAAAGAATTTCACTAATTAAATATATCTTTGCAAAAAACCTATAAATTGAGATGGAGTGGAGGTGAGCGGGGGAGTGTCGTGGTCACTGGTAGGTCACCACAACTCACTGAGCTTGATGATGATTCAAAGAAGAAAAACATATTTTACATTTAGGTTAAAAATGGTCAAAAATGAGTCAAAATGGGTCGAAAATGACTTGTACGTTCTATAGTTGGGTTGAAAATGGGTTGAAAATGGGTCACACATTCTGATATATTTTCAACCCATTAAGATAGAACATAACTCACAAAATGGATCCATGACTCATCTTGACGCCCTTATGTCTACCTAATAACTCGTTCAATCCATATTTGACCCATTTAACTAAAAGTGAGTCATAATATGGGTTTATGACCCATTTTGACATCTCTAGAATAGATGGAGAGTTTCATGGGAAAGTTTATAGGAGCGGAATCGTCCATTTTAGTATCAATGTTATCACTTTTGGAGGGCTATTTGCATCACATTTTTTTTTGGTACCCCAAATTTCCGTTTGCCTCTTTCAATGATTTGGTACTCATTAGTACATGTTTCTCCGAACGCAGTTACCAATTTTACGAATTTCCACGTTGCCATGCGCCAGTATGATTGCCAATAGGGCTAATGGGCACTCTCGATCACCCGATCATGGGGTCGACCTTTGCAAATCTTTTTTGAGTTTTGTTCTCTTGTTGGATTGTTTTTTAAATTTTATGTTAGATAATTCTTTTTTACCCAAGTTACTCGTCACCGTAAGAAATAATTGACAATTTGCGCAACATAAGGTCTGAAATAAAATCAGAAGGTGCGAAGGGCAAATCTTGAGAATTATTTTACTGATATTCGCAGTTTAATAATTTGTTTTCCTTAATTAAGACAATTGTTTTTTAAAATTAGAAGGAAGAAATTATACGTTTCCTCTTATATTCCTCAAAAGCCCTCTCGAAATATCAATCTCTCTCTCTCTATTGGCTGTCCGTCCCCGTAAGAAAGAGGAGAGGGATTAAACTCTGCGTACAGCTCAGAACTCTCTGCCTAAGCCCACGAAACTCCTCGCCACCCGCGAGCTCAAAACACCCAGCTGGCTGTACACTCTGTCTAAACCCACGAAACTCCTCACCCTCCTCACCCCCGCAAGCTTAAAACACCCAGCTGTACACCGTCTAAACCCACAACACTCCTCAACCAAGTCTAAACCCCCCTCCTCTCGTCACTTCCCCCAACAACCACCAGTACCACCACCACAAGCCCACTCTTTTTCCCCAATGGCCTCCTCCTCCGCAGCCGCCCGCCGCCGGCTCAAGGTGGTCGTCATCATGGGCGCCACCGGGTGCGGCAAATCCCGCTTCTCCATCCACCTCGCCTCCGTCTTCCGTTCAGAGATCATCAACGCAGACAAAATGCAAGTCTACCCGGGCCTCGACATGACCACCAACAAGATCAAGCCAGACGATCGCCACGGCGTCCCCCACCACCTCCTCGGCTCGTTCGACCCGGACGACGGCGAGATGACCCCGTTGCAGTTCCGCTCCCTCGGCCACGCTGCCATCACCGACGTTGCCTCCCGCGGGAATCTCCCCATCCTCGTCGGCGGCTCCAACTCCTTCATCCACGCTCTCCTGGTGCAGCGGTTCGACCCAGAGGCAGACGTGTTCGGCGGTGTCGGGTCGCCGGCGAGCCCCGAGCTGAGATATGACTGTTGCTTTCTGTGGGTCGACGTGTCGCTGCCCGTCCTGGAGGAGTACCTGTCGGAGCGCGTGGACGAATTGCTCGACACGGGCACGTTCGAGGAGCTCGCCCGATACTACGACCAGGGCCGGACCAACCCAGTGGGCCGGACCGTGCTGAGGAAGGCCATAGGCGTGCTGGAGTTCGACCGTTATTTCAATAAGTACCCGCCACCGAGGGGGGTGGACCTGGACGACGCGTGGCGGCGGGAGGAGGGGAGGAAGCGGGACGACGATCCGGTGCGGGAGGGTGCATACAAGGAAGCGGCGCGCGAGATAAAGGTGAACGCGCGTAAGCTGGCGAAGCGGCAGATCGGGAAGATCCTGCGCCTGAAAGGGTGCGGGTGGGAGCTGTGGAGGCTGGACGCGACGGAGGCGGTCCAGCTGGCGATGGCGGCCGGGGAGGAGGGTGGCGGGCGGGACGTTTGGAAGAGGCAGGTCGTGGGGCCGAGCGTTAAGACTGTGATGCGGTTCTTGCGAGAGAAGTAGGTGGCGTGTTCTCGTTCTTGATTTTTCTCTCTCCTGTCAATTTAAAAAAAAAACGGAGTTTTATGTGGAAGCATTTTATGTAATCTCAAAAGAGGCGCAGCTTCAATGTGGTCATTAATTGAAAAGTGTGGGACGTATTTGATAACATTTTTGTTCCATAAACAACTTCATTTTAGAAATAGTCTTTTCTATTTCTATTTTCCAGACAAATTTCTGAGTAAAACAACATGTTTGGGAACTACATAAATTTTCTATTTTCGAAATAGAAAAAGAGTAAAAATGCGTTTAGTATGATCCATAAATTTTCTATTCTCTTTTTCTTTCGGTAGTGGTGATGACTTGTGATTGACAGTGGTGGCGACTGGCAACAAGCAATTGTGGCCACGAGTAGCAACAACCCAATAAACACTTATTCTCGAAATTGTTCCTGAGAACAAAAAACTACTTTTTTCTACTTTTCATTTTTAAATCTATTTTCTGGAACAATTTTCTAGTCTCAGAAATTAAAACACTAGCAAACGTTATAAATGAATTTCTATTTTTTAAATTCCAAAGAAAAAAAGAAAAAAATAGAGTTATAAAAATGTTAACAAAGGGTACCTAGCTGGTTGAATCCCGCAGTTTCTGCTTTTGTTTTCCTACCTTAATTTAAGTGATCAAGAAGATATTAAAGAGAGAATCACGGTTGCGTCAACTGTCTAAAAATGTACAAGTTGTCAAACTATCCCGTAGGCCATCCTCCCCAGATTGCACATTTATAGGTAGTCACATCTAGCGACTCGTACTATTTTAATGGGGACGATTAAGCCCTAATTAATTAGGAGATTAAGGGCTCTTTTCTTCTTCTTTTATTGGGGGGGAGGAAGACATGAGGGGATGCGATGGTTGCAGTCCCCCCGTACTTTGTGTGTTCAGTTCATTTGAGGCGCAGGGGGGCGGTGTTTATTTGGAAGACATTTGATGCCTAAATTTAACAAGATTTTGTGCGGTGATTATACACGATCCAATTAGGTGATTAAGGTTTGAAAAATCGACAGAATATTTAAATCGATGGCAATAGATGTAACACGCGGTAATATGAATTGTATATGTAACTTGCTCTTGTTGCACGGGTGGGGTGATGCTTCTCTGGAAGTGGTGCAAAAAGAACGCCAAAGCTTCAAAGGTATTCAGTCCTAGTCGGAGCGAAAGACGTAAAGACAAAAGTAACATAAAGAATAATAAGGCCCTATTTGGTTCAGCTTTGCTAAGGGGCTTTGGTTAAATGCGAACTCGTTTGGTTCAGCTTTGGGAGGACTTTGGGGAGATGCAATTGCATCTCCAAGTACCCTAAAAGTTCCTTAGCCCAATGCTGCTCTAGAGGTGCATTTGGAACTTGCATTTTCGGAATGCAACATGGGTGTACTGTTCATCTTCTTCACGTGGCCAAGGAAGCTGACGACCGCCGGCGACCACCGGCGACTGCCGGCCAAGGAGGGTGACCGCCGACTAAGGGGGTGACCGCCAGCCAAGGGGGGCGACCGCCGTTCTTGGTCGCGTGACCTCAGGCGATCGCGCGCTTGGGTTGCTGCTTGAGGCGTGGTGGTCGCCCGTCACCTGGGTCGGGTGACCCAGGCGGTTGCGTGACCACCGCAACCCAAGCGGTCGCGCGACCACCGCCGTTGCCTGGGTTTGCGACCCAGGCGACAGCGACCGTCGCCCCCGAGGTCACCCGACCTCAGGCGAGGCCTTTCGGCGGCCAGATCTGACCGCCGGAGACCGGTGGCCAAATCTCGCCGTCAGAGCTTGACCGGAGGGCCAGATCTGGCTGTTGGAGAGTGGCCAGTGGCCAAAGGAAAGTGAATTTGAAAAAAAAAAATATTTACAATTTTTTTTAATAAAAAATTTCGCAAAAGTCCCTTAGTAAAATGGGGTATTAACCAAACGGCATTTAAGTCAAAAATTTTTCACAATGCAAAATTTACCAAACAGTATTTGCATTTCAAGAAACCCTTTTAGCCCAAAGGCATTTGTATTTTCCCAAATGCATTCCCCCAAAGCCGAACCAAACGGGCCCTAAGATGGGAGAGATCCCACCAACGAGTTTACCTCCTTATAGAGCATTGAAAATGGTGTTTTGGAGATAAAGAACTTTCTCATCCGACCCCCGCTTTCCCTTAGCGGGACTAGCTGTCCACACCAATAATGTCAGTAAAAAAGCTTTAGACCCAACAATGGAGTACTTGATTTGAGTTATAGCTATTGTTTACTCTTGAAGCGAGCCCATTGTCACCTCATAATGTAATCTAAGCAAGAGTGAAGTCGGAGGAGTGATCCTTAGATGGTGCATAGCTGTCGTCAGCTCATGCCGTAAGGTGTTGGGTTAAGTCCCGCAACGAGTGCAACCCTCGTGTTTAGTTGCCACCGTTGAGTTTGGAACCCTGAACAGACTGCCGGTGATAAGCTGGAGGAAGGTGAGGATGACGTCAAGTCATCATGCCTCTTATGCCCTGAGCGACACACGTGCTAGTGCCTGACATTCAAGTTGAATAATGCCGGTCTGACCATTAGGAGGCATCAATTCACATGGTAAACCTGGCCTAAAAGTCCATTAATTCCTCTTCCTAAATCAATTTTTGAAAGATAGTGTTGATCCTATATACGTTCCCAATGATAAAGAAAAACGATTATCAGCGGCTGCCGACTGCGCTACGTGGCCTAAATGATGAAGGCTCCGGAGGGGGTGGAGATGAGACCGTGGGGGTGTTCAAACTTGTAGACCTAAGAAACTAGGAGGCCTTTTAATTAATCATCATTTAGTTTTGGTCTCCTGTTTCTAGAACCCAAACTATACCTAGTTTGTAAATGCCAATGGAGAAAGAAAATGGTAGAATCTAACTCATCCAATAGAAAAATGAATGATTTGAAAAATTATTTTTTAAAAATTAATCGCTTATAAAAATAGATAAATGAAAAATATTTTCATTGTATACAAAAATATTTAGACATATATTAGTGTCGATAATGAAAATATTTTTCATTAGCTAATCATTTCAATTGATACAAACTATTATTTTTAGGAAAATATTTTTTAAAGTATCCATTTGCCATGGAACAAACAGAGCTAGGATGCGTTTGTTTTATAGAAAATTTAACAAAAACGGAAAATATTTTCTTGGAAAGTATTTTCCTCGAGTATAATTAGTTTTCATGGAAAGTATTTGTTTAAAAATATATGATTGAAAATGTTTTTTGATATTTGGGTTTCATTAGAAAATACTTTATCTCAAGAAAAAAAAAATTAAAATTTTAAATACATATTTTATTTTATTCTTTTTCCTCTTTTATTATTATTTTTTGTTTTGTCTTTGTTTCCTTCGGTCCCAACCGCCTCTCTACCTCCCCCATCGCTCCTTCTCCTGTCCACCGCCACCGTCGCCATCTCCGACGACCTTGCCTCCCTCTGCGCCGACTCCGTCCACCGAAGCTCGGCCGACCTCGAAGCACAGGCACGGGCCCTGCCAGCCTCGACCGCGCCCGAGGCGCAGGCGCACGCGTCCCAAACAAGGACGAAACTGCGCTCACACTGGAAGAAGGCCCAGGCGTACAGACAGAGAAGCAGCAGAGCCGAGGCAAACAATGGCGAAGGGGAACTCGATGCGAACGGCGATGGACCAGAGCTCGCTGCAGGCTGAGCCATTCTGAAAAGGGCGACGATCCTCCGGACGCGGCCGACGACGGTGTACCGAAGAGCGCCGGCGACGGAGCCGAATCCGTAGGAGAATCAAGGAGCAGAGGACGCCGACGAAGAGGAAGAGGAGGGAGCGAAGCCGACGGGAGCGGGGAAGGAGCTGGGGTTGGAGGCTGCGGCGATGGGGAGGGGGCGAAGGAGAAGGGGAGAGGAGAGGAGGGCTAGGGTTTATGGCCACAGAGAAAGAAAGAAAAATAAAAGAAAAGAAAAAATTCAAAATTTTTAAAAATAATTAAAAATTAGATTTCTTTTACAAAAACTATTTTATAAAAATAAAATTTCATCAAGCAAGGATCGAAAACATTTTGGAAAACATTTTCTAGTCTTCCAAATCATTTTCCTAAATTTAAGCTTTGATGGAAAAACATTTTTAGAGCGTGGCCGCGAACTCTGGCCCCCATCCGTCCCTTTTTAGAGCGTCATATGGTCCTGATTCGTTGAAGAGAATGCTGGTGCCGGTCTCGTGTCTCGGTTGAGCCGGAAACCTTAGGGTTCGATAGCACACCCCAACTGTTCGACAAAATGTCCCAAAGAGATCCGAAAAGTCAGTTCGCATTTTAACTTGGGATCGATCCGTGTTTGCGTCCATGGCTACGAAATCATGCTTGCTGTTTGTATGGTTATTGTGTTTTGGCGTGGTTTTCGCGAAATAGTCATGCGTCGTCGGAAGAGTGAGGTCTCCATTGTTCCGGTGAGAGTGGATTAATGATCGCCGGAATAGGTGGCCAGAGGCGCTCTCCGCCGGTGGAGCGGTATGACCGACGAACGATGGTGGTCCAAGCACCGGTGAGCCTTCGCTGGAGATGACGTTTGTTGGCGCTGGTTCGGTGGAAGAAATCGTCGGACGGAGGAGCTGCATGAAGATGAAGACGTGGGGGGAAGCATGCAGAAGAACGTGGGGGAGGAAATATGCATGCAGAAAAAGACAAATAGTGAGAAAAAAGAAGAATTAAAAAAAAAAAAAACAAGGGAAAAACAAAAAAGGCCAAAAAAAATAAAATAGGGGGCAAGGAGATGGGCTTTGCCGCGGGCCCGCTTCGTTGGGCTGAATTTGTTGCGGGCCGGGTTTTTTAGCTGGGCTAGAAAAATAGAAATCAAAATTGGGATTTTTTTTAAAAAAAAGGGAAAATGTCACAAAAACTCTAAACTATGCTCTCTGTGGCAATTTTACCATGAATTTTTTTTTGTCACCAAAAACCCTAAACTATGTCACTTTGTGACAATTTTACCTCAACTTTTTTTTTTTCAGCCATCAAAAATCGCAAACTATACCACTTGCGAACAAATTTACCCCAAACTTTTTGACTGATGGATATTTTTGTCCTTTCCTATTTTTTTCCTTTTTCTTTTTTTTTTTTCTCGATTGAGGGAAGCCGGTGAGGCTGCCCTCGTCAGCGGCAGAGTTGGGTGAGGCTCCGGCGACCCTCGCTCGACGCCGGCGAGGGGAGGGCCGCCCAAGCTAGATCCAGCAATGGCCACCCTCACTAGTGCCATTGTTGGATCTGGCTGCCCACACTTGGGCGACCCTCGCCCGACGCCGGCGAGGGTCGCCCAAGCCTAGGCCACCCTCGTCAGCGTTGGCCGAGGGCCGTCGGAGCCTCACCCGACTCCGCCGCCAGCGAGGGTGGCCTCGCCCTTGGTCGAGAGAAAATAAAAAGAAAAAGGAGAATTCAAACACAAGTGGAGTTTGACTTATTAGCATGTAGAAACATATACGATCAGTTTTCTTGGGACCGTTTGAGAACCGAATCGGTTTGATCGGTCTAGAGCATGGCCACTATACAGTGAAAAAAGAAGAAGTGATCATTGTTGGACCGGAACCGAATGGTCCGATCTAGTTTCCGATTCTAGAACCTAACGGTCTGGTCTCCGATTCCCTCTTCTTTGGAACCGGACTTGATTGGGAATTGATGACTCTAATTTTAAGCTTCGCGTATCTATTTACGACTTCTTCAATGGCTGAAGATTAGTATAGAATTTACACATTTCCCCATTCGTTCTTCATTATCAAAATCTTTAGTTTTTCGCATAGTTCTAATAATTCATTCTCTACGGGTCTTCCCGGTATCAAGCCGATTCATGCAAAAAGGCAATCTCATGTCCAAGGGCGTCCTCGTAATAGACACCCCCCATCATCTTTCCAATCATCATCATTACCATGCTTCCACTGCCATCTCCTCAAATTCATTACGCCTCCATCAACATAGAAGAAAGGACAGATCTTTGGTCAAACAAAGAAAGTCCAAGCGGTGGGCGACTGAAACTTTGAGAAATTGGAAAGTATTGATATTTATTCTGAAAGGGAAAGAACAATCTGTGGAAAAACGAAAGGAAAAGATTGTGGGATACTGATTTCTCGATCAGAAGAGAAAGCCGAGAGCCTCATCGGTGATCTTACTTCCGTACAGTATCATTGCTAATTCTTGCTTTACGCGTCGCGGTGCCGTCATCACACTTAGCCTTCGTGCCTCGGCTGCAGTTGGGGATTCTCCTTCGAAGTTTGAAATACGCCTGTCGACTCCTTCCATAGCACCACGACAAGTTCCCGTGCCCATCATCTAGCCGTGACACCCACCACTTCTCTCGACGAAGCTTTGGCACCTCATCGTGTGCCCAACAGTTTCGTTGATCATCGCCGATCATCGCCTATCATCACCCTCGTAGGCTCTAAGCCTCTAACCAATCGCTGGCCTTCTTTGTGTCACGCTAAACGCTGGCACTGTGGTAAGTCAATGTAAGCCTAATCTTGTAGTTTAGTTTTGATTATACCTATCAAAATGGGCCCATAATCCATTTATAAACCTATGTGTTTTTAAATGGACCATATATGAGTCAGATTTTATTTCCAATATCACCTATAATGGGTTTAAAAAAATAATGAGACTAAAATATATGAGTCTTAAATGAGTCTAATCTAAAGGTCTGTTCGGCAACATGTCAAATAGTGCTTGATGCTATTATTTTATTTTTCTGGAACAAAAAAATAATTTGCCTATTATTTTTTTTGTTCTCGGGATTAAATTTGAAGCAAATCAAAAGGTAGAACAAAGTTGTTTTTTTTTTCAGGGAGCAATTCCAAGATCAAGTCAAACGATGTTCTTTTTTTCTCTTTTCTTTTCTTCTTTTTCCTTTTCTCTTCTTCCTCTAGCCGATAGCAAAAATATAAAAAAATTATTAAAAAAATATAATAAAATTATTAAAAAATATAATAAATTAAAACTTAAATTATAAAAAAATATAATAATACCATACTTAATAAATATGACAAAAAAAATATAATAAAATATTTAAAATATCATAAAATTATACATTAAAATTATTTAAAAAATAAAATATAATTATAAAATATAATTAAATTACATAACAAAATTATATTAAAAATATGATATATTATAATAAAATTAAAATACAAAAAATATAAAAAAAAGTATTAAAAAGTTAAAAGAAATTGTAAGTCACAAAAGAATTCAAGAGTTGTACTAAACACATTTATCTTTTTTGGGATTAGAAATTTTTGGCAGTTATCAAATGCCTTCAAATACTTAAAACTCGTTCAGAGAATAGAAAAAAAAAATTTCTGAGTAGAAATTGTTTTCAAGAGCAAAATAGTCCAAACGCAACCCTAAACCCATCTACAACCATTTTAGAACCAATTTAATGAACCCAACACTGCCTCCCTCTCTCCCTCTCCAAGTCTCCCTTGTCTCTCTCTTTCCTCCTCTCGCTTGTACAGCAACCGTTGTCGCACGCAGCCACTGCAATTGTCGGACCTCTCTCAATCTCCAACCCCTGCTCACGTCAGTGCAACCAGCCGCTGCGCCTCGCTTGCTTGATTGGCCATTGAAACCGGGGTGAGTCTTGTTCTCCCTCTTTGTGCGCATGCTTGTCTAACTGCCAGGAGCGGTGCCCCACTCCTGCGCCAGGCATAGGGTGGTGAATCGGATGCGGAGATTGAATCGGAGGATGGCGAGAATAGCGTGTTCACTGCCTGTTGCGTCTGGTGGCATTTCCGGTTGCGAGCTCGCGCTCGAACTTGCTTTGACCGAGGGCAATTTTTCGTCTTCTTTTGTCGATACGGATCTTTCGCCACCTCCCTTCATTAAATTCGGACCAACCCCTTCGTCATGGCGTTTCAGGTTTTGCTGCCAAATTCGCAGGAATGTGGCTGACACGCGTCAGTTCCTTCGGGCCCCCACCTTCCTTTTTCCTCTTGAAAACCGTCGTGCTTTTTGGACTCTTCCTTTGGAAAGCAGAGGGGAGTGAGCGCCAGGCCGAGCCGATTTGTCTTCTCAACGTTCGGAAAAACAGTAAATAAAGCGAGGAGGGGGGAGTCAGGTTTGAGCACGTGATGACCCCCGCACGAAAAAGAAAGAGAAATGAGAAAAAAAGTTATTATTTAATCTTTTTATTTATTTGCTTTCTCCCCTCGATTTCACCAAAAGGACGCGCCCTTTCGCTGGCTCTGGTCAAAGGTTGTTTCAAAAGTAGAATCATACACGTAAAAGAGGAATGCATGCACATTTAATAGACTTTAGGGGCATTTGTCTTTTTGTTAAGGAAAAGAACAAAAGTACATTACAAAGTCTCATGTAGATTGCACAGTTAATATTCCATAGCATATTATTTAAAATTCATCATGCACGATCATGCATAATAATTTATTCATTTTTTTATGCATATCTTCCTAACCGATAGTTTGAAGAAATCCAAGTGGGTGATGGATAGTGACATGCTTGGTTTTGACTTAGTGAACCTAGCTTTCTCAATTTTTCTGTAATTTATTTCTTTTTTTTTGGTTGGTTCTACTTTACTTCCATTCTAACCTTTACTCTCAAACTAAATTCACACCTAAAGTTAGATCGTCCACACCCTAACTCTCCTTGATAAAATAGGGATTCGAATTCTCAAACTTTCTCTCTTTCCATGTGAGAAGGGTGACTACTGAACTTTGCTCTCGTGGGTTCTGCAATGGATTTGCAATCTATTTATCATTTTGATTATTGGGTATTATTTTTTTTTATTGTGCAATTGTATGATTATCACCCATATGTTAGCGGTATATGATAAAAATGGATAAAGACTGCCTCCAAAGTATTTTTGAAATAATTTTATGAAGGTGAAAGAGTCTCCGTAGTCTAAACAAGATAGTTTGGAAGTTGGATTCTACTCACACAAAGGATTATCAATAGAGATAAAAGAAAGGGAAAGAAATAAAATAGCCATCCAAAATAATATCAACAATACATAATTTCTCGAATACAAAAATAAAAAATTAATACACAACTTTATTGTTATACACCAGTTAGCATGCTTCCATCTTTTTCCTTATCCAGGCGTCATCTATCAAAATTTTCTTGTTGAAAATTAAAAGATTTCAAAGAGGGGATGTTTATATTATGAAGTACGAAATTTTGTGGGATCTAACTCCAAAGCATAAAATCTTTTTTGAGTTTTGTTCCTTAGGTGAATTAGTTTTTAAAATTTATGTTAGATAATTCTTTTTTACACAAGTTATTCATTATCGTAAGAAATAATTGATAATTTATGCAATATAAGGTCTGAAGGAAGAAATTAGACGTTTCCTGTCGGTATCCCTCAAAAGCTCCCCCCTAAGATTATCCCCCAGTCTCTCTCTCTCTCTATGCCGTCGGTCAGCCTAGATTTCCCCCCATTATTTGATTATCCCCCGATCTCTCTCTCTCTTTTTCTCTCTATGCCGCCTGTCAGCCTAGATTTTCCCCCATTATTTGATTATCCCCCGATCTCTCTCTCTATGCCGTTACTACAGACAAAGAAGCGAGCTGTCACGTTATCCCTCGTCATTAATATGTTTGCTCGCGATAATTGTGATCTCTCGAGAGAATCGATAACTGCATCTTTGATGCGCTTGCTAATACTAGTACATCTAGAATTCTTAATTGGCTAGTTGTAAATAGCCCCACCCCAGGACTATGGAACAAAGCTTATCCCGGACCTACGCCGAGATATTGACGGTGATTTTCAAATATGGAAGAACATTTCCCCCAAGCTTATAAACCCTCTTCACCTTCCCTCCTCTCTGCATTTCCCCCAACAACCACCACCACCCCAAGAGCTCCGCCCACCACAAGCCCGCCCGTTGTTTCCCAATGGCCTCCTCCACTACTGCCGCCGCTGCCGCCGCACCAAGGTGATTGTCATCATGGGTGCCACCGGGTGCGGCAAGTCCCGCCTCTCCATCGACCTGGCCCTCGCCCTCTCCCTCACCGCGGGCTTCCCTTCCGCCGAGGTCATCAACTTCGACAAAATGCAAGTCTACCGGGGCCTCGACATAACCACCAACAAGATCACCCCAGCTGAGCGCCGTGGCGTCCTCCACCACCTCCTCGGCTCCTTAGACCCGGACGACGGCGAGATGACGCCGTCGCAGTTCTGCCTCCTCGGCCACGACGCCATCTCCCGCGTTGCCTCCCACGGTAAAGTCCCCATCCTCGTCGGCGGTTCCAACTCCATTATTTACGCTCTCCTGGTGGAGCGGTTCAACCTGACGGCGGACTTGTTTGGCGGGCTCAGCTCGCCGGCGAGAACCGAGCTGAGGTACGACTGTTGCTTTCTGTGGGTCGACGTGTCGCTGGCCGTCCTGGAGCAGAACCTGCCGAAGCGCGTGGACAAAATGCTCGACATGGGCGCGTTCGAGGAGCTCGCCGGATACTACGACCCTGGCCGGACAGGCGCGGGGGGTCGGACCGGGCTGAGAAAGGCCATAGGCGTGCCTGAGTTCGACCCTTATTTCGAGAGGTACCCGCCGCCGAGGAGGGTTGCTCCGGGGGACGGTTGGCGGCAGGAGGATGAGAGGAAGCGGGTCGCCGATCCGGTGAGGGAGTTTGCATACCAGGAGGCGGTAAGGGAGATAAAGAAGAACGCGCGCCAGCTGGCAAAGCGGCAGATTGAGAAGATCCTGCGGCTTGGAGGATGCGGGTGGGAGCTGAATAAGCTGGACGCGACGGAGGCGGTCCATCTGGCGATGCCCACCGAGGAGGAGGGCGGCGGCGGCGGAGGCAGGTGGTGGAGCCGAGCGTGAAGATTGCGTCGTGGTTCTTGCGAGACAATTAGGCGTCGTTCTTAACTTTTCTCTCTTGTTTGTTACGTATTCTGGGAAAGGTCTACTACTGTGGAATAAGATTCAAGGTGAGTTTTCTTCTTCTACTACTACCAATGTTATAAGATTCAAGGCGAGTTATTTCGCCTTCTTCTTGTCCTGGGACTTCTTCGGATCGCATGTAATGAATTTGAAAATTTCCACGTACAAGTCAAGATTCGTGGGTTCGTTTCAGACACTCACCTATAAAGCAAAGCGAGTCGCTTCAAACTCTTTCGGTGTCGCTTATGGAGTAGCTCAAGCTCGCGGCGGCTACCGAAGGGGCTCGCCATCACCCAATACGCAAATTCGCTCATGCGAAGAAGAGGAGGAGGAAGATGATGATGAGGAAGAGGATCCGGAGTTTTGATCAAGGGAGCTCCAAACGTAGCATGCAAGCAAAGTCTCTTTGACCATTAGGAGCCATCCATTCACGCGACAAGTCTGGCCAAATGGCGAAGGCTCGGAAAGGATGGAGATGGGATAATGGGGCGTGTTAAAACTTCTAGACCTAAGAAAATAGGATGCTCTAATCATCACTTTGTTTCGGTCTCCAGTTCCTAGAATCCAACCCATACATTCCCAGTTGGAGAAAGAAAATAAAATAACCCGATCCCTCCAATTGGAAAATTAATTATTTAGAAATCATTTTTAGAAAAATTAATTGAAAGAAATGCCGGGGAAATAAGATTGTTCTTCGAAATTTGTTGACAAATTGATATGTTCACTTATAAATGGATGCTTGATGATGTCTCAATCGCCTACATATAGATTTCGTATTTAAAAAATAGTTCCAATAGTCATGGCATTATTGAAGACTAATTGCTCAATTCAATTGAAAAGCTCATACATACATACATGAATGCAATTCATCCACAAGTCCTTATGTCCGGAAACACGTGGTTGGAATCAAATACAGCGTAATCTCTTAGAAAGACTCTTTAACATGTAAAATTGGATATTTACAAAAGTATCTTTTGATTAAATGTTTTTTTATATATAATCTAAAAGTACAGACGTGGAAACTCAGTCAGACATTCGATGAATATACAATAAGCTTTATAAATCGGTTATGTCAAATCGATTAAGTCGTAACATTTGACTTTTGCAACATCCGGCTCTACTGACTAGATATGGGTCAATCGAGAGACGATTTCTAGCTGCCTTACCGAGCTTCAATCATCACTTGATTAATTATCGGTCGATCGCTTCCTCTCCCTTTTGCCCTCGTCACGGGCCAAAAATCTATCATTTGTGCGTTGGTTTTGGCTCCTTTCCTTCCTCCCTCCCTTCATCCATTCGTCGATTCATCTCATCTTCTCCATCAAACCCATAATCCAGATTCTGTGCTCTATGCTTGCCCGTGCCGCTCAGTCAGACAAAAATCCAAAAGCTTCGAAAGCTGCAAGTTTGCTGACTTCACTCTCGACTCTCCTCCCGCGATCTCAAGGAAGAAGATGACCGCAGTCGGTGCGAGAGGCTCGACCGGTCGCTGCTGGATTCCGATTTCGGCTTCTGCATTGGCACGTCGAGTTTCGTCCTCGAGCTCTCCTCAGCCAACGAGCTCTTCTCCGACGGCAAGATCCTCCCCGGCAAGATCAGGAGGGATAGAGTGGTAACTGCCCATCACAGTAATTGTTTGTCGAATGCCTTCGTCTCATCATCCTCCTCCATCTGGGACTCCGATTTCTGGTGCTGCGTTCTCGGAGAAGAACAGTCTGAAGGAGCTCCTGTCGGACAGCTTCGATGACATGACGACGAGGGGGATGAGAAGCCGCTGCCCAAGTCATTCTAGCAGTTCAAGGGCAGCAGCAGCTCAAGGGCAGCAGCAGCCTTGATTGCGACGTTGCCGAGAGCATAGGACCGATCCGGTCGCTGCAGTTCCTCTCGCGGAGCAACTCGACTGGTTCAGTCCCGAATCCAAAGGACAAATTCGCCTCCAAGGACACCACGATGGCAGAATCTGCAGAAACAGCCCTCTATATCAGGTCAGAGATGGTCGTCGGAGTCATATCAATCCTCCTTCGGCATGCCATTTTCGTACGGCCCGTCACAATCGCAGAAGCCCCCGACGACGAAGAAGAAACGACACGGACCCCGCGTGTGGGTCAATTCCCTTTATGAATTTCAGCCCCACATCACGATCGGGACGGTGAGCTTGTTCTGGCTTGGCTCGCTGTTCTGTAATGGGAAGGTCAGAATAGAAGAATGAATGAGTCATCCTGATTGATCTGTTTTGTTAATTTGCATAATCGACACGGAGAGAAAAAAAGAAGAAAAGAGCTTTTTAATTGTTTCTGGTTTTGGTGCACATGTTTAGATGAGATCTGATGGAACTAGCATGCGATAAAATTCTCGAAAAGAATTTCAGGAAAATTGAATGTGCTGCGGATGCATGTATAAAAAGATCAGGTTTTGTTTTCTTACCGCGGAGCCTAAAAGCCTCTAGCCAGCATTGCATGAGCATTAGGTAAGATGACAATCTTGTCGTCTATCCAGCTGAAAATCGTATGATGTTGGCAGTTGCCGGTTTATCTTGTAAATCCATCTTGTTTTGAGCACTTTCTAAAATATCTTGAACTTCTAAGGGACACCTGAAAATTAGATAGAACTTGCATACTAGTTTTTTTTTTTGTCATAAAATGATTATTTATATAATAAACTGGACTTAGCCAGCTGAACCCAAAATGGGAGCGTCGTTACAAAGCAAAGGCCAAAGGGCCTGAGGGGGGAAGAAAGCCAGTTTTGTGGAATGCGTTTTAATCTATGAGCTCGCACGGGCCAATCAGCCACTGAATTTGCAGTTCTTGGACAATAACTCAAGCCCACTTCCAATGATCTTGATAGTAGGGAAGAGCATTCATTGACAAGGGCTTTTGTTTCCCAGTTAAATTGCTCATTGTTCTGCGGCATACTTATCAAATCTACACAATCTGACTCTACCACCACTCCACTTAACCTATTCTGTTCGATGTACTTGAGGGCAGCATGTAGGGCTAGGGCTTCAATTTGCGTCAGAGAGGAAGCTCGGACGGACTGGGTAAATTCATCGATAAGGCAGCTGAAATGGTCGCAACAAATGTAGGAAATTGCACCCTCCGCCTACCCTTCGCCGAGCAACCCATCAACATTAATTTTCAGGTTGCCCTCCTTGGGCACTGTCCAAACTTGTGCAGAGGTAAGGTTTCCTCTTTTTCTTGCCTTTTTAGCACTAAAGCCCCATTTTTTTTCATTTTGCTGCATAATCCTTACTGATTCCACAGTTTCTCTTGCATTTGGTGTGCTTCCCCTAAATATCCGGTTGTTTCGGGCCTTCCAAATTTGCCAAAGAATTAATTGCATAGTAGTTAAAAAGTATGATAACATTGAATTAATTGCATCATATTCTTTGTGAGTTTTGTTTCCAGTTACCTTGTGGATTTATAATCTATTGCTTTTTGGTATGAATCTTTCTTTTTAGGTTTAGGGGGATGCAGAGAAAGCATAGGAGTACTACGAAAGAACAACATTATCAAAAAGGATGGCCCTCGTGCTCAAGCCATATCCATCCGGCTGTTCAATGTGCTCCAAATGACTAGTAATATGTAATGCATAATCAGTATATTCGAAGTTCATGTCGACGAATATTGCAATGATTCCTAAGCATTGTTCTTAGAACATTCGCACAATGTTATTTCGAATACTATGGATGCGTCTTTTGGTTTTCTGATTGTAGTTACGTTTTTGTTTCATGTCCTCATGATCACGAGACAGTGGAAGAACGAGAATTTACACACTAGTCAAACTTGTGTATCTAATTGCTCAACTGACCTCCCTCGTACTAACTCTAATCTTATAGTTGTTCAAAGAGCCACTTTAACTTATCTAATTAGTTTCAAACACTCTGTTAAATTTTACAACGGAAGATTTGTTGACACTTGAATTTTTATTGACCATTGTCCATTTTCTAAAAAAATATAAAAGTACAAAAAAAGATAAAAACAAAAAAGATTGTAATAAAAAATTGAAAAAAGAGAGTTGATGACAAGAAAGTATAATAAAAATCGAGCGGGCCGGTTTTATTTAGCCCATTCTCTTAGCAAAATTTTGGGCCTATCGAGCCCACTCTTCTCTTAGCCCACTAAGTCCACAAGTCCAAGATTTAGCCAATGATTGACCCCCAGCTTGCTATTCCTTTTTGGGCCGAATTTTTATTTCCTTTTGGGCCCAATAAATAAATAAATAAATAAACAGGAAAGAGCCCAGTCCCCATGTTTTCTTCTTCTCCCTTGCCCGCTCACGTGCCTGGAATCCGAGGGGGACGAAAAGAGGAGACGCCGTCCGTGAAGAAGTTTTCCGGCAATCGTTCACCAAAAACCTTCATAAGGAAAGCTTCTCTAACGAGCCCGCCATCCCCACACTCGGTAGACTTGACTGAAACCAGCGTCATTCCTTTCCACTTTGACAAAGTCCTATCATGTTAGCTTCCTATTTCTCTCTCGGTGCTGCCTGCATAAATGTTTACTGTATTACTTAATGATGATGTTCTGCCTGGAAAACGATGGCCGATCGGTGATGAGTTTGTTGTGTTTGCTCACTGGAGGTGGTTGCTGGAGATGACCCGACGACTGCCGGGATAGTGGGTAACGGTGGTATGCGGATGATCGGACGAGGATTGCAGTAGTGTTTTGAGCTTCGGTTGAAAGTGGTACATCTTCGGTGAAGAAGACATAGGGAGGAAAAAGGTGTCGCGAGGAAGGAGAGGACATGGGTAGACCTATCAAAGAGGTTGGGCGAGTGAGGTCGAGTTTGGGTCATGCGATCCAAATTAACTCATTTAACCCATTTATGATCTATTGTAGTGTAAAATTTTTGATTTATATCCGACTCGACTTTTTTCCAACCCATACCCGACCTGTTTAATTAAACTTAAAGAAAGCTTATTTTTTATAATTTTTTTAAAAAAAAATGGTATTGTTAAAACAGTTTCATGCAATATAAATCTAGTAGATAATTTTAATAATTTTTTTTTTAAAAAAATCCTTCATTTATTTCTTAAATATTTTTCAAATTGTATTTTTTTGGGAAAATTACGATATTTTTTTGATTATTTTTATTTTTTAATTTCAACCCATTTAAGACCAATTTAATTTAAGCTTGCAATTTTTAAATCCATTTAACTAGACTCTTCAAAATGTAAGTGACCTATATATGATCCATTTAAGATTTAAATGGGTTATTTAAAAATTTAAAAAATTAGAAATTTGATTTTTAAAAGTCAAAGAGAGAAAGAGATTTTTGGACATCTCTAACCCATTTAGAAGAGTGTTTGCCAACATAGTCACGGTCAGGATTGAGAAGTAGCTGCGTCTTTGTGGATGCAGAGAACTTCACAGCTAGTGACTTAACAAATTCGTCAAAATCGGCTGGAAATCAAAGCAGCAAGTCATCACTGGAGCAAGGAGAGCGGCGGAGGCGGGAGACTCGTGGCGGAGCGCTCAAGCGTCGGAGGTGGGGTGCCGCAAGCGGATGAAAGCAAGGTCACGGCCGTGATGGGCTCGGCCGCGACACCCTCTTCTCTCTCCTCTGTGTAATGGCCGTGTATTCTATCGTGTGGCCTCCTTTCTTGTCTGCAATGCGTCTTTTTAAGTCAGGGACGGCTAGGGCTCTCCAGAAAAGACAGTCAATCTTCTTTCCTCTTAACAATTTTTAGAATATATCATGCTTTGGCTTCTTTCCTTTCTGCTTGTGCCCATGGACGCCTAAAGATTCTCAAATTGGATCGAGTAATGCAATCTTTTGGAGCATGGCCCCAACTTGCAAAAATTTCAGTCCCAATAATGAACAGGCTTGACTGAATTCTTTTGATTCATAGGTTTGGTTTACAATTAAGTTCAAAACCTTTCAATGGAGTCTACTCGTCGTCGCCAGTCCAATGTATGTGTAATTATTAAATACAAACACTCCCAAAATTTATATGCAATTTAAATTTAATATTTTAATTTAGGGGTTGAAAATAATCCATAATTTTCTATGAAATAAACGAATGATCAAGGGTCGTTAAAATTTATGTCTCAACAAGGGAACGTTCATAAAAAAAGAAAAAGTGCTTTTACAAGAGAGTAATAAATAAACTTGCACCCTCGGTGAACATAAATAAGTACGTGAGGACATTCCACACATTACAAATCATATTATTAGATACTTATTTGATTATTTGATAAGTGTCTTCCTTGTACATTTCACAAACTTTTTTATATTTAAAAAAAAATCAGCTTTCACGATATGGATATTGATGTTGTTGTTTCATGTTGTGTTATAATATTACCGACATAATTTTTATTTAATTATAAAGCGGGTTATGCTCGTTGTAGATGAAAACACATCAAGTTTGGTCGATTTTCAAATTTAGACCATGATCGATGGCTTATTCAATAGGATAAATTTGTTTTCGACTTAAATGATTCAATAGCTACGGATTGTCTTAATTGGTCTAATAAGAAGATGATTATTCTTTGCTGACTTTCAGGGTCTGGAATTTTTCTCATTTGAAACACTGCTAGCCGAGGGCACTCTCGGCATTTCCAGGCTTTATCTCTCTCTTTCTCTGCGAATGCGAGCTAACAAACGCACCCGCAACGTGGCCGTGCATGGCGGGCCACGCGCTGGCCGACACGTGGTGCACGCTGCGGAGGCCGGTGGTTTCGGGAAGGTGGGGGGTTATAGCTCGAGGAGAAGTCATTCATCTATAAGCTCTTCCGTGTGCCTTATAGTTACCAAAAATTTTAAACCGGTATGCATATAAAAAATTTAACCTAGGGCCACTAAATATCATGAAAGACCAAAAATCAATAATTTCATAGTTACCAAAAATTTTATAATATGTTTACAAATCTATGATATGCTTTCTTCCATCAAATTTTACGGTGAAATTGCTAAATTGGATGACATATAAGGAAAACTCAATTGATATGATAAGTCCATGTGAAAATCCATATAAATTTGAAGTAAATTTATCACATGTATATTAATTTAAGGTATTTTGTGACTCAATAATTTGTCATATATGTATTAATTTGAGATTTTTAATAATGAAAAAATTAATTTAAAGTAAATATATTTAAATTTTTTTGTGATATTAATATAAACAAGTATATTCGAACATCCACGACTTTTGTTCAATTATTCACTTAGAAATTCAAAAGTACTTGACAATAAAATTTTAAGAGAATAAAAGGAAAAAAAGAAAAGAAGAAACGAGATGATGACAACCGTCGTCTCCAAACGCAGGAAAGATGGGAGTGAAAGGAAAGGAAGGGGAAACTAGGGCTGGGCATATTTATCTTGCGGAAAACACAATAATAAAGAAAAATACCTTTTAGGAATATGATTAGTTTTCCTTATTTGATGATATGTAATTGAAAACGATTGGTGTTGCTTGGTTCTCGGAAAATTATTTACCTTAGGCAAAAAGTCAAATTTTAAATAAATATTTTTTTTTCCGGTCTATCCCACCCGCCCACCAACCTCATCTCGCTTCTTCCTCCTGTCTACCGCCACTGGCGCCATCTCCAACGACCTCACCTCCCTCTAGGCCGACTCTGTCCACCGAAGCTTGGTCGACTCTGTCTGAATCAATTCCTGAGCCGTCCACTAAAATCAACCACCTCTCATGTTAAAATTATTCAAATGAGCCTTGAACAAGCATTACCTCCACCTTTATCAAGCTTCGTACGTAGTGTTTGCTAGAATGCCAAAGACGATACTACAACTAGGGCCGGGCCGACCCAGGGGATCGGACCGGGTTGGTCCGGCCTGAGGAAGGCTGTAGACATGCCCGAGTTCAATCGTTATTTCAAGAAGTACCAGCCGCCGAGGGGGGTGGACCTGGACCTGGACGACTCGTGGCAGCGGGAGGACGATCCGGTTCGGGAGGGTGCATACAAGGAGGAGGTGTGCGAGATCAAGGAGAACGCGCACAAGCTGGCGAAGCGGCAGATCGGGAAGATCCTGCAGCCAAAGAGTGTGCGGGTGGGAGCTGAGGAGGCTGGACGCGACGGAGGCATTCCGGCTGGCGATCACGGCAGGTGGCGGGATGTTTGGGAGAGGGAGGTCCCAGGGCCGAGCGTGAAGCGGTTCTTACGAGAGAATTAGGTAGCAGGTTCTCGTTCTTGATTTTTCTCTCTCCTGTTCATGACGTGCTTTGGGAGAGGTCAAAAACACTGATTCTCTCTATCCCATTGTGCCTGGTGAAGATTAAATTATCGGAATAATTTCAAATTTTTGCCATCACCCAATGTGCAACTTCGCTTGTGCGAAGAAGAAGAGGAGGAGGAAGATGATGATGAAGAAGAATAAAGAAACAGGAATCATTTTTAAAATTCCTTTTGGGTTGCCGAGGAGGAAGGGGTTTTGTTGTTGTTAATATTCTTGGACACGACGGTGCCACAACTCGCGGTTTTGCTCATTTAACTTATTTTCGTTTCGTTCCATTAAATTGATATATTTGTGATAAATTTATCATAAATTAATTTTTTAATCACAAAAAACTCAAACCGATAAGTTTGTGATAAATATACCTTTCATTAAATTAGAATAATACAACGAAAAGATAACAAAACTGGTACAATTATGACAAACGGAGAATAAATTACCAATTTATAAACTGTCACGTATTATCCAACTTAACAATGTGATAGTAGAATTAAATCGAAAACTAACAGAGGATAAATTTATCATAAATGTATTAGTTTGGTGTAAATTTGTTAAAGGTATACCGGTTTAGGGTTTTGATGTCAAAAAATTAGTTGTGGGTAAATTAGTAAAACATGTATCAATTTGGGGTTTTTTGTAGTGTGTATATATATAAAGAAGAGTAATACTTGGCTTTAGAATTGATTTATGTAATAGATTTACTAAGTGATGCGTATGGTGCATTATGTGTGCGCGTGTTTTTTTTAACAAGTGGGTTATAATCATGAATTGAGAACAGCTCGATACATTACACTGGATAACAATGTTGTAAGCTAAATGGACGAGTTGAGCAATTTTCATGTAGGAATGATCTCACCACCGACTCTTCTTGATTTTTCCATATAAGAATGCTAGGGGATTCCTTTTCCACTTTTCAAGAGTCTGTTTAAATTAATATGCATCCCTATTTTCGCGTCAATTAACTGCTTTTATGGGCAAGTGTCTTAATTTTGATACTATTTCTGTCAAGAAAATATCTACCATTTTTCTTTTTATTCTTCCACAAGTGGATTTTTTAATTATATGCATCTGAGTTCAAACTCAAACTCCGACTTTTTACAATATTAGAAGTAACTTCAACATCAACTATTTTTTTTCTTTTTTCTTTTCAATAGAGTGGTTGAGAATGTAATTATATTTGTGCTTATTCCATATTCACATTTAAATAGACAGAGGGTTTCATGGGAAAGTTTATAGGAGCGGAATCGTCCATTTTAGTATCAATGTTATCACTTTTCGAGGGCTATTTGCATCACATATTTTTTTGGGTACCTCAAGTTTTCGTTTGTCACTTTCAAACATTTGGTACTCATTAGTCCATGTTTCCACGATCGCAGCATCCAATTTCACGAATTTCCACGTCGGCATGCATCAGTATGATTGCTAATAGGGCCAAGGGGCACTCTCGTCACCAATCATGGGGTCGCCCTTTGAAAATCTTTTTTTGAGCACGGAAATTCATAGGATAATACTCGTAAGCATAAATTCATTTTTGAGTTTTGTTCTCTAGTTAAATCGGTTTTTAAAATTTATGTTAGATAATTCTTTTTTTTACATAAGTTACTCGTTATCGTAAGAAATAATTGACAATTTGCGCAACATAAGGTCTGAAATAAAATCAGAAGGTGTGAAGGGCAAACCTTGGGAATTATTTTACTGATATTCGCAGTTTAATAATTTGTTTTTCTTAATTAAGACAATTGTATTTTTAAAATTAGAAGGAAGAAATTACACGTTTCCTCTTATATTCCTCAAAAGCCTTCTCGAAATATCAATCTCTCTCTCTCTTGGCTGCCTGTCTCTCGTAACAGAGAGGAGCGGGATTAAACTCTGCATACAGCTCAGATTAAACTGTGTCTAAACCCCACAGCTGTACACTCTGTCCAATCCCACAACAATCCTCACCATCGCGAGCTCAAAACACACAGCTGTACACTCTGTCTAAACCCACAACAATCCTCACCCCGCCACGAGCTCAAAACCCTCTTCTCCTCCCCTCCTCTCGTCACTCCTCCCCAACCACCACCACCATCACCACCACCACCACAAGCCCACTCTTTTCCCCAATGGCCTCCTCCTCCGCAGCCGCCCGCCGCCGCCCCAAGGTGGTCGTCATCATGGGCGCCACCGGGTGCGGCAAGTCCCGCCTCTCCCTCCACCTCGCCTCCGTCTTCCCTTCAGAGATCATCAACGCCGACAAAATGCAAGTCTACCCGGGCCTCGACATGACTACCAACAAGATCAAGCCAGATGATCGCCGCGGCGTCTCCCACCACCTCCTCGGCTCCTTCGACCCGGACGACGGCGAGATGACTCCGTCACAGTTCCGCTCCCTCGGCGACGCTGCCATCTCCGACGTTGGCTCCCGCGGGTATCTCCCCATCCTCGTCGGCGGCTCCAACTCCTTCATCCACGCTCTCCTGGTGCAGCAGTTCGACGCGAAGGCAGACGTGTTCGGCGGGCTCGGCTCGCCGGCGAGCCCCGAGCTGAGATACGACTCTTGCTTACTGTGGGTCTACGTGTCGCTGCCTGTCCTGGAGGAGTACCTGTCGAAGCGGGTGGACGAATTGCTCGACACGGGCACGTTCGAGGAGCTCGCCCGATACTACGACCAGGGCCGGACCGAGACCGGGCTGAGGAAGGCCATAGGCGTGCCGGAGTTCGACCGTTATTTCAACAAGTACCCGCCGCCGAGGGGGGTGGACCTGGACGACGCGTGGCGGCGGGAGGAGGGTAGGAAGCGGGACGACGATCCGGTGCGGGAGGGTGCATACAAGGAGGCGGTGCGCGAGATAAAGGAGAACGCGCGCAAGCTGGCGAAGCAGCAGATCGGGAAGATCCAGCGCCTGAAAGAGTGCGGGTGGAAGCTGCGGAGGCTGGACGCGACGGAGGCGGTCAGGCTGGCGATGGCGGCCGGGGAGGTGGGCGGCGGCGACGACGGCGACGGCGGCGGGCGGGATGTTTGGAAGAGGGAGGTCGTGGGGCGGAGCGAGAAGATTGTGAGACGGTTCTTGCGAGAGACGTAGGTGGCGTGTTCTCGTTCTTGATTTTCTCTCTTCTGTTCAATTACGTATTTTGGGATTGGCTCGATCGATTTGGGTTCTCGAGGCGGGTCAGGTTGGCCAATTTTGGGTTTCTCTCTCTTGTTTCCGGCAATGGTACTCGGGGCGTGCAATTTCGATGTGGAGACGGGCAGCGCTTTTTCTTCTTCTTATCGAGTGACCGCGACTACCCTTCCTTCTATTAGAGAGCTTGATCATCGCCGGAAACCAACATTTGAGATTGTCCACATGTTGACACTTACAAAACGGAGTTTTACGTGGAAGGGTTTAATGTAATCTCGAAAGGCGCAATCTCAATCTGGTCATTAATCGAAACGTTAGTCGGCCGAAGGTGGGTCCATACCGCTGTTTCTGCTTTTGTTTTGTATGTACCTTAATTTAACCGTTCAAGAAGGAATTAAAGAGAGAATCATGATCGTGTCATCTTTTTGAAAATGTGCAAGTTGTCAAACTCTCCCATAGGCCATCCTCCCCATATTGGACATTTATAGGTAGTCATATCTAGCGACCTACGTCCTATCTTAATGGGGATGATTAAGCCATAATTAATTAGGAGATTAAGCACTCTTTTCTTCTTCTTTTATGGTTTTTTTTTGGGGGGGAGGGGGATGACGGGATGCGATGGTTGTCGTCCCTCCATGAATTCCTTTGCAAAGTTCTTTGGACTAAAAGGCCTCTGGCCAAATGTAAGTGTTTTTGGCAATAATTTTGGAGCCCATTTCCCAAGGTCTTGTAAAGGCATTTAGCTCGAGGCTTCCTCCCTCCTATTTTGGCTTTCTGGCTTTCTCAACATACAACTGTACCGAAATCAACGAATTTTTTGAATTTCCAATCTTACCCTCACTCATTAATCATAATTCCACATTTACCCCTTTTTAACATAAAAACCCTAGTCTATTGCCTCTCTTTTCCCTTGCCTCTCTCTTCGCTCGCACGCTCGCTTAACAAAACGCAGCTCCCTCGCCTTTCGCCGTTCGCCTCACGAACGTAGCTAAGCTGCTAGCATCGCTCGCATCGTCACCTTTAGTCGCCTGGTTGATGGTCATCGCCGATCACCTGGTCAACGGTCGCATCATTGCTCCGGATTTGTTGTTGCGAGGCTCGCTCAGGTTGCAAGACCCCAGCGTCACCGCTCTTGGGGTTTGGCAAACCTCGGAGCCCTCGCCTGGTCACCGAAGTAATCCCTAAAAATCATCATCCCAAATTCAACAACCACGGAAGCTCCAAAGAAATGGAATATCATCTTCATGAAGCACATAAAACAAGAGTTGAAGCGCAAGGTCCATCGTGACAGCTTCCTCTCTCCACAACTTCATTGGCAAGGTCCTCGCTTTCACCATAACCTCTGCCACTGATGTCCAACTTAACTCGTTTGGCAACTTAGTTACCTTTAATTGGGCTCAGACATGATTCGGTTTGATTGGCTAATATATATCAAAACTACAAGTGGCAATTGATTTGTTACTGTTTTCCCCCGAATTTAGCTTGCTCAATCAAATTTAATGGCAATAGCTTGATGCTGCTTAGGATTTCACATTGTCTACCATCATGGATTGTCCTGTCTTGTGCTTTTAGTTGTAATACTCTCCGTGATTGAGCTTGTTTTGAGTAGATTACTTTATGCTGTGATTGATGGTCAGATGTATGACACGTAATGCTGTATGATGGCAGCGAGCAGCTGTTGAAATGCATGATTTTGAAGAGTGAGGAAGTTATTTGTTCCAGTGAGACATTGATGTTCGCTACTTATTTGGTTGATGTTGATTCCTCTATTCGTGTTGGTCCTGATTCCAGATTCATTGGTTGTTGTTGTCTGTGGACCGATCTGTTCTTGTTTTCTTAGTGAACTTTAATTTGTTGTCAGTTTTTTTGAGGTTTGTATTTTGTCATGGCTGATCTAACTTTGGCGTTTTGACTTTGATTAACAATGCTTGGGGGCGTCTAGGACTTGTGTTTTGATGACTGAATTGAGTTGAGTAATTTGTTCATTGGTTTTGCTACAGTTGGTTCTCGACGAGATGTCGAAATTTGCTTTTTTAAGCATAGAAATATGTTACCTTCTATTTGCTAGAAAATGAGAGGAATTTAGAAGGGAGGAAGCTGAATGGCTTGGCCATGTTGTAAGAAAATCAAACTGAATATTCTTCTCATGCTTGATGAACAAAATTCAAACACAATTAAAGTCTTATGCGGAAACAGGATAAAAATAAATCTAACCTCCAGCCATTATTCGAGTTTGCGTTCGTCGGAAATTCATGGGAACTTCACAGTGATCCGACCACGATTAGGGCGCACTCTACTAACCCGATCTCCTCGCGTACCGATTGTGTATTCCAAATGAGAGGGTTTGTGTTAGACCTTGTGTTCACCCTCCAAAAAATGAACGTTTGTTGTTATAAACCGTCTCCATCAAGGCGGTTATCGAATGGGTGGTTGTCATGAAAAGATATGAAGCATGGAAAAACCACACGTGGAATAACCATTTGTCAAAAGTAAAAATATGGGTCGATATTAACGGTAAGTTTTATTTAAAACTATACCAAAAAAATGTGGGATCACATTATGAAGATAACATTCTCCCACTTGATCCTAACATTTTCATGAAACAGATTATCCAACCAATCCACAAAAACTTTATGCTTAAGAAAAGAAACAAATGCATGAATCGTGGTGACATGTCCTCTTAAAGCGAGTAATATTTTCCATGTATCACAATGTATCTTATTTCTTTTATGTTAGCCCATATGTGACAACACATCTTAATGAATAAACCATATGTTTATTCCAAAACCAATGATAATTGTTATTCTCATAAATAATTGAATGTGTACACCAAAAGTTGAGAATAACATTACGACTGAATAAAAGTTTCATACAACAAAAATCGTCCATACGACGACAAATTACAAATTACAAAGGATCAGCTATCATCAATTCAGTGTGAATGTGCTCAATGACCACTTTATTCTCCTTAACACGTTCCTTTATGGCTAAATACTTTATGTTGATATACTTACTTCGACTGCCGCTTTTTGTATTTTTAGCCATAAAAACCGCAGCTGAATTGTCACAATATATCCTTAATGGCCTAGAAATAGAATTAACAATTCTAAGCCCAGAAATGAAAATCTTCAACCATACACCATGCGAGGTAGCCTCAAAATAAGAAACGAACTCATCCTCCATAGTGGAAGTAGCAGTCAAAGTCTGCTTCACACTTTTCCATGACACAGCTCCGCCAGCTAATATAAAAATGTATCCAGATGTTGATTTTCGAGAATCAACACAACTAGCAAAGTCCGTATCCGAATAACCAACAACTTCTAGGTTGTCAGTCCATCTATACATAAGCATATGACCTTTAGTACTGTTGAAGCACGTGGATGAAATGCTCAACACGGGCTCATTTGAGGAGCTCGCGTGATGCTACGACCAGGGCTGGACTGATCGAGGGGGTTGGACCGGGCTGAGGGAGGCCATAGGCATGCCTGAGTTTGATCGTTATTTCAAGAAGTACTCATTGCCGGGGGGGTGGACCTGGATGACTTGTGGCAGTGAAAGGAGGGGAGTGAGCGGGAGGAGGATCCGGTTCGGGAGGGTGCATACAAGGAGGCAATGTGCGAGATAAAGGAGAATGTGTGCAAGCTGGCGAAGCGGTAGATTGAGAAGATCTAGAGCTGAGCATGATGGATTGCCCAAACTAGGACTAGACTAGACCGAGCCGATTGGTTTGGTCTAGTTCCTGGAGGGATTGGTTTGGTCCACGATTCCATAAAATAGAACCAGTAATTTTCAATCCGATTTCTAGTTCCAAAGGGGTACCGAATCGGGCTGGACTGATTTTTTTAAATATATTTTTTATTTTTTAAATAACAAAAAATCCTATAATAGACTATTCTATTTTTTTAACACATATATAAATTAAATTAAACTTAAAAGTCTCAATTGGAGACCTTTGTGGCCAAGTGACCAACAAAAACCCTCATTGTTCCTTGCTATATAAAGAGGAAGTCTACTTATTAGTTTCTTCTTCCACCTAATGCCACTAAGGCTTCAAGAGCCATACTCTCATTCCTCACACTAACTCCCCCCTCTCTCGCTCCCCTCACTTGCGAGAGACAAGGAACTCCAAGCCTATAAGAGTCCCACATCAACCAAATACTCATAGAGCATAAGAGAGATTGTTTATAAAACCCAAGAAAGCATGGTTTTTAGTCATATTGCTCATGGCCCTTTTGGCTAAAATGAGTGTAAAATATATGAAGTGTGATTGATACTCACACAATTGGAATTAAATTTTTTGCATGTAGGCACATGTGTGATTAGTTCTATTTGGATGGCTTGGCAACCGAACTGGAGCAAGGCCACTTTTGGTGGGAAATTCATTGGACTAGCCTGGACCGAATAAGAATCGATGGTCCGGTCTGGCTCCCGATTCTCGGACCAAGTGGTCCGCTTCCTGATTCTCCCTAAGAAGATCCTACGGCTGAGAGGGTGCAGGTGGGAGCTAAGGAGGCTGGACGCGACAGAGGCGTTCTGGCTGGCGATCGTGGCAGAGGAGGGGGGCAGTGGTAGGTGGCGGGATATTTGGGAGAGGGATGTCCTAGGGCCGAGCGTGAAGATTGTGAAGCAGTTCTTACAAGAGAATTAGGTGGTGTGTTCTCGTTCTTGATTTTTCTCTCCTGTTTGTGACGTACTTTGGGAGAGGTCAAAAACACTGATTCTCTCTCTATCTAGAGGGTGTCCAGATTGGGGGATCGGCTTGATTGATTTGGGCAGCGGAATTTGGTTTCTGTCGATAGTACTCAGGGTGTGCAATTTGGATGTGTGGAGTCGGGCAAGGCCTCTAGTCGACGAGGGTTGCCGGCCCTTGCCCAAGTGCCAGCGACCTTCGCTGGCCATCGCCGCCACCCCACCGGCTAGGGGTGGCAGCCACAAGTGGGGAGCCTCCCGCCTGTGCTACGATACCATTTTACATTTTTCTTGTTGGAAAAGCGCCACGTCAGTCATTTTGTCGGATTTTTTTGTCGTAAGCACTTAATAGTCTCACTTTTCTCCGATTTTGACACTTAAGTGTTTCATTTTGAAAATTTTGGTATCAAGTGTCCACTTGTATCAAAATTTAGCACTCAAGGTGTACTTTAGCCATCCTTTTTATATTTGAATGGGGTCGGTCGACCACGTGCGGGCCGAGGGCTTCGTCAGCCATTCGGATGTCGTGCACGCTCGGGACTCTCGGCCAGTGAAAGTGGTGTGACATTTTCAGTTGAGCGTCCCATGTACTCTGCGCTCGGGGGAGAGTCCCCACTAGCTTATGCTAGGCGCTAACATCAGGGCAAATTTTGCCTTCGAGGGGAAGAAAAGGAAGAAAGACGAGCTTCCGGCACGGTGTGACATTTTTCTCTCGCACTTAGATCATTTCAAAGATTTAGTTGAAAGTTTATTGTTGTTGTCCATAGTGCCTGGTGAAGATTAAATTATCGGAATTATTTCAAATTGTTGCCATCACCCGATTAGCAACTTCGCTTATGCGAAGAAGAAGAGGAGGAAGATGATGATGAAGAAGAATAAAGAAACGGAAATTATTTTAAAAATTTTTTTTTGGTGCGGAGGAGGAAGGGGTTTTGTTTTTGTTAATATTTTCGGACATGACAGTGCCGCAACTCACGGTTATGCTCGTGTCACTTATTTTTGTTCCGTAGTTTAAAAGAAGGAGATAATTAAAAAGAAGAAGAAGGAGGAATGTGAAAATGGAAAAATGGAATAGCCTTTCTTGAAGTCAAAATCGGACAGTAGTTTCTCTCGAGCCAGTCCCGGGGATTTTGTGTCCGGTTATGAGGGATTGGTCGACTTTTATTCGTCCTAATCATTTCCTTTGATTTCTTCTTTGACATTCTTGACATCCGGTTTTGAACCGGTTTATCTTAATAAAATTCATCTTATTCTTTTTTTAACAAGGGAATAATTATTGAAATTTATTTATACTTCAATTTTGGTGACGTGTCTAATAAATCAGTACTGCATAGAAAATTATGGGTTAATTTCTAACATCCAGCAAAAATGATTTTCATTAAAATACACGACATATAGTTATTAGAAGCATTTGTATTACTAATGTTAAAATTTTTAAAAAAGAGGATTGATGTTATTATTTTATAATTTTTAAAAAATTAATTTAAAAAAAAGGGAAAGCAAGACCGGGCTGGGGGCAACCAGCCTAGCCTTCTTTCTTTTTATTTCTTCCTCCTCTTTCACATTTGGGCGTAGCCCATTTTCCTTTATTTTATTTTATTTTATTTTATCTAGGTCTCTTCCTTTTTTTTTCCTTCATTTTTCTTGCGCTCGGGCTGGCCCATCTCCCTTCATTTCAGCCCGGCCCGCACGTGGTCTTCTTCCCCCTCACGCCGATCACGCCTCTGAAAAAAGGAGGTTACAGGCTAGAGAACAGAAGATCACGGGCAGAAGATCGCGAGGGGCCAGCGGCAACGTGATCCGTGGGTCGAGATCGGACTAGCCGGTAGAGAAAGAGAGAGCTCAGGGGTCTTTAGCGAGAGTCCAAGAGAGGTTAGGGAAAGGGAGACAGACCGAGAGAGTTTGAGAGAGATACCCCACAGAAAGGGAGAGAGAACCTAGGAGAGATAGCTGGCCACTGCCGGAGGTCTATCCGTCAGCCATCGTCCGCTGCAGCCCCTCCCCTCGAACCAGATACGAGGTCCTCGATCACAAATGCTCTGTTTTTTGTAGGGCGTCGGCTTGGAGCTCGTGGTCGACTAGTTCGCACGAGCTCTGATGCTGTCAATCCTTTATTGATGTTGCTGAGTGTTCTGGTATGCCTTGTTAGAAGTTTAGGCCTGTGTTTGAGTCTCAATCGAACCAAAAACCTCTTGTTTCCCTAATACACGCCCCTAATACACGCCCATTGTTCATTGAAATGCCTGAACGAATTTCGAGTCGTTATGACTGAGATCTACTGTTGTCGCTCAAGCTCAGTTGATCTTGAATGTTGATCTTGAATGTTGCTTGTGCCTAGTATTGCTTTTGTCATTCAAGATCATGTTAAATGCGAATGTTTTGCTCCTCAGTTGTGTTGAAAATTTCCTATAATGGGCTTATATTAATTAATTAATTTTTTATTTTAGATAATTGGGTTAATGAATATTCCAATATATGTTAAACCCTTAAGTGATCTTATTGAATTTGGTTATGGTATTTATTAATAACGAGCCTAGTTAAGCAGTAAAGTGTAGGCAATTGTGTTTAACTGAAGCCCGTAATGGGAGGGGCCTAGTTGACACGCTATTAATTAGGGTTATTAATAACGAGCCTAGTTGAGCAGCAAAGTGTAGGCAATTGTGTTTAACTGAAGCGTGTAATGGGAGGGGCCTAGTTGGCACGCTATTGATTAGGGTTTGCTAGGTCCCCTCTCTAGCCTATAAAAGGATAGGTTATACCTATCAGTCGCTGAATTCCATTAAAGCTGCTATACTGAAATATGTCATAGAGAGGAATATCTGGTATTCCAATAGATCGCTGATTACCATTAGTCTGATCTATTTTCTTTGAGTGAAGTTATGGCTCAAACATGTACGTTTTTAATTCCGATGTACATATAGATTTTGGTGTTTTACATTCATATATGGATCTGGTTGTTCTTGATTAATTAGTTATTTATGTAGAGAATTTCTACAAGTGGTATCAGAGCTAGTCATATATGATTGTAGAACCCAATTTTTTTTTAACAGATCCGATATGTTGTTTACCGTGTTTATTCCTTTTGATTTTGAGCTTATGTTAGTTTGTGATTTACAAGTTCTTATGCGATTTCGGTCAATCAAAGTACTTTTTTTTTCGGGTCAAATCAAATCAAAGTACTTATTAAATAGTTAAAAATAATGCATTAGAATGGAAGAGACAAGTTATAATGATGATATGTTTGATTTCTTGGATGATCATTGTTTAGTAATTTCGGATTTATTATGGACCTCTCTGTGCATATGTCCAAAAACGAGCTAGTAAAAAAGCTTTTTAGTGTTTGATGTCTTCACAACATTCGAAGTCGACTTGAAGAGCTTTCCAACAAGCCATAGAACGCCCCAATCCAGTGTTGGTTGCTATCCGAAATCATCATCCAAATTCAATTCAATAATTTGTAATAATGTTATGTTCAGTTCTGATATGCATGTTGTCCGCCTGTTGCTTTTGTCAATTTTTTTCCAATTTCGGTGTTGAGATCTGGAGGCCGACTCCTTCATGAAAAATGGTCATATAGGTCCTAAATTCAACATATAATGTTTTTGTATTTTTTGGAGCATGATTAATGGATGAAAACCTTTTGCATAGATCAATCAATTTTGAAACTTGAGAACTTTTGTTCTACATGTTCTCACCATATATATTTTGTATATAGTTTTATTGAGTATTGAGTGAGAATTTCAAATTTGAAATTCTAGGGGTTCATAATTTTGAAAGGTTCTAAAAATTTTGAATTTTTTTTTCTATTGAATGATGTAGGTTAGAAATTGTTACATCAGTATTGTTATATAAGCTAAGTTTTTGGGCTCAAAATTGAGAAAACCAAATTTTCGGCCATGGATGGTAGATACGAAATTTTGAAGCTTGAATATGGACGATTTAGTTTGGTTTTTCTTCAATTAATTCGTCTTGGATTTTGATTGGATGCAAAATTGTCTTAAATACATGTGAATTCACTTTCTTAATTTTGTTAAACTCACCGTCAAGAAAAAGGAAATTCCAAGTTGGACTTGTTGACAAAATTATATGGTTTCCTACTCCAAGTTGCAATCAGTCTTTGCAAATTTATATTTTTGGCAATAGCGATTCCTGTGTTGTTGTAATGCGGGTGTTCAATGACTTTTTTCTGTATTTTTTTCCCTCTTCATGATTGGTTGCATGAACTCGGAATCAAATCGGAGTTGGATTCCTAGAATTGTAGTTGAGAATCGCATGTTCTTGCTATTGGAATTTGCAATTTTTTTTAAAGTTTTTGTAATTTTGCGAATTGGAGTCAAGTAGTTTGGGCATTAACAAAAACAACAAAGGGAATTGGGTGGCTCATACTAACCAATGACGATGATTTTCATTCTATAATGGTCAAATTTGGTCGACTGATATCCTTGGAGGTGAAGTTTCAATTTTGGAAAGACGACAATGATGGCAATCCATATTGGTGGAGCATGTATGATTTTCCAGGGCCCGTTTTGCTCCAATTTTTTTTAATATGCCTAATTTTTTATTTAATGAATATTTAGTATGGTTAATGTTAATTTTGGCATATTTAAAATTTTATTTTGGCATATTTATTGTTATCCATATTTAATTCCATAAAAAATAATTTTGTGCCTATTTTTCCAATTTTTAATTTATGAAAATTTATTGTAGGGCATGAGGGATAGGATAACAATATTCACTTTCCCTAATTTAGCATAAATTATCTATACTTTCTTGCTTTAGTTTAAATAGATAATCTTAGATGCTTAATTGTGGAAATAGGCATATAAAATTGTGGTAAAAATTGTTGTTTGATAAATGCAATATGATTTTGGGAAGCACATGTCGTAAAGTGCTTCATATTGTTTGATGAATTTTTGGACATTGATTAAATGGAAAATTATTTACAAATTGTTAAATTTTGTAAATTGTTGAAGTTTCTTATTGATAAAAATTAGTATATACAATCATTTGCCCAAAAGGGGTTATTGTGTATATTAATTTGAAAATTGCATGAAGATAAATTCCAAAATTAAAATACAGGGATGTATGACTCAAAAAGATTTATCTGCTCAAAGGGGATAAATTTTTGAAAGTTATGTGTAATTCCCATCTATATTGATATATTAGAGATGATTGATGGGGATGTATGACTCAAAAGGTTTATCTGCCTAAAGGGGATAAATTTTGAGAGTTATGTGTAATTCCCCTCTATGTTGAGATAATTGAGATGTATAATTTAAATGATTTATTTGCCCAAAGGAGATAGATTATTGAAGATTATATGTAATTCTTCTTATCGTCTCTATATATATTGATATGGAAATGTATAATTTAAAGGATTTGTCTGACTAAAGATGATGGATCATTGACAATTATATGTAATTTTCCTTGTTGTTGTTTCGTAATCTTCATGTTGTGGAAAATAATTGTGCATTATACACTCTGCCCAAATGGGAGTTTGTGATGTGCTAATTATTTTGTTGAATTGCTCATTGCCCATAATTGATCTTATTGCATTATATGTGACAACACTACAGCTGTGTTTTATTTTAAGAATGACAAGATTATCAATGCGTTCAAACACATGAAGATCAAATATTATATTGTTAAGGATTTTGTCAAAAAGGGAGATATTATGATTGAAAATATTAGAACTAAATCCATGTTAGATGATCCTCTAACAAAATATTTACAATCCATTTTGTTTAAAGACCATGTATAAGAGTATGGGTATTTTAGACTTTTTAAAGCTCTTTTATTAGTAGGAGCTATGTATAGTTTGTCTTTCTAGATATTATAGTCATATGCAAAATGATAATGCTTTTACGATCTTTATTAAAGCATTTATTTTTGATTATCATCACTATTGATTCTATTGTTATCCTTTCTCCTGTTGATTGAGAAATGGAAATATGAAACAATATCTTTAAACAAATTTTAGTTTAAAGACGATTGTATGTCACTAATTAGGAGATTTCATATTAGAATGTGACATAGTTGTGCAATTTCATATTGTTTAGAAATTGCGCTAATGCAATTTCATGTAGTTGAGAAATTGTATTGAAGACCGATAAGAAATAGTGTATATATTTTTTATCACACTATTAGGCCCATAATCCATGAAAATATAATGCTTATTATATGTGATTATGGAAGGTCATGTGTTGCGGTATTTTCTTAACATGTTGATCGCCATAGTTCTATAATGAGGTTATATAGGATTGGATTGGTTTTGAGATGCTGTTATTGGAATATTATTTTTTCAAAAATTATGGCCACATAAAACAAATTTTCAGTTATTAGCACGAGTGTTGTTTTCAAAATAAAATCATTTTCAAAAATAAAAAAATTAATTAATGTAGCCCAAGTGGGAGAATGTTGGAAATTTCCTTTAATGGGCTTACATTAATTAATTAATTTTCTATTTTAAATAATTGAGTTAATGGATATTCTAATATATGTTAAACCCTTAAGTGATCTTATTGAATTGGCTTATGGCATCTATTAATAACGAGCCTAGTTGAGCAGCAAAGTGTAGGCAATTGTGTTTAACTGAGGCCCGTAATGGAAAGGGCCCAGTTGACACGCTATTGATTAGGGTTTGTTGGGTCCCTTCTTTAGCCTATAAAAGGATAGGTTATACGTATCAGTCGTTGAATCCCATTAAAGCTGCTATACTGAAATAGGTCATAGAGAGGAAGATTTTGCATTCCAATAGATCGTTGATTACTATCAGTCTGATCTATTTTCTTTAAGTGAAGTTATGGCTCAAAAATGTACGTTTTTAATTCCGCTGTACATATAGATTTTGGTGTTTTACATTCATAAATGGATTTGGTTGTTCTTGATTAATTTGTTATTTATGTAGAGAATTTCTACATGATTCTCACTCAATACTCAATAAAACTATATATATCATTCAATAAAAAAAATTCTAAATTTTTAGAACCTTTTTCAAAGCTAGTCATATATGATTGTAGAACCCAATTTTTTTTTTTATGAACAAATTCAAAATTTCTTCTCTTGAACTGAATGTTGTCATTATTTTTTCATATGGACTCTTTGATCGATTGATTTTGAAACCTTAGGGTTTTTATTTTACATGTCGAGATCTTTCCAACCATATATAATTTATATATTTTTATTGAGAATTGAGATAGTATTTCGAATTTGAAATTCTAGGGTTTGTACTTGAAAAAGTTCTAGAATTTTTAAATTACTTGCAATCGAATGAAGTATGTTATAAATTGTTGCATGGATATTGTAATATATATGTTTTTGAATTTTTTGGTTGCATTAAGGTGATTTTTTGAGCTTAAACTTGAGAAAATCCAATTTCGGCCATGGGTATAGATCAAAAACTTTTGAAGCTTAGATATAATCAATTTAGCTTCTTTGTTCTACGTTTAATTCACTCTAATCAATTTATAATGGTGTTAGAATCAAAACCCATGAAAAATCTCATAAAAATTAAGCATTATATATGTTTTTTTGAGCTTCGGGTCGAAACTCGGGTCGTGTGACCCGGTTTGCAGAATTCGGGACCCGACTTCAACCTCCAGCCGAGCTAGGAGGTCCTTTGGGCTTCGAAATTTTGGGCTGTGGCTGAATTTTCTAGCCCACCCGTTTCTGCCCAGCCACTGGACCTGTCTTCTAAGCTTTTGTATTTTGGGTTTCTAGAGTCTGGGCTTGCGCCCAGCTTCTCGAGTCTGGGTAGAAGCCCAGTTTCTGGACTTCTGGGGATTCTGGAAGAAGTCCCACGGGCCGGTGACCAGAATCTTCTGGCCCGAGCCCATTGGGCCTAAATATTTATAATAATAATATTATTATTAAGGCTTCGTTTGGCAACACTCCTATTTCTCTATTTTTCTGTTATTTTGTTCCTTAGAATAGAAAAATAATAAAAATCCGTTTGGAAACGCAAACTGATTTTTCTGTTCCCCGAAATAAAAAGTTGTTCTCGGGAATAGTTTTGGAGTAGAAATAAGAAGTAGATTTTTCCTACTTTTTATTCCTGGGAATAAAAACAAGAAACAATTTCTTCTATTGGAAACCCTAAATTGAGATTTCTTCTATTCAGTTGAGCCCAACCAGCCCCTCTCTATTCTCCGCCCAGCTCCGCCTTCCTCCACTCGCATCACCTCCGCCCGCCCTTCTCCGGTGGTGTCACCACCTCCGGTCACCTTGCCTTCGGTCACTTGCCTCCAGTCGCATTGCCTTCATTCACCTCGCATTTGCTCGCCTCTCTGTGGTCGGCTTTGGTGGTGTTGCGTCGCCTATGCTCACCTCTCTCCGGTCGCCTCTGGTTGAGTCGTGTCCGCTCAGCTCTCTCTGGTCGCGTCGCCTCCAGTCACTCGATTCCAGTCGCGTCAACTTCGTTCGTCTCTACTCACCTCTCTCCGAACGCCTTTGGTTGCGTCGCCTCCGCTCACCTCTCTTTGGTTGTGTCGCTTCTGGTCACTCGGCTTCAATTATGTCGGCTTCGCTCGCGTTGGCTCCACCCACGTTGCCTCTACTCGATTCTCTTCGGTTGCCTTTCTGCAGTTGCGTTGCCTGTGGTCGCATTGCCTCGGGTCATTTCTCTCTAGTCGCATCGGCTTTGATCGCCTCTCTCCAATCGCTCGCCTCTGGTCGCGTCGCATCTCTCGGTCACCTCTGTTCATGCGTGCCTTCTATCCGTATCTTCTCTCATGCTCATCTCACCTTGAATCCAAGTATTTCTCTTTGATTCCTTCTCTGCTTTTGAGTCTGAGAATAAATCCTTCTTTTTGTGTGATCTACTGTAGAGATCTAGTATTAGATGTGCTACGTTTATTGTCTACGTAAGTTCTTTTCACTGCCGAATTATCCATCTTTCATATTTGTCTCCATATCTAGTGTCTTGTCTATTGTAACCTGACGAATGACGCTTTGAAAGGGGAATTAAAGCTCACATTTTTTTTATCGCTTTTTGGTAGTGAAATCTAGTCGAGGTCGCTCCCATTGGTTGTTCCTGCACGTTTAGTTTGGCTGCAATTCAAAATTGTGTAGTTCGGGTGCAGATCGGTGAGTATTTTGCACTGCATTATGGATTTTTCTGGGCTAATGTTAGTTAGCGAGTTTTGTTTTTCTATGCAGCGATTTGCTTTTAGTTTTCACTTTTGACTGTTGTCTGTCTTGGCAAATGTCTAAATGCTGGGTTTTTCAGTTCCATTGTCTATGAACTCAATGTTTGATGTTTGGTCTTGGCATAGAGTTAGAGGGGGAAAGTACAATGACTAGGAATATTCAGAGTGAATTTCATGGGAAGATCTGTGAGAATTTCTCGATTCATTTGTGAATTCCTCAGATGCTGAAGTTGGCTTGCTGGGTTTAAGTGTCCCTCTATTTGTTTTGAGCAATAATGGATTGTGAGAATAAATCCTCATTTTCAAGTCAAAACTAGTTGTTGGCATTCCATTTTTTTGTGAGTTCTCTGTAACTTTCTCACATGTCTGTGTTTTGTTGCCCCTGTGACTCCTGTAGAAGAATTTTTCATCTCACTTCGTAGATGTAAACCTCTATTTTGCTCATAAAAGAGCCAGGCAATTGTGATTTCGTTCTAGTGAAAGCATATTGATGGTGAGGGTTTATGTAGTTTTCTGGAACTTGAAAGAATTGATAAAAGATAGGAGCATTTTATCTGTGTTCACCACGATAACAAGCAAAGAAATCTCTCTTACGAAAGCTTTGGACATTCTTTCATTCCTCGGGGCATCTCTTTTGTTATTTTGTGCTTGTTTAGAGTAGAACTTGATTTGTTGTTAAAAATAATCGACTCATTTAAAAGCCATTTGTAGACCGTCAAATAACTTAAAATATCAAGCTTGATCTATCTATGTATCTATCTGTGTGTGTGTGTGTGTGTGTGTGTGTGCGTGTGTGTTTTGGTCCCTTTCCTCTCCTTGTTTTTATGTTTTTGATTGTCTCCATCTTAAGGAGCGGAAACGACGGACCAACAATGAAGAAGAAAGAAAGAGGGGGTGAGGACCTTGAGGGACGTCTTCGGTGTGGTAGAGACGTTTCTCTTGAATTCTCTATATTTGTGTCTCTAAAAAATCAATTTATTTTGCGGTAAATATACCAACTTTGAAAAATATTGTTCATGAAGTCATTTTTCAGGAAGCTGCCTTTCCAAGCTGGACTGTCTTCGAACTGAGCCACAGAAGCATCACCACGTAGCAAGCTTGGCAACAAGTTAAATAATTGTCTCATTATCGGGTAAGATTTATACTGCGCAAGTGTCACAATTGACTTGTTATATAACATTGATGACTTAGGGAGTTTCCAACTTGCTAATGCAACTTGCTGCAAAATACGTGGATTTCTCTTTTCTGCTTTACAATATTAGAATCGAAGTCTTTCATTGAAACTTCGACTTTATATAAACATTTTGTAGTAGGAACACTTGGTTTGTGCTGAAAGAATAGATCTTCTATATTTTCTTGATACAATGTGTGACGAATTACACCCAAAATAATATATTCATGGACTGATGGAGAAAGAAATTTTGTATATATGTGATGGATGAACGAGAGCAAATATATTGAGTAATCATTTACAAAATCATAGATGAATAGATGCTTTTCATTTAAAAGCAAGCCAGCGTTCTTCAACCAGTTTATTACCATGTATTTTGTGATAGTCCTTGAGATATAATTTGACAATTGCGAACCTTTAGTGATTACTCCTTGTGTTCTGTGTGCAGATTAAGAGGGAGATCAAAATACCTTTGTGGTGGACCTAATTTAGTGAAGCAGTCCAGGTATTGTTAGAGATCTTTAGTCAAAAACCCCAAGTCTGATTTTTGAATATGTCAATAACACAGATTTCAAAGTGTGATATTCGACCCTTTCTGACTAAGATATTCGCTATTATATTTATGAACTTTGAAAGGCAAGCCTCTCCCCCTCCCCCCTCCCAAAAAAAAAAAAAAAAACTCATTTACAATTGTTTTTGTCCTTAACTTTTTTTCTCTACTTGTTTCTTGGGCTCTTGTTGTTGACTATAAGTGGTGCCTGTAGTTGAAGCCTATAACTTTAAGATTAGTTTTGATTTCGATCTTTCTAACAAATGTGAGTAGCGAAGAAATCTTATGACTTATTTTACTGTAAAAGATATTGTTGATGTTTACAACAATATTGCTGTCTTTTTGCAATCCTTTAAAATTTCATATATGATTGTTTTTGCTTTTTGCTTAGCTTAGTGAGCTTGTAGGAAGCTATGAGTATGACATCCCAAAAAGAAGCATTCAACGCAAAGTGGACTGAGTCTTTAACCAACTTGTATGTTAGTTTGTTGGTAGAAGAGGTCAAAAAGGGAAATCGCACCTCTTCTACTTATAACAAAGCGGGGTGGAATAACATACGGATTGAATTCAATAAACGGACAGGACTCCAATATACTCAAGTGCAGCTCAAGAACAAGGCGAACAAATTGAAAAAATAGTATGGTAGTTTTAAGAAACTTCTTTCACAATCCGGATTTGGCTGGGATAATGTGAGCAAAACAGTTGTTGTTAATGATTTAAGTATATGGGAACCTCACATTAAGGTATGATTCAAACTTTGGTCATTTTAAGTTCATTGTAGATGTACATGGCAAGATGTTTGCTTATGTTGTTAACGTATGTCATTGTTTTGAAAACTACAAGATAATACTGAGTGGGAAAAATTCAAGAAGGATGGGTTTCCTCAATATGCCGACTTATATATTATATTTGGTGATACATATGCTACTGGAGAGCATGCAACAGCAAATGCCAAAGATTTTGTGTTGTCGGACGAACTTGGCACTAATGGTGATGATGCAGACTATGGTCGAGAAAATATAAATGAACATCATGTTACTAAAGAAGCCTTTACACCCGATACCACTCCAGTTCATGACAAGCATAACTTGGATAGAACTCCAAGTAGTAAGAGGAGAAAAAATAGTCACTCATTTGGTGTTGCTAAGACTTGCAAAGCCCTACAAGAGATGATCAAAACTAGGGCTAGTCTATCTGTGAGTGGTTCTGTCACCTCACAAGCCCTATCACCACCTATAGACTCATTTTTAATATCTACCGTGATTGATATCTTAGTAAGCATGCCTGAATTAGAGCAAGATCTTTACAACAAAGTAGTGGAACGAGCATGCAATAGTTTTGCATGGAGGGAGGCTTTCATCAAATCCCCGTCTGAAAGGAGAAATGGACTTCTCCGGTGTCTTTAGTAGATGTTGAGAAATGTACAATGGATTGTGTTGGGTTTCTTTTGACTATCACTTATGTTATCGATTGTTAATTTGTTTTTAAAGATATTGATGTTGATACTCTTGTATTTGTGTGGTGGCTTGGATAGTATGGTTTATGTGGAATTTTTTATATTTAGTTTATTTTGACTCCATGATTTATGTTATTGATTTTTGTTGGTGGTTTTTTTTTTAACATATATCTATATTGATGCTCTTATATTTGTGTGATGGTATAGGTACTATGGAAGGGGGATCAAATAGTGTGTCTAATGAGGATATAACAGCGGTTGAATAGTACTTGGAAGAGTTTGATATTGACATAATGATAGCATGGTTGTGTCTTGTTATGTTGAACGTGTGTGTGCATACGAAAGAACTTATTAGGGACAGTAAATTGTCAGGACCCGAATGGATAAGAGAGATTATTTATGAACATTCAGATAGAATATATGAAGCATTCAGGTTGGAGAGACATGTTTTTCTATACTTATGTGATTTAATGAGGGAAAGAGATTGGTTGAAAGATAGTCGATATGTAAGGGTAGATGAACAAGTTGGGATTTTCTTATTTGTGGTTGGTCACAAAAGCTCTAACAGAGATGTATGTGAGAGATTTCAACGTTTGGGAGAAACAATAAGTAAGTATTTCACTAGAGTGCTGAAAGCATTAGTCAAACCGTCGAAAGAGGTTATCAGGCCACCTTTCTTTGATGTTGTTCTGGAGGAGATTCTTATTGATCCTAACCATAAACGCTACTTCAAGGTATTATTTTTCTATCGATTTTAGACCATTAAATACATATAGCTAATAATCTTGTGTAACGCTAGATTTTTATAAAATTACAGGGTTGCATTGGTGCTATTGATGGCACCCATATTAGTGCTTCCGTCCTAGTGTCACACTAAATCCCATTTAAAGGCAGGAAATAAAGTACCACTCAAAATGTGATGTGTACTTGTTCATTTGATATGAAATTTACTTACATGTATGCTGGTTGGGAAGGATCTGCTAATGATTGTCGGGTTCTCTCGGCAGCACTTGAGACTCCTTGACTGAAATTTCCTCGAGCACCACTTGGTATTTGTTTTGTCTATATGAACTAATTTTCTTTATGATTGTATAGCTATTGCATATCGCAACAAATTTGTATATCTTCTTATAGGTAAATATTACGTGGTAAATTCTGGTTATGCAGCACTTCCAAGATTTTTAACTCCATTTAAAGGTGAGCGGTATCATTTGAATGATTACAGGGGTAGCAGGAGACGGCTTAGAACAGCCAAAGAACTGTTCAACTATAGACACTCTTCATTGAGGAATGTCATTGATAGGTCATTTGGGGCATTAAAGAATCGCTTCTTCATTTTGAGACACATGCCTCTATTTGCAATTCGAAAGCAAGCATTTATTGTAATTGCATGTTGTGCTCTCCATAATTACATTCGCGACCAAGACAAGATGGACAAAAACTTTGCTCAATATGGAAATCCGAACTACCCATTTAGACCTACACAGGAGGAGATTGCAGATGATACATCACTCAAGGGGCGGCTGAGATAAACATGATCAGGAAAAATATTGCAAACAAGATGGCAAGAGATCACAACATGGATGGGATTCCATGACTTTGTATTTTTGATTTTTGTAATGTGTTTGTAAACTATTATGAATACATTTCTTGACTTTGTATTTCTAACTTTTGTAATGTGTTTGTAAACTATTACAAATACATTTTTGTTAATTGTATTAACGTCATTCAATTCTATATTATTTTATAGAAACACGTCTTATCTATTTTGGTAAATGATGTGTCAAGATGGATAATCATTGATTATCCTATAGCAATAAAGATTCGCTAAATTGTTGAGTTTTAGAAAAAGAAATTGACATGCTTCGATTTGCAGGTGTAGCTTGAGCTTACCAATCATTCAGAGGGGTAAAATGCAAATAATCTCTAGCAAAAGCAAATGCTCTAGCCTTAAGAATTAATTGCATTTAATTAGACAACTTTATGCTTTTGATTAAAACAAACTTTCCTAAAGAGGGATGAAAAATAAAATAAATGATCTAGAAAAGATCTACTTTGGTTGCTTGGGTTGAGATTTGTGGTGAATGTTAAAACATAGAATCATTTTTCTTTTTATTCCAGCACACAATAATGGTCTCTTGACTATTAAAAAATAAAATAAAATTGGGAATAGCAATCTTATTAATGGAAATATACAAAAGAGGGAAAAAGTTTATATGAACTAATCCTTAATGCAAATCTATAATTAGTGTAATGAGATTTTGATCTTGTCAATTTTATATAATCTCTAATCTATTATTCTAATCTCTTCATTTTTCTTTTTTCTTTTTTAAAATTAAAATTGGACATAGAAATAGAAATAGAAATTTCGTGCAGTTTTTACCAAATGGATTTCTATTCTTTTACTATTCCAGAAATAGAAATTTCGTGCAGTTACCAAACGCATTTTTTTGCTCAGAAATTGTTATCCGGAATAGAAATAGAAAAGAACTATTTCTGAAAAGAAATTGTTCCCGGGAATAGAAATATTACCAAACGCACCCTAAATATTATATCAATTTTTTTTAAAAAAAAATTGTTGCAAAAATTGTTGTTTGATAATTGCAATATGATCTTAGGAAGCACATGTTGTTAAGTGCTTCATATTGTTTGATAAATTTTGGGCATTAATTGAATGGAACATTATAAAAAATTTTGGAGTTCCTATTGATAAAAATTAGTATATATAATTACTCGCCCAAAGGGGGTTATTGTGTATATTGATTTGAAAATTGCATGAAGATAAATTCCAAAATTAAAATATGGGGATGTATGACTCAAAAAGATTTATCCACCTAAATGGGATGATTTTTTTTTTTTAAAGTTGTATGTAATTCCCCTCTATATTGATATTAAAGATGATTGATGGGAATGTGTGACTCAAAAATTTTATCTATCCAAAGGAGATAAATTTTGAGAGTTACGTGCCATTCCTATCTATGTTGAGATAATTGAGATGTATAATTTAAAGGATTTGTTTGCCTAAAATGGATGGATTCTTGAAGATTATATGTAACTCTCCTTATCGTCTCTATATATTAATATCATAGAGATGTATAATTTAAAGGATTTATCTGCCCAAAATGGATGGATCATTGACAATTATATGTAATTTTCTTTATTGTCGTTTTGTAATCTTCATGTTATGGAAAATAATGGTATATTATACACTCTACCTAAATGGGAGTTTGTAATGTGTTAATTATTATGTTGATTTGCTCATTGCCCATAATTGATCTTATTGCATTATATGTGACAACATTACAGCTGTGTTTTACTTTAAGAATTACAAGATCAGCAATGCGTCTATACACTTGGGATTAAATATTATACTGTTAAGCACTTGGTCAAAAAAAGGACATTATGATTGAAAATATTAAAATTGAGTCATGTTAGCCGATCCTCTAACAAAAGATTTACGACCCATTTTGTTTAAAGATTATGTAAAGAATATGGGTGTTTTAGCGTCTTTTGATCTCTTTTGTTAGTGGGAGTTATATAGTTTGTATTTCGGGATATTATAGTTATATACAAACTAATAATGCTTTTATAATGTATATTAAAGCATTTACTTTTGAGGATCATTATTGTTGATTTTATTGTTATCATTTCTCTTGTCGACTGAGAAATGAAAATATGAAACAATATATTTAAACAAATTTTAGTTTAAAGACGACTAGATGTCATTAATTATGAGATCTCATGTTGAATTGTGACATAGTTGTGCAATTTCATGTTGTTTAGAAATCGCACTAAGGCAATTTCATGTTGTTTAGAAATTGCGCTAATGCAGTTTCATGTCGTTGAGAAATTGCATTGATGACCGATAAGAAATAGTGTATATTTTTTGATTACATGTTGGCACTGTTTTTTACTACACTATTAGGTCCATGATCCATGAAAATATAATGATTATTATATGTGATTATGGAAGGTCATGAGTTGCGGTATTTTCTTAACACATTAATCGACATAGTCTTATAATGAGGTTATATAGGATTGGATTGGTTTTGAGATGCTGTTATTGAAATATTATTTTTTCAAAAATTGTGGCCACATAAAAAAAAATTTCAATTATTAACTCAAGAGTGTTGTTTTCAAAATAAAATCGTTTTCAAAAATAAAACAAATTAATTAATGTATACCAAGTGGGTGAATGTTGGAAATTTCCTATAATGAGCTTACATTAATTAATCAATTTTTTATTTTAAATAATCGGGTTAATGGATATTCCAATGTATGTTAAACCCTTAAGTGATTTTATTGAATTGAGTTATGGCATCTATTAATAACGAGCCTAGTTGAGTAGTAAAGTGTATGCAATTGTGTTTAATTGAAGCCCGTAATGGGAGGGGCCAAGTTAACACACTATTGATTAGGGTTTGCTAGGTCCCCTCTCTAGCCTATAAAAGAGTAAGTTATACCTATCAGTTGCTGCTATACTGAAATATGTCATAAAGAGGAAGATTTGGCATTCCAATAGGTCACTGATTACAATAAGTCTGATCTGTTTTTCATCGAGTGAAGTTATGGCTCAAACATGTACGTTTTAACTCTGATGTATATATAAGCTTTGGTGTTTTACAATCATGTATGGATCGAATTCGTTATTGATTTATTGATTATTAATATTGAGAAATTTTTACATGAAGCTTGGTTTCCTCCTTGTCCACATGAAAAACATAACGATAACATTTGGTTCAAGAGAAGAATTTCGAATTTGTTCATAAAAAGAAAATAATTTTGGGTTCTACAATCATATATGACTAATTCTAATACCACATGTAGAAATTTCTCAATATTAATAATTAGTAAATCAATAACGAATTCCGATCCATACATGATTGTAAAACACCAAAACTTATATATACAGCGGAATTAAAACGTATTTGTTTGAGCCATAGCCTCACTTGATGAAAAACATATCAGGCTGACAATCTATCGGAATGCCAGATCTTCCTTTCTATGATTTATTTTAGTATAGCAGCTTTTAATGGGATTAAGCGACTGATAGATATAACCTACCCTTTTATAGGCTAGAGATGAGACTTAGCAAACCCTAATCAATAGCGTGTCAACCCGCCCCCCCATTACGAGCTTCGCTAAACACACCGCTTTTCACTTTGCTTTGCTTCCAACTAGGGCTCCGTTATTAATATATGCCATTGTTGACACCCGAATTTTTATTTATTTTATTCTAATTCCCCATTTATGTTGCACTTATAAATACATATTAATTTACAAAAAAAAGATTAAAAAAAGAAAAAAAATCGGATGGGCTCAGTTCAGCCCAGTCCTCTATTTGCCCATTTCTTTTTCTTTTCCTTCTTCTTTTAGCCCACCTTCCTCTTATTTTGGGCCTGGCCCATCTTCCCTTGGATTCTTCTTTGTCTCCCACGTTCACGCACACACGGGAAGGACACCGCAGAACTCGGATAGGAGCAGAACGTGGGGGGAGAGGGCAACGAGGCTGCTCGAATGACACCCCACCACCGAGAGAGAATCGGACGGAGAGCTAGAGAGAAAGGGGGCAAGAGAAAGCCGAGGGCGGTTCGGAAAAAAAACGGGGGGATCTGAGAGAGACAGACAGAAAAGAGAGAGCCAAGTGAAAGGAGGCGGGGGTTGTGAAAAAAACAGATCGGAGAGGACTGCGAGAGGACTTCGAGAGACCGAGAGAGAGAGAGTGAACTGCTCGAGAGAACCCGGGTTCTTCAGAGAAGGATTCGGGGAAGGGGAGCAAGAGCTGAAGAAGGTGTCGTTTGGGAGAGAGCGTCAAGAATTTTGGACGGGATCTTGGCTTCGGCGAAAGAGCGGGAGAGAGTCCAAGCGAGGCGGTGACTGAAGAAGAGCAAGAGAGCTTTAGCCGACACCCTTGGCCGTGCGCAAGCTCTGTCCGACGGCCCTTCAGTCGGCGCCCTCCAACTATACCCGGTAGGCCCTTCTTTGTGTTCTATTTTTACCTTATCAGCGCACACCAAGCCGGAGCTCGCGGCCGCCCAGCTCACTCGAGCCCCGGCCCCTGTCGTCCCTCCATTAAGGTTCCTCTGCATGCTGCCATGTCTATCTGGAAGCCTAGTACCGGTCTAAGTTCGGTTTGAACCGGAAACCCTTCGTTTTACTCATGCCCGCCAAGTGTTTGATGAAATGCTTTAGAGAAAGCCAAAGTGTGTCCGTAATTTCAGTCGAAAACCGATACGTTTTCATGCCCTTTTATCTATAGAATCATTCCGTATTCGTTCATATTCGAGGTTCCATGATGATTTGTATGAAAAAACCCGTGTATCGTCGAATCGGTGAGGGTTTCGCGGTCCCGGTTATGGTATTAGTGGCCGCCGGAGTTTGTGGCCGACGGCGGCCGATGTCGACGGGGTGAGTGGCTGACAAAAGGGCGGTGTCACGGTGAGGAGAGAGGAACCATGGTGGTTTCGGTTGGAATCGAAGGTCTTTCGAATCAAAACAAAAAGAGGAGGAAAAAATGCAGGTGAGGGACGTCGGGCGTGCATGGGGAGGCATGCAGGCGTGAAGAAGAAGAAGGCCAGGAAAGAAATAAAAAAAATTAAACAAAAAAAAATAAAAACAAAAAGCTAAAAACAGGAAAATGGAAAGAAAGGGAAATGGGCTGTGGCTTTCTAATGTTCGGCTGGTCGGTGGGCTTGTGCATCATGGGCCATGGTGACAGATTGTTAAGATAAGATTAGGAATTGGATGTGGGCTTATTTTGAGAGAAGCATTTTCGCGGGCCATCTTGGTTATTTTTGAGTGGGCTTAGGACCGGCCCGATTTGTTTTAGTCCAGCTCGGACCGATAGGGTCCAGGTCGATTTAGTAGGGTCGAGTCACCCGACCCGGTCCGAATCACTTTTTTAATAAAAATTAAAAAAATCTAAAAAAAAACCAAAAAATTTCAGAAAATCAAAAAAATATTTTAAAAAAATCAGAAAATTCCAAAAAATTAATAAATATTTTTCTTAAATTTTCAGAAAAGTCAGAAAATATCAAAAATCTTGAAAGCTTGTTTTATTTAATTTCGGAAAATTCGAAAATATTAAAAATTCAGAAAATTCAGAAAAATTCCAAAAAAAATAGAAAACCCTTAAAAAAGAAAAAAGACTAAAATTGAATAAGCCTTTATGGCTCTACAATAGGTTTTTCTAGTTTACGTTATTAGGATTATTCCTGCACCTTATTTTTGCGATGACATTTTGAACGTTATTTTCTTACCTTAGAATGGTTAGGACAGATCTTAGAATTCTCGAATATGTTGCCATGACCTCATTAATACATGATCAAGTTAGGTATCGAAAGGGCGTTAGTCATATGATTAACGTAATCAAGTCCCCGACCCTAGATCCTCTAGTTGCGTAAAAAGCGAGACACGCTCCCATGTCTCGCCTGGTTCCTAGTCGACCTCAATAGACTAATGGTGACTCCTTGTTTGAAATTTTTTACGAATATCCCAACGTCGCGCGGGGTATGGGCTTGGGAGAGCCCGAGTTAATTAAGGACCATCGGCCTGAAATTAACAATACCCCTAAACCTATTATTATTTAGAAAATTTTAGGTTACGACAGCCATAACCCAATTCAATAAGATCACTTGAGGGTTTAACATATATTGGAATATCCATTAACCTGATTATTTAAAATAGAAAATTAATTAATTAATGTAAGCCTATTATAGGAAATTTCCAACAAGTTGATCTTGAATGTTGCTTCTGCCTAGTATGTTAGTCTTGTCCGAACTTGAATCCCGCACAAGTGTACATCCCCTCTTATAGCCGATGCATACCACTTGTTCGACAAGATGTGTTAAAGAAAACTGAAGAGCAGCTCATGTTTTAGCACAAGACCGATCCGTTTAAGGTCCTATATCTGTTGAATTGTGTTTGCTTTGCTCGTACTCATATTATTGTGGTATGTTTGCGTGAAACATTTGTGTTTTATCAAATCGACGAGGGTTTTTCGTTGCGTTGGAAAATAGGTTGATGGTCGCTTGAGTAGGTGGCCGGTGGAGGATGGCGCTAGTCGGAATGTACGATCGGCAGACGGTGGTGGTTCTGCAATGGAAGAGATGGCGGTTGCTTCCGCCGGTGTTGTCGTGTGGGTGAGATCCGGGGTGAGGCAAGCTTCGGTGATGAGTCGAGTGGGTGGCGTGCTTCTTGGAAGAGGAAGACCGAAGAAAAATTAAAAATAAAAGAAATTGAAAATGGTAATAAAAGTAGAGAAGAAGACGAGATGGGAAGGAGTGAATGGGCGTGGGTTTAATTGATTAATTAAGCTTGGGCTAGAACGAGTTTGTTTGGGTTCTGATGGATGTGGGCTGGAGATGGCTGGGCTAAGATTGATAAAGAAACTTCGGCTGAGTAAAAAGAGTTGAAATTTTGTCCAATTTGTTTTAGTCCGCAGCAAAGGAAGGCAACCAGCAGGAGCAAAGGAAGTCTGGTTAATAATTTGCTGAAGAAATATTTGAAGTCATTAAGGAACGTCCAGCTATAAATGCAAAAGGATAGCTTGCAAGTTGAAATTTTGAAAGTTAAAAAGGTATTACTTTTTGGACCACACTTGAATAATATCCTTCGTGCTTTCATTTATCCCTTTCTTCATAACGTAAAATCCAACGACCTCCAAGGACAACCCGAGAATTTGCAGGAACAACCCTCTATATCAAGTCATAGATCGTCGCTGGAGTCATGTCAATCCTCCTTCGGCATGCCATTTTCGTACGGCCCGTTGCAGCAATCATAGAAGCCCCGGACGATGAAGAAACTATACGGACCCAGTGTGAGGGTCAATCTCATATTTTGAATTTTCAGCCCCACATCAAACGATTGGGACGGTGAGCTCGTGCTGGCTCCGTTCCCTATTCTCTAATGGCAAGCTTAGAAAGAAGAAGAAAGAGACCTGGACATCCCAAGTATCAAACTTTGACACGGAGAGACACTTAAGTATTAAAAGTTCAGAAATGTACACTTAAGTGTTATAATCGGAGAAAAAATGGATCATTTAAGTGCTAACGGCAATAAATTCCAACCAAAATAATGACGTGGCATTTTTCTGGCAAGTTGAGCTTGAAATATCATTTTGGGTACTGATGTGGCTAGATTAGTCTAAAATGACGTTATTTTGGCTTGAATTCGATTTTTATATAAATATTAATTAAATTAAATTACAAAAAAAATTAAAAAAGAGGTCTAAGGGCGTTGGGTGAGGGCCGTTGGCATGAGGGTTAGCAACCCTCGCCTAGATTTGGGAAAGGGTCGTCGCCCTCTGTTTGCTTTTGGCGAGGGTCGGTCATTGCCTAGATATCGGTGACTCTCGTAGCCATTGCCGCCGCCCCACTAGTGATGAGATGGCAACCACATGTGGGGGAGCCCCCTCCCACCTGTGCAATGCTTTTTTTTTTTTTTTTTTAATTAATATTATTTAATTAATATTTATATTAAAAATCGAATTCGAGTCAAAATGACGTCGTTTTGACTGAATCTAAGCTGACTTAGTTTTTCGGTGAGCCATATAGCCGACTTATATCATTAAAAAAAAATCACATCGGATTTTTGGCCACCTTGGTTGAACTTGGCATTTAATGGTACATTTGGTAACATTTTGTTCCTGGAAATAATTTCTTTTCAAAAAATAGTTTTTTCTATTTCTATTCCTTAGAATAATTTATTAGTAAAATAACACGTTTGGTAATTGCATAGAATTTTTATTAGTGGAATAAAAAAATAGTAGGAATATGTTTGGTACGATTTATAAATTTTTTTGTGATGTAAAATTTCTTTTGATTTTTTTAATAATTTTATAAGATTTTTCTTTTTCTTTTCTTTTTTTTTTTTCCTTTGTTCTTCTTCTAGCATTGGTGGCAATCGACGGCTGGCGCCGGCGACTAGTGACTTGGGGGTGGCGACAACAACCGGTTAGAAGAGAAAGAAGAAGAAAAGAAAAAACTTATTCTAGAAATTATTCTCGGGAACAAGAAGCTACTTTTTTTTCACTTCTTGTTTTTGTTCTAGATCTATTACCCGGAACAATATTCTATTTCGGGGAATATAAATGTTAACTAATGTTACCAAACAGATTTCTGTGTTTTTTATTTTATTTTATTTCAGGGAACAAAAGAACAAAAAAAGTAGAAAAACAGAACCGTTAACAAACGGTGCCTAAATGTCCTAAGTTTCTAAAAAAGTGGTACTTAAGTATATTTTTTGGAACATTTGGTATTCAAGTGTCATTTCTGTCAAGTTTTGACACTTGTGTTGTACTTTTGTCGAAGAAGAAATGAGTTGTCTTGATCAATCCGTTTTTTTAATTTACATTATCAACACAGAGAGAAAAAAGAAGAAGAAATGAGCTTATTAATTTGCTTCTAGATTTGATGCATGTGTTTAGATAAGATCTCGTGAGGTAGATCTGGTTGGCTTGATGGAATTAGCATGCTTAAGGTTCTCGGAAAGAATTTCAGGAAAATATAATGTACGCGTCTCTACTGCAGATGCATGTTCAAAAATCAGGTTTTGTTTTCTGACAGCGGGCCCTATATGCCCCCAACTAGCACCTTGTCGTCTATCCAGCTGAAAATTGAATGCTGTTGGCAGTTGTTAGTATAACTTGTAAATTCATCTTGTTTTGTGCACTTTTGAAAAAAAATTGGACTTCTAAGCGATAGGTGAAAATTAGATAAAATTTGCAAAGTAGCAAAAATATATGAGCCAAAAGAATTTGCATAATTGCATCATATTCATTGTGTATTTTTTTGTGTGATTTTGTTTTTTTGTCTTTTAGATTTAGGGGATGTAGAGAAAGCAGAGTACTTTGAAAGAAAATATTACTCATAAGGAGTAATGAGGAGCCAACAGATGGTGATGGTGTAGATCCCTCGTGCTCAAAGCTATATGCATCATGCTGTTTAATTTGCTCCTAATGAATGGTAATATGTAATGCATAATTTGTATGTTCAAAGTTTATATTGACAAATATCGCGATGATTCCCGAGCATTGTTCTTGGAACATTTGCACTATGTTGTCTTGAATGCTATGGATGTGTCTTTTGATTTTCTTGGTATCCGTTCGTATTCCTCATGAAACCTAGAGGCCATGAGCTCTTCGTCATCTTCAGAGAAGTATCATTGCCAAACTTCCCTTCGACATCCCTGGTAAAGAATCCCTGAAGATGGCTTCCCTCTAAGTGCCACTGATATCTTCCTCATCATTTGCGAGAAGGGATCTGTATCAATCTCCATCCTTTTTCCTCAACAAATTTAATCTTCCCTTAGCATATTGCTTCTTGGACTGCCTTTCTAAAGACATTGCAATAGTTAATGCTATGACTCCAAGAATGATACCACTTGCAATATCTTTTGTTGGCTATCTCCTCCTTTCTCGGGATAATTTGACCCTCGGTTAATCCTATTACTCCATCCTTCATGAGAAGGTCGAAGATTTCATCCAAACTTAGTCACGTCAAATGAACACTTCCGAGTGTCTTTAGCCCTTACCATCATTGAATCTTTCACCCTAGCAGGCTTTAGGGCTTGCCAAACATAAGACTTGTCCAGAGTTATTCTAGCAACCGACATTGGCCTCTTCTTGGTCGTTTTCCTCTTCTGAGTTTTCATTAGGATTGTATATCACCGCATTCTACTTGTAATCTTTGTACAGCTTCTTCTCTTTTCCTTCCACTTATTTTCAAATCAAGTCACTGCGGTGGTTAACAAAAACAAATCCATGAACTCCTCCTGCTTGGCAAGCCAATCCTTTAAGTTGAACTTGAGGCCATTCTTACCCAATTCAATGACTTCCTTTTCTGGAAGGAAGAACAAGCATTGATTCCTCATTTTCTTAAATCAAGCGACATATTGATCGACGGTTTCATTATTATACTGCCTGATTGTCACTAAATCCAATAAATCACTTCGGGAATTGGATGATGAGATTGGGGATGAAATTTATTTTCCACCTCCTCCCAATTTTGAACTGACTTTGCTAGGAGTCCAGTGTACCACGTGAAGGCTGCCTTAGGCAACGATAGACGAAAAACAACCTTAGTCTGGTACCTTACAGCCCCTTGGATACTGGATATTGTCCACCCAATTGTGGTATGGTTTGCAATACATAGGCCTCGGCACACGTCCATCCAAACCCATCCACTGCATCACCAAAGGCAGTTTGTTCTATCATGCGCTGGTCCCTCAAAAGGTCTTGCTCTTGTTACCCTGATTGAATTGCCCCTTTGGCGAAGGAGGATGGGCTCCAAACTCCCTAGGCCCCCTTGTAGCCTATAAGGCTGGTATCCTGGAATAGGCATGAGAGATGGAGAAAATATTGGGTGTGTTTAAAACTCCACGTAGGATGGTGCAGCACACCATTCAACTGTCGACACGTGTCCATCCGGTCCACCCTGTCTCCTTCTCCTCTCTCTCTGTCAGATCCGGGCCCACATCTCTCACATCAACAGCAGACCCTCTCTATTCTCTCTCCTCTTCGTCCCATTCTTCCTCCCGTCGTCTCTCCTCTCTCCCCGTCTTCAACGCTCCACTCTCTCTCCTCCGCGAAGAAGTTATGGAGGAAAAAAAATCGCTCTGCTCTCTCTCCTCCGCGAAGAAGCGCTTCTTTGAGAGCGAACCACGAGCCGATGCCCCCGCCTCCGCCTCTGCCGTCGGCCCCGTCTCCGCCGTCGCGTTTTTCCCTCACTCTTCACGAGCCCCTCACTTTTCGCGACCTCCACTCTGCTCTCTCTCTTTTCTCCGCGAAGCGCCCCCTGCTCGCTGACGCCGACGTCGCCGTCGCCTCCCCGAGCCTCGCCGTCGCCCCTCAAGCAGATCGATTTTTTAACATTTTTTTTTCCTCCGTAAAGGAACGGAGGTTGAAACCAGAAGAGAGAGGAGAGAGGAGAGGGGAGAGGGAGGGTCTGCTGTTGATGTGAGAGATGTGGGCCCGGATCTGACAGAGAGAGAGGAGAGGGAGACAGGGTGGACCGGATGGACACGTGTCAATAGTTGAATGGTGTGCTGCACCATCCTACGTGGAGTTTTAAACACACCCAATATTTTCTCTGAGAGATGATTCGATGTTTATCACATTTGCTATGGGAACAGTATTGCCCTCTGGTCGATTTATATCCGGGACAAGCGGCTGCGGTGTTATTCCTTGCACATCAACCCCTGTTACCGAAGGATATACGATAACTCTTCCCGGATTGTTCCCATTCGTGTCTTGCATATGTCCAGGTGGATTCGTCAATCTGCTCGGGCCTAGTCGGTCTCTCTAAATACTCTGATTTGGTCATTTATGGCGTCAAGCCTCTGCAATATCTTGACTGGTTGCGTCTGTCCCAGACCGCCAGAACTATTGAATTGGGCAAGAGCAACAGTCAATGTAGACCCCGAGACCGTCTGGCCTTCCTGGGCCATGCTTGATTAATTCGGTGATTTGAACCCTGATGCAAGTTCGCTTACTAAGTTTGCAAAGAATGGGGGTAAGAACCTCATATCGATGATTGACCATGTGATTAGTCAAATCATGTTGCTCTTCAAACATCTTTTTCATAGTGGTTGAATTTGCAGCCAACACCCTCCTCTGTTCTTCAGTAAGATTCTTGGGGATATCCTCAGAAGTTACACCATATTGACATCATTAGCCGAGTCAGCAATCAAGTTGGATGTTTCAGATCGAGCAGGTCTCTCGCCTCGGGGACGGATTGTCCTCAATGGCGGCAATGCGATTTTCCTGATTCTTTGTTTTTGCCATCAATGCCTCCTCAAAATGGAATAAAGATGTCTTGCTAAGAAGGTTCTCGGTCGAAATATCCTTTACTGAAGGGTTAGATCTCAGTTCTTTTGTGTATATCAGATCCTGTATTGTTTCGGAAAAGGAAGTTACATATTCTATTCTAATGACTGAAAGTAAATACAAGATAAAATAAAAAATAATAGTCGAAGAATGAAAGTGTTGGGTTTTTGTTCAATTGTCCAGTCTCTTACAATGCTATTCTTTCGGCTATTTATAGCCAAGTATTGTGAATAACCGCTGTTTGACGATTAATATTTCAATTTCGAATCACCTGGGATATTTGGTAACTCGCCATTAAGTGTATGCTCTTAACTGCGGGGCCGTTGGCATCGAACACTTTCAAATTGCCTTCTTTCTTATCCTCCTACTCCCGATCAGTACCCAATGTCGAACTATCGATACTTGTGATGGTGGCATCCTCCAAACTCCTGTGGGCCGACTTCATCTATCTTGACTTAGTGGGTCTTGTCCTTACCCATAGCCCGCTGAGCCACTTTTTGGTATTAACACTTGCTCACAACTATTTGTTTGTATAAGTTTTGTTGCGATTGATTGCTACTTCAGTAAAATATGTCTCAATTAAGGTTTACTAGAAAGAGGTCTGAATCGAGGCAATTTCAGTCTGCATCCCCATTCTTAAATGGTTTGATAGCCGTATGTATATCTCCCAATTCCATCTTTCAACTTTTGCAGGTGAATTCATTTTCATTATGATAAGGACTTTGCCAATGATAACAAGCCAAGCTTGTTCGGAGGCAGACGCGAATTTTCTTTCGTAACAACTTCAACGAATTTTCATTATAAGAACATCAATATTCATTGCAAACACGACCGGTGAATGAATTTAACATTGTCATTCCTAAAAAAACTTTTCATTGCAACAAATCACGGTCACTGGGCCTATTTCTATTTACTAATGTCTCCTCTTCGCTATATGTATGCTGTTAACATTTCTGATTGAGCTCAAGACCACAAAGCAGAAGTTGACGGAGGGAAGAATTATGGATTGAATTTAGAAATCATCTGCTTTTGCTCCTTGGCACTAGTATGGTCGAAAGTCCCCCTCTTTTCCTTCTCCTCTTGTAACTGCTCAGAGTCAGATCACTAAACGGATGTCTAACCCATGCCACTTTTGCCATAGGGTATCAATTTCAGGTATCAAATAGAGTGTCTTCATCTCCGCTTCTTGCTCTGTTTCTTTCTTCAATTGCTATACGTCTTCTTGCTATTTCGGTTCTGGAATTTTGCTTCGGGGAGGATATGGCATAATTAATATAAAAAGGTAAAAATGTCAAAATTGACTCAGAAGATAGCCAATTTATCTGCTTCTAGGAAGCAAGTCCTTCAATCGCCGAATTATAAGCAATATCCCATTAGTCAATTCTTGGGTTATCCATTTGGCGTTCAAGGTAGACCAAACACGAGCTCTTCAAAGTTTTCAGCTGCAATGCTCACACGATTCTTCACTTATTCCTCTCTTTTTGATTTCTAATTGAGCAAATTCAAAATTTTCACTTGCACGACCAAGACCCCAAGATCTGAATCGTTGCCGGCATTGACTTCAACCCACCATCTTCGCCCCGATGTCAATTGAAGCATTTTGAGAAGTCTGATGTTGAGGAGGAAGCAGAATCGTCGATGTGAAAAGAGGGCTTTTGAAGCCCTAATTTGTTTTTCTTTTTTAAAGTATATGTTGACTCATAATTTTAATAATCCAACTCGGCTCCGAGTCATCAATTAATGCTCCATGTCATCACTTAACGGTTTGAACAGTGGAAGGACTAGGTTGAATATTTTTCAATAGTTCAGATACCAAATTGAACAAATCGAAAATCTAGAGATGAAATTGCACATTGGATGAAAGTTCAGGAACCATTTGTAACATTTTTCCTAGAATCTATTTGAGAATAAGCACCATTGATAAATTGAAGTGTTGGGAATTGGGATGGATATGAACAACCAACTTTGCTAAGTTTCATTTCGAACTTACACTTAAATTGATAGGAAACAACTTGCATTGGCCAAGTGGTATTATAATGCTTTTTTATAATTTCTCTGTATTAGTGGATATCTCGTACTGCTCCGTCAAAAGACGGGTTTTTTTTTTTTTTTGGTAAAAAAAAACTTCATTGATAGTCATCCAAAGGAAGGAGTACATTCATTTCCGAAATCTAAGCATAACAACAATGATAAGGGGTGTGGTGGCGTCGAAGCCCAATTATTGGGGAGATTTCTGGCCCGGTGGGTTTTAGCTACCCAATCTGCTACCCGATTAGCACCTCTTGGTTCAAACATTAATTTAACTTGTGGAAGGTGGCCCATCAATTCTCAGCAGTTCAGAATAATGCTTTGTGAAGCCCACGCTAGGTCTGTTCGGCCCAATATCATTTCTACTACCGAAAGGCTATCACTTGATATTTGCACCTGTAGATCAGTTCTATTCAGTTCAAGCCCCCTCCAGTTCGAGCTTCTATTTTCGTTCCACCATTGTAGCACCGTATAGACAGCTAGGGTATTTGCAATTTCGGCCGACGAAGCATGGATTTTCTTCGCAAACCCGTTGATCAGCACACTATCGCTTCCTCTATAGATCCCAATAACCGAACCTTCCAAACCAGAGGTGCACTAGGAACAATCAATGTTGATCTTAACGGAACCACGCGCTGGAGGGAGCCACTGATTTGTGAAACAGGTTTGAGTTCTTATTGCTTCGTGTTTGTGTGAAACCCATTTTTGGTAGAGTTGGTTGCTGATGATTGCTTCGTGTTTTATGTAGCTGGGATTTGGCGGTCGGCCCTGAAATAGCAGATCGTTCCTCGCCTTCCAAATTAACCAGAGAACGGTGGAAAATAGAACTTTTTCCTGCATCGAAGCTCTAGAAGTCAGGTACTCATGCACCCATTTATCTATTTGTGTTATAAGCATGGGGATAGTAGCGACACCTATACTGAGATTTGACCAAATTTGATTTGTCCAATTGCATAATGTAAATAGGTGTTCAGTCGATTATCTGAAATGTGAATATTAGAAAATTGCATCGAGTATCAAAAATTAGCCGATAGTTATGGCTTCAGGCAAATCCGAGAATCTCTTTCTGAAGATGTTACTTCAAGGATGTTATTGATTCACTTCCAAAAAAGGTATCCATTTAACAGCCTGCGACAAGTGCATACATGTACTCTTATCCATGAAACTTGTTAACACTTTAATTTTGGCTATCTATTTAGGGCTTAATCACATAAAAAATTTGGTATTAATTTTTAACTCCTAAAAAATCATTTAAATTGCATAGCATTGTTAACACCTAAATTTTGGCAACCCATTAATTATTCATTAATTACGTAGAAAATTATAGATTAATTTTTAACCTCTAGCGAAAATAATTTTCATTAAATTGCATTGTATATAGACATTAGGACATTTGCATTACTAGTATTAATTATTAAAAATTATTTTTAAAAAATTACTGATTTTTTAAAATTATCAATTTAACAAAAATTTAAAATTATATAAAATTATTATAAAAAGAGAAAAGAGAAAAAAAGAACAAAAGCGTGATAGGGCCCCGGCCTCTTTTTTCTTTTCTTCCCTTCTCTTTCTCCCCATGCATCCCGGCCCATCTTTTATTTCTTCCCCCCAACCCGGCCCGTTCACTCCTTCTTCCTCTCCCCTCCGCTTTGCGCAACGAATGGCAGGAACACGACAATGAAGGAGGACGCTGGTACAGGGTACCAGTTTCGTGAGCCCAGTCGCATTCCATATTCGGACTGGGCTTGACAGCCCGGCCCGGATCCTTATTTTCGGATTAAAAATGTGAACATGATCTAAATGGAACTCAACCAATGATGATCCTAAATCCGAACTATCTAATTCAGACCTTTATTTTCTGGCCTTACATTTTTCTATTTTTTCAACATATTTATTATTATTAGTATTATTATTATTTCTCTCCAGCGCGCAAACACATGACGCATGATTAGATTTTCATCTCGTCCTTCTGTATATCTTTTCTTTTATTCTTTGGTCCATTGTTTCCGGAACAAGTATTCCTGCAGATTTCTCTTTCTTTTACGTGATTGATTGTGCTTTTTTCTCTCTTTCATATTGAACACCTCCAGGGAGAAAAACTTATGACATTAATTTCCAGAAACGAACTCTTGCTTATTCTCAATTATCTGTTCCCATTCATTCGTCCCCAGAAAACAAGAACCCTCCATTCCATTAGCATGTATCAATGGTTCACTCAGTTATACAAGGAAAACTCATGGCGAAAGGAGTGAAGTCTGATGGGCCTGATCTGCTGGGCTCAATTGAATAAAACCAGATCGAAAGAGCCAAGGACTTTAGTGATGGGCCGAACTAGTCCAAATTGGGACTCCATTTTTTATTTTTAAATTTTTTATGTACTTTCTTCTCTTTATTTATTGTATCATACACTACCTATGGTCATCTTACTATTATTTTATTTTTATTTTTCTTGCTCTTTCCAACTTTGGGCTTCACTTCTATGGGCTGCATGAAAGGGTGAAGTCTGATGGCCCTGGTTTGCTGGGCTCAATTGAATTAAAGCAGATTGCAAGGGCAATGACTTAGGTGATGGGCCGGATTGCAAGGGGACTTAAGTGAGGCCTGAGCTGCTGGGCTAAAAAAACAACCATACATGTTAGGAACCTAGTTGCACAAAAAACAAAATTGAGGGATTTGATTGGATGTTTTACGATAACTTAGGGACTCGATGTTTTATACCAAGGAGACAAAAGAAATTTTTTTTGATTGGCCCTTATGGTCATTCAAGGAAATTTTTTTGATTGGCCCTTATGGTCATTCAAGGAGTCCTTGGAAATTTCCAACACTTGTTAAAAAGTCTTGGCACCTTTAACGGTGTCCCCTTGTTAATGCAGAACATTCGGTGGAAAATAGACAATTATATATGGTTTTAATATGAGCCGGTCAACTCTTGACCATGTACCAACGGGTTTTTCCTGCCATCTTTACCCGTAAAAAGGGTCGAGTTTGCGTGGCTTTATGTGTTACAGTCTAAGAAGGTGGGACCTCGATTCATTTCCAGGAAATGCAAGCCCCAACCTATGAGGTTGCGCATATCTTATCAAGCCAAAAAGAAAAATAAAAATGGACGTGTAATTGCATGTTCACATATGTTGTCAAATGTAACAGTGCATGTGGTAAGATTCGCAGCCATCATTGCTTACGAGGAAGAAGAAGTTGTCAATTTGCCCATTTAGATTGAATAATTGTCAAGTCCATCATCAATATAAAAGTTATTCTTTACATTTCCATCATTGAATGGGCAGTAGATGAATGAATTCGGTTAGGCAACTCTATCTAAATACATAAGTCACATATTCAACGATGAATGAATAAAATATCATTACATGAACATTGAAGATATAAAGGGAGAATATCATTGAAACCTTAATTATACCCACCGTGATAATGAATTTTTATTTTCTTATGTCACAAAATATCCCACATATTTACCATTGTCGCAAAAAATATACCCTCTACCATAGTTTCATCCAAGATAGCTGTCAAAAATCGTATGTGGTGGTTTACATGGATAACAATAGGCAATGGAACTTATGTGGATCTAACACAATAGAAAAACCAAAATGACATCATTTCAATTTTTTTTTGCCTTCTTTCAATTATATTATTTTTATTTTTCTTACTTTACAAAAATGAGCGTTTGATTTACAGGCCCTTGTCGTTTTCCCTACGTTCCTCTTTATCTAATTTAATTTAATTTAAAAAATCATATTTGGATCAAAATAATGTTGTTTTAGCCTTGTTCCTTATGTTTTAGTCAGGTCCATAGAGTTAAAATAATGAAAAAAGTCATGTTAGCATTTCCTATTAATCAAGTTGAAAGGAACTAATAAAAGGACTTGATTGCATAGATTTAATAAATTTTAAGATTTGATTGCATTTTAAATAAATAAATAAAAAGAGGAATTTGCTTCATGTGTTCGACCTCTACTAAGTAAAGTTCCGCGCGCGCACTTCGCCAACCGAGGGCCTTGAAAAAGCCAAGTCTACGTTAAGTCAACTTTTGATCAAGACAAGCCTAAGAAAGAAGATTCACGCGTTCATGTGGCTTGTCTACAAACACTCGTTTTTGGTCTTGTCTCTCGGCCAAGCTTTCGCTTCTAATAAAAATTGCCAGGTCAATGACATGCCAGCAGCAACTCGGTGACATCCAATCACTGGCGAGTTTCATGCACAGGACAGCGTGGACTGCGAAGTCTCATTTTTGTCGATAAAAGTAAGAATTTATACAACAAAAAAAAAAATTGTAGGTGGCCCAAGCCACGAATGTAACGACCCGGTCTGATGAGGGCAAGGAGTGATTGTTAGGGCTAGAAGGCTTGAACAAGGAGCGGTTCCTAATAGGCTTTTAGGATGACGAAAAAGGCAGGAATGAACCAAATAGAGGAAGAGTGATTATATATATATATATATATGTGAAAGATTGGAATTAACTCACGGATGTGCCCGAAAAACTTTGCTTTGGAACTCCAAAGTTAAGTGAGCCTATATGTTAGAGCACTACCAAAATGGGTGACTTCTTGGGGGAAGTGCATGCTTGTACGCCAAATAATAAAATCATGAGGCTCGGTATGGGAACTAGTTAAAGCGGACAATACCTCTATAAGTTAATAAAAAATGTCAAAATATAGTGTCAGATTAGGACTCCCTTTAGTAGGTGTGTGGTTCTGGGACAAACAAGGTGGAAGTTGGTGGGCCTGTAACGACCCGGTTCGATAATAGTGGGGCTAGAGGGTTTGGATATGGAGTTGCTCTTGGCTGGCTTTTAGGACGGTGAATGAGGTAGGAATGAATTGAAATTTACACCAAATAAGGGAAGAATGATTTGAATCTGACATCTCTTATAATTGACTAAAAAAAATGTCATTCCCAGTAAGAGATTTATCAAGATTTCTTATTCCTAACTATCCAAATATGATGCAACCAAGTATTAATTCCAATCCAGCTTCAAAAGAAAGAGGATATCAACTCCTTTTTCGAGCAATGAATTTGTCCATTGGACTTCCTTCGAAAAGCTGAAACTGAAAAAAAGAAAAGAAAAGTAGTCCCTAGTTTTTTTAACAGCACGAAAAAGTACACCAGATTTGATTAGATATTCAACATTCGATCCTTGGCGGACAGCCTCTTATGAAACTCAAGACAGTAAACCATGCTAGCGAATATTTGGACAAAAACCAAATAATCTCGCGCAGTGGGAACAAGTCATAAAGCAGGAAAAATCAAACTCAATTTCCTTAATTATTTCAACAGTAATTATATTCAGAATACTATAATTAATTTGACAACAACTCGTTAAGATAATAATCGGTGAAAACCTATTTATTGAGATCGTGGGTGACAAGGTCTACATTGTGCATGATGATGTCAAATTTAAGAGAGATTATCTCATTCATTTTTAAAGACGAAGTGATCATGAAATTAATTTACTAAGAGAAAAATATTGCCTAACAACATCGATAAGCGATCGTCCCTGCATAAATTTCGAAGCTAAAAGCATGGAAATTTCCAGACAAACACACTAGATAATTCATAGTAATTACCAGACCCACTTTTGTTCTTGTTCACCTTCTAGATCTGATTATGGGGATTTCAGATTCTTTTCTTTTTCTACACTCCAACTTGACTTGGACCTGTTCATATTTGTATTTCCTGGTCAATATATATATCACAACTTTTCGCCGATGCATTTAAATGTCAAAATTGGAGAAAAATGATCACTTAACTGCCTCTTATGAGATATTCTAGCTAAAATTAACACGTGGCTTTTTTAATTAAGTTTTTAATTGATATGGCGCTTAAGTTGTTTAACCAACTTTTCACGGATCACTTAGGGCCTGTTTGTTAACTAGCCAAATAGGGTTTGATTTTGTTTTTTGGTTCCCAAGAAAAGATTTGGCATAAAAATTTGTTTGATAAAATTTTTGTTCTTAGGAACAAATTTGCTTCTGATAATAGATTTGGAATAGAATCAAGAATAAAAAAAAAAGTTGCTTATTTATAAGGGTGAGCTCATTGGATTGCCCGAACCGCGAATCGCTCGAACCGGACCAACTACTTTGGTCCGATTCTCGGGAACATCGGTTCGGTTCCCGGTTCCATAAAAATGGAATCGGTGATTTTCGGTCCGGTTCCTGGTTCTGGGGGGGAACTAGATCGGACCGGATTGACAATTTTCTATTTAAAATATATTTTTTAAATTTCTTAAAAATGCAATAAACCCTAAAATAATAATATTTCTAGCATTTTTTAAAATTTTTTTGCCTAAGTGGTCGGTCCAGTTCCTGGTCCTAGGACCATCCGGTCCGGTCCACGGTCCCAAAAAGTGGGAATTGGTCCTCTCGGTCCAGTTCTCAATTCCACCTTGGAATCAGATCGAACCGAGAACCGATCACCTCTACTTATTTATTCTCAGGAGCAATTCCAGAATCAACACTAAATTTTTTTCACTTCTCTTTCTCTTCTCCTCTTTCCTTTCATTTTCTTATTTTTCCTTTTGGTCAATCGCTGGCCTTGGCCATGACTGGCGATTGGCCAAATGAGGGCCGGTGCCCTCCTTGGTCTAGGCCTTGCCTTGGCTATGTGAGGCCAAGCTCGCTCAAATCTGGCTTGGCCGAGCTCGCCTAGCCACCATTGAGGCTTGGCCTTGTCGACCCACCACTAGGCAGGTCAGTGTTGCCTAGCAAAGCCGATGCTGACCTGGCGATGGGCCAACGAGCCTCACCTAGCTCATGGGGAGGCTCGTGGCCTGAGCCTCATCTAGCTGATCGTCGGCCATCGGCAACTTAAGGAAGAAGAAGATGAACGGGACGAAATTCAAAAAGCTCTCAATGTCTTCAGACAAAACAATCCAGACTCCTCCACCCTCTATGACCCTTGGGGGGGATTGCTCTCTTAAGACCCTTGGGGAGGATCATTCACCCAAAATCATGGCCCTTTTTCCAATCCTTTCGGTGCTAGCTCCTCTCGCCAACCCAACTTGTCGGCAGAAGAGATTGAGAATCTCATTCACTCTTTCAAAAGGGAAAAAGATGAAAGCAATCCATTTGATATAGATGAAGATGCAATCCTACTCAAAGCACAGCTAGCTCATAACTCTGATGATTCAAACTATGACTATAATGCTAGGAATGGACAAGACAAATAAAAATCACTATGAAATCACTGTAGAAAAGGTCACTGTTCACTGTTCACTATTCACTATTCACTATTCACTGTAGCGCGAGGCGCAAAATCACTGTTTATAGTTTGTCACGGGATTTCTTTAGGATTCCCTATGTTAGTAGCCCATAAGTGGCTAGTATGTTCTCTTGAAAAACTTGTGGCCTGTAGGTTGAAGTTCCTACAAGAGAGGGTTTGTTAGAAATCCATCCGGTGGGATGGCAAAATGTCCGTGGTCGGTGGAACAGGACAATAGTGTGTTTTTCCGATTTAGGTCTTCCTTAACGGTTTTGGACCTTGAATAGTTCTTTCCAGTAACTGAGCGGTTTAAACCATGTGAGGACATCCAAGAGATATTTCTGGTTGGTTTCCTATCTAGCTAGGGCTTTTGTAAAAACCTGCAAGATTTTGTTAGTAGGAAATTCAATGGCTATTGTGTACAGGTTAAACATGTACCAAAATAACCATTTCAAGTCTTCTGGGAATTCATCATCAGGAGACCATTGGAGTGGATGAATAAATGGATCTTTTGGACTATAAATTTTAAGGTTCTAATAAACGCATTTCTATCCTGGGAATAAAAATTTTGAACAGTTACCAAATACTTTCAAATGCTCATAAATTGTTCTAGGGAATAGAATAAAAAAGAATTATTTCTAAGTAGAAATTATTTTTGAGCACAGAAGCATTACAATTCGCACCCTTAAGTGCCAAATTTTTTGAAAAATGATTTTTTCAGTGCTAATATTTTTGAAAAGGGATTACTTAAGTGCACTGAAAAAATCATTTTTCAAAAAATTCGGCACTTAAGTGGTCATTTTTCACAAATCTTGGCACTGAAAAAATCATTTTTCAAAAAAAATTTGGCACTTAAATGATTCCCGAAAAATTGGTTAAATGACGTCATTCAGCATTCCCATGTTCCAGCAAGCCACATTAGCTAAAAATATTAATAAAAAAAGCCATGTAGGATTTTTGGCTAAGCATATTGACGATGGCACTTAAGTGATCATTTTTCTCTAATTTTGGCACTTAAGTGCGCCGTCGAAAAGTTACAGCACTAAAGTAAGCACCGTACATAAGTTAAGGCACTGATAATACATTTTTCCTCTACAAAATCTATTATGATATTAGAGTAGAGGCTGTGAATTTAAATATTTCCAAACCCTCATTTGTGTCCCACATCATATATTTCCACACTATAGTTTTAGACCAACATTCAACTTATATGTGAGAGAGTGTGTTAATTTTGTATATTAAAAAAGTTTAATCTAGCTACTTAAGCTTTTAATATTTAGAGTAGTTCGTAGTAATTCTACAAAAAATTTACCGTTGTCTAACATTCAAAATAAGGAAGAAATCAATTTAGACAAATGTACTTTGTGATTTTTGGCCTTTGAAATAATTGCATGCCCATTCGTTCAAAAGAAAAAAAAAATTGTGCCCCTCCGGTGCCATCAAAATTCAATCATATTCATTACTTGGAAAAATTTGATGAATAGTATGCAATAAGGTAGCTCTTTCCTTTCATTATTAACTTTAAAATTTAAAACCAGTAACTCGAATTACTAAAAGCTAAATTAGCTGTCACCGTTGTTCTTTCGACTCCTTTACTTTCCCCTTAATTGAATGTAATGGGGCATGTCAAACAAAATGGAAGAACGGATCTTATCAAGAAAGAAGCAACCCGTTGTGAAGCACAAAACAATGTCTGATGAGTTCATAAGACCCAAAAACACGCGGGGATGGTGTTAGAAACCGAAGATATGAGCTAATTTCTGGGTAACTATCATTACTAAATGGGCCAATACCACAAAAAAAAACCTAAAATCAGTATACTCATACCATATTTTCCCCAAATTAATTTTTGCATTACAAAAACTCTTAGACTAATAAGCTCAACAACGCCGCTCGAGGATTGAAGAAAACAAAAGAAGAGCAGGAGAGGGGCATTGAAGGCGGTGACGATTTTCAGATCTGGGCAGATCGGAGGAGGTTCGAGGGCGTGGTCAGCCGGCACCGGAGATCCGCTCGTCCGCCGCCGTCCTCCGCAACGCGAATCCGAACCAGGTAGGCTCCTCCCTCGCTAGTCTTGTTCTGTCTTTGACAAAGAGGCGGGCCGGAGCTCGCGTTGACCAGCTCGCGCGAGCCCCGGCCCTTACCCCTTTTTATCTTACATCTGCTTCCCTTTGAAGTTGTGTCCGAAGACTCTAAAGTGCATACTAAGCTCGGTTGAGCCGAAAACTCCCATTTCGATAGTGCCCAATAGGTGCTAGACAAAATGCGTCAATGAGATCCGAAATTTGTGTCCCTCGATAATCTGGTTTTTATGAATGTTTGATCGTTTATTGTCTATTCTCGTGTTTCCCTTGGTATTATAGCCATTTTCGTGAAGTTCCCACGCATTTTTGGCGTGTCACATTTATCCCAAATTAATTTTTTTATCACAAAAAATCTCACCACATTTATCCCAAATTGTGGTAAATCAGAGTTTTTTGGGGGTAAATATAATAGTTTAGTTTTTGTGTGACATAAAAATTAGTTTGAGATAAATATGGTAAAGCTACATTAATCTAGGACAAATGTGGTATAGGTGTATTGATTTATGAGTTTTGTGACATAAAAATTAGTTTATGGTAAATGTAATACGAAAGTACCGGTTTGTGATTTTTTATTTTATCAATATTGACTAAATTCGCTGCCATTGCTTTGATTATTGTACGAACGCCTATGTGCGGAATCTTCTTGGCAAATAAACCATTCTAGCTCATTGCATAAATACATTAAATTAATGTAAGATTTCAAGATACGCAAGCCCTTATTAACTATACTTAAGAAAGGTTCGGATGCCATGGAGATTAATTGAGACGAAATATAAATATGTTACACTGTGGCATAACATAGTAGTGATGTATGTTGACCTTGACTTGTGCAGAAAGTGAAAGAGGTCAAATATATAAATCGTAATTTTTTTTTTGGTAAAGTATAAATCGTAATTTTGATTCCTGGTAAGCTCCAAAATAAATTTTGATAAACTACTGAAATAGTTGGTACTTTCAAACTATCAAATAAACGTCAGCAAGCAAATTCAAATAACAGTGAGAGCTGGTAAATTTGATATGCACATAACATCCACAAATAAAAGTTAGCAAACTATTAAAATAAGTGGTGATTTCAAAATAATTAACTAATTATCAATAACTCAATCAAATAAGAGTTAATAAAGCTGAAACCAAACGATAACTTAGTTCGTGAAAAGTTGGTAAATTACTTAAATTAATATCTGTAATTTTCTATAAGAGTTAAATAACTTTAATATGATTGTCATTTTAACAAATAAATATTGGTAAGTCTCGGAACAATTGCTAATTTTGAAGCAATTAAATAAATCTTGTTAAATGGACTCAAATCAATGTTGGTAGTTTTCTACAAAAATTGGTATTAATATGTTGGTAAGTTACATAAGTAAACATTGGTAATTCATGGTACTTTGGAAAATTCAAATGAATAATGACACTTTCACGAAAAATGTTTGTACTTTACTCATGCATTATAGGTTAAATAACTGTTGATATTATTCTAAAAATTGTTGGTAACGGGGTACAAATTATATAAATTGTTGTCAAAATTGAGTTACCAACAGGTTTTGAAATATACCAACGCGATTGTAGAATAACTATCGTGGAACAATATTCCATATTTTCATGAACTGAAAGCCAGCATTCTGATCACATTGAATGGGTAGGGTGATAACTTTGGCATGAACTTAGCTGGCATGTGTACAAGTAGAAGAATTACTTGGATTCTGAATTTCTTTAAGCCCCGTCATGTGCCTCCCTAGAGGACCACGTTCAGTTCTCCCGTTGGATGTATTTTTCTTCCCATTGAAATTGAGAGTAATATAAAGACAAAAAAAGAAAAAAGAAAAAGAGATTGAGAGTAATATCATTACAAGAGACCAGAATCTCAATGAATTAATTAGTTGCAGTCCAAAAATATGTGTTAGTAAAGGAACATTCCCAATTCAAGATCTGAGGTTGTTATAGACTATTTATGACAGGCATACCTACTTGGTGCTTAGCAATTACAAAATCATAGTTAGGTAATCTGACATTGCTAACAACCCAGTCTATATCATCAATTACGTCAACCAAAATATATATATATATCTATAATCACCTCTTAAAGACTTAAACTGTGTAAAGTTAATTATTTGGAAAGCTAATTGAACTTCATAATACCTGATATAAGAGGCTCACTATCCTAATTTACTTATTAAGTATTTCTTTATATTATGTTATAAATGCATTAATTAACTGTAAAGTAAATGAAAGTTACTGGAGTTAATGGGCGAAGGCTCGAGCTTTATATTGAATTTAGTTTTTAATTTCCGTGTCAAATGAAATTTCATACAAATCTGGAGTTCACTTTGGGGTAGTGAACAAATCTAATGGATGTTGATCTTCCTCCATCTCGGATTCTTTCTAAAATTTTCAACTTAAACTGGATGCTTGTATTAAGTTGAAAGGTAGAACACCAAAAATCATTCTCACTTTTTATAACATCTTCAAGCATCAATTATTTTTGAAACATCACTTTGTATCCTAACTATCATTAGGCTTTTAATTGCACTGAATATAAAAATTTATAGCGTAATTTGACCAATTCTTAACATTTAAATACCCGTCTAATAAATTAATTTTAGTTGTTCTTTCCATCTTGATGCACCTGGAGCTTTGACTTTAGTCATTTGCGTATGTTATTACATAACTTAGACTTGTTATTCTGCAGGTCCTTTCTTTAACATAAAATCACTTTCATCTTCCCCATTACTCTGGATGCTTTTCTTCATATTAAGAGTAATCGCAGGACCAAAAATCACCAATGCTAAAAGAAGCAATTATCTCTCTTTACACGTATGGTTCAAATGCCAGTTGTTTTGGGATTTGTTGGGGAACATAGCGTAGAGGATCGGCTGCAAATTGGACTCCATCAAGGCGTTGCTTTAATCACCGTCATATTAGAATTTCTTTATAAAAAGAGTGCATTAATTAACAATACAAAAGTGCTCGGGAGATGCATGTTTAAAAACAATGGACTTTTAGAGCTTGTTTGATAATGTGCTAAATAGTGCCTATTTCTTTTCTTTTTTTTTGGAACAGAAAAATAACAAAAATTCATTTGATAATATTTTGTTCGAGAATGAATTTGGAACAGAATCAGGAAGTAAAAAAAAATTGCTTCTTTGTTTCCGGGAACAATTCTAGAATCAAGCCTTTTCTTTTCTTTTCTTTTCTTTTCTTTCCTTCTTTTCCTTTTCCTTTTCTTCTTCCTCTAGTCGCTCGCCGGCCTCAGGGTGGCTGGCAACCAACCAAATGGGGGCCGGCAAGGCTCCCCCGTGGTCAATGAGGTCACCAACCCTTGTCTAGTAGGTTGCCGGCCTTGAAAAAGAAAAAAGAAAAGAAAAAAGAAAAAAGTAATAAAATTGTTGAAAAATTAAAAGAAATTCTAAGTAAAAAAAAAATTAAGGGTCATACCAAATGTATTTCCATTTTGGGAATTGAAATTTTGTATAGTTATTAAATGCCTTTAAATATACAGAAACAATTATTTTTAAGCAGAAATTATTCCCAGGAATAGATGGTTATCAAACGCACTCTTAGATTTTAGCAAATCTTCCTATTATGAAATATGAGATTTTTTAATCAAAAAAGAGAAATTGTTGAGATAACATGAAGATATTGATCATACATATGTAAAAAGAGAAAATTATTCTAAGATTGGAACTTTTCTAGTAAATATGTTTATAAGATAGAACATATTCAAATTTTAAATTTGAAATATATGAAAGAATAAAGAATTTTATTAATTTAGGCATTTGTCGATTGATAGAATATTTATGACATGATAAATGGAGAATAGTTTAGATAAGAAATAGCAAATTATGATCAAGTAGGACCTCTTTAATTTATTATACTATAGATCAAGTTACCGATTTTACCCTGACATTTCCAAGATTATGAATGTCTTTCTTACAATTCTGAGTGGATTAAAAAGGAAGCGGAGTACCACTGCCCGCAGTGGCAGTGTTGGCTTCGGGCTCTCTCCCCCTCACGAAGGGGAGGAGTTCGAATCCCCGCGCTATCGTTAGGGATTCTTAAGTGTGACGCCGGGGGTGGTGGGTCCTCCCGCTTACGTGTCACCCCAGGATTTACCCTTCGGTTGCCGGCCGTGCAGGGATTCCCTGGGTCACCAAAAAAAAAAGAAAAAGGAAGCGGAGTGGCTATGTTTTCTTTTTCAATCTTTGTGGCTGAAAAGTCAAAAACTCATCTCAGCCCGTTTATTTGGGCATAAAAAAGCAAAAATAAAGTATTTCACTTTTTTTTGCCAAAAACTGAAATGTTTCTTTAAATATTAAAAATGGTGAAAATTATATTTAGATATACTTGTAAATATTGGATAATGTAATAGTTTCAGGTTCTAAGATTGAAAATATTGGAAAATAAAAAATAGTTCAAAAAAACTCAAATTAGTTGACTGAAAAAAACAGCATTTAATATCCAATCACATTACTTTTAATGTTAGTCTTTTGCTGTAAAGAAAAACCTGTCTTTTTTTTTTTTCTTCTAGTTCTTGTACTTTTTTGGCCAAGTCATAATTAGACATATCAAAATAAGTCATAAACCCATTTATTAACATATATATAATGGGTCATGTTGTTTTATGAGTTAATTATATTGAGTAAATGAGTTATAAATGGAATTATACATAATATAAGTGTTTTCTTCAATGCCAAGCAAAATATAAGTGTTAAGTGGGTCGTAAATGGGTCATAAATTGGTTTATAACTTATTTAAACCAAATCCATTTCTTTTACTTTCACTTGATCTCGTACTCACTTACTCTATACTCTTATTTCAGTTTGGGTATGAATTTTCTCACATCGGGTCAACTATGAAAATGTTTTAGTAATATGGATTAGATCGGATATAAGTTAGGTGGGATATGGGTCAATAGATTTGCATTACAAATAAATAAGTCACAAATGAATTAATATGTCAATTTATATTGGACTATTTATGACTTGACCCAAACTTAACCCAAACCCGACTTGCCCGTTTATTAAGTCTAGTCACAATGAAAAGCACCGAAGTGTATGAAGGGGAAAAAAACCAAACCATTGACGATTTACTTAATCAAGCCGATGTCTCTCTAATACCGTTAGAACTTGGAAAAAAATCTTTTGAAATTTCAATTTTGCCCCTTTCCCCCTTCTTTTTTATTGTTTTGTGAGTCCTTCTTAAGTCTTCAACTACTTGTTTGATTACACCGTGTGTTGGACCACACGCGTCCCACGTTACTTGGTGATATCGGGGTTTACAAATTTTCCACCAGGGGGACTTTGACTCCTCTCCTTCTCCGCGCGTCTCCAAGGGGGCGACTTCGTTTCCGAGAAACTCCCCTTCAATGTCACTGCATTGACTTTGCCCTTCTTCTCTGCACCTGGAGAAGTTATAGTCGATCTTCCTCCACTGAACCCTCCCATTCTAGCTCTTTTTCCAGAAGCGTAGTGGTTCTCTTCTTTGGGGGCAGTGCGGCTGAGAGGATTAACCCACAGATGGAATACGGAGCTTTAGGTCTATTCATCATACTCGTTTCGGCTGTACTACTACTGTAAGTGCTCTAACTCGACTCTGTTAGAGCTTTTGTTGACAAACTCCCGTACATGTTAGATGCAATTGAGCCTGCTCGTTCGATTTACATTCCTAGTTTTAAGTCTCCGTCGGGTGAAAAGTCTGTAAATTTTGACAGGGCCCTGAGACAACTCACAAAATCAAAGAGGAGGGACTTGGAATTAACCTCGATAATTGACCATCCGAGAACCTCGAGAACTCAGGATGCTTCTGGAGAGGAGAAAGAGGCGTTAAGGTCGGACTCGGAGTCAATCTCGAGGATGGACGATGCGTCTGGAGAAGGGAACGAATTGGAAACAGAGTACGATGTGTTCTTGAGTTTTCGGGGAAGAGACACGCGTGACAACTTCACCGATTGCCTTTATCATAGATTGAAACACGTTGGGCTCCATGTCTTCCTAGACAACGAAGAACTCCGAGTTGGCAAAGATATTGATGGAGAGCTTTCGCAAGCTCTTGACAAGTCTCGAATCTACATACCCATCTTCTCTCAAAACTACGCTACCAGTTCGTGGTGTCTCCGTGAGATTGCGTACATGGAAAAATGCACCTCAAAATCAAATAGGAAGAAAGAGATACTTCCCATCTTCTATGATGTGGATCCTGACGACGTTAAGCTCAAAACCGAGTTGTACAAAAATGCTATGCGCAAGCATGAGGAGAAATTCAGCCTTGATGAATTGAAGCGGTGGGAGGCTGCTCTTCGAAAAGTTGCACATCTAAAGGGATGGGATCTGAAACGGAAACGGTAATTTTCCTAAATTATTTTTTTTTGTTATTGTTAATAAACTTACTAGTTACACTTCTCATTTGAAGAAACTCTGTCCCTCAAATTTTTAGGAATCAAAGCAATGCGACATTTTTTCATTCTAGGAAAAGAAAAGAACAGGGGCAAAAAGGATCCACTTTGATCCAATTTTTGAATGAATTCAGATGACTCTTACTTGAATAAACTGTTCTTGCATCCGGTCCGATAGGTCCAGTGAGAACTTACCAACTAAAATCTGTTCCCCTTTTGCAAAAAATAAAACTCATTTCCTTAGATGACAAGAGAATTGTTTTACCTATTAAGAATATTTAGACCCTATTTGGTAACCAGTCAAACAGTGACTATTTATGTTATTTTGTTCCTTGTAATAAAAAAAACAGAAATACATTTGGTAATGTTTTTGTCTATGGTAATAGATATGAAACAAAATTAAGAAGTATAAAAAAGTTACTTTTTTAATTCTCAGGAACAACTCAAGAAAATAGCCCAAACCATTTTATTTTATTTTTCTCATTTCTTTTATTTTTCTCTTCCTCTAGCCAGTCATTGGCCACGGCGATGGCCAATGATTGGCCAGACGAGGTGAGGCTTGGCGAGGTCGCTAGACCTTGTTTGGCTAGTCGCCCGCCATTGCAGTTGTAACATCCTGAAATTCGAGTCTTTTGAGGAAGGAATGAACGTGAATTTCGTCGATGCATTGTTGGTTGATCTCACTCGGGCCGATCACTCCCGAGATACTGACCTTGAGGGGAAAGGCTAATGAGGACAGAACTCGTGCGACTAAAGAACTTGACCTGGGAAAACGACTCGACCGTGAGACTTGCGTGAGGACGATCCTATAGTCATGCAGGCCGATTTCAGGGACGACTAGAAGTCGATTCGCGGACAGAAATAATAGGATGACGGGTGATTCCGTTTACTATTATCGAGCCCGTGAGCGACCCTATGTCGATCCTTGATAATCGTGTACTTTGAAATGAGAATCGATCCTTCGCAATTTCATGTAGTCAAGGACGTCCATGTGTCGAGGAGTCTTGAACGTGAATTGGCACGAGTCGGTTACGCGTGAATCCTTAAAGCCGCCTGTCAGTCTGAGTAGTACCAAAATGGCATTCGGGCGAAATTGACAAGGCATGTGAATCCAATATTAGACTTCGAATTTTCTAACGTTCGAGAAGGACTTTTGGACGATGCTTCTTAGTCGATCGACAGTCTTGCCGGGCCGAGCCGAGTAATTGAAAAGGGATTTTCGGACCGAGAACACGAGCCTACGAGGACATGGGCCGGGCAAGATCGGTGTGGGCCTCACACCCAAGGTGGGGCACCGCCATGGAAGGCCCGAGGCAAGCAAGTGAGCCCATTGGGCCAAACCGACAATTTACCTTCCCGAGCCCGCTCCTATTTATTTTCCGGCCTGTTTCCTAGGCCCGCCCTTCATTTTCAGCCCAAGGGCACATTGGGAAGTGTGCAAGGTGGAAATGACCAAAATGCCCTTGGATATTTTGAAGAAAAGTCAAAAAGGAAGAGAGATAAGATGAGGTCATTGTTTGGCAAGTGGGGCAAGCCTTGATGGCTTGGATAAGGCTTATCCTTCAGCCTTCACTTCACTCTCTCTCCTCTTCATCTTCTCCAAAATCGCAGCACCTCTCTCCCATGGTTTTCCTTCCTTCCTTCTGTTTTTCAGTTTGACCTTTCACCGAAATCTGAGTTGTTCATTGCCTTCCCGTTGGAATCTCGTCTCGTGCCACCCGCCGTTGTGTTCAGAAGAGAATTTCCGTTCAAATAGCGTCGGCCGATCGCCGGAAAGAGCTTCCGATCATTCCGTATTCCGGCCGAAAGCCGGCTGTCGCCGGACCGTTTTCTGACCGCCTGCTGCTGTTCTGTTTTGCTGTTTCGGCCATTTTCCTCCCTTTCCGACCCAATCACCGCCCATACCAGCCACAAGTGGTTCCCCCTCGACCCCCAGGTGCCGCTAGTCGCTGGCTCGCCGCTCGCCGGAGCTTCGGGCAGCCCGTTCAACTCCGATCAGCTTCTTCCTCCTCCAGCAGTGCAGTTTCTCAGAGTTGCAGTGGGGATTCCGAGTTTGTAGCTGCTGTGTTCAGCCCGGGACCGCCTTGGATCGTTGCGGTGGAGGTCCCCAGTGTCGGGTTCGTCGCCGCCGCCGCCGCGTTCGTGTCGCCGGCCCGCTTAACGGGTGAGTTTAGCTCCTAATCCCTATTTAGTGCCTAAACTTGCTTAGGGTTGGGTTAATTAGTGGTAAGATTGGTTTAGGATGTTTAATTAAGTTTATTAGCCCTAAGATAGGTGGTTAGATAGATGGTTAGGATTAGATTAGCTTAATTTTGCTAATTATTGCTTAAATGAGGGTTATGTGATTTTTGTGATTAATTAAGCATGATTTGATTTAATTGAATTGATTAATTGTTTTAATTAATGTTTTGTTTAATTTCTGGATTAAATGTTTTAATTAATTGAATTTCGGAAAAATCACTGTTCACAAATTACTGTTCACTAATCACTGTTCACGGATTACTGTTCACATATTACTGTTCACGGCACTGTTCATCCAGAAGCTAAATTTAGTCTTATTTTGATGTGCTCTTGATTGTTGTGATTAATTGGAGTGCCGATTGTTAATTATGCTCGTGAATATTGATGAAATGCGCGATCGAGTGTTGGTTGGAATTTGGATTTTGGAATTGTCGAGTGAGATCGCATGACATATTGCGCGGGTTATCCGAAATGGCATGTCGCATGAGTATGAACGCATGAGCGATGTTGCATTCACGACCAAGCAAAAGCAAAGACAAGAATGAACTCAAGTTTCCGATGTGTTGCATGGTCGATTAAAGTTGATAGCCCGGTTGAGCGGATGACCGCCAATCCCCATTGGGGTTGTGCCGTGACCATTGGGTCGCCCGACAAAGTGGTCGATGCGGAGTCGCGGTTGAGGCCGGGCCCATGCTCCTTATGGAATGCCGTCGGTGGGGAGAGCCCATGACGTCGCCGTGCCTCACGGGGAGGACGATGCCCGGTTTACGACCGCCGACCGCCAACCATAAGGTTGTGCCGTGGCCCAGAGGAGGGGTCGTAATAATCGGAGCATGTGTGAGTGTGAGACATGAGAAAGCCGTGTGAGATGCTCGATTATTCGCATGCTCTTAATGTCGTGATGATTGCATTAATTATGGTACGCACGCATGAGTTGACGTCGTGCGGGGTGTGGCAATGGCCGTGTGAGATCGCTTGTGGTGCGACTCGCATGTAATTGATGAACTCATATCATCGACGGCCATGTGCCTTGCTTGCATCGTATGAGATTTGACGTGCGGGGTATGGCATACCGGGTAAGGTTGCATGCGAACCGACCGTATGATTGTTGGTTGCCCCGTCTCGTTGTTGACTCGTTGTTTGGTTTTGGCTGTCTCGTTGTTGGGTTGAGTGAGGGGTGGTTCGGAGAGATACCCCGGGTTGAGTTGGCGTACTAACCGGGCTTAGGGGGAGAACTCGCTGAGATTTTATCTCAACCCGTCGTGGTTAACCATTTTCGAGCCCCTAGAATGGCGTACCCGCAATGGAGGATCCCGCCCGCTCCTCTAGTGATCGACTCGACGGAGACTGAGTCCGATGGGTCCAAGTGACCGTGGTGTTGAACCCGAGGGTTCTTTGTGTACTGATGGATTAGCCTAGTCTTTTTGGTTTGGCTTAGAGAATGGATCGGCCCTTTTTGTCGGGCTTGTAATTTGGAAAACGATCCTCCATTGGTTAATCCAATAAATTGAATAATTGAGTAGTTGTTGTTGTTCTTGCTATTCATCCCTCTATCCCCGTTTGATTGTATGTTTGTCTGGGATAGTTCGTCTTCGCTTGCGCTTAACGAAAGATTAAAATGAATGGTCATGGATGGGTCCCGGGACGTCGCTTTCAATCGACCAAGGTAATGGGGTTGCCGCGAGCTCGAGAGTCGGGGCGTGACAACCCCGTCGGTTTTGGTATCAGAGCGAGGTCGAGACTTGGAGTGATAAGGTGCGTGGGATTTTTGGGATAGTGAGATAGGGATGGCTTTTACTTGACGTGCCTGTGATTGCTTTTGTATTTTTGTGTGGTGGTGGGTTGCTCATAGTCCAGAGTGATGAGCAATCCCGAGCGCCATCCCCAGGCGTAGGGGCGTGTTTGGTCGAACCGGTGCTAGAGGTAGCGTGCGGCGCGCATCCTAGGTTAGACGGGATCCCCGCCGGCGCTAGAGACCTTGTTAGAACAACAAGCTGTGTGCTTTTGCTGTGGTTCTTGTGGTTCCCCTAGTGAGAGAAGAGGCTTGTGAGAGACTGATGCCTAGGCTGGTAGAGCAGTTCCTGAGACTGAAGCCGTCGAGGTTCAGTGGCGTGGGCGACCCTGAAGCTGCGACCCTTTGGATAAGGGATTTCGAGAGGACTTCCAGTGTTGAGGTGTTCGAGGAAGACAGAGTGCTTTTGGCGCTTTATCGATTCAAGGTAATGTCGCATTTGGTGGGAAGCCACTCAAGGAAGAGTGTTCCCCTGAAGGCACGGCTCGGACTTGGGTGTCTTTCGTGAAGCTTTCATTGGATAGTACTTCTTGGACAAAGTGCGAGAGAGTCAAAGATGGCGAGTTCCAACAGTTTCGTCGAATCGATGTCGGTGGATCGGTATAAGGCGAAGTTTGCTGAGTTGGCCTAGTATATGCTGAGATTAGTGGAGGACCCTTGGATAGGGCGAGTCGGTTCAGAGATGGCTTGTAGCCGGAATTGAAAGCCAGCTAGTGCCCTTGAGTTTAAAGAGTTTTGATGAGATGTACAAGAGGGCCCAGATAATCAAGAAGAACATGATCGAGAGGGCGATCACATTTGGCTCGCGGTTCGTGCCTAATAGAGATAATCATCGGTTGGAAAAGGGACCAATGATGGGGAGAAGGAATCTCATCCCACCCAATAGAAAGTGGATTGTCATGGAAAGACAATTCGTTTAACCCAAGTGGGTGACAGCTTTTGAGTTTGTGGGAAATCGAGGAGGACCCTTGACCCCTTTGAAATTCGTCGTTGGCAGTAACTTGTTTATTGGACGAAGGTTGCTAAGGTTATTGGACAACTGGGGTTAATTGGTTAGTTGGAGAATCAAGGATGGATCGTTACACTTATGCGTCGCTTTTCAGTAGCTCAACCAAGGGACGGTCATGAGCAAGTATCCATTACCAAGGATGGATGACTTGTTTGACCTATTTCAAGGAGCTTCGATATGTTCCAAGGTAGACCCAAGGACGGGCTATCAGTAGTTGAGGATTAAAAATGAGGATAAATTAAAGACGACATATCGTGTGTGATTTGGTCATTACGAGATTACCGTACCGCTGTTTGGATTAATTAATACGCCAGTTGTTTTTATGGATTTGATGGATTGACTGATTAAGGCGTATTTGGATTGATTTGGAATTATGTTCGTGAATGATATATTGGAATATTCAAGGAATTTAGAGGAATGCGAATAGCACTTGAGGGTGGTGTTATAGACCATTCGAGAGCATAAACAGTATGCCAAGTTTAATGCGTGCGAGTTTGGGTTTACTCGCGTTGTTTTGTTGGTCATATGATTTTGGACGAAGGAATTTCTATGGATCTGCTGAGATCAAAGTAGTCATGAATATGTCAGGACTTATGACGGTGACAGAGGTTCGAAGTTTTCTAAGTCCGACAGATTAGTACAGATGATTAGTAGAAAGGTTCTCTACGATAGCTACACCTCTGATACGAAGGTTAATGAAGGACGTAAGAATTTGAATGGACGAATAAGTGAAATTTTTAAGAGCTTAAGTATAAGCTAATTACCGCACCAGTTTTGAGGATTTAGTCTATTATTGGATAATACGAGATTTGCAGTGAGGTGCCGTATAAGGGATTTGACTGCGTGGTAAGGCAACAAAGAAGATTGGTTGCTTACGCGTCACAACAATTGAGGTCATTGGATTTAATGGAAGTCAGATAAGTTTATCTTGATGATTGGAGGAGTTGTAGGTATGGGATCATAAGAGATGATCTATTAAATGGTGATGATCTTTGATAAGAATTACGGTGGATGATTTATTGCTCGGAAGTCTTAGATTCGATTAAGATATGAATTTACCAAGGTGGATTATTTCAGAGATATATAAGATAGGGATTTGAGGAATGGATTTTGTTTTCGGTGGATTAAGAATTAATTATCCCTTGATGCTAGATGGATGAGTGAGGAAATGGCATTGTCGATGATTTCTTCTCGAGGTATCAGAAAGGATTTGAAGAAGTATTTGAAAGCCCTTAGTGCAATAAATGACATTTGGTTTGCACTAATTTTCAAGTGGTCGAGTTGAATTCTTGGTTTGGTTATTAAATGGACATGAAAGGAATGTTGAAAGAAAAATCGGTGGTTTGTGGAATTTGGATAATGATTTGATGGAAATTCAAGTGAATCGATTTCAAGTGTTGATAAGTGACCCCGTGGAAACGAACTCATGGTTGGCGAGTTGGAGAAAGTTTCGCACTTTGTGGTGCTTAGACGAGGTTAAAACCGTGAGGCTTGGTATGGGACAAGCTAAAGCGGATAATACCTCTATGAGATGGTGCATGTCTAAAAGGGACTTTTGCTAGTAGTGGTGCAGTTCGAAGATGCCCGTAACGACTGATCCGACGAGGGCGGGGAGTGGTCGCCGGGGCCAGAGTGCCTGAGCAAGGAGCGACTCCCGGCAGGCTTCTAGGATGTCGAAAGGGGCAGAAATGAACTGAACTACGCACTATGCAAAAAGTGAGTGCTTGTGGGATAAGATTTTATCAGAGTGGTATAGCAGAAATATGGTCGAGTTGGTGGGACTCCAATCTATGGAACGAGGTCAGAGAACTGGGAATCGCTGGTTCAAAAATTGGTTTAGCAGTTATTGAATGCAGTTCAGATCATCAGAGACAGACTAAAGACCGCTTAGAATCGTCAAAAGAGTTCTGCAGATAAGCATCGTAGACCGTTGAAGTTTAAGGTGGGTGATCATGTATTTCTGAAAGTATCGCCGATGATGAGAATTTCCAGATTTGGCAAGAAAGGAAAGTTAAGTCCGAGGTACGTTGAACCCTTTGAAATTTTGGAAAGGATCAAGGTTTTAGCGTATCATCTTGCATTGCCATCGAAGCTTGCTCAAATACATGATGTTTTCCATGTGTCCATGTTGAGAAAGTATGAACTGGACCCGACTCATGTTTTGAATTTTGAGGAACCTGGACATAGACGACGCCTGTGGTGTCGTACGTGGAAAGGCCGATACGAATAAAGGACAGTAAAGAGCAAGTACTTCGAAACAAGACTATCGCCTTAGTTAAGGTGATCTGGCAGTATCGCGGAACAGAGGGAGCTACACAGGGAAGTGAAGAAGTTATGAAGCATCAGCACCCCCATCTTTTGAGGATTTGTTAGTAGCAGCAAATTTCGAGGACGAAATTTTTATAAGAGGGGAAGAGTTGTAACATCCTGAAATTCGAGTCTTTTGAGGAAGGAATGAACGTGAATTTCGTCGATGCATTGTTGGTTGATCTCACTCGGAACTGATCACTCCTGAGATACTGACCTTGAGGGGAAAGGCTAATGAGGATAGAACTCGTGCGACTAAAGAACTTGACATGGGAAAACGACTCGACCGTGAGACTTGCGTGTGGACGATCCTATAGTCATGCAGGCCGATTTCAGGGACGACTAGAAGTCGATTCGCGGACAGAAATAATAGGATGACGGGTGATTCCGTCTACTATTATCGAGCCCGTGAGCGACCCTATGTCGATCCTTGATAATCGTGTACTTTGAAATGAGAATCGATCCTTCGCAATTTCATGTAGTCAAGGACGTCCATGTGTCGAGGAGTCTTGAACGTGAATTGGCACGAGTCGGTTACGCGTGAATCCTTAAAGCCGCCTGTCAGTCTGAGTAGTACCAAAATGGCATTCGGGCGAAATTGACAAGGCATGTGAATCCAATATTAGACTTCGAATTTTCGGGAACGTTCGAGAAGGACTTTTGGACGATGCTTCTTAGTCAGTCGACAGTGCCGGCTGAGCCGAGTAATTGAAAAAGGGATTTTCGGACCGAGAACACGAGCCTACGAGGACATGGGCCGGGCAAGATCAGTGTGGGCCTCACACCCAAGGTGGGACAGCCGCCATGGAAGGCCCGAGGCAAGCAAGTGAGCCCATTGGGCCAAACCGACAATTTACCTTCCCGAGCCCGCTCCTATTTATTTTCCGGCCTGTTTCCTAGGCCCGCCCTTCATTTTCAGCCCAAGGGCACATTGGGAAGTGTGCAAGGTGGAAATGACCAAAATGCCCTTGGATATTTTGAAGAAAAGTCAAAAAGGAAGAGAGATAAGATGAGGTCATTGTTTGGCAAGTGGGGCAAGCCTTGATGGCTTGGATAAGGCTTATCCTTCAGCCTTCACTTCACTCTCTCTCTCTCCTCTTTATCTTCTCCAAAATCGCAGCACCTCTCTCCCATGGTTTTCCTTCCTTCCTTCTGTTTTTCAGTTTGACCTTTCACCGAAATCTGAGTTGTTCATTGCCTTCCCGTTGGAATCTCGTCTCGTGCCACCCGCCGTTGTGTTCAGAAGAGAATTTCCGTTCAAATAGCGTCGGCCGATCGCCGGAAAGAGCTTCCGATCATTCCGTATTCCGGCCGAAAGCCGGCTGTCGCCGGACCGTTTTCTGACCGCCTGCTGCTGTTCTGTTTTGCTGTTTCGGCCATTTTCCTCCCTTTCCGACCCAATCACCGCCCATACCAGCCACAAGTGGTTCCCCCTCGACCCCAGGTGCCGCTAGTCGCTGGCTCGCCGCTCGCCGGAGCTTCGGGCAGCCCGTTCAACTCCGATCAGCTTCTTCCTCCTCCAGCAGTGCAGTTTCTCGAGTTGCAGTGGGGATTCCGAGTTTGTAGCTGCTGTGTTCAGCCCGGGACCGCCTTGGATCGTTGCGGTGGAGGTCCCTGTGTGTCGGGTTCTGCGCCGCCGCCGCGTTCGTGTCGCCGGCCCGCTTAACGGGTGAGTTTAGCTCCTAATCCCTATTTAGTGCCTAAACTTGCTTAGGGTTGGGTTAATTAGTGGTAAGATTGGTTTAGGATGTTTAATTAAGTTTATTAGCCCTAAGATAGGTGGTTAGATAGATGGTTAGGATTAGATTAGCTTAATTTTGCTAATTATTGCTTAAATGAGGGTTATGTGATTTTTGTGATTAATTAAGCATGATTTGATTTAATTGAATTGATTAATTGTTTTAATTAATGTTTTGTTTAATTTCTGGATTAAATGTTTTAATTAATTGAATTTCGGAAAAATCACTGTTCACAAATTACTTCACGGATTACTTGTTCACTAATCACCGCTCACGGACTTACATCGTTCACATATTATCGTTCACTGCACCTGTTCATCCGTAAGCTAAATTTAGTCTTATTTTGATGTGCTCTTGATTGTTGTGATTAATTGGAGTGCCGATTGTTAATTATGCTCGTGAATATTGATGAAATGCCCGATCGAGTGTTGGTTGGAATTTGGATTTTTGAATTGTCGAGTGAGATCGCATGACATATTGCGCGGGTTATCCGAAATGGCATGTCGCATGAGTATGAACGCATGAGCGATGTTGCATTCACGACCAAGCAAAAGCAAAGACAAGAATGAACTTTGCCGATGTGTTGCATGGTCGATTAAAGTTGATAGCCCTGTTGAGCCGGATGACCGCCAATCCCCATTGGGGTTGTGCCGTGACCATTGGGTCGACCCGGTGGTCGATGCGGAGTCGCGGTTGAGGCCGGGCCCATGCTCCTTATGGAATGCCGTCGGTGGGGGAGAGCCCATGACGTCGCCGTGCCTCACGGGGAGGACGATGCCCGGTTTACGACCGCTGACCGCCAACCATAAGGTTGTGCCGTGGCCCAGAGGAGGGGTCGTAATAATCGGAGCATGTGTGAGTGTGAGACATGAGAAAGCTGTGTGAGATGCTCGATTATTCGCATGCTCTTAATGTCGTGATGATTGCATTAATTATGGTACGCACGCATGAGTTGACAAATAAGCGGGTGTGGCAATGGCCGGTGAGATCGCTTGTGGTGCGACTCGCATGTAATTGATGAACTCAGTATCATCCGACGGCCATGTGCCTTGCTTGCATCGTATGAGATTTGACGTGCGGTGGTATGGCATACCGGTAAGGTTGCATGCGAACCGACCGTATGATTGTTGGTTGCCCCGTCTCGTTGTTGACTCGTTGTTTGGTTTTGGCTGTCTGTTGTTGGGTTGAGTGAGGGGTGGTTCGGGAGAGATACTGGGTCCTGGGACGTCGCTTTCAATCGACCAAGGTAATGGGGTTGCCGCGAGCTCGAGAGTCGGGGCGTGACAGCAGTGGCCAATGATTGGTTAGAGGAAGAAGAAGACAAGGAAAAAGAAAAAAATAAAAAAGAAAAGAAAAATTCCAAAAATTAAAAAAATTGTCCATGAAATAGAATCGAAAAATAGAATCTATTTCTAAGTAGAATTATTCCTGGAAATAAAATGATTACTAGATGCACCCTTATTGTGCTTCTTTGGATTGTGCTCAAGTCCCCGAATTTTCTTTGTTCATCTCAGGATTCAATTCTTACATCAGCACAATCCTATAAGTATAGCTCAACAGTACAGGTACTTTGGAGTATATGTCACTACATGTTAGTTAGTCGATCCAAGCATTATGAAAAAAATATTACCTTATCAAGTTTTGTGAATCTTACTCTGTCCATTCCATCAAGAATATCTCCTTCCCATCTATCGGCCCATGCATTATCTAAGGTATCTCTCATACATAAAAAGGACAACGGCCATAAAAAAGTACTAAATTATGCTCAATGTGACGCATTTATTATAAACTTTTTTATGACACCAAAAATTCCAAATTTATATCTGTGTAACTTATTTATCCTCTATCAAAATTCTATTAATGAGAATCGTTAAAATTATGCCTACATAAATGCCAAAAAGCAAATAGTGTCAACATGGTGCCCACATGACTTGAGTGAAATAAAAATTATGTTGTTTTAGCTAAAAAATTATCTAACGGAACCTTGACAGAGGATAAATGTGTCACATATGTACAAGTTTGTAATTTTTATGTCATAAGAAAAAGTTTAGAATATATCACAAAAAAAAGTTTATGGTATATGTCACACTATGTATAATTTAGGTCTTTTTTGTGACATTTTTCTACCTGAAATTGACTGATATTCTATAAAATTCCAACATGTGTATTAACTAATTGTGCCGCTTAATTTCCATCCATGGTACGTGAAACGGATGGCTTATTTAACCATACAGTCCTTAGATAAAAAGAGGTCGCCATATCCGCAAGGATTTTATACCCTTTTCTTTCATGTCATTGACTAAAACAAAATTTTTATTATTTTGCTGCAGCCAAGGAGAAGTAATTGACTTGGTTGTTGAAGAGGCATTGTGGAAGCTTAATGCTAGAAATGTAGATGTGCCTAAATATTTGATTGAAGATTATCCTCAGATAAAAGCCATAATAGAAAAGTTGGATGTTGACTCTAATGGTGTACGTTTCCTTGGTATTCATGGAGGAGGTGGCATTGGTAAAACAGTACTTACAAGGGTTGTCTTCAACAAATTATCTCATCACTTTGATGGCGTTAGTTTCCTTAAAGACGTTCGAGAATCATCGAAGCAAGGTCTTATAGACTTGCAGAAAAAGTTATTGTCAAGTTTTGTTGGTTCTAAGACTGCTAACAAAATTAAAGACATTGAAGATGGGGTTCGTTGGATCAAGAAAGTATGTAATACTAAAAAAGTCCTTATTGTTCTTGATGATCTAGACAAGAAGGAGCAGCTCGAAAAGTTAGCTGGAGAATTGGATTGGTTTGGTTCTGGTAGCAGGATCATTATCACAACTAGGGACAAAAGTATCTTGATGACTCAAGTGGAATCATCCAGTGAAGAGGGCCAAAATCAAACCAAAGGAATTTTGGCTTATGAAGTTCATGAGATGGAGTATGGCCGAGCACTTCAATTGTTTTGTAAGCATGCATTCAGAAGGGACTCTCCTATAAAAGGATATGATCATCTTGCAGAGAAAATAGTCCATAGAGTGGGAAAGCTTCCTTTGGCTATCGAGGTGATGGGTTCATCTCTTTACTGTGAGGGCTTGGTCCTAGAGCAACATCTTGATAAAATAGAGCTATGGGAAGACACATTGAAGCAATTAGATGAAGGTCCATACAAGGATGTCCGAGATGCTTTAATTATAAGTTATGAACAATTGGAGCCAAAGCACCGAGAAGTATTTCTAGATATTTCTTGCTTTTTCACCAATGCAGACCAAACATATCCAATTATCATGTGGCGTGATTGTAATTACTATCCCCCCCCGTGCAATTAGTGCCCTCCTCCTGCGGTCCTTGATGAAAATTAGAGATGATAAAAAGTTTTGGATGCATGACCAAGTTCGAGATCTTGGAAGGTACATCGTTCTTGAAGAATATCCTTGCAAAGAAAATCCTCACAAATTCAGTAGAGTGTGGAACCACGAGAATGCCGTAAAACTACTAGAGATGAAAGAGGTAAAATGGAAGTGTATGTCACATAATTTTTATTTGGAAAGAAAAACTTATTGAATTTTTTATTTTACTTTATAGTTAGCTTTGTTTAACTTCCCATTTGTCTTGTGATTGAGATAGCTCTCTCTCCAACATTTGGATAAAAAGGTCTGCTAAATTCGTGGAGAGATCTACCAGAGAGTTTACCTATTAAGTTAGCTTTGTTTTCTAGATCCATATTTGGAAATTCCGAAGCAACAAAGCGTGGTTTCGCATGCTATCCGAGTAAAGTCAAAGAAAACTAGCTGTTTGAAAATTTCCTTTTTAATTATTTTCATTAACAATTACAGAGAAAACAAAAAATTATGGAAATTGGAATTGATGTGCTAATTATAATTCTTGAAAAGTAGAAAATGTAAAATGGAGAAATGATTTATATTTTCAAATGGAAGCTGAAAATGTCGTTAATGGTGTGAATTTGTTTACCGGTGTTCACATGCTTCCTTTCTTAGCTCTGTGAGCGTTTAAAGTTTTATGCACTCAATAACCTTGAGACTCTGTTGGCAGACAAATAGAGATGTACAAGCACTAAGCCTCACTTCTGATGGCTGCAGCCACAACTTTGCACCTGAAGAGTTAGCTGCTCTACCAAAATTAAGGTTCCTTCGAGTGAAAGAGTCTGACTTTTCTGGCAACTTCCAAAATCTTCTTCCAGAACTAAGATGGCTTTCTTGGCAAACATGGCAAACAACTTTCCATGCAAAAAACTTTCACTTTAGTAATTTGGTCGTGCTCGACCTTTCAAATAGCTTTATTAGAGATGGATGGGGTGGGTGGAGCCAAATGAAGGTACGACATGCCTTGCTCTATATACTTCTTTTTCTCATTACCTCATTCATGATGAACTAAGTAAAATATTTATTTTACTCTTTTCTATCATTACCACTTACAGTTGACATGACATGATGGTTGCATGCACTCCTTGTCTCATCAGAGTGTATAACATATTTTGCATGGGTAATATTCAATATTTTTTCATATATCAAAGTAAACCACAATTATGTCTCATTAAAAGTAAGTGCGATTTTCCTTTGACATCCATATGATATTATTTGAATGACGTAAAGTTTGAGTTAAGTTTAGTAATCCAATAGTTGATTGGAATCAAGTTTGAGATTGGAACAGCCAAGTTGATTATAAATCAAGGTGAGCTTGACCTTCAGAGTACTTGATTCAAGCGGCTCACTAGGCTAGTTAAATATTTAAGTATTTGTTTTTGTTACGTTTATAATTGCAGTAACGAACTGAAAGTAAATACAAATGATATTACTGTTACTCTTTTATTTTACTTGAGTTAATGAGCGGAGGCTCAAGCTTTACATCGAATCTAGTTTTTAACTACCGTGTCAGGGTAGACAACAAATCATATGGGGCCACAACAATTGAGTTTATTTTTTTGTTTTCAAAGGAAAATTTCATTCATATAATCAAACATGAGAGGAACTTAGGAAACAGCCAAGTAAAGCAAATCCCAAAAAGGCTGAAAAAAGAAGAAGCCAAAGCCCAAAAGAGAGAGAGAGTACGGCTTGTAACTCTAAACAAACTCTCATACAAAAAAGACTAGATTTGTTATAGCATAAAAAAACACCAGCGGCCGATTGTTGGAATCATCAGTGATGAGTACATATCGAGATCTTTCCCTTCGGAAACTACGGCTTGTAGTGTGCATCTAAGTTCGACATTCTCAACACCACCATCATACGGAGACAATAACAAACATAACATGTTAAACCACCATAGATTGAACATTTCTAAAAAAACTCCTTGATCTAGATTTATATTGAGAGAGAAAAACTTCCAGATTTAGATTGGGAGAGGAGAGCTTCCACTGAATTTTGGAGAAGTCGTAGAATTACAGGCATCCTGCTAACTGGACTAGCGACGGGGTTCTCACAAGATTGGTAATTGCAAGCATATTTATTCACTACGATGCGTGAAGAAAAGTAATAATTTCTAGCGAAAGAAGACACCGAACAAGACGGAGTAGGACTCCCAAACTAGATCGGGAGAGAAAAAGGAAATCAATGCCTAAAAAAGGAAATCAGAGCAAAGCAGGGTTTTAGCTTCAGAAATTGAAGCCGAGAAGCTAAGAGCATGCACGGGAAGTTTCCTTCGGGAGGGTTTTTTGGGAGAGGAAGTTTTTTTTTTTTTTTTGAGCTGATACTGAGAGGATTTTTTACCGATATTCAATTCTTAGCTCTATATGACATTTGAATTTTCTGCGTGTTTATTCCCTGTCATAGGATCTCTACTTGGACCTCTTATTCCTCGAAAAAAATCGAAGACTCTCTCTCTCTCATTTTCATAAGAAATAAAAAGACGGGAGGGTAAAAAAAAAAACACTTTCATTGATGATAACCAAAAATCACCATTTTCCCCTTATTCCTTGTCGATAAACTTTTGTTAATGGTGTAAAATACCAAAATATCTTTCTCACCTTTTATACCGACTTCACTTTGCATCTTTTATTCTTAAAATCGTCATTTTGTGTCGTGCTTATTATTAGGCTTTACATTACACTTGACATCGAAAGTAAGAGAGAGTTGAGTAGGAGACACAGGGATGTTGATAGTTGTGGCTTATTGGTGATTTGGGAATTAGAGTTTTTGTGTTTTTATATCGAGGATACTTTGGTCTTTCGGTTATGAAGTTTTGTTCTCAGACAGAAGCTGCGGGTATACATGTGACTGCTAACTGGGGCCTAACTCCATAACTCTAATTGGGGATTATCTTCAAAAATATAATGGACAAGGGATTACCCTAGATTATCTTAAATTTATGACCGATAGATAATTAGGTTATCACTAGCACTACCCTATACTGATGTTTCTGACTTATTTTGTTACTTCCTACCTTTTTTCTGCAGATGAATAAATTGAAGGTTCTAGACTTGACGGGTTGCTTATTGTTAAAAAGGACACCTGACTTCTCTAACTTCGTATCTTTGGAGATGTTAATTCTTGCTCAATGTGTGAGATTAACCACGATTCATAGCTCCATTAGTAAGCTAAAACTCCTAAAAACTTTGAATATCGAAGGATGCAAATTGCTTTGGGAGTTGCCTGCACAAATAGGTTCTCTACAATCTTTGACTGAGATTATCATGCCCCAAAATTTTCAACCTTTCAAGCTTCCGGAGACATTTGGCAATTTGGAATCTTTGTCGAGTTTTATATTAGATGGGCACCTTGGAATCAGCCAACTTCCAAGCTATATTGGAGGGTTAGTGAAAGTTACACATTTATCTTTACGTTGGTGTGTGGGGATAAAGAAGCTTCCGTGCTCTCTTGGAAAAATGAAAATGTTGGATGAGTTGGATTTATCAATGTCAGAAATAGTTGAACTACCTGATTCCATTGAATATCTAAAGAAACTAAAGGTGATTAGAGTAAGTTGTACAAAGATAAAAAAGTTTCCTCATACAATCGGACAGGTGGAGATGCTTGAAGAGTTACATGCCAAGAAATGTTGGGATTTGACAAATGAAAACTTGGAAGAAATTGGGAAGCTATCCAATTTGAGAATATTGGACTTATCATATACTCATGTGTCTAGATTTTCTATGGTGCTATGTTATCTCTCTTGTCTCCAAACACTAGAAATGAGTTCCAGTCACCTTCAAGAAGAACTCAATCTTCCATCAAGTTTGGCACACCTTCACTTGCAAGCATGTCACTTCCCATCTATCATCGACTGTTTGGATGAACCTGACCCAACTTGGACAAACTATTTGCCAGAAAAACAATTGATCAATCCGCTTCCATCTGGTTTGTCAACTTTGAAATTTAGGGGCATCAAGCTACTGCCACCTCTTTCTAACTTAAGAGATTTGTCAGTCCTATGTGTCATTGAATATCCTATGCCACACTTCTCTATCTCTCAAGAGCTAATCAATTTGACGGAATTGAAACTAAGTAAATGCGAATTCCTAGTGAAAATACCCGGTTTGTCATTTTTGAACAATCTTGAGCACTTGGATTTGAACAAATTGGAAAGTCTAGTTGAGATTCATGGTTTGTCGGAATTGGAGTCCTTGCTGTACTTTCGTATTTCCCATTGTGGTAGGATAGAAAACTTACCCAACTTATCAAAATTAGATAAGTTAGAACACATTGAGATAGAAGCTTGTCCAAAAATAAGAGCCATCGAGGGTGTCCAGGGCTTAGAAAGCTTCAAGTTGGATAATTGTGGTTGCACTATTCTAGAAAGATTGCTGGATGTCTCAAGATCAACATGGCTTTCCCATAAAGTACCTAAGTGCCAGGTGTTCTTGAGTTTTAGTGGACTAGAAACGCCTTATAGCATTGTGGATTTTCTTTACAAGGACCTCATTCGTAACCAAATTTCGGTCTTTAGGGACGATGAACTAAGCTTTGATGATGGAATTGGTGGACAGCTTCTACTAGCACTCAATGACTCAAATATCTACATACCCATCCTATCTAAGAACTATGCTTCTAATGGGTGGTGTCTACGTAAACTAACCCACATGGTAGATCGTGCGTCCAAGTCATACGGGAAAAAGAAAATCCTGCCCATTTTCTATGATGTCGGGTTTGATGATGTTATGCTTTATAGCGATTTGTACAGAAGTGCCCTGGATAAGCACAGGAGGAAATTTGGCAATGAAGTGGAGGAATGGGAAAAGGCTCTAAGAGAAGTCGCGGATATGAGGGGGTTCCAGCTGGAAAGTAACAGGTGATGCTGCTATTTTAATTAATTGAAGTTTACCTTCTAAATTATGAGATAATAAGTCGTTCTATTAAGCTTTGCCACCATAAAATTTTAAATTCACTTTAATGCAGACTTTTGAGCAAAAATTCTCAAGATACACAACTAGATTCTTACACTGTTTGGAAAAGCATTTTAGGTGGGCGATGAAATCTGAGGTGAAGAAAAGATATCCATTGTGTTGGTTAGGAGTTATGGCATACAGAGGTGAAAGTAGGGATTTTAAAAATGAAGAGGGAAAATTGAAACTTTGCATTTCTATATTGTGAGGATAATTGTATTTCACTGGTTAATTACTATATTATCATTCGCAATTTTGTCATTTTCTATTACTTTTGAGGGCATACTTGGAAAAACGAGAAAGTCTGATTCTCCCCAGCTTCCTTCACACCTCCGCAAGGAACAAAATCAGTGGGCCCAGCAATATTCTTTTCACTTCTAAATCACTATCTTAATTTTCTCTACCTACTCCAGACAATGGTGTTGCTTTCACCGCCCCATCATCCCCCGCTATGATTCTGTCGACTCTGAATCCTTCTTTTCAAACAAAGTGTTATTTTGTGGGATACTGCTAAAGAGTAGAAAAAGATGGCCCGCAATAAGAAAGAACATTTCGGTAAGGGGAGAAAAAGTGTGATTTAAGTCATTCTAGGAAATTGATTTAGACTGTTTCAAGATGGGTAAAAATTCATCCAAGTTTACAACCCATATGAGATAAATGAGGCAGTGTTTTACCTCTTTTGGCCATTTTAATTTTCTATTTATGTTACACAGCTATCATTCTTTCTTATTAAGGTAATAGAGTGCATGAGCTTTTGTGAAATTTTTTAATAATGTTTGAAATTAAAAACCGTTTTTGAATTCACTCCACAATATAGGGCCATAATAGAAGGAGCTGTAAAATTCCTGCTTTAATTGTCTCCATAACATATGCTAAAAGATACTGCAAAAAAATTAGTCTGGAATAACAATGGCATTTTCTCTCGTTATAACTCATGGAAATTGGACTCGAAATAAAATTGTCGACTCAAAATCTATATTTAGACGAAGTGACTAAGAACTATGTAATTTTAAGCATATATACGTTATGAAAAAGTACATAACACTGTCCAAGAGTCAGCCATTGAATGATAAATGAAAAATAGATAAAATTTTCATTTTACTCATTAAATTTGGAGATGATGTATATCAAACTCTCAACTTATGATCTGTTTGTTTCGTGAAAAATAAAGAATTTGAAAAAAAATTCCTAAAAATGATTGGTTATATCACTTGGAATAATTAGGTAACAAAATATTTATTATCGACAATAATTTATGCTTAAAAGTTATCATGAATGATATATTCATTTATCATTCATACATTTCTATAAAAAATACAAGTGATTATTTTTAGAAAAATATTTTTCAAAATGAATTTTCCACGTAACAGACGGACCATAGAAATTTTTATTTTATCCCCCACTTTCCCTTGGGAGGGGAGAGGGTTGGGGTTAGTTTTTTTTTTGTCGGGCTGTTGTGCTTAGTTTAAGGGGCAAATTTTTTTTATTGGATTTTGCATCAAATGTCACTTGTTTCCTCAGTTCAAATGAATAATAAATGTGATACATACGAAGAAAATTTTCCACCACTAACCTCGGGATTTGTCTAATTTTATTTTATATTTTGAATTTAAAAATTTTAAAATGAAAAAAATGATAAAGTGTCTGAATATTGAGGAAAAATCGTCTACTCTGGTTATTACTTGAAGGCCCAAATACAAAGTAAATCTCAACCTTCTTAACGGTAGGGGTGAGCATTGGTTTAGGGTCAACACTAGACTGACCCTGGATCGGCCTAGGACCGGCCCAACCCTATCGGTCCTGGTCCTGGTTCTTGGGGGGACTAGGTCGGTCCTTGGTCCTGAAATTCCAGGACTAACACTGTGCAGGTTGGTCCTCGGTCCCAAGAGTTTTGGGTTGGACCCTAACTATTAAATATATATTTATATATAATATATTTTAGATATATTATATATTATATTTCTAATTTTTTTTATCTATTGTAAAGAGCAAACCCTAATTCAAACGACGTCCTCCTCCTCCAATACTATTGTTCTTTTCTTTTTTCTTTTTCCTCTTAGTCTTCAATTTGGCAAATAAAATCAAAAGAAACAATTTTGCTCGTGAGCAACCTCGCCCCACTTGACACTCGCCTTGCTCGCCTCAAGTTGATTATCGCTCGACGCTCGATGCTCATCCTGCTCTCTTCACTGACCTTGCTTGTTGCCGAGTAAATGAAAAGGAAACAAAGCCCTAATTAGGGCATAAGTACAGCCCGAGTGCTAAAACTTAGCATGAATGGACACTTAAGTGCCAAAAGTTACAAAAGGTACACTTAAGTATCATTTTTCAAAACTAATGGATCACTTTAGTGCCAAGTCGTCGAACCCTATCGGAAATTCTATGTGGCAATTTTTTATTAATTTTCTTGCCTACGTGGCTCGCCAGAAACTGAGTCGGCAAAAAATCAGCCAAAACGACGTCGTTTTGCACTGACGTAGATTTTTAAAATTATTAAATAAATAATATAAAATAATTATAAAATATATTATTATTATAAAATTGATTAATTTAAATAAAAAAAAGGGGAAGGGGGATCCGATGAGGATTGTGTAGCCCTCGCTGCCGCCGCCATCGTTGCCCCACCATCACCGGGCAGGGCTGGCAACGATGGGCGAGGGTCGGCCGGGGTCGCCGGGACTCGGTCGGCCCGCGGCGAGGGCTTGTGGGCCCTTGGCCCGGGCGGGCGAGGGTCGCGACCCTCTCCCCAGATCTGGGCGAGGGCCCGCAGGCCCTCTCTGCAGGCCGACCGAGATCGCCAGCCTCTAGCTGGGGCTCGGCAACCCCGGCCGACCCTCACCCACCGTCGCCGGCCCTTCCTAGCGATGGTGGGGCGACAACGGTGGTGGTGGTGGTGAGGGCTGCACAGCCCTCGCTAGATCCCCCTTCCCCCCTCTTTTTTTTTTTTTTTTTAATAAAATTGATTTAAAAAAAAACTTTAGTTCAACTTGGCAATTCTTTTTTGGTTAGAATTGCCATGTGGATTTTTTATTTTGAAAAAAATGCTCCGTCAGCAAATGAAGTTGTCGGAAAATGGACATGTGGCAGTTTGGCTGGAATTTTTCATCGTTGGCATTTAACCGATCCCTTTTACTCCGATTTTAACACTTAAGTGTACGTTTTGTAACTTTTGGCACTTAAATGTCCTCCCGTGCCAAGTTTTGACACTCTAGAGGTCCGTACGTCCCCTAATTAGAAACCCTATATGCTTGTGAGCAACACTCGCCTCGCGGCTCTATAAGCCGTCTTAATTGTTTTTATGATTTTTTGCTTTTAGTAAGTGTGAAATTTTTATTATTGCCTGATCTTAAATTTGTTAAATATATACTGATATTTATAGTTTGGTTGCTCAATGCTGCATTATTGATGGATATGTAATTTGGTCCTCGATTGACCCTGGAACCGGACCGAACCCATTGGGTGGGTCCGGTCCTCGGTCTCAAGCTCAATAGGATTGGTCCTCAGTCCCAAAAATTGAGAACCAACACTGTGCGGGTTGGTTGTAGGGTTAAGGGGTGGACCGGCCCAACTCGGACCATGCTCACCCCTACTTAACAGTCTTCAATTTTGTTCTTACCATTTAAATCTATCAGAAAATAGTCAACCTTCCGAAATTTTTCAAACCTATCCTAGGTCCTTCAACACCAATTATGAGAAGGAATATTTCCATTCGATTCTTTCCCGAATTTGGATTTTTTCTCTAAAAGAAGAAAGATTTATCTGATTTTATTATTCAAGAGATGATATTTAGGGAAAAATGATCTAATCAATGCGTTATTCAGGGGAGAATACGTATTCGCCTTCATATCCGCTCATTTTTGTTTATTAAAAGTATTTTTACATGTTTGGTATGCAGAAAAGAAAATGAAAAATCAGGTTCTTCTATAAAATGTTCCGATAGGTCCAGTGAGAACTTACTAGACAAAAACTGTTCGCTTTTTTTTGCCAAAATGAAGCTTATTCCCTTAGAAAATAACAAAACAATTTTACCTATCAATGGTACTCCGAATTCAACTCCTATATCGACACAATCCTATAAATTTAGCTCAATAATACACGCACTTTGGATTTAATGTTCTGCATGTTTGTTAGTCGATCCAAGCATTATGAAAAAAATTATTACCTTATCAATTTTTCTTAATCTTACTCGGTCCAGTCCATCAAGAATATCTCCTTCACATCGATCGACTCATGCATTATCAAAAACATCTCTAATACATCAAATTGAGCGACATTCCATTTAATGCCAACGTACGTAGCAACAGATTATAACGCTTATTTTCCATCCATAGTAGCTGAAATGGCTGACTACTTATTTAATCATATGGTCTCCTAAAGCCCAGAGATCGTCATATCTAGAAGAACCTTATCCCCTTTTCTTTCATGTCATTGACAATATCATAATTTCCTGCTTTGCTGCAGCCATGGAGGACTAATTGAATTGGTTGTTGAAGAGGTTTTGTGTGAGCTTAGAGGCAAACATGTGGATGTGCGTAAAACTTTGGTTGAAAATCATCCTCAGATAAAAACCATAATGGAATTGTTGGATATTGACAATGGTGATGTACATTTCCTTGGTATTCATGGGGTGGGTGGTAGCGGTAAAACAACTCTTGTGAAGGTTGTGTTCGACAAATTATCTTCTCATTTTGACGGCTTTAGTTTCCTTAAGGACGTTCAAGCATCATCAAAATCTCATGATGGTCTTTTGAACTTGCAGAAAAAGCTCTTATCAGGTTTTGTCAATTCTGGTATTACAGACTATATTAAGGATGTTGATGGTGGGATTGAGATGATCAAAAGAGTATTTAGTAGCAAAAAAGTTCTCATTGTTCTTGATAATGTAAACGAAAGAGAGCAACTCGAAAAGCTGGCCGGAAGATCTAATTGGTTTGGTTTAGGTAGTAGGATCCTTATCACAACTAGGGACAAAGCAATCCTGATGACTTCAGTGTCATCAAGTACAAAGGTCCTAAATCAACCTGAACACATTTTAGCTTATGAAGTTCATGAGATAGAATTTTCTCGAGCACTTCAGTTCTTTTATGAGCACGCTTTTAGAAGCAACTCTCCTGCAGAAGTTTACGTTACTCTTTCGAAAGATATTGTTCATAAAGCTGCTAAGCTTCTTCTGGCTGTCGAGATGATAGGTCCATATCTTTTTCACAATGGCATTGCCTTGCAGCACCCCTTTGATGAAAGAAAGCTATGGGAAAAGACGTTGAGGCAGTTGGACAAAGCTCCTTTTAAGGATGTCCAAGATGCATTAATGATAACTTATGAGGGATTGAAGAAAAATGAAAAAGAAGTATTTTTGGACATTGCTTGCTTTTTTGCTGACAAGGACAACACATATCCAATTATTATGTGGGATAACTGTCATTACTGTCCTCACAATGCAATTGTTGTCCTCCGCCTACGGTCCTTGATAAAAATTGGTGATGATAATAAGTTTTGGATGCATGATCAAATTCGAGATCTAGGAAGGCACATCGTTCTTGAAGAATATCCTCACAAATTGAGTAGGGTGTGGATTCATGAGGATGCTGTAAAATTACTGGAGAAAAAAGAGGTAAATGGAAAAGTATGTCACGTAATTTTTATTTGGAAGGAGAAACACGAAGATTTTTTGCTTTTATTTTACAGTCAACTTTGTTTAAATTTTTTGTCTTGTGAATGAGGTAGCTCTCTCTCAGACATTTTGGAGAGAGACCAGACAGATTGCCCAACAGTTTGCTTTGTTTATAGATTCTGTAGGGCAGAAGACAGCTCTCCGGAAAAAATTTTCATTAACAAAGAGCCGTTTCACGTGCCATCCAAGCAAAGTCAGAAGAAAAGTAGCTGCATAAAGGATTTTTAAATTACTTTCAAACACAACTACAGAGAAAACAAAAAACTATGTAGATCGGAATTGGTAAGCTAATTATATTTCTTAAAAAGCAGAAAATGGGGAATGGAGAAATGATTCTTAATCTATTTTCAAATGGAAGCCGAAAATTTTCATTCATGGTGTGTTGAGAGTTTTTATACTTCCTTTCTATATAGCTTAGTAAGAGTGTTATGTGTCGCACCCAATTAATCTTGAGTCTCTGTTCATAGATAAATGAAGGTGTAAAGGCACTAAGTCTGACATCCGATGGCTACAGCTGCAACTTTGGACCTGAAGAATTAGCAGCTTTACCAAATCTAAGGTTCCTTCGAATGAAAGGCATTGATTTTTCAGGCAACTTTGAAAATCTTCTTTCGGAGCTTAGATGGCTTTCTTGGCAAACAAGGCAAGTGACTTTCCATGCGAATAACTTTCATTTTAAAAATTTGGTTGTGCTCGATCTTTCAAATAGCAATATTGAAGATGGCTGGGGTGGATGGAGCCAGATGAAGGTATGATCTGCCTTACTCTATACACTTCTTTTTGTCCTTACCTCATTCACAACCAATGAAGCAATGATAGAATCAATCAATATATACTTTACTTCCTTCTATCATTACCTTATACAATCGACATAATGGTTGCATGCATTCTCCATCTCATCCAAGTGTATAGTATATTTTGCATGAGGAATAGTCAATATCTTTTTATCTATCAAAGTGAAACACAATTATGTTCCACATAAAAAAAAATTATAACCTTGGTTTTGCAATTCTGATAACTGCATAAGATTTGGAAAAGGTAAATCCAATGGAAGCTAGTGATATATTGCTTCAATATGCGTCATGTATGATTTGAATGATGTAAAATTTGACTCAAGTTTAGTAATACAAAAGTTAATTGGGATCAAGCTCGAGATTGTTAACACTTAGCTTGAATGGTGGAAATGCCCACAAGTTTATTTGAAATAGGTAAGTTGAATATTGGAATGAGGGTGAGCTTGAGCTTCATAATAATTGATTCAAGCGAATCACTAGCCTAGTTTAATAGTTAAGCATTTGTTTATATTATGGTGGTAATCGCATTAACAAATTGTATAATAAATCAAAATAACGCTACTTTTTACTTTTCTATATACTTGAGTTAATGAGCGAAGGCTCGAGGTTGGCATTTCATCTAGTTTGTAACTACTGTAGCAAATCAAATCCTGACTAATACTAGGCTTTACATTTGAGGTACGGACCTCTGAAGTGCCAAAAGTTGGCACGGAATGACACTTAAGTGTCAAAAGTTACAAAAGGTACACTTAAGTGCCAAAATCGGAGCAAAAGGGATCACTTAAGTGCCAACGGCGAAACATTCCGGCCAAATTGCCATGTGTCAATTTTTCGGCGACTTAATTTGATGACGAGCATTTTTTTCAAAATAAAAAATCCACGTGGCAATTTTTTTAAAAGAATTGTCCACGTCAGATTTTTAAAAATTAAAATCGATTTTACTAAAAAAAAAAAAAAAGGGGGGGGGGGGAAGAGGGGATCGGCGAGGGCTGTGCGCCGCCGCCGCCCCGCCCCACCTCGCCGGGAAGGGCCGGCGATGGTGGGCGAGGGTCGGCCGGGGTCGCCGGGCCCCGGCCGGCCTCCGCGAGGGCTCGCACGCCCTCGCCCAAACTGGGCGAGGGTCATGACCCTCCCCGATCCGGCAAGGGTCGCCGACCCTCGCCCGCCCAGCCAAAGGCCATTGGCCGCCTAGACCGGCGTGCTTTGGTCCAGGCGGCCGACGGCCCTGCCCGGCGACCCTCGCCGGATCTGGGGGAGAGTCGCAACCCTCGCCCCAGATTTGGACAAGAGCGCGCAGGCCCTCGCCGGAGGCCGGCCGAGGTTGCCGGCCACTGGCCGGGGCCCGGTGACCCCGGCCAACCCTCGCCCACCGTCGCCGACCCTTCCCAGCAAGGTGGGGCGGCGACGGCGGCAGCGGCGAGGGCTGCACAGCCCTCTCCGATCCCCTCTTCTCCCTTTTTTTTTTTTTAATTAATAAAATCGATTTTATAATAATATATATTTTTTAATTATTTAATATTATTTAATTAATAATTTTTAAAATCCACATTAGCCAAAATGACGTCGTTTTGGCTGATTTTTGGCCGATTCAGTTTCCGACGAGCCACGTAAGCAAAAAAATTAATAAAAAATTGCCACGTAGGATTTCCGACGGGGTTCCGGCGACTTGGCACTTAAGTGATCCATTTTTTTTAAAAGTGGCACTTAAGTGTACCTTTTGTAACTTTTGGCACTTAAGTGTCCCTTTGTGCCAACTTTTGGCACTCCCGCTGTACTTATGCCCTTTACATTTACACTTGACGTAGCGAGAGTAAGAGAGACTTGAATGCGGTAATGTGTGCTGGTGGCCAAATCCAGTTTGGGTCTTTTGTGTCTTCGTAGCAAGGATACCTAGTCTTTTGGTTATGGAGTGTTGTCCTAAGACGCGGTTTTGGAAATAAAGGATGAAGTGAAGTAAAACAAATTGTTGGGAATTATTTTTAAAAAATTTAAAGTGTGAGGGTTATATGCAACATCCCAAAAGGACTTGGAATATTCAAATTATGGGGTAAGAACATTAGGATTGGCAAAAGTTTCATATAATGTTTACTTGAGTACCATAAATTTTAAAAAATGACAAATTAAGTGTCAATTCCGATTTGCCTTATCGGAAAATCTAACATGGATGCCGGTCATCCGACTTGGCGATGCTGGTCATCGAAGGTGGCTTCACCGACACTGACGTGGGCAATTTTTTAATATTTTTAATATTTTTTGAATTTTTGAATTTTTGGATTATTTTTTTAGAGTAGGTGAGGGTCATCGGTGACCCTTGCCGGCCGTTAAACTCTTGCCCTCAGTCACCCAGGCCTCGAGCAAGGCCCTTTGCCGGCTGCTGGTGATGTTGCCTTGAGTTGGCGAGGCCATTGTGACATCGTCGGCTGCCAGTGAGGCCACAAGGGCCCTCACAGTGTCACGCGGGTCGGCGAGGCCGTCGGGGCCTCGCCAAGGACCTTCGTGGCTAAGGGCAAGAGTTCTGTGGCCGGTTAGGGTCATCGATGACCCTCGTCAGCCCTAAATAGAAAAACAAAATAAAAGCAAAATTAAAATTTGAAAAAATATTAAAAAATAAAAAAGTCCACATAGGATGATTTGTCAGAGTTAGCACTCAAGTGATCAATTTTACTCTAATGTAGCACTCAAGTAAATGAAAAAAAAAAAATTTTGGCATTCTTAATATTCTCACCCCTTCAAATTACACTAGATTATAATAAGGATATTACTAGTACTCCCATTTGTTGTGATGTTTCTCAATTATTTTTTATCTTCAACTTCTTCTTTTCCCTGTAGATGAATAGATTGAAGGTTCTTGATTTGACGGGTTGCGGAGAGTTAACAAGGACGCCTGTCTTCTCTAATTTCTTGACTTTGGAGATGTTAATTCTTGCTCGGTGTGTCAATTTAACCACAATTGACAGCTCCATTGGAAAGCTAACACGCCTAGAAACATTGAATATCGAGGGGTGTAGTTCTCTTGGGGAGTTGCCTGTAGAAATTGGTTCTCTACGATCTTTGAAGAAGATTGTCATGCCGCAAAATTCTCAACCCTTGAAGCTTCCGGAGACATTTGGCAATATGAAATCTTTGAGGAGTTTTTTATTAGACGAGCACCCTAGAATTAGCCAACTTCCAAAGTCTATTGGAGGATTGGTGAAACTTGCACACTTATCTTTATGTGGGTGTGTGGGAATAAAGGAGCTTCCATGTTCCATCGGGGAGTTACAGATGTTGGTGGAGTTGAATGTATCAAAGTCAGGAATAGTCATGCTACCCGACTCAATTGGAAAGCTAAAGGAACTAAGGGTGATGAGAATAGATTCTACAGCGATAACAAAGCTTCCTCGTACTATCGGAGGAGTGAAGATGCTTGAAGAGCTACATGCCAGGGAATGTTGGCATCTGACAGATGAAAACCTGGAAGAAATTGGGAAGCTATCCCATTTGAGGATATTGGACTTATCATATACTTTTGTCTGTAGGTTGCCTAAGGTGATAGGTCCTCTCTCTCACCTCCAAAAACTTCAATTGGGTTCGATTGAGCTGCTTCATGCGACAGATCTTCCATAAAGTTTGGCATGCCTTGAAGTTCAAGCAATCTACTCCTCTGTTATCTTTGACCTCTCAAGCCTCGTCAATTTAGATCATCAAGAATTATAAAGATTAAGTGCTTTGAAAGTGGAACCTTACTTTACTTGGAGGAATGATCCGCCAAAAATGGAAGTTTCGATGAAAGCGCAACCGATCCATCCACTTCCATCTCATTTGTCAGCCTTGGAGGTAACGGGCATTAGTCCACTGCCAAAATTTTCCAACTTAGAAAGTTTGTCGGTTCTGCATGTCACTGAAATTCCAGTGTCATGCTTGTCTATCTCTCAAGGCCTAAACTGGAAATAAGTAATTGTGAAGTCCTCGTAGAAACGTCTGATCTGTCACTCTTGAAGAGGCAACAACGCTTGGGTCTGAACAAGTTGAATAAGCTAGCTGAGATACCAGGTTTGGTCAAACTGGAATCTTTGCAGTACCTGTCTTTCCAGAGTCATTTAATAGGAGAATTACCCAACTCATTAAAGTTGGATAAGCCGCAACATCCTGAGCTACAAGTTTGTCCTAATTTAAGAGCAATTGAGGGAGTCGAGGGCTCAGAAAGCTGGAAGTTGGATTATGGTCACACCGTCCTCGAAAAATCGCTGGATGCCTCAAGAATAACCTGGCTTTGCCACAGGATACCTTTTCATGGTGTGTTCCTAAGTTTTAGGGACCAGACATTCGTCTTAGCATTCCAGATTTCCTTTACTATAGGCTAATTGATGATGGACTTTTTGTTCGTAGAGATGATGATGAATCGAGGTCCAGTGATTTAATTGGTGAACCTGTTGAACGAGCAATCCATCCCTCTGCCATATGCACACCCATCTTCATTAAGAACTATGCTTCCAATCATTTGGTGTCTCCGGAAACTTGCCCACGTCGTAAAATGCATGTCAAAGTCAAGTGGGGAAAGAAAAATCCTCCCAATTTTCTAGACTGATGATGTTAATCTGGAAAGCAATTCATACAAAAGCGGCGTAGATGAGAATCGAAAGAATAATCTTCGTACGAAGTGATGGCATGGGAAGAGGCCCTAAATGAGATCGCATATATCAAGGGATTTGACCTGAAAACTAACAGGTAATTGCGCAAATTTTGATTAATTATGACAGTATGGTCATTCAATTGACTTAAACATGACAGAATTTCGAGGTCAGAACAGTGCAGCCTTTGGCAACCAAATAGCTGTACCCTCAAGCAGATTCTTACTCTTTAGGATACTTTAATGATCTTTAAGTTAAAACAAATTGCTTTTTTGAAAAAGAGTTAATATCTTGAAAAATCTCAAATTAATATATTTATAATAAATTTATCCAAAACTAATACACTTATGATAAAGTTATTCTCTATTACGATTGTCGAATTGCTGAGTTGAATGAAATATGATAGTTGACTGGTGAACTAATTTGTGATTTTACTCTTCGTTTGTCACAGTTGTATCAATATTCTGATTTTTTGTGGATTAATCAAATTTAACGGAGGGTATATTTGTTATAAATGTATCGGTTTGAGATTTTTTATGGCTAAAAAATTAGTTTGGGGGTAAATTTATCACAAGCATATTAATTAAGGTTTTTTTTGTGGTCATTTGAGGTAAATTTATCATAAATGTGCCACTTTGGGGTTTTTCATTGTCAAAAAATTAATATATTTATAACAAATTTATCCAAAACTAATATACTTGTGACAAAGTTATTCTCTATTACGACTGTCGAATTGCTGAGTTGAATGAAACATGATAGTTGACTGGTGAACTAATTTGTGATTTTACTCTTCGTTTGTCACAGTTGTATCAATTTTGTGATTTTTTGTGGATTAATCAAATTTAACGGAGGGTATATTTGTTATAAATGTATTGGTTTGAGATTTTTGATGGCTAAAAAATTAGTTTGGGGGTAAATTTATCACAAGCATATTAATTAAGGTTTTTTTGTGGTCATTTGAGGTAAATTTATCATAAATGTGCCGCTTTGGGGTTTTTCATTGTCAAAAAATTAATTTGGGATAAATTTATTACAAATGTACTAGTTTGAGGTTTTTCACAGTATTTACCCTACTAAATATAGCCTCGGTGTTACACTAATTTGAAGGTCAAATCCCACAAAAATGCATAAACTTATTCCTATGATACAAATATAACCCCACTTTCCAAACGGACCCCCCAAAAAAGAAAAAGAAAAAGAAAAAGAAAAAGAAAAAGAAAAGGATTTCTACTTGAGGGATGAAAGTTGTCCTTCCATTCAAGTTGATGAATTCGCGCCAAATAGTCATTTTGGAACACTAATGTTAAGTTTGGGACAGAAAGAACTCGATTTGAGAACTGTATCATTTTTCTGTCTTTTGTTATTACATTAAAGGAGTCGTCGATTCAGAAATCTATAAATGAAGGCGTCATTAATTAGCGAGACCACGTTGTTCCTCACTCAAGTTTGCCTTGTTAACATGTCAATTGTACATGTCCACACTATTAAATACATAAAATGCCTAATTAGCTTGTAAAGACAAAAAAAAATTTTAGGGTGGACATATATTTCTATTAAGTAATGGTTCCTGCACATTTTGGATTACTTGAAAGTGAAGATAGTTTATCCTGAATGCAAGTTCATGTGTTCATTTACATGTAAAATTTGTGTTTGTTTGATATAATTTTCCAAAAAATATTGTTTTTATAGCTTAAAGAAATGAACGATCAAAAATTATTTTTTTATCATCCATGAAAATATTTAAATATAAAATACTGATAGTAAAAATATTTTTCATTGACTAACTTTTATAAGAAACATAATCAATCATATATTGAAAAATGTTTTCAAACTATTCATTTTTCTCAAAGTAAACACACTAAAAGATGAAGAAAAGGCTCAAAAAAAGAGGAATACCTCTTTCATCATATGTTCTTTTTAACTCTATCAATTAAATCTCTTTCCAATAAAAATTGCTTGTAAGAATATTGCTGGTTTCTCAAGATTTTGCTTGAAACCCGCATCCAGTACTACCAATTATTTTCCATAGCGATGGACATGTCATTTCAAATTAATCCTAGATTTTAAATGTTGTCAACGGTAAATTATCTCCTTAAGTTTGCTGGGTGCATCCAATTTCATCCATTAATGGTTGCTGAATTCTAGAGCATCTTAATTTCTTAAAACGAGCAATATCCAATAAGAATTTGCTGTAGATTAGTTGGAGCTAATACTTGACTGTTGGAGCCATAAGTTTGTTAGGTTTCGATTTACATGTTATGTTCAGAGAAGTAGATCCCTATGGTTGATCATATCCAGAGAAACTGTGGTAGAACACAATTACATTGCGGTACGACCGGAAGTCTTTAGCGCCCACTTTTTTCGTTTTTTTTTTTTTTGTGTACTGAGTTAAAGATCTTCAGGTTATTGTTGTTTGGGACATTAAAAAAAAAATTAGATTACCATTTTGATATCCTTTTACTTCTTGCCCGTCCGACCAAAATGAACTATCCTTCATCTGTGCATTGTTGCAGGTTCGGGGAACTAGTTAAATACGTTACTGAAGAGGTTTTAAGAGCAAGGCAATTGGAAGAGGTCGACTCATCAAGCCTTCTTTTGGTTTGTTGTCAAAGACAGGAAAAATGGATTTGCTTTCTAGGTAATAAAATTTTGTACAACTCCATTTTGTTTCTGATTGTTTCGAAGATCTAGATATTTCATTTTGCAAGGAAATTGGTTTCCGGTTCTAATGCGTTTGGTGCAGTATTTACTAGGTCAACAAATCTGTATGAACGAGGGTATCGGTGAACGCCCGCACTTCATTGGATGGTCAGTGACACTTTCACTTCTGTCTTTGCAGCGGTGTTAGGAGACCAAAGAGCTTTGAAACGTCCGTGTTTACAAAAGTGCTCTGCAACAAAAGAGTGGAACTTCCACTCCAAGTAATAAATTTTTTGTAGGACCGCGTTCTTTATGATTGTGCTACTCTTCTTTTTTGTTTTGAAAGTTTAGCATGAAGAGCAAAACCACGTATTCATGTGCATAAGATCTTGAATTATTGCCAGCTTTCTAGTGCTTTTGGAGGTTTAGAACTTTCGCAATTATATGCCATTTGATTCCAACAATAACCAAATCTCAAAACAAGTACAAAAACAAGTATCTAGGAAAACCATATTATGCTTTGTATTGCCGGGATGGATGCTATAATTACTACGATGAGCTTCTAACAAGATTGCTTCTTTAAGCTCGGCATCATTGGGAACGCATAATCGTCCCCAAAATCTCAATGTCCCATCCTCGGACACTTGAAAGTTGGTTTTTCTCTTTACTTGATCCATCTGCAGGATCTTAAGGACTTCAGAATCCATCACTTGGGCCCTTTTTATCCTACTTTGCATCTTGGGTTCCACCCTGAGAGTGGCCATTAGACTAGCAAGATGGCCGACCTCAATTTTGAAGTCTAAGTCCCTGACTCCTTCAAAGAGGATCCATTCTCTTACCATCATTTGTGCAATTGATGATTTTCGACTAAGCACATCTGCCACTTTGTTCACTTTCCCAAGATGATACAGAATCTCGCAATCGTAGTCCTTAAGAAGTTCCATCCATCGCCGTTGCCTCATGTTCAACTCCTTCTGAGAGAACAAATACTTCAGACTTTGATGATTTGTGAAAATTGGAAACCTTTTCCTACACAAGTAGTGCCTCCAAATCTTAAGTGCAAAGATTATTGCTGCTAATTCCAAATCATGCGTCGAATAGTTAAGCTCGTGAGGCTTTAACTGTCGGGAGGCGTATGCAACCATCTTACCAAGTTGCATTAACACGCAGCCTAGTCCTTCGTACCCATCATGACCAAACGATATTGTTAAGACAGGTGCGGTAATCAGCTTACTCTTGAGTTCCTGAAAACTACGCTCACACTTATTCATCCAATCAAATTTCTCCTTTTTCTTTAACAACCTTGTTAAGGGCATGGCTATCGCAGAAAACTTCTTCATGAAACGTCTATAATATCCTGCCAATCCCAAGAAACTTCGAACCTCAGTTACCGTCGTAGGTCTCGGCCAATTCATGACAGCTTCGATCTTAATCTGGTCAACGGAAATCCCTTCACCTGAAATTACATGACCCAAAAATGCCATGTGAGTTAACCAAAACTTGCACTTGCTAAACTTAGCATAGAGTTCATGCTCCCTCAAGGTCTGCAGTACTGATCTCAGGTGTCTCTCGTGATCCTTTAGATTCCTCGAGTATACCAAAATATCATCAATAAACACAATCATGAATTGGTCCAAACATTTATTGAACACACGGTTCATCAAGTCCATGAAGGCTGCAGGAGCATTTGTCAATCCAAACGGCATTATTGTGAACTCATAATGACCATAGCGTGTCCGAAACGCCATTTTCGATATATCCTCTTTTTTAATCCTCAACTGATGATAGCCTATCCTTAGGTTTATCTTAGAAAATTCCGAAGCTCTTTCAAGTTGGTCAAACAAATCATCAATTCTTGGCAACAGATACTTGTTCTTGATAGTTACATGATTGAGTTGCCAGTAGTTGATGTAGAGATGCAAGGACCCGTCATTTTTCCTTACGAACAGTACCAGCTCTCCCTAAGGGGACACACTAGGACGAATGAATCCTTTATGCGGTAATTCTTGCATTTGCACTTTCAATTCCTTCAATTCTGATAATGCCATCCTATAAGGTACCTTGGAAATCGGTTCAATCCCAAGGGCCAACTCAATCATAAACTCAATTTCCCTCTCTGGAGGTAATCCCGACAATTCCTCGGGAAACACGTCCATGTACTTTGGTACCACCGCAATATCTTCCATCTTTGGTCCCTCCACCAATGTATTTGCCACCAATGCCAAATACCCTTGGCCTCTAGATTCCAACAACCGGGTCACCTCGAGTGACGAAATCAGAAGAAAGGAGGGTCCCCCTCGATTCCCGACAAATTCAAAACTATCACCCACTACTAGGTTAAACTGAATTGTCTTTCCATGACAATTCACCGTAGCTCGTTGTTTGGTGAGCCAATCCATACCAATTTTGACATCAAAGTCATACATTGCTATTGCAATCAAATCAATAACTTCCTCACAACTGCCCAAAACTAACTTACAACCATAACAACCTAACTCAAACAATATCTTATCCTTGAACGGAGTAGAAATACTACAAACCACTCCCAATGGTTTTAGACTTAACCCCACTAGTTTAACAAAACGATCAACAACAAAAGAATGCGTAGCACTAGGATCAAATAACGCATAAGTAGCATGATCGTGCAAGGAGACCGTACCTATAACGACGGAGGGTGAATCCTCCACCTCTCCTTCTGGTTATAGCGTAAACTCTTCCTTGCGCCGAGGGTCTACTTTGGTTGTTTGGTGGCGTGTTCCCAACAGGTCGTCCTCCCTACAACGGTGGCAAGATCGTCCTCACAGGCCTACTCGGACAATTTATCACTCGGTGGCCCTGTTGACCACATCCAAAGCAGGCTCCCGTCATCGAAGGACGGGGGAGATTTCCATGTCTTCTCCCACACAATCGATAGACTCCCATGTAATTGGGTGTCGGCTTCCCCACGTAATTCTTCATGTTGGGTGGGATGAGATTCCTTCTTCCTATCATCGGTCCCTTTCCAAACCGACGATTATCTCTGTTAGGCACAACCGCGAGCCGGATGCGGTCTCCCTCTCAACCATGTTTTTCTCTATCATTTGGGCCCTTTCGTACATCTCATCAAAACTCTTCAAATTCAGGGACACTAGCTGGTCTTTCAGTTCCGGCTTCAAACCATATCTAAATCATCTCGCTCTATCCAAAGGGTCCTCCACCATTCTCGGTGCATACTTAGACAACTTAGCAAACTTCGCCTTATACTGATCCACTGACATCTGATTCTGACGAAGTCGTTGGAATTCTGCCATCTTGGACTCTCGCACACTAGCTGAAAAGTACTTTCCATTGAAAGCCTCACGAAGGGCACCCCAAGTCTGAGCCATGCTTTCAGGGAACACTCTTCCTTGAGTGGCTTCCCACCAAATACTGGCATTACCTTGAAGCGGTAAGTTGCTAGAATCACTCAGTCTTCCTCCAAACATCTCAACACCGTAAAAGCCTTCTCCATGTCCCTAACCCAAAAGTCTTAGCCTCAGGATCGCCTACGCCACTGAATCTCGGTTGGCTTAAGTCTCAGAAACTATTCTACCAACTTATGCATCGGTCTCTCACAAACCTCACCCCTCACTATAGGAACCATAGTAGGAGCAACAGGAACGGCGGCAGTGGCGGCGACGGCAGTAGCAGCAACAGCAATAGCAGCTTGATCCTCAGTTTGCTATCCTATCAAAGTCTCTAGCGCCAGCAGGATCCTGTTTAACCTGGGATCCCCTTGCACTCTATCCCTAGTACTGGTCTGACTAGACACTGCCCTACGCCTAGGGGCTCTCTGTTCAGGATTGCTCATCTCGCAAAATACTCACTGGTCCTACTTTTCAATTCTAATAAGGAATTAGAAACTATGAACAACCCGCCACAATGCAAGATCACAAAAGCAGTCATAAGCACGTAAAATAAATGACATTCTTATCTCACTATCCCAAGACCTCTCGCACCTTATCACTCAAGATCTCAACCGGGCTCTGATACCAAAACCGACGGGGATGTCACGCCCCGAACCCCGAATACGCAACAACCCCTTCCCTTGGCCAACTGAATTCGACGTCCCAAGACGCGTCGTCGACCATTCATTTTATTCTTTCATTATACGCAAGCAGAAGACAAATCATCCCCCAGTCAATCAAACAAACAATCAATCAAATAGGGATAGAGAGATGAATAGCAAAACAACAACCAACTAGTCATTTATTTATTTACTGGATTAACCATCGAAGGAACATTTCCGATATACAAGCCCATCAGAGGGTCAGTTCCTTTCTCCGTGACCTTAAAAAATTTTCTCCCGTCCCGAGGGGGGAACGAAAATGTCTAGATAGATTTAGGGGTATTATTAATTTCGGACCGATGGCCCTTCATTAACTTGGGCTCTCCCAAGCCCAAACCCCGCGCGACGTTGGGTATTCGTGAAAGTCTTCTAATAAGGAGTCGCCACTAGCCTATTGGGGTCAACTAAAAACCAAGCGAGGCATGGGAGCGTGCCTCGCTTTCTACGCAACCAGAGAGTCTAGGGTCAGGGATTTGATTACATTAATCATGCGACTAACGCCCTTTCGGTACCTAACCTAATTGTGTATTAATAAGGCCAAGGCAACCTATTCGAGAAATCTAAGGTTTATTCTAACCATTCTAAAGTAAGGAAATAACATCCAAAATATCATCATAAAATAAAGCACGGAAAAATCCTAATATTGTCCCTAAAAAAAGAAAGAGAAAAATATAACGTAAATCAAGAAAATCCTATTGTAGAGCCCTAAAGGCTTATTCAATTTTGGATGTTTTCTTTTTTAGAAATTTTTGCATTTTTTCTGATTTTTCTGAAATTTTTTACGAATTTTTTTATATTTTTTAATATTTTCGAATTTTCCAAAATTAAACAAAACAGGCTTTCAAGATTTTTAATATTTTTTTGCTTTACTGAAAATTTTAAAAAACATTTATTAATGTTTTTGGAATTTTATAATTTTTTCTAATTTTTTTGGAATTTTGAATATTCGGATTTTTGTATTTTCAAAAAAAAATTTTAATAAAAACAACTTTCAACACTTTTCTGAATTTAAAAAGAAATTTTTTTTTAATTTTTAAGGATTTTCGAATTTTTTTAAAATTTTTTAAAGATATTTTTTTATGAATTTTTGATTTTTTGATTTTTTGAATTTTTAAAATTAATTTTTTATTATTAAAAAAAGTGATTCAGACCGGGTTGAGAGACCCGGCCCTACTAAACCGACCCGGACCCTATCAGTCCTAACTGGATTAATGACCGGGCTGGCCAAACGGCCCGGACGGATTTTTTTTTTTAAAATGGCCCATTAACAAAGAAATTAAAACAGCCCATTTCCCCCTTTTTCCAAAACTCGGCTCAACGCCCCAGGTGAGGCCCACTCAAAAAATGATCAGCCCAGCCCTTATCTCATTCTATTTTCAGCCACTTTTTTTTCTATTTTTTTTATTTCGATTTTCTTTGCTTTTCCTATTTTTTAATTCCTTTTTTTTTTTTTTCACTTTTTGTCTTTTTCCCCTACAAATTTCTCCCTCCTGCATTGAGGTTTTTTCCCATGCATGTCTTCGGCCCCGTTTGGTTCAGCTTTCCCAAGAGACTTTCACAAAGACCTTTAAAAAAATTTTAAGTGTTTGGTTCAAAGTTTGGGGGCCCTTGGCCAAATCTTTGAAAGCTCAATCTTGGTGGGGGCCAAGATTGAGCTTTCAACATTTCAAGAATGCAAGTCAACCTCTTTGACTCTTTTTTTTCTTTTTAGAAACCAAGAAGGTGGAGCCGGCCACTGCTGCTGGGCACGACCCCTGGCGACCGTCGTCGGAGGTCGCGCGACCCTTGGCGATCGTCGCCCGGGGTTGCCAGGATCGCGTGACGCCTGGGTTCCCGCGACCCAAGCGCCGCGACCTTTGGCGGCGACACGCCTGTTGACACCCGAATTTTTGTTTATTTTGTTCTAATTGCCCATTTATTTTGCACTTATAAATACATATTAATTTACAAAAAAAGATTAAAAAAAATCGGATGGGCTCAATTCAGCCCACTACTCTATTCGCCCATTTCTTTTTCTTTTCCTTTTGCTTTCAACCCACCGCCCTCTTATTTTGGGCCTGGCCCATCCTCCCTTGGATTCTTCTTCTCCCACCACACGCACACGCGAAAACTTAGAGGAGGGGCAAAACGTTGGGGGAGAGGGCAACGACGCCGCTCGAATAACCCCCCACCACCAAGAGAGAATCGGACAGGGGGTTCTGGGCAGGAGAGAGCTAGAGAACTTGGGCAGAAGAAAGACCAGAAAAGGGGGGCTCGAAAGAGAGAAAACGGAGATCTGGAGAGAGAGAGCCCGGTCCTATTTAGGTTTTTCCTTCCTCCCATATGCTGGTCCTCTCGCCCTTTGCACGTTCACTCCCGTGAGCGCAAGGGAATGACCGACGAGTGGTGTGTGAGGAATCCCAATGAGTGCGCGAGCGAGGTGAGCAAATCAAAGTATTCCGCCGTTCGCCGCCGTTCGTGGGTTGTCACCGTCCCTGACCTTGGTGGAATTGACTGAAGCCGGGTTGGATATAGCATTAAGCTTGCTTCTGAAACTCACGTACGAAGATGCACGCCATATGTTTGATGATTTGTCTGTTTCCGGCGAGCATGAGCGGGGCGTGAAGGAGGGGACGATTTTCAGAGGAGCAGCAGAGAGGGGCAAGAAACAAGGGGGCCGTTCGGACGACCCCCACCGCGGAGACAAGGAGCAGAAGGAGAAGTGGGAGGCAGAGGGGAGAGGAAGCGAGACGTGGTCAGCAGCCCCGCTGAACAGCCGCCGACGACCTTCCGCCGTGCTTCAGTTCCGGCGCCAGAAGAAGAGGAGAACACAAGAGGAGGAGGAGGAAACCGAAAAAAAAGGGGGGCAGCGGTTTTCTGGTTTTGGAGAGGACCGGGGGACAAAAACAGAGAAAAAACTCGAGAGAGAAGGCGAACCCAACGACCGGAGTGACACGAGCGACCGAGAGCGGCTCAGGCACGCACGGGCCTGCCTGACAACTTTCCCGGCGACGTCCTCGAGTTGACCAGGTAGGTCTAGCTCCGTCCTTGCTCCGTTTTAGGCGCACCGGGCCGGAGCTCGCGGCCATGTGGCTCGCGCAAGCTTCGGCCCTTTTCGACCTTACATTTTGCTTCCATTTCCTTGTATTTCATGTCCGAAGACCCCTATGGCACGTTCGAGTCCCGGTTAAGCCGGAAACCTTAGGATTCGGTAGCGCACCCCAACCGTTCGACAAAATACCTGAGAGAGGTTCGAAAAGTTAGCTCGTGTTTTAGCTTAGAACCGACCCGTGCTTGCATACGTAGCTGCTGAATCGTGTTTTTTTTGTTTGCGTGGTCACTGTGTTTCGGCGTAGTCTCGCGAAATAATCGTGCGTCGTCGGGAGAGCGAGGGTTTCCTTTGTCCCGTGAACGGATTATCGGTCGTCGGAAAAGGGTGGCCGGCGGCGGTCGCTGCCGGTCGAGCGGTATGACTAACGAGCGATGGTGGTCCAAGCACCGGATAGCTTTCGCCGGAGATGACGTTTGTTGGTGTCGGTTCGGTGGAGGAAATCGTCGGACGGGAGAAGCTGCAGGAGCTTCGGTCGGGCGTGCATGGGGAAAGCATGCAGAAGAAGAAATAAAGAAGAAGACCAAAAAGAATTAAAAAAAAAAAAAAAAAAAAGGAAAGAGAGAAAAAGAAAATTTGAAAAAAAGAGAGAAAAAAAGAAAAAAAAAGGGAAAAAAACAAAATGGCTAAAAAAATAGGATAGGGGCCAAGGAGATGGGCTTCGCCGCGGGCCCACTTACGTTGGGCTGAATTTTCACGGGCCGGTTTTTTTTAGTTGGGCTAGAAAAATAAAAATCAAATTTGGGTTTTTTTTCGAAAAAAGAAGAAGAATTGTTCATGGGCCTTCCTCGTAGATTTAGGGCCGGCCTGATTTGATTTAGTCCAGCCCGGACCGATAGGGTCCGGGTCGGTTTAGTAGGGCCGGGTCACCCGACCCGGTCCGAATCACTTCTTTTAAAAAATTGAAAATTTCAGAAAATTCAAAAAAATCTTTAAAAATCTTTAAAAAATTTCGAAAAATCATCAGAAATTAAAAAAATGTTTTTTTTAATTTCAGCAAGGTTTTAAAAGTCTATTTTAATTTTATTTTAATTTATTTTTCTTTCTTTTTTTCGAATATTCAAAAATTTCCAAAAAAATTAGAAAAAATTAGAAAATTCCAAAAAGCATTAATAAAATTCAGAAAAGTCAAAAAAAATATTTTTTAAAATCTTAAAAGCTTGTTTTCTTTAATTTAGGAAAATTCGAAAATATTAAAAATATTAAAAATATAAAAAAAAATTCAGAAAAATTCAGAAAAATCAGAAAAAATTGCAAAAATTCAGAAAATCCCTTTAAAAAAAAAGAAAAAGACCAAAATTGAATAAGCCTTTAGGGCTATACAATAGGTTTTTTTTTTTAATGCATGGTCATGTCTTTAGTTAACACACAATTAAGTTTGGTACCGAAAGAGCGTTAGTCGCGTGATTAACGTAATCAAGTCCCCAACTCTAGACCCTCTGGTTGCATAAAAAGTGAGACACACTCCCATGTCTCATTCGGTTCCTAGTCGACCTCAATAGACTAGTGGCGACTCCCTTTTTGAAAACTTTTGTGAATATCCCAACATCGCATGGGGTATGGGCTTGGGAGAGCCCGAGTTAATTAAGGGCCAATGGCCCGAAATTAACAATACCCCCAAACCTATATATTATTTTCGAAAAAAATTAGGTCGCGACAGCTTGGCAACTCCGCTGGGGACTGGTTCTAAACCTTAGAGGACTTAGGCCTAATTTGCTTGATTGTGTGTCATTTAATGTGTTTCTTTGGCAACGCATTCGAGAAAGTGAGGTAAGTCTGCTGACCGTGTGTTAAATGTTGGTGCAGGATTGGAGTAATAAGGGGTGGAGTGTTTGCTAACACTTTGTTTTGTAGAATGGCGAATGTGAATGAGTGTATGATTAAATTTTTGAAGTGTTGTTTGCTATATAAACTGTTGTGCGTGTCTTCCTTACATGGCACTACACTTTAGCACACACAACCTGCCGCCGGACCTGGGCCGCATAGGATCACTTAGGATGGTGTTGAGATGGATACCACTCCAACTACCATCATGTAGTACGAGTCATCCATCTCAATTCCGAAATTCTTTTGATGTCAAGAGCTTCCACCCTGGCTTGCAAACACGCAACACGGGTCGACTCTTTAACAAAGCCGGAGTCATGGGAACCCCGACCCAACCGCGATCATGTTGGTTCAGTCCGGTAATCCCGTGGCTTCATTTGAGCCGTCTAGAGTAGAAATTGACCCACAGTCTCATGCGTATGTCTATGTGATTGAAAAAGAAAAAAAATCACCACCATTGGTAAGTATGATTTTTCCTTTTACTTGTTCATTTTTTTTGAAATTTGCGGAGATCAATTGAATGCCCTCGGTGTAGGCTTCTAATTGGAAAATTGGCAATTACTCTTCATAAGCAAATAGTTAGTGTCAATTTCAAAAATCTCTAATTTAGCTTTGCACAATGGATGATTTTTGTTAAATTTTCCAATCACGAGTTTGAAATTACCTCTCGTCAAAAAATTCTCCCAATTCATGATTATGTTCTGGGGCACAAAAAATTGGAACTCAGACTTTTAATCAAATTCTTTCCCTCTCACATTTTGAAATTGAAAATTCAAATCACATTTTGTGTATAAATTTCTCAAAATAAAAATCACCTCATTTTAGCAACAGTGGAAGCACGAATCAGTCTTTCAAAATTAATGCCACATTTTGCATATAAAACTTTTGGGAATAGAGTGGGCATTTGATTGATAATCGCGGATCGATCTTTTAATGATGTCTCCTCTTACGATCAAATCTTGACAAAATACCAAAATCCTACAATAGGGGTTTTGGGGCATGTACTATCGCCTCGATTTCGTTGTAAGAGGCGACCTCATTGGAAGATCATTTTCTCATTCACATGCTGACATTGTTTCTTCTTCTTGCAGAATGCGTGAAGCCCACTCTTCGAACTTTCCTTACTTGATCATGCCAAGGAGTGGACTTTAAATTTAGGATGAGAATTTTTATTGCTCATAGGAGTATATTGTATTTCCTTTGTATCTTTATTCTTTTTATGGATGATGTTTTCAATTCCAAGTTAATTATAAACCCAAGTGACTCATTTTTTTTTATGGGTAAAGAAATTTAAATTTATAAACACCCTTTGGCTTCGAGGGCAATTCAAGAGTTAGTATATTCTATTGAATTCCCATGAGTTTTTGAAAGTCAATGCATTTTGTCTCTCTCACGTATTTGTCCTTTGCAGGGAATCTTGGGAAAGATAATCTAGGATGGTAAAATCGTAATCGTTCCAATGGAATCAATTTATTTTGAAATTGATTTATTTATTCATTTTCTTGCAGGAGTGAACTAAACAATTTTGATATTGGTATTTGAATTAGATCACAAGCAAATACTCTCACGCTGTCTTGATCTTGAAATTCAAAGAAATGAGAGTCCAACTTTGACATTGAACTCTTCGAAAACTCGTACTCATGAATTTAAACGACACATCCTGGTGCATCACCTTCCATCATATCCCAAATGTTTGAAGCTATCAAATATATAGCATTAAGGGTCGGAAAGATCACTGACTAGATTGTATTCGATCAATTGTGATAGAAGTTTATAGTCTCAGAGGTTCATAACTTGTTCAAGCTTCAAGAAAGCATCGTGCCTCATCAAAGAAAGGATCTCGTGAGATGCCATTCAATGTTAACGTCCCCGATGAGAGAAGAATTTTTCTCACTAGTCCTATTCAGAATTTGGATAAAGTCATTGCGCGCTAATATGCTTAGTATAGCTTGCTGGATTTCTGGACTTTTATCGTGATCATCTTACACATGATTGTTGGAAAAAGTTTCCATGGTCAGGAGAAGACTTGTGCAACTACAAATCCGGTGTCCTCTTGAATAGCAATCGCCGATGATGACATCGACTTCTGAAGGTTTAATGCACAGAGATGATCTTTTCATAGGTGAAAATGAATATACTCATAGTAGTGCTATCGGTCGAGAAGCGGCCATTGAAGAACACATTACATGGGAGGTTCATGATTCCTCACTCATTGAAACTAAAAATCAATCCTTGATGAGAACCCGAAGTGCCTCAAGCGGGTGTTGAAGCTTTGCTGGTGCCAATCTTCCACAAAGGCTAAATGAAGCCAAGTTTTGTCCTAGGAAGTTCCTTTATTTGGAGGTCGAGTGCCACCAACACTAAGTTTTCGATGAGCTTTATCCATGGATAACTCACCTGCTCGTGAATTGGCATCACTAATGCATCTATTAGATTTGTGTGTTGCTTCAAACTGAGTTATGGGGAAGATTAACCATACGAAGCCGCCTTGCTAAGAGACATCGAAGGTCATCCACTATCAATTGACCGCATCAGTCTTAGTTTTGAAAATGTACTCACTTCACAACCAAGAGCCATTGGACTTTAGCCATAAAGACTTGGAGTGTTCCCTATTCGGCTTTGTTGTGTAGTCAAGAAACACAAAATGATTAAATCCGGTTTTAAACTCCTTCGACGTTGACTTTGTTTGGAGACCATCAATGTAGTCCTCATGATTTGTGATGCAAAATGCAGCTTTGTTATCTACTTTTTCACAAGGAAATGAGGCAAAACCTTCAAATATCAAAACAGTTCATCGATCCCTTTGTATGATGAGACAAAGGAAGGGAACTGCTAAGCATTCAAAAAGGAGATAGTTTGGGCACCAAGTTTTATAACATTCGAACAAAGCGATGGAGCATTCTTAAACATAGTTCATCATGAATGATGAAAAATTCAAACGAGGCGGAGATTCGCTAATCCAACATAATGGAGCTATGCGTGACAAAGTAATTCAAACTTCGTGAAGCGCACATTTGATCATGGGGGCAATATTTTCCCTTTCTCTGCAAAAGATTCCTTGGGATGCTGAGCCGTCTAACTTTGAAAAAGGGTGTATTTCGTTCCTAAATTTGATACTCTTTAGTATAAGGAAATGACACGTCCTTTTCTTTGATGCAGGGTAAATTTCAATGAAACAAAAGCCCATCAAACGAGCATGACAGGGCACAAGATTTCAACATGTGCCAGAGCAAGATATGGTGAAGCTTAATTACATGTCTTAATGTAAAAGACATTGGAGTAGCATTTGACTCTGGGGCAATATCTCCTCTTCCCCACCAATGATGCTTGATGGGGCAAAAATTCATCATAAAAGGATGTATTGTTCCCAAATTGAGCCCCGATTAAGTATGGAGATAACATGATTTATCTTCTTTTATCACAGGGCGATAACCGACACAAGTCACTCAAGGCATAGTAAATTGCATTCATGAAGTATAATAGAATGGAGTCAATCAATTCGACGCCAAAATGCCTTCCACCAAAGAAGCACGTTAAAGCCCAATCGCCCATTTCGGCGTAAAGGATATATTTCAATCCTAAATGATTTCCAATTGAGTGTGGAAATAACATGCCCAATCCTTTTCTTCACAAGGGATAAATGGGACAAAGCATCCAAGAAACAATGCCCTCCAATGTCGAGACATAAATGTTCATACCCGAAGAACAAAAACACGTGAAGGGTAAATTGTATCGATTCCAATTGCTCATGTTGATATTGGTCTCTAACATGATCCCCTTTTCCATTAATAGGGAAACATCAGATGCAAAAAAAATTTGCAAGTGAAGGGCAATTCGGGGTTGTCAAATATCCAAGAGGATGATGTTGGCACTTGAGTGATAAATGCGAGTGAAGGGTGATAATGTATCGTTTGCAATTTTCAATCCTTGAAGATTCTTGCACTAATACTTTCTTTCCTATTCTTTACAGGGTTACTAAGTTGCCATGTTGCAGGTAAGTACCCTTCTTCTCAAAATCAAAAGGAAGATAATTTGAAAATTTTCATCCAAAAAAATAAAAATAAAAATAAAAAAAGATTTCAGCATTTTATTGGGAGCAAGTAAAAAGAAAAAGAAAGAAAAAAGAAGATAAAAATTGAGAAAATGAACTTTTCACAAAGTTTCTGAGCATTGTTTTTTATCTCAAAATTGTATGTATGCTTGATGGATCACTCATTTTGAATCAAAATTCCCCATGGAGATTAATCTACTCAAATGATCTCGACCAAATGAAATTGAGATGTTAATCATGACAAGCAGGAAATGCCTAGGATGAGGAAAGGCAATCCATCCTCAAACACATCCTTCAAACATTGTGAGAGCTGAGCGAAAAAAGAAAACCTATGTCGTTTAAGGACAAAGGAGTCATTCGCAATTGATACATGGACCAAGATGAAAAGAGGCATTTCTTTTCTTTTCTATCTTACACACCACAGGTGATCATAGTTAGCCCATTTAAGCCTTTAAATGCGAAGAAATAAAAAATATCCCTGTCAAGAACCACCCCACGATGGGGCAAATTTGGAGGTTTTGATTGACATCATGTGGAGAAAAGATGAGAAAGACTTCTTTACTTTTACTTGCATTAATCTTTTTGTGGTAATTTCATGTGAATTCTTATGAAAGCTTGAAACATCCCAAGGTGAAGAAGAGCATTTCGTTCTCTACCCAAACACTGATATCCATTGCTTAAATCAAGTTGAGCCTAATTGTTCATTTCTAAAACCCAAGTGGTGATTATCTCCCCATGTCGGGGCAAGGCACATGATCGACCAACACAATTGACATTTATGTGAAAATGTGAAAAGTATCTCGAAAGTCCCGAAAGCTCGAAAAGTTCAAAAGAGCAAAAGTCCAATGAAAATTAAGGGGCATGAAAAAGCAATGTGCCTGGTAAAAGCAAGGCCAATGCTCGTGAAAAAAAAAAAAGAAGAAAGGGAAAAAAAGAGATTTGCATCAGGGGGTAAAAAAAAACTCCTATGTAAAAAAAAAAAATTTGAGAAGGGCAAAGCTCTTATTTGATTAGTCAAGGGACTTTCGAGACAAATTAGACTTCAAAAGTGGAGTACTTTCGAAAAGATTGAGTGATATGATGATGATGCCATGATAATCACCAACTTTCAAACCCCCTTTTGTTAAAAGTTATGAGCCTTTTGAGCCTTAACCAAACCAACATTACAACCCTTCCCAAAGTCTCTTCAGATTGGGATGATTCAAGTGGAAATAAGAACTCTCCACAGAAGCTACCGCTCGAAGAAGTGGAGGCAAGGTTGTCTTATCTCATCTTAAGGTTACTTGGCTTGTAAACCCGGCAAAGATGTTGGCAGATAATCGTTTCATTTCATGGCCAATGATGATTATCTATTGTTAAAACCATGACCAAGCCCTGCATTACGGTCCTTTTGAAAGACCTTTCGGATTGGTCAACGTGTACTTATTGCGAATGATTCTCAAATCCTTCGACACTAGAAATGTGAGGTAGATTGAGCGATCAAATTACTTCCCACATAAATGAATGGGATCAAATAGCCCTTCTTGAGAGCATATGATAAGCCCTTTCTAACTAAGGAGCTCTTGCTTGGCATGCTTAATAAACCTCTTTCATGAATAGGATCATTTTGACATGATTTTTCTCTTAAAGGGATTTAATGATTAATGATACCTTTCAAGCTTAATGACAATTTTGTGGTACATGATACCCAAAAAAAAAAAATCAAAAAATCAAAAGATCAAATGATTTCAATTTGATCGGACTTAGCTTGATTTGCTTATGCAATTAATGCTACAATATTGCTGATGCATTTTTCTGATATTGTCTCTAATGACATTTGCTCAAGTTGGATTTGATAGGTTCACTCAGTGAAACCATACAATTCCCAAAGGTTCATGGTTAACCTAAAACCATACAATTTCCAAATGGTTCGTGGGTCATCCTTAAACCACATGGTTCATAGTCATCCTGAAACCATGTAGTTTCCAAAGGGTTCATGGGTCTATCCTTAAACCACACAATTGGTGGGCGTATCCTTAAACCACATGGTTCGTGGGTCTATCCTTAAACCACACGGTTGGTGGGCATATCCTTAAACCACATGGTTCGTGGGTTTATCATTAAACCACACGGTTGGTGGGTCTATCCTTAAACCACACGGTTCGTGAGCCTATCCTTAAACCACACGGTTCGTGATCAACCTAAAACCATGCGATTTCTAAAAGGGTTTGTGGTCATATTCTTAAAACCACACGGTTCATGAGTCTTCCTTAAACCATGCATTCTTGGTCGAAACTCGTTCGTATGAGCCGAGACCTCAAAAAAAAAAAAATGAATGGAATAAATTCGCCTTTCCATGGCTCGTCAGAAAAAGTCGAGTGTCACCTAGTCTTTGAAATGAACCTCTTCGAGCTCCCTTTCAAAGAGGGGCAACTGTTGACACCCGAATTTTTGTTGATTTTGTTCTAATTGCCCATTTATTTTGCACTTATAAATACATATTAATTTACAAAAAAAGATTTAAAAAAATCGGATGGGCTCAGTTTAGCCCACTCCTCTATTCGCCCATTTCTTTTTCTTTTCCTTCTGCTTTCAGCCCACCGCCCTCTTATTTTGGGCCTGGCCCATCCTCCCTTGGATTCTTCTTCTTCTCCCACCACACGCACACGCGAAAACTTAGCGGAGGAGCAGAACACGGGGGAGAGGGCAACGACGCCGCTCGAATAACCCCCCACCACCGAGAGAGAATCGGACGGGGGGTTCTGGGCAGGAGAGAGCTGGAGAACTTGGGCAGAAGAAAGACCAGAAAAGGGGGGCTCGAAAGAGAGAAAACGGAGATCTGGAGAGAGAGAGCCCGGTCCTATTTAGGTTTTTCCTTCCTCCCATATGCTGGTCCTCTCGCCCTTTGCACGTTCACTCCCGTGAGCGCAAGGGAATGACCGACGAGTGGTGTGTGAGGAATCCCAATGAGTGCGCGAGCGAGGTGAGCAAATCAAAGTATTCCGCCGTTCGCCGCCGTTCGTGGGTTGTCACCGTCCCTGACCTTGGTGGAATTGACTGAAGCCGGGTTGGATATAGCATTAAGCTTGCTTCTGAAACTCACGTACGAAGATGCACGCCATATGTTTGATGATTTGTCTGTTTCCGGCGAGCATGAGTGGGGCGTGAAGGAGGGGACGATTTTCAGAGGAGCAGCAGAGAGGGGCGAGAAACAAGGGGGCCGTTTGGACGACCCCCACCGCGGAGACAAGGAGCAGAAGGAGAAGTGGGAGGCAGAGGGGAGAGGAAGCGAGACGTGGTTAGCAGCCCCGCTGAACCGCCGCCGACGACCTTCCGCCGTGCTTCAGTTCCGGCGCCAGAAGAAGAGGAGAACACAAGAGGAGGAGGAGGAAACCGAAAAAAAAAAAGTGGGGGCAGCGGTTTTTTGGTTTTGGAGAGGACCGGGGGACAAAACAGAGAAAAAACTCGAGAGAGAAGGCGAACCCAGCGATCGGAGTGACACGAGTGACCGAGAGCGGCTCAGGCACGCACGGGCCTGCCCGACAACTTTCCCGGCGACGTCCTCGAGTTGACCAGGTAGGTCTAGCTCCGTCCTTGCTCCGTTTTAGGCGCATCGGGCCGGAGCTCGCGGCCATGCGGCTCGCGCAAGCTTCGGCCCTCGTCGACTTTACATTTTGCTTCCATTTCCTTGTATTTCATGTCCGAAGACCCCTATGGCACGTTCAAGTCCCGATTAAGCCGGAAACCTTAGGATTCGGTAGCGCACCCCAACCGTTCGACAAAATACCTGAGAGAGGTCCGAAAAGTTAGCTCGTGTTTTAGCTTAGAATCGACCCGTGCTTGCATACGTAGCTGCTGAATCGTGTTTTTTTTGTTTGCGTTGTCACTGTGTTTCGGCGTAGTCTCGCGAAATAATCGTGCGTCGTCGGGAGAGCGAGGGTTTCCTTTGTCCCGTGAACGGATTATCAGTCGTCGGAAAAGGGTGGCCGGCGGCGGTCGCCGCCGGTCGAGCGGTATGACTAACGAGCGATGGTGGTCCAAGCACCGGATAGCTTTCGCCGGAGATGACGTTTGTTGGCGTCGGTTCGGTGGAGGAAATCGTCGGACGGGAGAAGCTGCAGGAGCTTCGGTCGGGCGTGCATGGGGGAAAGCATGCTGAAGAAGAAATAAAGAAGAAGGCCAAAAAGAATAAAAAATAAGGAAAGAGAGAAAAAGAAAATTTGAAAAAAAGGACAGAAAAAAAAGAAAACACAAAAAAAGGGAAAAAAACAAAATGGCTAAAAAAAAGGATAGGGGCCAAGGAGATGGGCTTCGCCGCGAGCCCACTTCCGTTGGGCTGAATTTGTCACGGGCCGGTTTTTTTAGTTGGGCTAGAAAAATAGAAATCAAATTTGGGTTTTTTTTTAGAAAAAAGAAGAAGAATTGTTCATGGGCCTTCCTCGTAGATTTAGGGCCGGCCCGATTTGATTTAGTCCAGCCCGGACCAATAGGGTCCGGGTCGGTTTAGCAGGGCCGGGTCACCCGACCCGGTCCGAATCACTTCTTTTAATTAATTAAAAATCTAAAAAATTGAAAATTTCAGAAAATTCAAATATATATATATATAAAAAAATCTTTAAAAATCTTTTAAAAATTTCGAAAAATCATCAAAAATTAAAAAATGTTTTGTTTTAATTTCAGCAAGGTTTTTTTTTTTTTTTTTTTAATGTGTTGCCATGTCTTTAGTTAACACACAATTAAGTTCGGTACTAAAAGGGCGTTAGTCGCGTGATTAACGTAATCAAGTCCCCGACCCAAAACCCTCTGGTTGCATAAAAAGTGAGACACACTCCCATGTCTCACTCGGTTCCTAGTCAACCTCAATAGACTAGTGGCGACTCCCTTTTTGAAAACTTTTGTGAATATCCCAACGTCGCGTGGGGTATGGGCTTGGGAGAACCCGAGTTAATTAAGGGCCGACGGCCCGAAATTAACAATACCCCTAAACCTATATATTATTTTCGAAAAAAATTAGGTCGCGACAGCGCCTAGGTCACGCGAACCCAGGCGTCGCCGTTGGAGGTCGGAGGTCGCGGTGCGACGCCTGGGTCGCGCGAACCCAGTCATCGCGACCTCCGGCGGCGAGGCGCTTGGGTCGCATGAACCCAGGCGTCGTCGGCGGAGGTCGCGACCTCAGGCGTGATGCCTGGGTTCGCGCGACCCAGGCATTGTCGCCAGCCAGATCTGGTCACCGGACAGCAACGCCAATGGCCAGATTTGGCCGGCCACCCCCTGTTTAAAAAAATAAATAAGAAAAGTTATTTGTAAATGCAAGTTTATCAAACGGTATTTACACCAAAATCATTTCGGAAAAGTTAATTTGCCAAACACTTTTGCTTTCACCAAATGCCCATTGAGCTAAAGATACTTGGGGAAATGCAAATGCATTCCCCAAAAGTTGAACCAAACCGACCCTTCATCCTCCCGCCGAACACCCCTCTTGCCTGCAACTTCCTTTCCTCCGAGTCGACCCACTTTCGATCATTGTTCGACCAAACTAATGCCGACACCTACGCAATCAGTAAAATTCCACCAACTTCTAGGCAACATCAACAGCCGTCAGAAAAGGGGTGCTTCGGTGAGGTTTTCCTCCTTCGGCGATTCAAAAAGAAAACAAAGGCATAGCATGAAATCGCTATAAAACACCAAGAACAGCACGAAAGCAAAGGTGGATCCACAATATACGAACAAACACCCATGAAATTAGACTACCAATGACAGATTCGGCGATGAAGGTTTCGGGACTTCATTCGGGCATTTTAACAAACAGGTGATATGCATTATAAAGTCCTAAGGTTTCCAACTCCGTCGAGACTCGAACGTGCACCGGGCTCATGAGACATGGAATAAAGGACATCACTACAACCAGAAGAGGGATAGACAGGGGCCGGAGCTCTTGCAAGCTGGTTGGCCGCGAGCTTCGGCCCGATGAGCCCGTGATCAAAACAAAAAAAAAGAAACGAGGCAAAAGCTTACCTGTTTGGCGCAAGCGAAATACCATGATGACGAGTTGTCGGCAAAACGGTAGCAGTGTCGTAAGGTGGAGACCGACGTCGAGAGGACAAAAGCGCAGTGGAGGGCTGGTCGAGCAGCAACATCGGGCAGTTGGGGCAACGGCAGCATCGTCGGGCGAAGGCTGGAGGCGCCTTAGCCGGGGCTCGAAGACCCGAAGATAACAGTCTCCCCTTTTTTTCTCTTTCCCTTTTCTCTTGTCTGAGTTCCTCCTCGGTCCCTCGAGTTCCCCCTGAAGTCTTCCTTCTCTAGTTTCTCTCTCTCTCGGTCTCTCCTCTCTCCGTTCTTTTTGCTTATGTTCTCTCCCGAGCTCCTCTCAGCTCTTTCCGCTGGGTTCCCTTTTCTTTTCTTTTCTTTTTTTCCGGTTTCTTTCTTCTTTTCCTGCCTTTTGTCTTCAGCCACCTTCAATCCATAAAATAGCTTTCTTTCCTGCGTTTTCCTTGCTCCTCAAAACCTTGAAACCAGCTTCTTGTTTTCCTCCATCTCTCTTCTCTAGCCAGCCTCGCTCCTTTCTGCGTTTTCTTTTTCCCCGATTCTCTCCTCTGCTTTTTTTTTTTTTTTTTTCGATCTTGCTACTCACCAAAAATCGTCCCCTCTCCTCACGCTCCGATCCCTTGCCCAAAACCCGAAACAACTTTCTTCCTCTTCCCTGGTTTTTCTGTCTCGCCCCTGTTCGCCGATCCTCTCTTTGCTCTCCCTGTTTCCGGCACCGGAGTTGAAGCACGACGGAGGGTCGTTGTCGGTGAGTCAGGCGTGGCTACGGGCCACGTCTCCCTTCCTCCGTTTTCTCTTCTCTTCCCTTCCTCGGTCCGAAAATCGCCCACGTCCCCCTCGATCTCCCATTCACTCCACCCCACATAACAGAAAATCCTGTGCTCCTCTCGCCGCGTGACAACACAGCAAGGGAAGATTCCCTTGCTGGCGTCACGCGGCTGACGTCAGGCCCAAGGGTGACATCCGAACGGCGTTGTCTTCTACCTCCTCCTGCTGCATGTGGGGAAAGAGAGGAAATAGGAGAGAAGAGGGGCTGGGCCGAAGAGAAGGGAAAATAGAGGGAGATGGGCTGGGCCCAAGAGAAAAGAAAAAGAGGTTGAAAAAAAAAAATGGGCGGGGCCGAGCCAACCCGACCAAAATTTCTTTTTTTTTTTTTTCAATTTTTTTTTATCTTTTCTATAAATTAATATATATTTATATATGAAAAATAAATAGGCAATTAAAACATGTAAACAAAAATTCGGGTGTCGAAGGAATGTTTCCGATATACAAGTCCATCAGAGGGTCAGTTCTTTCTCTAAGCCATACAAAAAGAGACTAAGGCTAGGCCAATCCACCTTTACAAAAAGAACCCTCGAGTTCGATACGTCTATCACAGAGACCCATCAGACTCAGGCTCTGTCGGGTCGTAGTCAGAGGCGTTCGGGTCGATCACCGGTGGAGCGGGGACATGATTTTCAACTGCACCATCAAGAGGGTCTAGCTCCATGGGATCCCAATTAACGTCTTCGGGGCCTCTAATGGGCGATCTGTCAAAACCACACAAAGGACCGATCAGGAGATCGTCCTCCCGGATATACCACGCCAGGAACCAATGGGAAATCCATTGCCTCGATCCCTCATCCACCCAGATGGTAGGGACGTGTTTTTCATATAAATGCACCCGGCTTGGGAAGCGGTGGTGCGTCATGACAGTCTCCTAATCCTTAGAGATTCCGAACCGCACCGAAAGGTGCACCATTCTAAGGGCCTGAAAATGGTTATACAATAACCAGTGAGATAAAATCTCAGCGAGTCCTTGCCCTAAGCCTCGGTTAGAACACCAACTCAACCTGGGGTATTTCTCTAGAATCACCTCTCAAGCAGACTAATAGCAACCACACATACTATAGCCAATACACGACTAGCTTACATATCTAGGGTCAACAAACAGTCAAGCAACCGATTCACATGCAACCTTACCCGGTTATGCCATATCCTGTATGATGCACACTAACACAATGCAATCAATGCATGCTACTATCAAGTGATGCATTCGATCAATCACATATGAGTCGTACCGCAGGTGATCTCATCTGGCCATTGCCACACCTTGCACGTTATCAATTCATGCGTGCCATAAGTAGTGCCATCAACACATGCATAATCGGAATCAATGATGCTATGTTTCTCATGCGTTCTTGCATTTACATGTATTCCGATTATTAATGCCCCTCAGGGCCACAACCGAACCCCCGCTAGTGTCTACTAGCATAACCAGGCATCGCCCTCCCCCATGAGGCGCGACGACGTCGAGGGTTCTCTCCCAAGATGGCATTCTCGAAGGAGCATGGGCTCGGCATTTACCGCAACTCCGCATCCGGACTCCCGCCGGGATTTCAACGAGTCGGACTATCATCCCCCGAACTTCGACGAGAGCGACGGGTTCAACTTAGTGATCATGCAAGCTTACCACTAGAATCCACTTTTATCTTGAACATTAGCCAATGCATACATACTTGCATATGCAGTCTCAATTTCCTCCCCCAGAAAATCAGTCAATTTCCGTGTCCCTCGGACAAAGCATTTTTCCCCTTTTTTTAAAATCATGCAATTCATACAAATGTCTATGCATTTACACAATCCATTCACATCATATGATCAAAACATATGCAATTAGGCAAATTTTTGCTTCTGGATGAACAGTTTCACATGAACAGTGCGCATGAACAGTACCGCATTGTACGAATAATGCAATGTGAACAGTGAAATTTCAGAAATCAATAATTAATAAATTAAATTCAGAAATTAATAAAACAATAATTAAAGTAAAGCAATCAATCATTTAAGGCTAAACAAGTTTAACTCCCTTAAACCACATTTAATAAACACTAAGCAAGATTAATCTAAACTAATCCTAATCATGTAACTAACCACCTATCTTAGCTCTAATACATCTTAATTAATCCTCTAAACTAGGATTAACTCTAACTAAATTAACCCTAAGCAAATTTAGGCACTAAACGGCGGATTAGGACAAAAACTCACCCGTTAAGCGGGCTGGAGACATAGGCGCGGCGGCAACGACAGAGGCTACGCACGGGTACCTCGACTACGAAGATCCAAGGCGATCCCGGGACAAAAACAGCAGCAACCAAGTCTTGTCTCTCTATGCAACTTTAGAAACCCGAACTGCCCAGGCGAAAAAAGAAGCTGACCGAACTAATTGACGACTGGCTAGCTAGCGACCGACGGCTCCAGGGGTTCGAGGGGGACTGGCTGGTGGCTGGTTTGGGCGACAACTAGGTCGAAACAGAGGCAAAGAAGCTTTTCCAAGTGGTGCAGCGCTAGAATCGAGCGAACGGGGAAGCAGCGGCTTATGGCCGGTTGGCGACCTGGATCGGCAAACGGCGGTGACAAGGGACATGGATGGAGGATCGTGATCACGGCGGCAAGTGGTGCGAGCGGTGATCAGGCCGAACAAGCAATGAACAACTCAAGGAAATGAGGAAAGGAAGAAGAAGAGGAAACAAGGGGGTGTTGGGCGGCTGAATGGGGAAAAGAGAGAGAAATGGGAGGGCTGGCTGTCCAACCTCATTAAGACTCATAAATGCTTGCCATCCCCATGCAAAGACATCATCTTCTCTCTATTCTTTTGTCTCATTCTCCATAATATCTAGAGGGGCAAAATGGTCATTTCCACTTTTGCACAATTACCAATATGTCCTTGGGCTGAGATGATGAGCGGGCCTAAGAAACGGGTTAGGAAATGAATAGGAATGGGCTCGGGAATTGGTTGGGCTTGAAATGGCTCAAGGCTAGACAATGGGCTAAGAAGGGTTAAGTGGTTAGTTGGGTCCAATGGGCTCACTTGCGGTCTTGGGCCCACCATGGTGGCCACCCCTCCTTGGGTGTGAGGCCTACTTTGGTCTTGCCCGGCCCACTTCCTCGTGGCCTCGATTCTTCGGTCCGTAAACCCATTTTTCCAACAATTCAGCTTTACCGGCAATGTCGAAGGTCAAAGAAACATTGTCCAAAAGTTCATCCCAGATGTTCCCCAAAATTCGTTGTCCAATATTGGATTATCATGCATTGTCAATTTCGCCCAAATGCCATTTTGGTATGTCTCGGACTAATAGGCAGCTTCAAGGATTTACACGTAATCGACTCGTGCTTAACTTAGTATCAAACCACGTTCAAGTTTTCTCAACACATGGACGTCCTTAACTAACATGAAATTGAGAATGATAGATTCTTATTTCAAAGTACATAATTACCGAGAATCGACATAGGGTTGTTCGCGGTCTCGATAACAGTAAACAGATTCACCCGTCGTCCCATTATACCCTGCCCGCGAATTGACTTCTAGTCATCCCTAAAATCGGCCTACATATCCACGGGATCATTCTTACGTAAGCCTCATAGTCAAGTTGTTTTCCCAAGTCAAGTTCTTTAGTCGCACGAGTTCTGTCCTCATTTGCCTACCCCTCAAGGTTAGTATCTCAAGAGTGATCAATTCCGAGTGAGATTAACCAACAATGCATTGACGAAATTCACGTTCATACATCCTTTAAAGGGCTCGAATTTCAGGATGTCACAAGGGATTTCCAGGACAGCCATAAAAAACCATTGCTAAAGATGGCATCTAGTGACAGGAGAGTGGCCATCACTACTATTCTAAAATCTTGTTGTGACCTACCCCTTGGAGGAGAGAACTAGTCTAGAGGTATTTTCAAATTCGAGCCACGGCTCTTAGTTAGTGCGGATTTTCCCAAATTTATACTTCGCGTAACATTGGATGATTGATTTTCATTCTATTAATCATATGCAAATTCACATAAAGAATCCCCACTAGCCTATTTGATGTGGAAGTATATCTTACTTTATGCACAACTAGAGATTTGGACTTGGAGACTTGATTACACTAGTTTTAGAACTAACGCCCTTTTGGTATATAAACTTGATTATGCTCTAACCAAAAAGTCGAGGCAGCCTGCTAAAGATTTTTAGGGTTCATTCTGATCATTCTAAAAATGAAAATTACACTCAAGGTATTAAGGGGCGCAACCAAATATAATCGAAGTAAAAACACACAAACAGTCTAATATTGTCTCTAAGGAAAAAAGAAAATGGCATCCAAAAATTTCCATTGTAAAGCCCTAAAGACTTGTTCAACTTCGGGTTTCAACATTGTAAGGATTTTCCACTCTTTAAGAGAAAACTACTCGAAAAGTTTTTTTTTAAGCTTTTTCCAAGGATTTCTAATTTTTCTGATTTTCTTGGAATTTTTTTGAATTTTCATGAATTTTTTTAAAAAAACTTTACAGAATTTTTCGAGTTTTCTGATTTTTTTTTTTTTGGGTCTGTGAATTCTTTTTCTTATTATAACGATTTTTAATGTTTCCTAATAATTCTGAAGATGGACTTTGGACCGGGTCAGGGACCTGGCCGGACTTGCTGACCCGCCGAACTTTGAACTATTACAGCAATTCAAGCCCAATTCCTCTTTAGTCACGTTCTACTCCAGTCCAACTAAACCTAGATCAAGCCCAACTTCTATTTCTTTTTTTCTTTTTAATTTTTTCTTCCCCATGTCCTCTGCTTCGTGGCGACACCTTCTTCCTCCCGACGTCTTCTCCACCGAAGTCGTACCATTTTCAATCGAAGCTCAAAAAACTACCAAGCTATCCTCGTCCGATCATCCGCATACCACCGTTAATTACTACTCCGGCGGTCGTCGGACCATCTTCAGCAACCAACTCCAGTGAGCAAAAAGAACAAACTCAACATTTTCCAGCCAGAACATCATCATCAACTAGGTTTTCTTAAGTAATACAGTGAACATTCATGCACACAGCACCGAGAGGGAGATAGGAAGTTAACATGATGGGACTTTGTCCCAAAGCCATCGCCGGAAAAGGAATGATGCAGGTTTCAGTCAAGTCTACTGAGGTCGGGGATGGCGAGTACCGGCGAACGGCGGCGAACGGTGGAGTAAGAAATAGAGAACTTCTCACCGAACTCCCTGTGTTTTCTCGCACAAATGCCCTCTGGCCCGCCAACACTTTTCTCTCTCTTATCTCCTCCCTCAGTGAACGACCGCCGGAAAACTTTTTCCGGATCCGCTTCGCCCACGGACGGCGTCTCCTCTTTTCGTCCCCCTCCAATTCCAGACACGTGAGCGTGCAAGGGAGAAGATGAAAGCATGGGGACTGGGCTCTTTCCTTTTTCTTTTTTCCTTTTTTACTTTACTGGGCCCAAAAGGAAATAAAAATGAGGCCTAAAAAGAACTAGCAAGCTGGGGATCAATCATGGGATAAATCTTGGACGTGTGGGCTTAGTGGGCCAAGAGAAGAGTGGGCTGGATAGGGCCAAATTTTTGCTAAAAGAATGGCCTAAATAAACCGGCCCGCTCGATTTTTGTTATACTTACTTGTCGTCATCATTTTTTTTTTCAAATTTTTTTATTACTACCTTTTTAAAATTAATCTTTTTTTGTAATTTTTTATTTTGTAAACAATGGACACCCAGATAGTCGAAAAAAATTCGTGTATCAACAAATCTTTTGTTGTAAAATTTGACAGACGGTTTGAAACTAATTAGAAGAGTTGAAGTGGCCCTTTAAGCAGCCGTAAGATCTAGAGTTAGTACGAAGATAGTCAGTTGAGCAATTAGATACACAAGTTTGACTAGTGTGTAAATCCCTATTCTTCCACTGTCTCGTGATCGTGAGGACATGAAGCAAGAACGTAATTGTAGTCGAAAACCAAAAGACACATCCATGGTATTTGAAACAATATAGTGCAAATGTTCTGAGAACAATGCTTAGGAATCATTGCAATATTGGGTGATATGAACTCTGAACATATTGATTATGCATTACATATTACTAGGCATTAGGAGTAGGTTGAATAGCCTGATAAATATAACTTTGAGCACGAGGGCCATCCTTTTGGATAATGTTATTCTTTCGCAGTACTCCCCTACTTACTTTGCATCCCCTGAACCTAAAAAGAAAAATTCATACCAAAAAGCAATAGATTATAAATCCACAAGCAAATTGGACACGAAACTCACAAAGAATACTACGAAATTAACTCGATGTTATCATACTTTTTAAATTATTATGTAAATTCTATCTAATTTTCACAGGTGGCTTAGACGTCTGAGGCATTTTAAAAAGTGCACAAAACAATATGGATTTACGAGTTATTCTGATAATTGCCAACAGCATACGATTTTCGGCTGGATAGACGACAAGATGATCATCTTACATAATGCTAATGCTGCAATGCTGGCTAGATGCTTTTCTAGGGCCCGCTGTCAGAAAACAAAACCTGATCTTTTGATCATGCTTACGCAGCAAAGACGCGTAGATTCTGTTTTCCTGAACTCTTTTTGAGAATCTTATCGCATGCTAATTCCATCGGGCCCACCCGACCTACCACCACGAGGTCTTATCTAAACATGTGCACCGAAACCAAAAGCAAATTAAAAAGCTCTTTTCTTCTTTTTGTCTCCTTGTTGATGATGCAAACTAACAAAACGGATTAATCAGGACGACTCATTTCTTCTTCTTTCTGACGTTCCCATTGCAGAGCAGCGAGCCGGACCGGAAAAGCTCACCGTCCCGATCGTGATATGGGGCTGAAAATTAAAAATTGGGGATTGACCCACACGCGGGGTCAGTGCCGTTTCTTCTTCGTCGTCGGGGACTTCTGCAATTGCGACGGGCCGTACGAAAATGGCATGCCGAAGGAGGATTGATATGACTCGGACGACCATCTTTGACCTGATATAGAGAGCTGTCTCTGCAAATTCTGCCTCCGGGTGTCCTTGGAGGCGAATTTGTCCTTTGGGATTCGGAACTGAACAGGTCGAGTTGCTCCGCGAGAGGAACTGCAGCGACCGGATCAGTCCTCTGCTCTCGGCAACGTCGCAATTAAGGCTGCTGCTGCACTTGAACTGCCAGAATGGCTTGGGCAGTGGCTTCTCATCCCCTTCGTCGTCGTCATCGTCGAAGCTATCCGACAGGATCTCCTTCAGACTCTCCTCTCCGTGAAGGCAGAACTAGAAATCGGAGTCCCAGATGGAGGAAGAGGATGGGCTGAACGTATTCGACAGACAATTACTGTGATGGGCAGTTACCACTCCGTCCCTCCTGATCTCGCCGGGGAGGATCTTGCCGTCGGAGAAGAGCTCGTCGGCTGAGGAGAGCTCGAGGACGAAACTCGACGCGCCAGCGCCAGAAGCCGAAGTCGGATTCCAGCAGCGACCGGTCGAGCCTCTCGCGCCGACTGCGGTCATCTTCTTCCTCGAGATCGTGGGAGAAGGAGATTCGAGAGAGCAGATTTCGAAGCTTTTGACATTTTTGTCCGAGCGGCGCGGGCAAGCAGAGGGCAGAGAATCTGGATTATGGGTTTGATGGAGAAGATGAAAATGGACGGTGTGATGTTGGCCACGTGTTTCATCGATGGAAATTGGCATAGGGGCTTTGCCGGTTTCATATTTTTCTGTCAATGAATTGATGGGATTTTTCTACCATTTTAAAAAAGAACAAAATGAGTTCTTTTTTTTTGGTTTTATTTAAAAAAAACAAAGTGATTATATTTATATAATAGTAAAATAATGGTGATATTTTTCTCCGGTCAAAGAAAAAATTTCAATGGATATTGTTCCTGAACAAAAGAAATTTAAGAACTCGAAAAAGAAGAAGAAATGTAACTATCTAGTATATTTTGAACTTTCGATTATTTTAAGATTTGTAAAAACACATAATTAAAGAGAAAGAGTTATTAATTTCTGCCTCTTTGATTATAGGAAAATAAGAGGTATTTGTTAAGTTGATATTTAGTTTATATCTATTAATATCTATTTAGATATATAATGCTTAATTTTTTACGTTAATATCATTTACATGGATGGAGCTTGTATTGAAAGTAGCTGCACTAATGAAAATCGTATTATAGTATAGATGAAGACAAGACGAACAATTTAATTTAAAAAACTAGTGATAAAAAGAATCATGAACAACAATATATTGAGCAATGCAACATGTGAACTACTTATTTCACTAACTAGATCCTTTTGATAAAACTGGTCAGGCTTGCCAACTCCAAACTATTGCTCAACGATTGTACAAGGGTAAGAAAATGCATTGTTGACATTGGGAGAATAGTAATAACCCGAACAATATATGATTAATACAACGAGATAAAATAATCTCCCCTTTTATGCAAACCTAGAGGTGTCAATATGGGTCATAAACCCATATTATGACTCACTTTTAGTTAAATGAGTCAAATATGTGTTAAGTAAAAGTTAAATATAAGTCAAATATGGGTCAAGTAAATGTTAAATATGGGTCAAGTGAAAGTTAAATATGGGTCAAATATGGGTTGAGTGAGTTATTAGGTAAACCTATTATTTCTCTTCCTTCCATCCCCTCCTTTATGCGTTTTCGACCTCCGTTGCCGATTCCGCTATCACGCCGTAGTCACCATCGCCGATCCTGAGCTTACCGTCGCCGACTGGAGCTCAGCTTAGATCTAGGCAGGCGAGTCGCGACAGAGCTTGGTTGACGAGCCCTAAGCTCGCTAGCCGGAGCTCGGCCTAGATCTGGGCAGGCGAGCCACGAGGTCACCGGCCTTGGCCGAGCTGCAGCTTGCCTAGATCTAGGTAGGTGAGCCTTGAACTCGCTGGGCGCAACAAAGTTTGCGGCTCGCTAGATCCAAGTGAGCCCGAACTTGACCACTACTAGCGACCTCGGCGAAGCCTAGATTGGCCGAGCCTCGAGTTTGTCGGCCTTAGTCGAGTTCAGGCTCGCTAGCCTGTGTCTTAGCCAATCGCCGTTAGGGCGGCACCAGTAGAGGAAAAGGGGGAAGAAGAAGGAAGAAGAAAGAAAAGAGAAAAGAAAAAGAAAAAGAAAAAGAAAGAAAGAATAAAATAAAATAAATAATAACAATATTAATAAATTCAATTTTTTAAAATAATTAAAAAATCGATTTTTTTTTAAAAATTATTTTTCAAAAACTATTTCAATTTAGAGGTATCCATATTTTTTTATTTACTAAATTTTTTTATTTAATTTACTTTATAAATTTAATGTGAATTTTTTATTGAAATAATTTATATAAGAAAATTTTAAAGTGGACTAAATAAGTGGGAGTAGATTTTCTTAAATTAAGTTAAATATTAATATGTGTTGGTAATATGGGTCGGGTATGGGTTGGGTATGGGTCGGGTCGAGTATGTATTATTAAATTTACATTGCATGAAAATGGGTCAAAACGGGTTAAATGGATCGATGTGGGTTGGACCATTTTCGACTCGACCCGACTTAAACCCGACCCGACTCGACCCGACCCACCCATTTGACACCCCTATGCAAACCTAATAGAAATCGATATAGCAGAGCAATATAAAATACCAAGCACACAACAACTGACAATTTTATGTGGAAACTCCGCGTTGTGAGGAGATAAAAAATAACGGGATCAGAGTCTAACAAAAATTTTTCACTATCAATAAAATTGGGCGAAGAAAGTTTTTCTATAGTAAATACTAATGAGCAAAGACCTCAATAATATTATTCTTGATAATAAGGGATCAATGATAAATCTCACAAAAAATGCAAATTTTGTTCAATCTACAAAAAAACCTGATGTCGGAAGTTTCAAACGAAAATCAAACTATTGAGATTTGAGAATAGTGCACCACAAACACGCTGACAAAATTTCAATTCAATTAAACCACGAATCGACCTTTGATGCTAGCTTGATGTAAATTAGATACTATCCAAAATTTTAGATTTTCTGTTTTCTCTTCCTCCCTCGTTTCTGTGTCTTTACTAACATCTTTGCGGCTACGACATAAAAAATAATGAGAAACCCTATTTTTCTATATAAACTCAAGTTCTTGAACTTGCAATTTATTGAGCTTTCTGTATATACGAGTGAATCTAGTTAACACAAATATCAGTTAAAAGAATAAATCCAAAGATAGTTTTGAAATTCTTGGCTTAAAACTACAGCACGTTGCACGAGACACGCTTGTGTCTAGCGCGTCATCATATTGATTGTTATTAGCTGGCACGTGAGGCTTGCCGAACCAATGCGTCATCGAAAAGCCATGGTCAAACTTTTATTATTATTTTTTTGTTTTTAAAAACTTCTAAATAATCAAATAGGTAGGACATTCTTCCACCGAGGAAGAGAGATGTGCGGCGCCGTACTGTTCATTCATGCTCCATACCGAGAATCCCCAAGACCCGAATCCGGGCGCCTGCCTGCCCGGGTGTGGACGGAAGAAACTTGGTCAAGAAAGGAGGAAAAATCAAAAGGGAAGGAAAAAGGCGGGGCGGGTTTTGACGGACGTCAAAACTTTAGGCAAACACCTTTCAGGGACTGTAATAAAGCTGGAAAAATTTCGCCCTGCTGCTCCGCGAAATTTATAAAGTTATCAATGAATTGTTAGTAAATAATTCTGAGAAGAGCACGAAAGTTATAAAGTAGTCATGAGAAAGATCAATGGTTACATATGCTTAGAAAAGATTATACTTCTCAAAATTATCTTCATCACTACAACATCTAAACGAAAAAGTATTAGGGATGTAAATTTAAAGTTAGGGATTTTTAGAATGGCCATAAAAAATCATAAGAGGTACTTAAATTTAGGGATTTTTAGAACTTCTGATTATTTTAGGATTTGTAAAACAATTAACACATAATTATAGAGAAAGAGTCATTAATTTTTGCCTCTTTGATTACAGAAAAGTAAGAGGTATTCGTTGAGCTGATATTTAGTTCATATCTGTTAATATATATTTAGATATACGATGCTTAATTTTTTTTACGTTAATACCGTTTACAGGGATGGAGCTCGTATTGAAAGTAGCTTCACTAATGAAAATCGTATTTTAGAATAGATGAAGAAAAGACGAACAATTTAATTTAAAATACTAGTGATGAAAGAATCATGAAGCCAGAGAACATAAAACTTAATATCACCTCACTAATGATATTAACGATTTCTTTTTTATTAGTGATAATATTTTTCTACTTGCATTATCTATATGTCGGAATTTAATTCGTTTTTTGATTTTTGGATCCGTTAATCCTAAATTAAGCCAAGGGAAAAGAGGAAACGATGGAAAGTGAAAAAGATGCAAAACCGGTCAAATCAGTCCCCTAGTTTCCTCCATTTAAAGTTGTGGTTGGCATTAGACGGTCAAAAAATTGAAATTACGACACCGTCACGCTTGTATTGGCTGTTTTAGAAAATTGTAGTATAAATTAATGAACTTTTTTTTTTCGATAGTGTGTTAGGACACCTGTTAAGTAGTCAATGGATGAAAGTGTGTAGTTTTCAAAGCCCCATCTTTTTCTTCTTTTCTCGTGTGTAATTATTACATTGAAAATCAAAACTTTTTTCTATTAAATATGATAAACAAGTACCCCAGAATGCTTTTTAACATAATCCTTATTTGAGTATGTTTAATTAGTGTTTTAGGGCACTTGTTAACCTCGTCCTTATAATAATCACTTATTTTAGTAGGAATATTCTAACTTTTTTTTTTAGGAATGATAATGGAGGGGAGGCTGGGTGGCGTCAGGGGAACTGGTGCATTCCCCTACCAAGTACCGCCTCAAGAAACTTGCTGAGCCATGTTTTGACAGACGCGTTACGAAACGACGGACCTGACATTTGCGACATTGGAAGTGTGTGCGACTAGTAAAAGGCATAACCTATTTTGGTGTACAATATCTTATGTTGCAGATGAAGAGAGCTTACTTGCATTTTAATGTGACATCAGCGAGGACAACCTACACTACAATTGCAAGAGTGGCTTTCAGGAGCCGGTCAACACCGTACTTAGGGAGACAGCTTTAGATATAAACAGGAAACGATGCACACCTACTGCCCTAGATACATGTGAGCTAGGCTCGTGCGGACCGAGTTCATGCGGTAAATTCTTTCCATAAAGAGGCTCTCAGAGGGACAATTCGGGAAAGCCCAGGATGTGCAATCTCTAGGATCCATGGGAGATGAGATGGACAACGCGTGAGTTAGTGCCTACCTAGCCACATAATCGTTCTGAATGCCTCCGGAAACGGAAATGAAGTACCCCTACGCGTCCTTGTCCTACATTCGATAGGGCATGAGACCATCCATGGAACGAAAGTGCTGAGTTCAGAGATAGGGACAGTGCATTTGATGCGTGACGAACTAATCTAACGCCTTGCACCACGTCCGAAACCCTAAATGGTAACCAGTCACATGAATACTAATTGGCCTAACTTGTAATGAATGTTGGAATTACACTAGTCTTCTGGTATTAACAATGAAACATCAGTAAGCCAGTGCCCTCGAAATGCTTATGTCAAGCATGATAAAAGAATAATTCAGTACCCAAAATATCAGTAAGGCACACCACAAGAGAATCACAGGTGTTTCTTATTAGATTGTTTGACAAATACCTTGAAAACAATTTATCAACAAATCTTGTGATTGAGACGAAATTTGACAGGATTTTGTGGACAAACACCCCTCGTTCCCTCAAGAATGCTCGATTGAGCAAGTCATTTCATTTCGATAGTTTGAGTCTGCACATCTTTTAGTGCCGTAACTTTTTTCTCATGACATGTGTAGTCGTTGCTTTAAGTATTCAAAATTTCTCTTACTAAATATGCTTAAATATAATTAAAAAAAATACAGGGTAAGAATTGAGTCAATCACGAGTCGACACAGGCAATGATTTCATTCCTTCAGGTGGCTGGAAATTCCAGAGGGATGCATCTGCATACCGGACACCACACGTAGTTTAACCTAAACAGGCAATTCCCTATTGGTCCTCGAGCAGTAATTTAATCGCCGGGGAGAAGCCGGATCATAATACCGAAGCAGAAACACTCGACGCTCTCGGTTTCCATGCTCATCTTCTTTCTCAGGGCAAGCATTGGTACCAAAAACCGGAAGGAGCACGAGCAGGGAGACCCGTCTTCCAGTGCCCCTCCATTGTCTGTCCGTTCGTGCACCTGGGGGGTGATCATGATGATGGCTGGCTGGCTAGCTGCATAGGAATGAACCGCCTTTGAGTTCTTAAAAAGCTCTTGTATCCATGGAAAACTCACCATCATCCATTGTTTTTGTCATCATAGAGGTTTATCATTGGGTCAACCTAATCCCTCTTTTTGTTCTTCATGAGGAACCCTCGAACAAGAGTGGAAAAGGTGCTGAACAGATTCAGGTTTATCTTGGACATGGAATCCGCCACAGCGTCGCCAAAACTTTAACGCAACGCTCTGAAGAAAACGTTGCCTAAACCCTAAAACTAGCACTCCACATCCAAATTGCAGAACCCGGGTACTATTGACAGAAACCAAATCCCCAGCCAAAATTGCAAAATTGACCGACCCGACCCGTGTCGCTTGAGCCACGAACCCAAATCGATCGAGCCGTTCCACGCTCGGCCCCTCCCCCTTAGTTCTCTCCCAAGAACCGCTTCACAATCTTCACGCTCGGCCCCAGCACCTTCCTCTCCCAAACGTCCCGCGACCTGCCGCCGCCGCCGCCGCCCTCCTCCTCAGCCGCCATCGCCAGTCGGACAGCCTCCGTCGCGTGCAGCTTCCTCAGCTCCCACCCACATCCTCTAAGCCGCAGGATCTTCTCAATCTGCCGCTTCGCCAGCTGGCGCGCATTCTTCTTTATCTCCCTCACTGCCTCCTCGTATGCGCCCTGCCTCACCGGATCGTCGTTCCGCTCGCTCTCATCCTTCCGCCGCGACGCGTCCCCCTGGCCCACCCTCATCGGCGGCGGGTACTTCCCGAAATAGTGATCGAACTCGGGCACGCCTATGGCCTTCCTCAGCCCGGTCCGACCCCCTGGGTCGGACCTGCCCGGGTCGTAGTATCGGGCGAGCTCCTCAAACATGCCCATGTCGAGCGTTTCGTCCACGCGCTTCGGCTGGTACTCCTCCAGGACGGGCAGCGACACGTCGACCCAGAGAAAGCAACAGTCGTACCTCAGCTTGGGGCTCGCCGGCGAGTTGAGCCCGCCGAACACGTCTGCCTCCGGGTCGAACCGCTCCACCAGGAGAGCGTGGATGAAAGAGTTGGAACCGCCGACGAGGAGGGGGAGATTCCCGCGGGAGGCAACGCCGGAGATGGCGGCGTGGCCGAGGGAGCGGAACTGCAACGGGGTCATCTCGCCATCGTCCGGGTCGAAGGAGCCGAGGAGGTGGTGGGGGACGCCGCGGCGCTCGGCCGGGGTGATCTTGTTGGTGGTGATGTCGAGGCCCCGGTAGACTTGCATTTTGTCGGAGTTGATGACCTCGGAAGGGAAGACGGAGGCGAGGTCGATGGAGAGGGGAGACTTGCCGCACCCAGTGGCGCCCATGATGACGACCACCTTGGTGCGGCGGTCGGCGGCTGCGGAGGAGGAGTCCTCTGAGGAACACCGGGTGGGCTTGTGGTGGGCGGACCTGTTGGGGTGGTGGTGGTTATTTGGGGGAGTGAAGAAAGGAGAAAAGGAGAAGAGGAATTTAGGGTTGGAGGAGAATGACTGTAATGGGTTCAGGGTTAGGGAAGGAAGTTTCATAGAACGATTCTTTGGTCGTAAGAAAGCTGAGATGAACATTTCTTCTACGGCATACACGGATGGTTCCTTTCTGTGTTTCTGTGTGCGAGAAAGAGAGAGAGAGAGAGAGAGCTGAGAATTCTTGATGTTCCCCCATCCCTTCGATAAACCCTCTTTTAAAGCAACCTTGCTAAGTTAATTCCTTGTGAGTAAGGGGGCCTTTTTGATCAGGAAGTTATAGAATGAAAGTTCTCAAATATGGATACTATCTCTTTCTTTCAAAAAGGAAATGAAACCCATAAGAAATAATTAGTGCAGGTGAAATTTTTTTTTTAAACTTTGAATAACTACTTAAATATTAAATTCATTTGAGAAATGGATAGAAACTTTGCTAGATTGTTTTTCCTTGATTAAGTTTGTCAAGTTTTTTATTTGGTCTTATTTAGAGTTATTTAAAATTAGACCACATCAAAGTGAATTTCTTGTTAATTTTCCATTTATAGAAGACTTATTTTTTACTGAATTTAGAAGACAAATTTGTATTCTACCATGTGAATTCATTTTTGTTGCAAATTAAACGTTGATGTAAGTTTTTCAAACTGATGGTGCATTTTGAGCCTTCAGTATCACTTCAAAAACAACATGCTACCAGGCATTTTATTAATTAATAATTGCAGGCATTTTATGGTGGTGTGAAATGAAGAATTTTGTTTAATTTAATAACTTAATATTGATGAAGGCAACTTCAAAACAACTTAGTAAATTTGAATAAAAAATTTTAATTCCCATTTAAAAAATTAATAGAAGCCCAGGCGCCACGCGGTGGGATTCAAGTAATCCCAGATTTTCCAAGGAAACCGTTTGCTTGAGAAAATATGAGGTCAAGACTACTACATCATTACTCTTGGCAAAGTAGTGGTGCAGTCATCTAAGCTTTTTCCTTTTTAAAATTCCCCTTTTAAACTTGAATTATAATAATAACGCTAATGAGAGCAAGTCATTTGAAGTTTGAACGGTTCTTAGTACAAAAGAAAAGAGAGAGGAAAAAAATACTATTCTTTTATATATATAAAGTGCTATGCTTTAGAATTGATTTATAAAGTAGATTTACCAAGTGATACTTATGGTACATTATGGCCGTGTATTTTTTTAAGCAGGTTCTAATTATGAATTGAGAACAGCCCGATGCATTTTTCAGTATAGCAATTTTATAAGCCAAACAAACAAGTCGAGCAATTTTCATGTGGGAAGGATCTCACGACGACTCTTCTTGATTTTTTCATATAAGAACGCAGAGGGGATTCCTTTTTAGCTTTCTAAGAGTTTGTTCGAATTGAGACGCGTGCCTATTTTCGTGTCAATTAACTGCTTTTATGGACATGTGTCTTAGTTTTGATATTATTTCTGTCAAGAAAATATCTACTTTTTTTTTTTTAAGGATTTTACAAATGGATTTTTCAATTATGCACATCTTTCGCAAAGGGAAAGATGTAATTCCATGAGTTCAAACTCAAAATTCGACTTGTTGCTCAATTAAAAATAACTTCAACATCAATTAATTTTTTTCATTTTTATTTTCAATGGAGTGGATAAGAATGTAATTAAAAATTTGTGCTTATTCTAGATCCTCATTTAAATAGACAAAGGGTTTCATGGGAAAGTTTATACGAGTGGAATCGTCCAATTTACTATCAATGTTATCACTTTTCCATTGGGGTCTATTTGCATCACGTATTTTTTTGTACCTCACAGTTTCGTTCGCCACTTTCATTGATTTGGCACGCATTCGTCCATGGTCATGTCCGTCGAATGCGCCACGGAACGCAAGGTGGAAAAGAGTTGGCTCACATGATAAATTACTTTCGGGAATGAGCAGTTTGGCGTTTTTCCTTTTTATTTCAAAAGCATACATGCTGGGTATGAACTCTACTTTCGGTAGCGTTTGACAAAATATTCAATTGAGTATCAAGTTGGAAAGTGACATATCATTGGGAGAGAAATTTGAGGTGACTCTCGATTTTATGCATGAGCTGATATGATTGTTGTTAGCAAGAGCAGGATATTAAATATCTATAAAAGATATTTAAGATATTTTCCATGATTTTCTATATTTATTTTGATTATGTGATTTAATTTGATTTCCTTTATATAAACCTATAAATAGGCTCTCCATGCACTATTTTCATATATCAAGCTATACAGAATATTCCCCAATTCTTTTTTCTATTTTATATTAGCCTCCTTTCTTGAGGTGAACTAGCCTAGTCAACCGGCTCCTTTCTTGAGGTCAGAGCCTCCTTTCCTAAGTGCACCGGCTCCTTCCCTGAGGTTAGGAGGTGCACTAGCCTAGTGCACTAGGTGTGCACCCGAGAAATTTCTTTCTGCTTTATAGCCTATACTTGCTGCATGGTAAAGCAAATCCATCCTTTCTAATTTATACCCGATACCCACTACACCCTTAGTAAAATAAATCCATCCTGTCCTTGACAGTGTTCACCCGAATGCTCCAATCCCCATTTGAATAAGTGCGGTGTTGTGTTACAATGTCTCTAGCGTTGCCAAGTCGAGCTTTTCCATGGAGGTATTTTTTTTTTTTTTTTTTTTGATGCCACAAAGACACGTCTTCCCAATAACTTTTCCCTCAGCAGTGCTTGGCTTATTTGCTTGCTCTAACTATGCTAGTTATATCGATCGCATTTAAGTTACTGTCTCGACAGCAAAGTCAATTGCAAAGGATGCATGTTGCTTGACTCAAATTCCTCCAATGCTCAACTTTTAACTTCTCGTTTTGAGAAGCCGACATTATCACCAAATTTGCAGTCAGTCAGATGAACAACATATTGAAATCTTCTCCTCAACAGAAGCTTGGAGGCATCATACACGTTGTCTTGTCTTGAATCCATTGAGCTTATTAATCAAAGAAGATTTTGTGACATTGTTTGGAGTATTTTCAAACTCAAGTTGATTTGTTTCACAATTCCACTTGCGTTTGAGGGATGTTAACAATATTAGGATGTTAAATATCTTTTAGAGATATTTATGATTTTTTATATCTATTTTGATTATGCACATTTGATTTAATTTCCTTTATGTAAGCTTATAAATAGGCTCTCCATGTACTATTTTCATATATTGAGTTATACAGAATATTCCCTAATCCTTTTTTCAACTTTATATTTAACTATTGCTCGTTAGTCAAATGTCGGATGAGATACAAGATATGAGATTCCATTACAGCTCCGATATCCCCTCTCTTAAGAAATTCCTAATTATGTTGCGGTACGTTCCCAACACAGATTAAGTACGGAATTAGTGGCCACTCGCCGTAGCTTTAGCACGTGATTAGACAGCTTAATCATATGCCGGAAAAGACCATTTGAGATTTGTCCGCATGTCAACACTGAGTTTTATATAGAAGGGTTTTATAAAATCTCGAAAGGTGCAGCTCTAATCTGGCCATTGATTTAAAAATTAGGAGATTTAAGCGCTCTTTTCTTCTCCTTTTATGGGGGAAAATGAATAGAGTGGATGCGATGGTCGTCCCTCTGTACTTTGTGTGTTCAGTCATTTGAGGCGCACGGGGGCGGTGTTTATTTGGAAGAGACTTTATGCTTTTTGCATAAACTTGACAAAGATTCTGTGCGGTTAGTATACACGGCCCACTTTCGTCGTTATCGATTAGGTGATTAAGGTTTGAAAAAGCAACGAGTATTTAAAGCAATGGCGATAGATGGAACATGCGGTAATATGAATACTATATGTAACTGGGAGAATTGCCAAAAAAGTCCTAAACCTATTGGGGTTGTGCCAATTCAGTCCTAAACCTTTTTTTTTGACCGATTCAGTCCTAAACCTTTTGCGATTGTGCCAATTGAGTCCATCCGGCCAAATTTGGCCGGCCGGAGCTGACGTGGACACCGGCCGGCGCCAGCGACAATATTTTAATAATTTTTTATTATTTTCCGAATTTTTTTATTGTTTTTTTAATTTTCTGTTTCTTTTCTTTTCTTTTTTTTTTTTCCCCTCCCCCTCGCCGGCGGCGTGGCCGGCCAGCGTTGACGAGGCTGCCGGCCCACCGCGCGAGGGCCGCGAAGCCCTCGCCGGTGAGGGTCGCGGCCCGGCCGCCCGGATCCGGGAGAGGCCGGCGCGGCGAGGCCAGCCACGGCGAGGCCGGCCACGGCGAGGCCGCTTCGCCCAGATCCGGGCGAAGCCGGCCGCGGCGGGCGAGGGCCGGCCTCGCCCGATCCGGGCGGCGGGGCCGCGACCCTCGCCGCGAGGGCCGCGGCCCTCGCGCAGCGGGCCGGCCTCGTCGGCGCTGGCCGCCACTGCCGCCGGCGGGGGGAGGGGAGGGGGAGAAAAAAAGAAAAGTTTAAAAAAACAATAAAAAATTCGGAAAATAATAAAAATTATTAAAATATTGTCGCCGGCGCCCGCCGCCGTGTCCACGTCCACCCGGCCGGCCAAATTTGGCCGGATGGACTCAATTGGACACGCAAAAGGTTTAGGACTGAATCAGTAAAAAAAAAAGGTTTATGATTGAATTGGCACAACCCCAATAGGTTTATGACTTTTTTGGCAATTCTCCCATATGTAACTTGCTCTTGTTGCCCGAGCGGGACGATGCTTCCATGGAGGTGGTCCAAAAAGAATGTCAAAGCTTCAAAAGTATTCAGTTCTAGTCCGACGAAAGACGTGAAGATAAAAGTAACATAAGAATAACAAGGTGAGAGAGAGCAAGTTTACCTGCTTTTAGAGCATTGAAAATGTGAAAGTTCTCGTGCAATCCCCCCTTTCCATCAATTGATTCCCTTTTTCTCTTTTAGGAAAAGGGCAAGAGCTTTAGACCCAACGTTGAAATACTCGATTTGTGCTCCAGCTATCATTTACTCTTGAAGCGAGCCCATTATGGCCTCATTACCTAATGCGACCAGGAGTAAAGTTGGAGGAGCGATCCCTGTGCCCAGCATTCGAGTCGAATAATGCGGCTGGTTGCGGAAAGCGACCAGGGGGATTCGGAGTTTTGATCAAGGGAGCTCCAAACATAGCATGCATGCAAGTCTCCTTGACCATTAGGAGCCATCAATTCACACGATGAGTCTTGCCAAAAGTCCATTAATTCCTCTTCCTATATCAGCTTTCGAAAGATAGTGTTTGATCCTATACGTTGCCAATTATCAAGAAAAACGATAATCAGTGGCTACCGACTAAGCTACGTAGCGTAAATGGTGAAGGCTCGGAAGGAATGGAGATGGGACAGCGGGGGTGTTCGAACTTGTAGACCTAAGAAACTAGGATGCTTTTTAACCAATCATCACTTAGTTTCGGTCTCCAGTTCCTGGAACCCAACTCATAAATACCTAGTCTGTAAATGCCTATAGACTCCATTAATTGAAAAATTGAATGATTTAGAAATCATTTATCAAAAAATTAATTGAGAGAAATGTTGGGTAAATAAGATTTTTTTTTCTGAAATTTGTTGACAAATTGATATAATAACCTATAAATGGATTCTTGATGATGTCTCATTCGCCTGCATATAGATTTGGTATTTATAAATCACTTTGCTCATTAAAAATAGTTCCAATAAGTCAAAGCATTATCGAAGACTAATTGCTCAATTCCAACTCAAAAGCATACTTATATACATGAATGTAAGTCATCCAAAACTCTTTATCTCCAGGAAGATTTGGTTGGAATTAGATATTGCCTAATCCCTTAATTGAGAAAAGAGAGAGATTCTTAAGATGCAAAATTGGATATTTACAAAAGTACATTTTAATTAAAGTTTTCTTTTTTATATAATCTAAAAGTATGAGCACAGAGATTTAACTGTTTAGAGATTCGTTGAACATATAATAAGCCCGATAAGTCTAAATTTTTGACTTGTGCACACAACTCTTAATCAAAAGCATTTGTATCGTTATTAAAGCTTTGAATAGACAGTGTATCATTGTTAAAGGCTTTGAATAAAGGGGCTTCTCAGGTATTTTCTCTAGTACAAAGCAGACGTTGTGCAGGACCACTGACTAGAAATCGGTCTATCAGGTGGCCGATTTCTCAAGTGACGTGCCGCTTACCGACCTGCAATCATCACTTAATTAATTTTTTTGGTAAGGAGCAATCATCACTTAATTAATCATTCGCCATTAATCTGAATTTCAACTGATGTGGTCCTCGCTGTCACCCTGCTCAGCTCGCCAATACATCCAATCCGGAACGATTCGATAACGATGGCGGGCGCTTTTTGAAACGCACAAGTTCTCCTTTGACGCATTTCGGTCGTTAACCTTAAGCCCCGCCCGCAATATTATTGTCTATTTTAAGTCGAAATTTGCACGATTTTGTTTTTGAAGATCTCATTACAAATTAAGACAAATATTATCATATATATGTCTTCATCTTCAGTTCATTCATACCCGCAATTTGTTCAGGCCTTCTTTGGTCTCGACGATTACTCCCGCCCTTATTGGATCCGGTCATTACATTACTAGTGAATCAATAGCGATCAATTGGTTGTTAATGCGTACACACGCACATGCGTGCTGACATAAATCGGAGAGATGGAGGAGCATTGACTTATGCGGGGGGAGCGGAGAGAAGTGCTGAACTTTTCTAACTTGGGTTTGCTAACGTGGTCGGCGTTGGAAGAATTAGGGTTTGAAAAACGGGGAAAAGTAAAGAAATGTAATGCAAAAGTTAGGAGTTAACATCGCCCAAGTTTACTATTCCAAGCAAAATCAGCCAAGTAGATCTGAAAGAATAAAGGTCATGCCAACAAACATAGGCCACTTGTATCGGGATTAATTTTGTGTGTAGGGTCATGTTTGACTTTAGAGATTGCCTTGCTACTAACCCCTAAAAGATGAATTATCGCTACATAATTTAGCTACTAGCATAGGTGCATGTACTCTTGAGGTTGACATATCATGCAATCTTGATTTCGTAATAGCTAATCATCATAGTTATCTCACAAGACCAAGGAAAGAGCTATTTAATTTGGTCCACTTTGGAGCTAAGACATTCTTTCTTTTTAGATATTACTTACGCCCTCTTTCCCCAAATTAATGCTATTTCCCTCATGAAAAGTCAGGAGACCATAGACGGAACTATTTTTAGGAAGGACTTGTTTATCTATTTATTACAAAACAAAGTTCTTCTTCTTTTCTTTTTTTGGCTCCTTAAAGAGACGTGAAGGATTGTAGCTCCTATCCCCTTATCTTATCCCGTCGATGTTTTCGGTCCACACATGTAATCTCAATCATAGAAAGAGGAGAGAAGAAAGGAATGATAACGGGAATCGTGCATTGAACATGCAAAATATTGGGGTAGGAACTCTCGCGAAGGGAACTGGCGAGGGGAGAAGCAGCTTGAAGGTAATATAGCTGGGAAATTTACGATGACGTTGACAGCGAATAGATCTGAAAAGATCGTGACAGGGCCTACGATAATTTTGGCAACTTTAACGTCGAATCTCTTGCCGAATTCTCGGACCTTTTCAAATGATTGCCCCGGTGAAATTCTGAACGCCCTTTTTACGAAAAAGCCGTGTGACAGTGGCGTCTCTTGATTTGATCGAATGTGGGGTTAACTTGTCTGAAAAATCCCCTCTTTCAGTGGTATACACACGTGTCACGTTATCTGTTGACATGTTGCGCATCTTGGGACCTGCTGGAATAAAGAAGGGTTGCTTCTTGGCTCGACTCGGCTGGGCTTGGCTAGTAGAGAAAAGGACAGTCAATAGTAAATGTGCAGCTCCCGCTCAAAAAATTTCTCTCTCCTCACTTGAATTTTTTGGGCCTTTCTCTCTCTTGGTAGAAGAAGAACCCAGACGTTTCTGTTCTGTTTCTTTCTCCGCGTGTCCCACTCCCTTAGCCTCTGCCTCTCCAAAAGCCTCGTCCGTCGCCTCCTCCAAGAGCCCTGCCGGTCGCATCTGGGTCACGAGCCCCCTCCACCTCCGCCTGTTTCCATCGCGGAGATTGAGCACAAGGTTTGTGCTCAGATCGGGTTTCTCTTCTTAGACAAAGGAAAGAGAAGTCCGCGCTTGTTGTTGCTGCTCCGGTTTTCGTCAAGGGACCGTTCCACATCGTCGCCCGATGCTCGCTCCATGCCGTCCCATCCCTCTCCGGTCCTCTCTCTCCCTTCTTCTGATTCTCGTTCCATCCAGCTACTAAAGCTGTGAATTGCATCACTGAGTTGAGTCTCTTTTGATTTCACTTGCTACCGCTAGTTACTTTGCGTTTCCTTGGGATATTGAGCCGAGAAAAGCTGTAAGGGATGATTTTAATTTTACTTCTCAGCCGATTGATTTTTTTTGGTGTTTTGATTGCAGATTCAGCTTCTTCGACTTTCATTCAATGCCTGAACCAACACGTGTCGACTACAAGCAACGATGTCAATTTGCTCGACCCATGTCGCTCAGCTCGAGGAACACCGTAAGAGCTTTGGCTACATCCCTGGTACTTTGGACTCGACCATTTTTTTGCCTGTGTATTCGATTGCGAATAATTGCATGGAACTAGTTTACTTGGTTTTGTGCATCGTTAAGAGAGAGAAAATCACTTGAGAAAAAATTCGAGTTCTCCTTAATTTTGGGTTGATCTATTGCCTTTGATTTTGTGCATCCTTGAAAGAGAGAGAATCGCTTGAGAAAAAAACGCGAACAATCAAGTTGCGGATCCTTTTTCTTCACTACCGTCGAACATCGCTCTCCTTCCCCAATTGCCATTAGCCATCAGGTTTTGAGAGGGTACAAAACCATCCCATGCTTTGTGTTTTGTGTCTCGAAAAAAATGCAAACGATCTAGTTCTTCTTTGTTTTGTGTCTGGAAACCTCGATGAGGCAATTTCGTGCTTGATCCCTATTCATAGTTTGGATTAAAAAATTGCATCCATTTTGGCCGTTAGACTTGTGTTGATAGTGCGCACGACCTGTTCGACAGATTATTCATGAGATGTATTTGCATATAATACTTTCTACTTTCGAATCTGAAGATTAATTGTTGTAGTTTGCATGTTATAAACCCAATTAGTGTTCATTGAGTGCACTTTTCATGAAATTTTTCTTGTTTCTTTTAGAACAAATAAATTACTGACATGTTGAGACGCTAGCATAGCTTTAAGCATTTTCATGAGCATTTAAGCGAGAACGTGTTTTTATGATCATGCAAAATTTTTACCTGACAAACGCTTGCCTGGATGGAATTAATACATGCTGAGTAGGTTGGAGAACACTCTTATTGCTTTTCTTTTTGTTGTTTCATAGCTTTTGCTATACCTTTTGTCTCTCAATTCTTTCTTTTGAGTGAGAAGGTTGAGTTCATCTTATCATCTTACATATACCTGTTATTTCACAAGTTTGCACGTCAAGACGATAAATTTGCCAAATTTGTTTGTACTATTCTTCAGCTTCAAGCAATTTTCCTGTTCTTGGAAATTCCAAGTTTTTGAGCGCTTGAAAGCACTTGCCTCTTTGTATCTATTCTTTGTTCTTCATTTGAAGCGCGTGCACTTTGTGACTTTTCATCAATGTACATCATGTACTTCAATTATGCTAATTTAGGTGAGAGAAGTAGAAACAGGATGTGCTAAAATCCTGGTAGGTTACAAAGAAATTGATGTGGGAAGATTGGGCTTTTTCAACTAGAAGACTCCCCAAATGGGAAATTATCCCTCATATTTGCTCAACATTTTATGTTAAATGTTGTATATTGGGTGTCTCAAAGGCCACCCATCACAAATCTGTCAGTTCTAGAGAAGAATAAATTCGATCCTTTTGTAGGTTCTCTTTGTTGTCCGAGTCATGGTGGAATTTTGCAATTCTAATTTTTTTTTTCACATTGCCTACTTGTTGCCCACTAATAAGTTGCCATGCCTGTAGTGCATTTTCCCTCTATTGTATACTATTAATAATGATGATGTTTACTCTTAACATAAATGCTATATTGATATTGTCATTGTAGTCGGATTTTCTGTATTTTAGGCGAAACGAGCCTTGACTTCTGAACTAAATAAATTTTCTATATATTAAGCTGGATCTATGGAAGGTCAAGTTGTGGAAATTGGGCTTACGACCACATTGTTGCTTAATGCCGAGAAATTTCATGTCGTTATTCCAAATTCATTGTTTTCTAGACAGGTGAGTACTCACCTGAAGAGGTGGATTACTAGCAGCGTTATCTTTTGTATATAGTTGCTTTGTGGATCTCATTGTATTCTTCTTAGAAGGTCTTTCATCAATCTCTTGGAATATTATAGTTATTGTTCTTTGCAGGGGGTAGTATTGCCCTCTATTTAGACTTGCTTCTGTGCTAGACTGTTGATAATCTTCTTTTGTATGCTTGACTGTTTTATGCTTTGGATCTTTTGCTGAATGAGGGAGTTCACTATGATATCGGATCTCACTGGCAATATCTCTTGCTGGTCATCCCACCAAAAAAATGGAAAAACAAATTAAACTGCCAAGAGTTGGTGAATATTCCAAATCTTTAAGATTGCCGTATCCTTTTCAATAAAAATTGGACATTTTTTTTAGTTCGATATGATTTTTTTTATATGCCTTGTTCTATGGTGGTAGTAACTGCAATTTTAGTCAGAAAATCTAATTATCAATTCACAAAGTTTGTAGGTGATTACATGCTTTGATTCTTGTGCCACCGAGTCTCTAATGTTTTTCCCTATTTGAAGCCTCTTACCGGTTCTACCATACTTTGTTGTCACACTTTCTCTCACTTACGAAATGCTATGTGGGATTTTAGGGTAGAGATGAGTTGTACACTAGGCAACAAGATATCCTTCTTCAGTCTGTCCAAATAATTAAGTAGCGTGCTGCTAGATTAGGCCGCAGAATGCAAGAAACAACGAATTGATGATAGTGAGGAAGAATGCGAGTTTCCATTTGGAGGTAAGACATGAGTTATGTAATTGCTCGAGTCATTATCAAACAGCTTGAAAGAAGTTATCTAATTCGTATCTAATTTCTTGAAACTTTGTCTTGCTGGGCCATGGGAAGATTGAAGGCTTGATTTTTTGTGTGCTCTTTTGCTGCTGGTTCAAGTCATTACTGTCCAATGCCGCATTAATTCATGGCCTAGAATCTCTACCTTCACCTGCCATATCTAAGGATATGACCCTAGTTTCCCTTTTATGTGGATTTTGTTGAAAGCTTTGACAGGAACAGGGGATCTTGAGAACTGGGAATGTGGTTTAAGTGCTCTTCTGGGAAATTGTTCATATGTATGTACAGAGTATTATTGACAATATCACGTGCCGATAATGTCATCTCATGTGGCCTTGTCTGTTTCTTTTTAGACTAGCGTGACGTTTGAAATTGTTTTCTACGGTAGCACATCGTCAATTATTTTCACGAGTCACCACAATAAATGGCAAAGGAGATGGTTGAATCCATTGATTGTTGCATGAACTTGATCTTTCCATTGTTTATTCTCGACCAAATGCCACAGAGAACTGAACTTCTGTTTCCATGGCCAAAACCAATGGAAGATATGATTCCATGAATCATCACAATAACTTCTGGTTAATCTGGTGGGAATTGTCCCACTGGATTGGCTGGCTTCTTTAGAAATTCTCTAAGAGTGTCGATATGCTCGCCCTTCAGATTGTTGCAGCTATGAACTGTGACGTGCATATGAATGTCTCGGCCATTCATTTGGCATGTTGGTTGTTTCGAGTAATCTCACAATCTTCCTTAGGCCATCACCCGTGAAACGACATGGAGGCCAAAGATAGGGCAGGTTATGATCCACATAATTCTATACGATTGCTGACTTGATGTGTGTACGACTAAAAGAAACAATCCATCCATTTGAGTGCCGGGTGTCTTCGCTTGTGAAACCAGAAATGGTCAAATAGAGTATGCTGAATGTTCAATATTCTAAGGGGCTACCTGTGAATGTTCCTGGACCGCTGACTCAACCAAATAAAAGTAGTTGGCGGTTGGCAACAACCTAACGCGAGTTGCTTTGATTTTAAGTTGTGTCATAACTTGTCATGTTGGCGCATCGTCTAGGATAGCAAATACTTGTCTGTCCACTTATTAGTATTTGTATTACATTCTACTACACTCCATGCAAAGAACAGAGATAGACAATGGATTCACTAAGTATTTGTATTACTTTTTACTAGACACTCCACGCAAAAAAAAAAAAAAACCCAAATGCTAAGCAGAAACGAGGCATCTTACTTCTCAGCGAAAGAAATATGCTTAGTCATATTTACATGACAAATGAGACGTTCTCATATTCGCACTCCTCCATAGAATTGTAGGCGGAGGCAGAGAAGTAAATTGTTATAATTGCCAATAAGTGTACATTATAAAAGTGAAAAATCAGTAAAACAAAGCCCTTAAAAAGTTGGTTCCAAGTATTAGGCAAGCCGGGAAGGCGTTGATGGCTGTAGTTAGCATACCGGTGTGGGCGAGCCCTTTGCTTTGGGCTCAGTTCTCTGCTGTAGATAGAAGTGTGTCTGTCTTTATGCAAAGCTGAGAGCATCATTGAGAAGATATGCAGGACTACGCATGTCTTTAAGTACTTCATCCACAACTCTCATATGCTCTAGGAGTTCACCTAGATATGCAGTTCTGCTCAACGACATAGGAAGAATCAAGCGTTAAACTGGGCTTCTAAACACTAATCGAACAATATAGACTTCGGTGTATCGTTCAGGCATTTTATCAAATAGGTGATGTGCAGTACATGAACAAACCTCCGATCCAATTTTGATATGATTTTCGGTCTAATAAATGATGTATATGCATCCAAATCAAGTTACTCGGCAGCATACTACTCTATCCAAGCTTCCTTGCGATTTTGTCATTCAAATTTTGTGGCTCCTTCTCAGCTAAAAAAAAAATCGTACGAAGAACGTGACAGAGAATGTTTACGTACCTGGTTCATTTGGTGAAATAGTCATTGCAATCCGCAACAATGGAGTTTGAAAACTTTAAGGGGAAGCACCGGGCTCTTCACCTTCAAACGGCGAGATGTCCTGGCCGAACCTACTCCAACCGACCTGGTTTCGGTCGCCTCCTCTGAGGTCAAAACTCTCTGCAACTCCTCACGCTCAAACACCTCAATAGCCTCGTTTCAAGCTGTTTGATAAATGACCCTGTGAATATGACTTCGATTGAGCTAGCTATGAATCTAATTCATGCATGATGCCTTCTAAATATACTTGGGAGACATTTTGAGCTTTGAAACCATATATAGCATGCATGATTTGAAGATCACTTTATATGTGAACACATCTCATGAATTTATCGTTTCATTTCTGCAATTTTGGAGCACTTTGTGATGAATAGGGTTAGCCGGCCCATCTGACTTCATGAATTTAATTGATTTTTTCATGCAATGATCAAATGTTAGATGTTTTCATCATTTTTGTCCCTTACATTTAGCCTTAAGTCATGTTAAAATCTCATAATTTTCATGTATCATATAAGTTAGTTTACAAACCCATATTTGTACGTCATGCTCCATTTGCTCCATGGCTGATTGACCTTGCATGCTTCTTTGAATTTCTGTAACTTTTGTGTGCCAAATTAGGAATTGATGTCTTCTATGAAATTATAGAGCACATCTTAAACTTTTCGATGACACAAATTTTGTCTAATTTGCATATCGTATGCCCTACTTTTTATTTTTCCAAAGTTAGACTTGAAATTTGCTGATTTTGCATGCTTGGATTGCTTGCCTTGTACTAATGAGTTCGACCCTTTGTAGATTCTGCATGAATTTTTCTATAAGGGTTCTAGGGATAGGTCCTTTTGAGACTTGTCTAGCTATGCTAGGTTAAATTTTGGGAATTTTTGGATATCATTTCCTAGGGCCCCGGCCTCTTTTTCTTTTCTTCCCCCCTCTATCTCCCCATGCAGGCCGGCCCATCTTTTCTTTCTTCCCCTCCCTCTGGTTCGAGCGACGAATGGCAGGAACACGACAAAGAAGCGAGGACGCTGGTACAGGGTAGACCTGTTAAACGGGTGGGTTGGATCGAGTTTGGGTCAGGTCATAAATGTTCCGACCCAAATTGATCCATTAACCCGTTTATGACCCATTTAAGCATAGTATAAAATTTTTGACCCGTTTATGACCCATTTAAGCATAGTATAAAATTTTTGACCCATACCCAACCCGACCCATACCCAACCCAACCCATACCCGACCCGACACATATTGTTAAAACACTTCCCTATCTAACTAAACTTAGGAAAACTTATTCTTATAAACTTTTTTTAAAGATTATATTCCTTTAATATTGTTTATTTTTTAAGAAAATTGAATTATTAATAATTTTTATTTTAAATATTTTAAATTATTTTTATTTTTTAAAAATCACGCATACATATGGGAGAACGAGACTCACCTGGGTTTTGATGGTCAATCAAGCCAGCAAGGCGGGGCGACTAGGGTTGTGCGAGCACAAGTGATAGTCGGAGATCGAGAGAGGTTCGACGATGGTGCTAATCGCGTGCGACAGTGCCGCCATGCGAACGAGAGGAGGAGTTGCTGTGCGAGCGGTGGGAGCGAGACGACGCGTTGTCGTGCGATGAGGAAGGTTTCGCCGTTTTGATTTGAGAGAGGAGAGGAGAGGAGAGGAGTCCTCTCAAAGGACCGAGGAGTAGTTGGGTTCTAAATATGTTTAAACTTTGACCCATTAACAACCCATGTATTTTAGTCTTTTTAATTTTAAACCCATTATGACCCATTTAAAAAGAAAGCATGACCCATTTATATATTATGACCCATTTAATATATAAATGGGTCATAAATGGGTTATGTACCCATTTTGACAGGTGTAGTACAGGGTACTAGTTTGGTGAGCCCAGTCGCATTCCATATTCGGACTGGGCTTGACAGTCTGGCCCGGATCCCTATTTTCGGATTAAAAATATGAACATGATCTAAATGTAACTCAACCAATGATAATCATCCTAACTATCTAATTTAGACCTTTATTTTTCTTACCCTTATCATTTTCTATTTTTTTCAATTTATTTATTTATTACTATTATTATTTTATTTCTCTCCAGTGCCCAAACACATGACGCACGATTAGATTTTCATCTCCTCTTTCTTTATATCTTTTCTTTTCTTCTTTGGTCCATTGTTTCCGAACAAGTATTCCTGCAAATTTCTCTTTCTTTTACGCGCTCAATTGTGCTTCTTTCTCTCTTTCACATTGAACACCTTCAGGGAGAAAAACTTATGACATTCATTTCTAGAAAACAAACTTGTGCTTAATCTCAATTATCTGTTCCTATTCATTCATTCATTCCCAGCAAATAAGAACCCTCAATTCCATTAACATGTTTCAATGGTTCGCTCAGTTATATAACGCCACCTCATGGTGAAAGGAGTGAAGTCTGATGGGCCCGATCTGCTGGGCTCAATTGAATAAAACCGGATTGAAAGAAGGACTTCAGTGATGGGCCGAACGAGTCCAAATTGGGACTCTATTTTTTATTTTTATTTTTTATGTACTTTCTTTTTCTTTATTTATTGTATCATATACTACCTTTAGTCATCTTACTATTATTTTAATTTTAATTTTTCTTGCTCTTTCCAACTGTGGGCTTCACTTCTATGGGCTGCATCAAAGGGTGAAGTCTGATGGGCCTGGTCTGCTGGGCTCAATTGAATTGGACAGGATTGCAAGGGCAATGACTTAGGTGATGGGCCGGATTGCAAGGGCCGGGACTTAAGTGATGGGCCTGAGCTGCTGGGCTAAAAAAATATACATGTTAGGAACCTAGTTGCACAAAAAAACAAAATTGAGGGATATGATTGGACGTTTTGCAATAATTTAGGGACTCGATTTTTTTTTTTATACCAAGGAGACAAAAGATTTTTTTTTTTTTGATTGGCCATTATGGTCATCCAAGGAGTCCTTAGAAATTTCCAACACCTGTTAAAAAGTCTTGGCACTTTTAACGGGGTCCCCTTGCTAATGCGGAATATTCGGTGGAAAATAGACAATTGTATTTGATTTTAATGTGGGCCGGCCAACTTGTGACCATGTACCAAGGGGACTTTCCTGCTATCTTTATCATGTGTCACAGTCTGAGAAGGTGGGACCTCGGTTCATTTCCAGGAAATGCAAGCTCTAAATTGTGAGGCTGCGCATATCTTATCTAGTCAAAAAAAAAAAAAAAAAAAAGGACGTCTAAAATATTGCATGTTCAAATATCGCGTCAAACGTGGTAGTGCATGTCGTAAGATTCGCATCCATCATTGCTTACGAGGAAGAAGAAGTTGTCAATTTGCCCATTTAAAATGAATAATTGTCGAGTCCATCATCAATATTAAACTTATTCTTTACATTTCCACCTTTGAATGGGGAGTACATGAACGAATTCGGTTAGGCAACTCTATCTAAATACATATGTCGCATATTCAACCATAAATGAATAAAAAATCATTACATGAACATTGAATATATAAAGGGAGAATATAATTGAAAACCTTAATTATACCCACCATGATAATGAATTTTTATTTTCTTATGTCACAAAATATCCCAAATATTTACCATTGTCGCAAAAAATAGATAGCCGTAAAAAATCGTATGTGGTGGTTTACGTGGATAACAATAGGCAAATGGAACTTATGTGGATCTAACATGATAGAAAAACCAAAATGACGTCATTTCAATTTTTTTTGCCTTCTTACAATTATATTATTTTTATTTTTCTTACTTTACAAAAATGAACGTTCGATTTACAGGCCCTTGTTGTTTTCCCTACGTTCCTCTTTATCTAATTTAATTTAATTTAATAATTTTTAATCTATTTAAAAATCATATTTGAATCAAAATAATGTTGTTTTAGCCTTATTGCTTATGCTTTAGTCAGGTTAGGAGAGATAAAATAAATAAAAAAGTCATGTGAGCATTTCTTGTTAATCAAGTTGAAAGGAGCTAATAAAAGGACTTGATTGCATAAATTGAATAAATTTTAAAATTTGATTGTATTTTAAATAGAGAAAAAAGAGGAATTTCCTTCATGTGTTCGACCTCGGCTCAGTAAAGTCCCACGCGCGCACTTCACCAACCGAGGACCGTGAAAATGCCAAGTCTACGTTAAGTCAACTTTTGATTAAGACAAGCCTAGGAAAGAAGATTCATGCGTTCATTGGGCTTGTCTACAAACACTGGTTTTTGGTCTTGTCTCTCGGACAAGCTTTCGCTTCTAATAAAAATTGCTAGGACAATGACATGCTAGCAGCAACTTGGTGACATCCAATCACTGACGAGTTTCATGCACAAGACAGCGTGGACTGCGAAGTCTCATTTTTGTTGATAAAAGTAAGAATTTATATACCAAAAAAATTGTAGGTGGCCCAAGTCATGAATGTAATGGCCCGGTCTGACGAGAACAGAGAGTGGTTGCTAGGGCTAAAAGGCTTGAATAAGGAGTGGCTCCTAGTAGGTTTCTAGGATGATGAAAGAGGCAGGAATGAATTGAACAAAGGGAGAGTGATTATAGGATATATATGCGAAAAACTAGAATTAATTCATGGATGTGTCTTTTGACACAACAACAAACTTTGCTTTGGAACTTTAAAGTTAAGCAAGCCCATGTTAGAGCACTATTAGGATGGGTGACTTTTTGAGGAAGTGCCTGCATGTACGCTAAAGGATAAAACCATGACTTGGTATGGGAACGGGCCAAAGCGGACAATACTTCTATAAGTTAATCAAGGATGTCACAATATAATATCGGATCGGGACTCCCTCTAGTAGGTGTGTGGTTTGGGGACGAACTAGGCGGAAGCTGGTGGGCTTGTAATGACCTAGTTCAACAAGAGCAAGGCTAGAGGGTCTGGATAAAGAGCAGTTTCTGGCAAGCTTCTAGGATGACGAATGGGGTAGGAATAAACCAAATTATACATCGAACAAGGGAATAACGATTCTATGATATATTTGTGAGAAATTGGAATTAATTTACTGATGCGCATTTTGATGTAATGGCAAGCTTTGGTTTGGAACTTCATAGTCAAGCGAACCCAAGTTAAAGTACTACCAAGATGAGTGACCTCCTGGAAAAGTGCCCGTTTGTACACCAAATGATAAAATCTCGAGAGTTGGTATGGGATGAGCCAAAGTGGACAATACCTTTATAAATTAATCCAGGATGTCACAATGAAGCACTATAAAACATATCATGTCTTAACCAAAACTACTAATGTGTAGCATTTTGATATCTACACATAATAATTTGAATCCAACATCTCTTATAATTGACTAAAAAAATACCATTCACGGTAAGTAACTATGATAGATTTATCAAGATTTCTTATTCCTAGCTGTCCAAATATGATGGAACTAAGTATTAATTCCAATCCACCTTCAAAAGAAACAGGATATCAACTCCTTTTTCGAGCAATGAATTTGTCCATTGGACTTCCTTGGAAAAGCTGAAACTTAAAAAAAGAAAAGAAAAGTAGTCCCCAGATTTTTTAACAGCATGAAAAAGTACACCAGATAGGATTAGATATTCATCATTCGATCCTTGGCGGACAGCCTCTGATGAAACTCAAGACAGTAAACTATGCTAGCAAATATTTGGACAAAAACCAAATAATCTCGCGCAGTGGGAACAAGTCATAAAGCAAAAAAAAAAAAAAAAAAACTCAATTTCCTTAATTATTTCAACAGTAATTATTTTCAGAATACTATAATTAATTTGACAACAACTCGTTAAAATAATAATTAGTGAAAACCTATTTATTGAGATCGCAGGTGATAAGGTCTACATTGTGCATGATGATGTCAAATTTAAGAGTGATTATCTCGTTCATTTTCAAAGACGAAGTGAAATTAATATACTGTGAGAAAATTATTGCCCAACAACATCGATAAGTGATCGTCCCCGCATAAATTTTGAAGCTAAAAACATGGAAATTTCCAGACAAACACACTAGATAATTCATAGTAATTACCAAACCCACTTTTGTTCTTTTCCTCTTATTTTACACGAACGGCCAATGTTTCTATCCGTATTCGTTCACCTTCTAGATCTGATTATGGGGAGTTCAGATTCTTTTCTTTTTCTACACTCCAACTTGACTTGGACCTGTTCATGTTTGTATTTCCTGGTCAATATATACATACATATATATATATATACATATTCACAACTTTTCGCCGGCGTATTTAAATGTCAAAATCGGAGAAAAATGATCACTTAACTGCATCTTATGAGATATTCTGGTCAAAATTAACACGTGGCTTTTTTAATTAAATTTTTAATTGATGTGGCACTTAAGTTGTTTAACAAACTTTTCGCGGATCACTTAAGGCCTGTTTGTTAACTAGCCAAATAATGTTTGATTTTGTTTTTTTGTTCCTAAGAATAGATTTTGCACAAAAATTTGTTTGGTAAAATTTTTGTTCTCAAGAACAAATTTGCTTTTGAGAATATATTTGAAACAGAATCAAGAATAGTAAAAAAGTTGCTTCTTTATTCTCATGAGGAATTCCAGAATCAACACTAAATTTTTTTCACTTCTCTTTCTCTTCTCTTTCCTTTCATTTTCTTCTTTTTCCTTTTAGTTGATTGCCGGCCTTGGCCATGACCGGCGACTGGCCAAACGAGGGCTGGTGCCCTCCTTGGCCTAGGCCTCGCCTTGGCTATGTGAGGCCAAGCTTGCCCAGATCTGGCTCGGCCGAGCTCGCCTAGCCACTGTTGAGGCTTGGCTTTGTCGATCAACCACCAGGCAGGTCGGCGTCGCCTAGCAAAGCCGATGAAAAGGGAAAAAGAAAAAGAAAAAAGAGAAAAAAGTGTATTTAAATCATTAAAAATTTAAAAGAAAATATTTTGGACTATAAATTTTAAGGTTCTAACAAACGCATTTCTATCCCGGGAATAAAAATTTTGGACAGTTACCAAACACTTTCAAATGCTCATAAATTGTTCTAGGGAACATAATAAAAAAGAATTATTTCTGAGTAGAAATTGTTTTTGAGCACAGAAGCAATATAATGCGTACCATTAAGTGCCAAATTTTTGAAAAATGATTTTTTCAGTGCCAATATTTTTGAAAATGGTTCACTTAAGTGCACTAAAAAAATGTTTTTAAAAAAAAAATTGATACTGAAAAATCATTTTTCAAAAAATTGGCATTTAAGTGATCATTTTTCGCAAATTTTGGCATTGAAAAAATCATTTTTCAAAAAAATTTGGCACTTAAATGATCCGCGAAAAATTGGTTAAATGACGTTGTTCATCATTCCCATGTTCCAGCAAGCCACATTAGCTAAAAATATTAATAAAAAAGCCACATAGGATTTCTGGCTAAGCATATCAATGATGGCACTTAAGTGATCATTTTTCTTCGATTTTGGCACTTAAGTGTGCCATCAAAAGTTACGGCACTAAAGTGAGCACTGTACATAAGTTAAGGCACTGAGAATGCATTTCTCCCCTACAAAATCTATTATGATATTAGAGTAGAGGTTGTGAATTTAAATATTTCCAAACCCTCATTTGCATCCCTCATCATATATTTCCACACTATAGTTTTAGACCAACATTCAACTTATATGTGAGAGAGTGTGTTAATTTTACATATTAAAAAAAGTTTAATCTAGCTACTTAAGCTTTTAATATTTAGAATAGTTGGTAGTAATTCTACACAAATTTTACCGTTGTCTAACATTCAAAATAAGGAAGAAATCAATTTAGACAATGTACTTTGTGATTTTTGGCCTTTGAAATAATTGCATGCCCATGCCCATTCGTTCAAAAGAAAAAAAAAAATTGTGCCCCTCCGGTGCCATCAAAATTCAATCATATTAATTACTTGGAAAAAATTGATGAATAGTATGCAATAAGCTAGCTCTTTCCTTTCATTATTAACTTTAAAATTTAAAACCAGTAACTCGTATTACTAAAAGCTAAATTAGTTGTCATCGTTGTTCTTTCGACTCCTTTAATTTCCCCTTAATTGAATGTAATGGGGCATGTCAAACAAAATGGAAGAACGGATCTTATCAAGAGAGAAGCAACCCGTTGTGAAGCACAAAACAATGTCTGATGAGTTCATAAGACCCAAAAACACGCGGGGATGGTGTTAGAAACCGAAGATATGAGCTAATTTCTGGGTAACTATCATTACTAAATGGGCCAATACCACAAAAAAAAAAAAAAAAAAAACCTAAAATCAGTATACTCATGCCATATTTTCCCCAAATTAATTTTTGCATTACAAAAACTCTCAAACCAATCAGTGTTAGGTGAATTACATATGCACAATATCAACAAGTAATAAAGTGATGAGTGAGTATCGTTCCCACAAGAACTGTTTTATTTATTTTATCCAATTACTTACCGAAAGTGATCAATCCAAAAATTTAGCTAACCAAATCGAAAAGACGAGTAAAAAGTGAACTAAACCAATTAAAATACTAAAGTAATAAAACTCAAAGAATTCAAAAGCTAATTAAAATTGTAAAGTAAAAATAATCTAAAACAAACTGAAAATTAATAATTATCAAGATCATAAAGTGTTAGAGCATCCAACTTCACTTAACCATTCATAATTAATTTTTTGAACTTTTCATGCAACAAATTAATTTCCAATTGTGTTGGCGAAATTTCCCTAAGATGAATTAAAAGCCGACCTCGGTCTAATATACCTAATTAGGTATGTTAACCTACACTAACCTTAGGTGAATTTAAATTACCTAAAAGCATTAAGTTCTTGTGTAAATTCCCGGATTTAATCTAAGTAGTTCCAACCTAGATCTACTACCGCAGCCACATAAATAATCTAGTGTACCTTGACCTAGATTTAATTTATGGTTCAATATCACTAATGCGCATGCACACAATCTCCACCCGGTATCATGCATACATCAGAAAATCATTCAAAAGTTGGCCAAACTTCTAAAAGCATTAAGATCATGATAAAGAACAACACAATCAAAACAATTCTATTGCATGAAAGTCTTTGAAAATTAATCAATTATGATTAAGATCCATTGTAGCTCTAACAAAAGAAATTTAGAATAGAGTAAAAACTAAACTAACAAGAATTAAAGAAAACATAATACTAAATAAAAACAAATTCACCGAATTGAGATACAAGGAACTTTAGGTTTGTCTCCTCTTTCTTTTCTTGACACGCACCAACTCTACTAAAATTGAAGAACAAAATCTAAGTAAGAAAACTCAAAATCTTCTGCAAAGATGGTCTCCAAGGATTCTCTCTTCTTCTTTTTTTATATGCGGCACAAGAGCGGTTTATATAGCCTCCAAAAATCTGCCCTAGGTCGACTCCCACTAGGATTTGGAAAAGATTCCTTCTTATCTCCTTGATTTTCTTTGAACCTTATCTTCAATCATGGTCAAATTCTCCAAATATCTTATTTGGACTGGCTTTTTCTTCAAGATGAAATATTGTGAAAGATATTGCAATATTCTGGAAGATCTGAAAATATTTCATACAAAATAAAATTATGTGAGTATCAATTAAATTCACCCAAAATTCATCAAAATTTAGCAAATATCAAGTCTAAATTAGCAAGAATACTCTATTAAAAATAGAGTTATCAATTACCCCCAACTTAGAAATTTGCTAGTCCTCGAGCAAACAATAAAAATAAACAAACCTCATCTCCAATTATCAATATCCATTCATAATTACGTGAAATCACAACTCAATGGAAAAAATAAATCCCATCAATCCAAAATCAATACATAAGATATGTCTAACCTTAACCATGCAATCCGTGTGTATGTGTGCCCCTTGACTTTTCAAATCATGTATGCTCAAAAAAATCAAGTTGATATGCAACACTCTAAACTCAAGATCCACTAACCAAGTCTCATAGATTTGTTTTTCAATTCTCTCTCCATTATTGAAAACTAATACTCATTCAAAAATCAATAGGTCTTTAAGGCTTATAATGTGGCTTGGCTAATGGGAGGGTATAAAGGATTTAAGCTCAACAAACCCCATAAACATATCAATTCTCAAAGCATTTGAATTAAATAGGATTCAAGACACATCATCTATATGCATACACTATTATAGCCATGCAATTCACAAACACTCAACACTTTAAAGCTTCCATTATTTCTCTTTTCACGCTGTACGGTGAAGCTCTTTCCTAAGTCCCTCCCATAGTGCAATGCTAACCCATTGAGTATCCAAAATGCTCACTCAAGTTGAAAGTTAGCGGTAGGAATCCGTATGAGCTGTATTAGAGTAAACAACTTTCACTTATAACTTGCTTTTTTTTCTTTTCTTTTCTTTTTTTTTCTTCTTTTTGCAATTTTTTTCTTCTTTTTGTCTTTTTTTTTTTTTCATGACTATTTCAAGCTTCAGCAACTTCGGACACATCAAGAATCCATAACTATTAAAGTAGCTTTAAGGATAAACATGCTTATGGGGTATAAGGTAAAGTAATACATTTGGATCAGCATTATAAGGTCATCAAAGAAAAATAGGCCAATTAAGCTCAAAATGGTATTATGAATCAAGTAATAAGGTAGGCTTGAAAGGCTCAAACAATCCAAAGAATGCCTATATCACCTTTTTGATTGAGTATATCATATTAATTTCAAGAGAATATCAAACAAATTCTAAGACTTAGATGAGTTCTAAAGAATCACATACTTCCCATTAATCTTTTCTAAGCACACATGACTCAAAAGGCAAGGAAAAGTGCTCAAAATATGGATTGCATAATTAAGATTAAGACTAACTCATACATCAATAACCAATTGAACAAGATTTATATTCCCCTAAAAATCACAACAACTCATAACCATGAAAATGATATTAATCTTGTAGATTACGGTTCAAAATCATCATCTCCTATAAAGTTTGTTTTAAAAATATTTCAAAAATTTTAAATAAGCGCAAATATTTTTAAGATTAGCAAAAGTTTTAGCACAAAAAATTTCAAAATTTTCGATCCCCTACCCCTAACTTAAAATGAAGCATTGTCCTCAATGTGTAAAAATAAAGAATTAAATACAGGCAATGAGGCAAAGAAATTAGAGTAAAGTTCGAAATACTCCCTTGAAGATGTGAAGATGGCAATTGTCCATGTTGAATCATACCTAGTAAGGTGAAGAATGGTTCGGATGTGTCATTAGAGATTGCTCAAAAAAAAAATTCTTAGCTTCATGATCGCATGGCCGTACGCCCCTAACCCATCTTCTACATGCCATGCACACTACTATCTCTGCAAAATAGAAAATTCATCACCACAAAAATTCTTTTTTTTTTTGCAATTTTTTAAACAAAATGCAAACCAAACAAAAAAGAAAAGAAAAATAGAAGCTTAAAAACTTGGGTTGCCTCCCAAGAAGTGCTTGCTTTATAGTTCGCAGCCGAACTCTTCCCATGCTTCTAAGTAGGTGGAACCAAGGAGATGATAGATGTTTGAGCATCGAAACCTCCTCCATAGTAGTGCTTGAGCCTATGATCGTTTACTTTGAAAGTCCTCTCATTCTCATTGATAATCTCAACGACTCCAAAAGGGAATACTTTGGTGATGGTGTAAGGATCGGTCCATCTAAACTTCAACTTTCTCATGAAGTCAATTCCCCAAACATCAAATAATTCACACACTATGATATTGTTTAAGGGCATCTCATGCCTTCTAGATATATTTCCAATCCTTTGACACCTATCACAATGAGAAACATAAGCATGTGCATCCTTAAAAAGAGTAGGCCAATAAAATCCACATTGTAAAATTTTAGCAGCAGTTTTGGTGGCACCATAGTGACCACCTGCCTCTTCATCATGGCAATGAAAAAGAATGTTAGGGATTTCTTCCTTAGCAACAGAACGTCTAATTATTCGGTTAGCACATACCTTAAACAAGTAAGGATCCTCCCAAAAGTAGTGTCTAACATCGGAGAGAAACTTTTTCCTTTGTTGATAAGTCAAATCAGGGGGAAAGATGTCACTTACCAAATAGTTCACAATATCTGCATACCTTGGAGTTTCGATTTTCAAGGAAAAGAGTGCTTTATCAGGAAAGTCATCCAAAATTGGTACCTTATCGCTACGGGCATTCGGCAACCTAGATAGGTGATCGGCCACAAGATTCTCGGTTCCTTTCTTGTCCTTAATCTCTAAATCAAACTCTTGAAGCAACAAGATCTAACGAATTAACCTTGGTTTTGCATCATTCTTTGCCAACAAATACTTTAAAGCTGCATGATCAGTATAGACAATCACTTTAGAACCAATCAAATAAGAATGGAATTTATCAAAAGCAAAAACAATTGCTAAAAGCTCTTTCTCAGTAGTGGCATAATTCAATTGGGCTCCATTAAGAGTTTGGCTAGCATAATATATTACTCGAAAAATTCGGTCCTTCCTTTGACCAAGCACAGCTCCAATGGCATAATCGCTAGCAACGCACATCAACTCAAAAGGTAAGCTCCAATCTGGTGGTGTCATTATAGGAGCCAAAATCAGCTTCTTCTTTAATGTCTCAAATGCATGCAAACACTTAGAGTTAAAATCAAACTTAACATCTTTTTCAAGCAATTTTGTGAGTGGTCTTGCAATCTTGGAAAAGTCCTTTATGAATCGCCTATAAAACCCTACATGTCCTAAAAATCCTGGAAGTAATTTTACAAAAGTAGGAGGTGGTAATTTAGAGATAATTTCAATTTTGGCTTGATCCACCTCAATACCTCTAGCAGATATTTTATGGCCCAACACTATCCCTTCCTGCACCATAAAATGACACTTCTCACAATTTAGCACAAGGTTAGTCTCTTCGTATATTTGTAACACCAAAGCTAAATTATGCAAGCATGAATCAAAAGATGTATCAAAAACAGAGAAATCATCCATGAAAATTTCAATGTATTTCTCTATCATGTCAGAAAAAATAGCCATCATGCATTGTTGAAAAGTAGCAGGTGCATTACAAAGACCAAAAGGCATCCTTCTATATGCAAATGTACCATATGGACAAGTAAATGTAGTCTTTTCTTGATCATTAGGTACAATAGGGATTTGGTTATACCCTGAATATCCATCTAGAAAACAATAATACTCATGTCCTGCAAGTTTTTCTAACAATTGATCAATGAAATGTAAATGAAAGTGATTTTTACGAGTGGCATCATTTAATTTTCTATAATCCATGCAAACTCACCACCCAGTAATTGTCCTAGTTGGAATTAATTCATTCTTTTCATTGGTTAGAACAGTCATACCTCCTTTTTTTGGCACTACTTGCACAGAACTTACCCAATCACTATCAGAAATTGGATAGATAATACCTGCATCGAATAACTTAATTATTTCTGCTTTCACAACTTCTTGCATTTTTGGATTGAGCCTCCTTTGTGGTTGAATGATTGGTTTGTATTATTCCTTCATTAGAATTTTGTGCATGCAAATCAAATGGCTTATTCCTTTTATATCCGCAATGGTCCATCCAATTGCACTCTTATGCTCTCTAAGCACTCTAAGTAACTTTTCCTCCATCACCCCTGTCAAAGAAGAAGAAATAATAATCGGATAAGAAACACCATCAAGAAAAGCATATTTTAAATAAGAAGGTAAAAGTTTAAGCTCAAGAGTTGGTGGTTCTTCAATGGAAGGCTTGAGCTTCTTTGCACTTGACTCCAACTCTTCAAATTTTTGTGATTTCCATCTCGAACATAGTGGACTTGCTTCTAAAAACTCAACGGCCTCTCTAATTTCTTCATTCTCGGTTTCTTTCTTTTTTGGCCGAACCAAACATGCCTCTATAAGATCTTAAGTTGTGGTCAATTCAAACATGGTCTTTACTTCACTGTCTATGGTATCTATCTTCAAGCAATCACTTGGTCCCTCGGGGTTTTTCATGGCTTTGAGGACATTGAAAGTGACTTGATCTTCTCCCACTCTAAGGATCAATTTTCCTTGTTGTACATCAATGAGAGCTCTTTCCATGGCTAGGAATGGTCGGCCCAAAATAATAGGAACTTAATAATCCTCCTCCATCTCTAGCACAACAAAATCTGCCGGGAAGATAAATTTATCCACCTTTATTAAAACATCCTCCACCACGCCTCTTGGATATTTGATAGATCTATCTGCCAGTTATAAAGACACGGTGGTCGCTTTTACTTCTCCTACACCTAGTTTCACAAACACCGAATAAGGCATTAGATTTATACTAGCACCAAGATCACATAAAGCTTTATTAAAGTAAGCATCACTAATATTGCATGGAATAGTAAAACTCCCTGGATCTTTTAATTTTGGTGGTAGTTTATTTTGAAGGATGGCCGAACATTCCTCATTCAACTTCACAGTCTCATACTCCCCTAACTTCCTTTTGTTAGTTAGGATCTCCTTCAAAAACTTGGCATAGCTCGGCATTTGAGCTAGAGCATCTACAAAAGGAATATTAATGTGCAATTGTTTAAGATAATCAAATTTTTTTGAAAATTGCTTATCTTGCTTGTGTTTGGCTAGCCTCTCCGGAAAAGGAATAGGTGGAACATTTGGCATTGGAGATGGCTTGCTCTTTAGTGGCTCATCTTTTTGTTTGGTCTCGGTGGAAGATTTGGCCATGTTCTCTTCTTCTACATCCTCATCTTGATCTTGCTTTCCAACTTTTTTTCCACTTCTCAATGTAATTACCTTTGCATTCTCTATGGGGTTCCTCTCAGTATCACTTGGCAATGCACCACTTGGTCTCTCATTAATTCGTTGAGCTAGTTGCCGCACTTGCTTCTCTATGTTTTGAATCGATGCTTCTTGATTGTGGAGTCTTACATCGGTACTTCTCATGAAATCTTGAGTGGTTTGAGCTTGTTTTTCTGCAACTTGAGCTTGCCTTTCCACAGTTTGGGCTAGCTTGGCAACCAAATCCTCCAAGTTGGCATTATGCTTCTCCATGGATGGTGGTGGTGCTCTTGGTCCTTGTTGATTTTGACCTCCCCAAGATAGATTAGGGTGATTCCTCCATCCTAGGTTCTAAGTGTTGGAGTAAGGATTGTTTTGAGGACCCCTGTTAAAATTTGAAACAAAGTTAGCATGTTCAGAAGAATTGGCATAAGGGTTACCTACTTGACAATCAGTGCTAATATGACTTCCACCACAAAATTCACAAGATACTCCTTGAGTTTTTAAAGAAGCAATCATATTACTTAATGCATCAAGTTTTGCATTCAAAGTCCTATTGGTGTCAACTTCATGAACTCCACTTGGCTTTCGAGCTTGGTATCTCTCAGTTGGCCATTGGTAGCTATTGCTTGCCATCTCCTCAAGTAGATGAAAAGCTTCTTCGGGTGACTTGTTTTGCAAAGTGCCTCCAGCTGCCGCATCTAGACTAGCTCGAACGGTAGGATGCGATCCGTTATAGAATGTATGTACTTGCATCCAAATTGGCAGTCCATGGTGCGGGCATCTCCTTAGCAGCTCCTTAAACCTCTCCCATGCTTCATAAAAGGGCTCACCATCCATTTGCATAAATGTAGTAATATCATTACGCATTTTGGCAGATTTTGCAGGAGGAAAATATTTACTTAGGAATTTTTGAGCCAAGTCTTCCCAAGTAGTGATAGAGCTTGTAGGAAGATATCACGAAGAGAAAATGGGAACCATCTTAATTTAAAAGCATCATTAGTAACGCCATTAAATTTAACAGTGTCACAAATTTCAAGGAATGCTTCTAAGTGTAGATTTGGATCATCATTAGGCGATCCATTGAATTGCCCTGCATTTTGAAGCATTTGAATTAAGGATGGCTTGATCTCAAAATTGTTGGCTTGCACTGCCGGCCTCCTTATACTTGATTGTGCTCCTTGAATTGTTGGTGTGGCATAATCTTTCAAAGTCCTCCTTGGAGGTGCGACTTCTTGAACTTTGGCCATTGCAATGTGAATTGCTTGTGATTGTTCTCTTCTTCTCCTAAGAAAGGTTCTTTCAATCTCAGGATCAAACTCTTCAAGGTCTCCTTGTCGACTTCGAGTTATGCGATGCTCCTCCACCTTTTATAGAGAAGTAAGTTTGGTCTGCAAACGAAACAAATTAAAAATAAAATAAAAGCTATTTTAAACTAAGAATTGCTCGATATCAATAGTAATTGGAAAATTGTCAAAGCAATCCCCGGCAACGGCGCCAAAAACTTGTTAGGTGAATTGCAAGTGCACAATATCAACAAGTAATAAAGTGATAAGTGAGTATCGTTCCCACAAGGACTGTTTTATTTATTTTATCCAATTACTTACCGAAAGTGATCAATCCAAAAATTTAGCTAACCAAATCGAAAAGACGAGTAAAAAGTGAACTAAACCAATTAAAATACTAAAATAATAAAACTTAAAGAATTCAAAAGCTAATTAAAATTGTAAAGTAAAAATAATCTAAAACAAACTAAAAATTAATAATTATCAAGATCACAAAGTGTTAGAGCATCCAACTTCACTTAACCATTCATAATTAATTTTCTGAACTTTTCATGCAACAAATTAATTTCCAATTGTGTTGGCGAAATTTCCCTAAGATGAATTAAAAGCCGACCTCGGTTTAATAATCCCTAATTAGGTATGTTAACCCACACTAACCTTAGGTGAATTTAAACTACCTAAAAGCATTAAGTTCTTGTGGAAATTCCCTAATTTAATCTAAGCAGTCCCAACCTAGATCTACTACCGCAGCCACATAAATAACCTAGTGTACCTTGACCTAGATTTAATTTATGGTTCAATATCACTAATGCGCATGCACACAATCTCCACCCGGTATCATGCATACATCAAAAAATCATTCAAAAGTTGGCCAAACTTCTAAAAGCATTAAGATCATGATAAAGAACGACACAATCAAAACAATTCTATTACATGAAAGTCTTTGAAAATTAATCAATTATGATTAAGATCCATTGTAGCTTTAACAAAAGAAATTTAGAACATAGTAAAAACTAAACTAACAAGAATTAAAGAAAACATAATACTAAATAAAAATAAATTCACCGAATTGAGATACAAGGAGCTTTAGGTTTGTCTCCTCCTTCTCTCATTGACACGCACCAACTCCACTAAAATTGAAGAACAAAATCTAAGTAAGAAGACTCAAAATCTTCTGCAAAGATGGTCTCCAAGGATTCTCTTCTTCTTTTTTTATATGCGGCACAAGAGTGATTTATATAGCCTCCAAAAATCTGCCCTAGGTCGACTCCACTAGGATTTGGAAAAGATTCCTCCTTATCTCCTTGATTTTCTTTGAACCATATCTTCAATCATGGTCAAATTCTCCAAATATCTGATTTGGGCTGGCTTTTTCTTCAAGATGAAATATTGTGAAAGATATTGCAATATTCTGGAAGATCTGAAAATATTTCATACAAAATAAAATTATGTGAGTAGCAATTAAATTCACCCAAAATTCATCAAAATTTAGCAAATATCAAGTCTAAATTAGCAAGAATATTCTATTAAAAATAGAGTTATCAATCAGCTTGTGTCACATTTATCCCAAACTAATTTTTGTATCACAAAAAGTCTCACCACTTAAATCAGAATTTTTTGAGGTAAATACGAAATTGGTGTATTGGTTTGGGGGTAAATATAATAGTTTAGTTTTTGTGTGACATAAAAATTAGTTTATGATAAAGCTACATTAATCTAGGACAAATGTGGTATAGGTGTACCGATTATGAGTTTTTGTGACATAAAAATTAGTTTATGGTAAATGTAACATGAAAGTACCAGTTTTTGATTTTTTTACCCAACCATGGGTAGCGCAGTTGGTGTGCGTTCTCTCCCTTATCGCCGAGGTCAAGAGTTCGAACTCTCTCATTGCTAAAATTTTGTAAGAGGGGGGTCCTGGGCTAGCCTCCTCCGAGGTTTTACGTGTAAATAGCGGCTTGCGGCGAGGTCCGACGGTGCCACCGGGCACTGGAGGGTCGTGTGCTCCCCTGAAGGGTGAGCTCTGGCGGTTCCTCGATCATAAAAAAAAAAAATTGACTAAATTCGCTGCCGTTGTTTTGATTATTGTACGAACGCCTATGTGCGGAATCTTCTTGGCAAATAAACCATTCTAGCTTATTGCATAAATACATTAAATTAATGTAAGATTTCAAGATATGCGAGCCCTTATTAAATATACTTAAGAAAGGTTCGGATACCATGGAGATTAACTGAGACGAAATATAAATATGTTACACTGTGGCATAACATAGTAGTGATGTATGTTGACCTTGACTAGTGCAGAAAGTGAAAGAGGTCAAATATATAAATCGTAATTTATTTTTTTTTGATGACCGAGGAATTGATTCCTCGTAAGCTCCAAAATAAATTTTGATAAACTACTGAAATAGTTGGTACTTTCAAACTATAAAATAAACGTCGGTAAGCAAATTCAAATAACAGTGAGAGCTGGTAAATTTGATATGCACATAACATCCACAAATAAAAGTTAGCAAACTATTAAAATAAGTGGTGATTTCAAAATAATTAACTAACCATCAATAACTCAATCAAATAAGAGTTAGTAAAGCTGAAACCAAATGATAACTTAGTTCCTGAAAAGTTGGTAAATTACTTAAATTAATATCTGTAATTTGCTATAAGAGTTAAATAACTTTAATATGATTGTCATTTTAGCAAATAAATATTGGTAAGTCTTGGAACAATTGCTAATTTTGAAGCAATTAAATAAATCTTGTTAAATGGACTCAAATCAATGTTGGTACTTCTCTACAAAAATTGGTATTAATATGTTGGTAAGTTACATAAGTAAACATTGGTAATTATGGTACTTTGGAAAATTCAAATGAATAATGACACTTTCACGAAAAATGTTTGTACTTTACTCATGCATTATAGGTTAAATAACTGTTGATATTATTCTAAAAATTGTTGGTAACGGGGTACAAATTATATAAATTGTTGTCAAAATTGAGTTACCAACAGGTTTCGAAATATACCAACGCGTTTGTAGAATAACTATCGTGGAACAATATTCCATATTTTCATGGACTGAAAGCCAGCATTCTGATCACATTGAATGGGTAGGGTGATAACTTTGGCATGAACTTAGCTGGCATGTGTAGAAGTAGAAGAATTACTTGGATTCTGAATTTTTTTAAGCCCCGTAATGTGCCTCCCTAGAGGACCACGTTCAGTTCCCCCGTTGGATGTATTTTTCTTCCCATTGAAATTGAGAGTAAAATAAAGACAAAAAAGAAAAGAAAAAGAGATTGAGAGTAATATCATTACAAGAGACCAGAATGTCAATGAATTAATTAATAGCAGTCCAAAAATATATGTGTTAGTAAAAGAACATTCCCAATTCAAGATCTGAGGTTGTTATAGACTATTTATGACAGGTATACCTACTTGGTGCTTAGCAATTAGAAAATCATAGTTAGGTAATCTGACATTGCTAACAACCCAGTCTATATCATCAATTACGTCAACAACAACAACAAAAATATCATCACCTCTTAAAGACTTAAACGGTGTAAAGTTAATTATTTGGAAAGCTAATTGAACTTCATAATACCTGATATAAGCGGCTCACTATCCTAATTTACTTATTAAGTATTTCTTTATATTATGTTATAAATGCATTAATTAACTGTAAAATAAATGAAAGTTACTGGAGTTAATGGGCGAAGGCTCGAGCTTTATATTGAATTTAGTTTTTAATTTCCGTGTCAAATGAAATTTCATACAAATCTGGAGTTCACTTTGGGGTAGTGAACAAATCTAATGGATGTTGATCTTCCTCCATCTCGGATTCTTTCTAAAATTTTTAACTTAAAATGGATGCTCGTATTAAATTGAAGGTAGAACACCAAAAATCATTCTCACTTTTTATAACATCTTCTAGCATCAATTATTTTCGAAACATCACTTTGTATCCTGACTATTATTAGGCTTTTAATTGCACTGAATATAAAAATTTATAGCGTAATTCGATCAATTCTTAACATATAAATACCCGTCTAATAAATTAATTTTAGTTGTTCTTTCCATCTTGATGCACCTGGAGCTTTGACTTTATTCATTTGCGTATGTTATTACATAACTTAGACTTGTTATTCTGCAGGTCCTTTCTTTAACATAAAATCACTTTCATCTTCCCCATTACTCTGGATGCTTTTCTTCATATTAAGAGTAATTGCAGGACCAAAAATCACCAATGCTAAAAGAAGCAATTATCTCTCTTTACACGTAGTGGTTCAAATGCCAGTTGTTTTGGGATTTGTTGGGGAACATAGCGTAGAGGATCGGCTGCAAATTGGACTCCATCAAGGCGTTGCTTTAATCACCGTCATATTAGAATTTCTTTCTAAAAAGAGTGCATTAATTAACATTACAAAAGTGCTCGGGAGATGCATGTTTAAAAACAATGGACGTTTAGAGCTTGTTTGATGACGTGCTAAATAGTGCCTATTTTTATTCTTTTTTCTTCAGAACAGAAAAATAACAAAAATCCATTTGATTATATTTTATTTGAGAATGAATTTGGAACAGAATCGGGAAGTAAAAAAAAATTGCTTCTTTGTTTCTGGGAACAATTCTAGAATCAAGCATTTTCTTTTCTTTTCTTTTCTTTTTTTTCTTTTCTTTCCTTCTTTTCCTTTTCCTTTTCTTCTTCCTCTAGTCGGTTGCCAGCCTCAGGGTGGCTGGCAACCAACCAAATGAGGGCCGGCAAGGCTCCCCCATGGTCAATGAGGTCACCAACCCTCATCTAGTAGGTTGCCGGTCTTGAAAAGGAAAAAAGAAAAGAAAAAAAGAAAAAAGAAAAAAGAAAAAAGAAAAAAGAAAAAAGTAATAAAATTGTTGAAAAATTAAAAGAAATTCTAAGTCAAAAAAAATTTACGGTTCATACCAAATGCATTTCCATTTTAGGAATTGAAATTTTGTATAGTTACTAAATGCTTTTAAATACACAGAAACAATTATTTTTAAGCAGAAATTATTCTCAGGAATAGATGGTTATTAAATGCACTCTTAAAAGATTTTAGCAAATTTTCCTATTATGAAATATGAGATTTTTTAATCAAAAAAGAGAAATTGTTGACATAACATGAAGATATTGATCATACATATGTGGAAAGAGAAAATTATTCTAAGATTGGAACTTTTCTAGTAAATATGTTTATAAGATAGAACATATTCAAATTTTAAATTTGAAATATATGAAAGAATAAAGAATTTTATTAATTTAGGCATTTGTCAATTGATAGAATATTTACGACATGATAAATGGAGAATAGTTTAGATAAGAAATAGCAAATTATGATCAAGTAGGACCTCTTTAATTTATTATACTATTTTACCCTGACATTTCCAAGATTATGAATGTCTTTCTTACAATTCTGAGTGGATTAAAAAGGAAGCGGAGTGGCTATGTTTTCTTTTTCAATCTTTGTGGCTGAAAGGTCAAAAACTCATCTCAGCCCGTTTATTTGGGCATAAAAAAGCAAAAATAAAGTATTTCACTTTTTTGCCAAAAACTGAAATGTTTCTTTAAATATTAAAAATGGTGAAAATTATATTTAGATATGCTTGTAAATATTGGATAATGTAATAGTTTCAGGTCCTAAGATTGAAAATATTGGAAAATAAAAAAAAGTTCAAAAAAACTCAAATTAGTTGACTGAAAAAAACAGCATTTAATATCCAATCACATTACTTTCAATGTTAGTCTTTTGCTGTAAAGAAAAACCTATCTTTTTTTTGTCTTCTAGTTCTTGTACTTTTTTGGGCAAGTCATAATTAGACATGTCAAAATAAGTCATAAACCCATTTATTAACATATATATATATAATGGATCATGTTGTTTTATGAGTTAATTATATTGAGTAAATGAGTTATAAATGGAATTATACATAATATAAGTGTTTTCTTCAATGCCAAGCAAAATATAAGCGTTAAGTGGGTCGTAAATGGGTCATAAATTGGTTTATAACTTATTTAAACCAAATCTATTTCTTTTACTCTCATTTGATCTCGTACCCACTTACTCTACACTCTTATTTTAGTTTGGGTATGAGTTTTCTCACATCGGGTCAAATATGAAAGTGTTTTAGCAATATAGATTGGGTCGGATATAAGTTGGGTGGGATATGGGTCAATAGATTTGCATTACAAATAAATAAGTCACAAATGAATTAATATGTCAATTTATATTGGACTATTTATGACTTGACCCAAACTTGACGCAAACCCGACCTGTCCGTTTAGTAAGTCTAGTCACAATGAAAAGCACCGAAGTGTATGAAGGGGAAAAAAACCAAACCATTGACCATTTACTTAATCAAGCCGATGTCTCTCTAATACCGTTAAAACTTGGAAAAAAATCTGTTGAAATTTCAATTTTGCCCCTTTCCCCTTTCCCCCTTCTTTTTTATTGTTTTGTGAGTCCTTCTTAAGTCTTCAACTACTTGTTTGATTACACCATGTGTTGGACCACATGCGTCCACCAGGGGGCGACTTTGACTCCTCTTCTTCTCCGCGCGTCTCCAAGGGGGCGACTTCGTTTCCGAGAAACTCCCCTTCAATGTCACTGCATTGATTTTGCCCTTCTTCTCTGCACCTGGAGAAGTTATAGTCGATCTTCCTCCACTGAACCCTCTCGTTCTAGCTCTTTTTCCAGAAGCGTAGCGGTTCTCTTCTTTGGGGCAGTACGGCTGAGAGGATTAACCCACAGATGGAATACGGAGCTTTAGGTCTATTCATCATGCTCGTTTCGGCTGTACTACTACTGTAAGTGCTCTAACTCGACTCTGTTAGAGCTTTTGTTGACAAACTCCCGTACATGTTAGATGCAATTGAGCCTGCTCGTTCGATTTACATTCCTAGTTTTAAGTCTCCGTCGGGTGAAAAGTCTGTAAATTTTGACAGGGCCCTGAGACAACTCACAAAATCAAAGAGGAGGAGGGACTTGGAATTAACCTCGATAATTGACCATCCGAGAACCTCGAGAACTCAGGATGCTTCTGGAGAGGAGAAAGAGGCATTAAGGTGGGACTCGGAGTCAATCTCGAGGATGGACGATGCGTCTGGAGAAGGGAACGAGGCACTCAACGCATTGGAAACAGAGTACGATGTGTTCTTGAGTTTTCGGGGACGAGACACGCGTGACAACTTCACCGATTGCCTTTATCATAGATTGAAACATGTTGGTCTCCATGTCTTCCTAGACAACGAAGAACTCCGAGTTGGCAAAGAGATCGATGGAGAGCTTTTGAAAGCTCTTGACAAGTCTCGAATCTACATACCCATCTTCTCTCAAAACTATGCTACCAGTTCATGGTGTCTCCGTGAGATTGCGTACATGGAAAAATGCACCTCAAAATCAAATAGGAAGAAAGAGATACTTCCCATCTTCTATGATGTGGATCCTGACGACGTTAAGCTCAAAACCGAGTTGTACAAAAATGCCATGCGCAAGCATGAGGAGAAATTCAGCCTTGATGAATTGAAGCGGTGGGAGGCTGCTCTTCGAAAAGTTGCACATCTAAAGGGATGGGATCTGAAACGGAAACGGTAATTTTCCTCAATTTTTTTTTTTTGTTATTGTTAATAAACTTAATAGTTACACTTCTCATTTGAAGAAACTCTGTCCCTCAAATTTTTAGGAATCAAAGCAATGCGATATTTTTTCATTCTAGGAAAAGAAAAGAACAGGGGCAAAAAGGGTCCACCTTGATCCAATTTTTGAATGAATTCAGATGACTCTTACTTGAGTAAACTGTTCTTGCATCCAATCCGATAGGTCCAGTGAGAACTTACCAACTAAAATCTGTTCCCCTTTTGCAAAAAATAAAACTCATTTCCTTAGATAACAAGAGAACTGTTTTACCTATTAAGAATATTTAGACCCTATTTGGTAACCAGTCAAACAATGACTATTTATGTTCTTTTGTTCCTTGCAATAAAAAAAAACAGAAATACATTTGGTAGTGTTTTTGTCTCTAGTAATAGATATGAAACAAAATCAAGAAGTAGAAAAAAGTTACTTTTTTAATTCTCAGGAACAACTCAAGAAAATAGCCCAAACCATTTTATTTTATTTTTCTCTTCCTCTAGCCGGTCATTGGCCACGGCGATGGCTGATGATTGGCCAGACGAGGTGAGGCTCGGCGAGGTCGCTGGACCTTGTTTGGCTAGTTGCCAGCCATTGTAGTGGCCGATGATTTGTTAGAAGAAGAAGAAGAGAAGGAAAAAGAAAAAAAAAAAAAAGAAAAGAAAAATTTCATAAAATTATTTAAAAAATAAAAGAAATGCTACGTCACAAAAAAAATTTGAGACTCATACTAAATGCATTTCTATTCTGAAAACAAAAATTTTGTGCAGTAACCAAATATTGTCAAATACAAAAAAATTGTCCATGGAATAGAATCAGAAAAAACTATTTCTAAGTAGAATTATTCCTGGAATAAAATGATTACTAGACGCACCCTTATTGTGCTTCTTTGGATTGTGCTCAAGTCCCCAAATTTTCTTTTTTAATCTCAGGATTCAATTCTTACATCAGCACAATCCTATAAGTATAGCTCAACAATACAGGCACTTTGGAGTATATGTCACTACATGTTAGTTAGTTGATCCAAGCATTATGAAAAAAATATTACCTTATCAAGTTTTGTGAATCTTACTCTGTCCATTCTATCAAGAATATCTCCTTCCCATCTATCGGCCCATGCATTATCTAAGGTATCTCTCATACCTAAAAAGGGTAACAGCCATAAAAAAAAGTACTAAATTTTGCTCAATGTGACGCATTTATCATAAACTTTTTTATGACACCAAAAATTCCAAATTTATATCTGTGTGACTTATTTATCCTCTATCAAAATTCTATCAATGAGAATCGTTAAAATTATGCCTACATAAATGCCGAAAAGAAAATAGTGTCAACATGGTGCCCACATAACTTGAGTGGAATAAAAATTACGTTGTTTTAGCTAAAAAATTGTCTAATGGAACCTTGACGGAGAATAATTGTGCCACATATGTACAAGTTTGTAATTTTTATGTCACAAGAAAAAAGATTAGAATAAATATGTTAGTGGGCATAATTTGGGATTTTAGATATCACAAAAAAATTTTATGGTATATGTCACACTATGTATAATTTAGGTCTTTTTTGTGACTTTTTTCTACCTGAAATTGACTGATATTCCATAAAATTCCAACATGTGTACTAACTAATTGTGCCGCTTAATTTCCATCCGTTGTACGTGAAACGGATGACTTATTTAACCATACAGTCCTTAGATAAACAGAGATCGCCATATCCGCAAGGATTTTATACCCTTTTCTTTCATGTCATTGACTAAAACAAAATTTTTATTATTTTGCTGCAGCCAAGGAGAAGTAATTGACTTGGTTGTTGAAGAGGCATTGTGGAAGCTTAATGCTAGAAACGTAGATGTGCCTAAATATTTGATTGAAGATTATCCTCAGATAAAAGCCATAACAGAAAAGTTGGATGTTGACTCTAATGGTGTACGTTTCCTTGGTATTCATGGAGGAGGTGGCATTGGTAAAACAGTACTTGCGAGGGTTGTGTTCAACAAATTATCTCATCACTTTGATGGCGTTAGTTTCCTTAAAGACGTTCGAGAATCATCGAAGCAAGGTCTTATAGACTTGCAGAAAAAGTTATTGTCAAGTTTTGTTGGTTCTGAGACTGCTAACAAAATTAAAGACATTGAAGATGGGGTTCGTTGGATCAAGAAAGTATGTAATACTAAAAAAGTCCTCATTGTTCTTGATGATCTAAACAAGAAGGAGCAACTCGAAAAGTTAGCTGGAGAATTGGATTGGTTTGGTTCTGGTAGTAGGATCATTATCACAACTAGGGACAAAAGTATCTTGACGACTCAAGTGGAATCATCTAGTGAAGAGGGCCAAAATCAAACCAAAGGAATTTTGGCTTATGAAGTTCATGAGATGGAATATGGTCGAGCACTTCAGTTGTTTTGTAAGCATGCATTCAGAAGGGACTCTCCTATAAAAGGATATGATCATCTTGCAGAGAAAATAGTCCATAGAGTGGGTAAGCTTCCTTTGGCTATCGAGGTGATGGGTTCATCTCTTTACTGTGAGGGCTTGGTCCTAGAGCAACATCTTGATAAAATAGAGCTATGGGAAGACACGTTGAAGCAATTAGATGAAGGTCCATACAAGGATGTCCGAGATGCTTTAATAATAAGTTATGAACAATTGGAGCCAAAGCACCGAGAAGTATTTCTGGATATTGCTTGCTTTTTCACCAATGCAGACCAAACATATCCAATTATCATGTGGCGTGATTGTAATTACTATCCTCCCCGTGCAATTAGTGCCCTCCTCCTGCGGTCCTTGATGAAAATTAGAGATGATAAAAAGTTTTGGATGCATGACCAAGTTCGAGATCTTGGAAGGTACATTGTTCTTGAAGAATATCCTTGCAAAGAAAATCCTCACAAATTTAGTAGAGTGTGGAACCACGAGAATGCCGTAAAACTACTGGAGATGAAAGAGGTAAAATGGAAGTGTGTCACATAATTTTTATTTGGAAAGAAAAACTTATTGAATTTTTTATTTTACTTTATAGTTAGCTTTGTTTAACTTCCCATTTGTCTTGTGATTGAGATAGCTCTCTCTCCAACATTTGGATAAAAAAGGTCTGCTAAATTGGAGGAGAGATCTACCAGAGAGTTTACCTATTAAGTTAGCTTTGTTTTCTAGATCAATAGAAGATAGATTTTTGGAAATTCCGAAGCAACAAAGCGTGGTTTCGCATGCTATCCGAGTAAAGTCAAAGAAAACTAGCTGTTTGAAAATTTCCTTTTTAATTATTTTCATTAACAATTACAGAGAAAACAAAAAATTATGGAAATTGGAATTGATGTGCTTATTATAATTCTTGAAAAGTAGAAAATGTAAAATGGAGAAATGATTTATATTTTCAAATGGAAGCTGAAAATGTCGTTAATGGTGTGAATTTGTTTACCGGCGTTCACATGCTTCCTTTCTTAGCTCTGTGAGCGTTTAAAGTTTTATGCACTCAATAACCTTGAGTGTCTGTTGGCAGACAAATCGAGATGTACAAGCACTAAGCCTCACTTCTGATGGCTGCAGCCACAACTTTGCACCTGAAGAGTTAGCTGCTCTACCAAAATTACGGTTCCTTCGAGCGAAAGAGTCTGACTTTTCTGGCAACTTCCAAAATCTTCTTTCAGAACTAAGATGGCTTTCTTGGCAAACATGGCAAACAACTTTCCATGCAAAAAACTTTCACTTTAGTAATTTGGTCGTGCTTGACCTTTCAAATAGCTTTATTAGAGATGGATGGGGTGGGTGGAGCCAAATGAAGGTACGACATGCCTTGCTCTTCATACTTCTTTTTCTCATTACCTCATTCATGATGAACTAAGTAAAATATTTATTTTACTCTTTTCTATCATTACCACTTACAGTTGACATGACATGATGGTTGCATGCACTCCTTGTCTCATCTGAGTGTATAACATATTTTGCATGGGTAATATTCAATATTTTTTCATATATCAAAGTAAACCACAATTATGTCTCATTAAAAGTAAGTGTGATTTTCCTTTGACACGCATATGATATTATTTGAATGACGTAAAGTTTGAGTTAAGTTTAGTAATCCAATAGTTGATTGGAATCAAGCTTGAGATTGGAACAGCCAAGTTGATTATTAATCAAGGTGAGCTTGACCTTAGAGTACTTGATTCAAGCGGCTCACTAGGCTAGTTAAATATTTAAGTATTTGTTTTTGTTACGTTTATAATTGCAGTAACGAACTGAAAGTAAATACAAATGATATTACCGTTACTCTTTTATTTTACTTGAGTTAACGAGCGGAGGCTCAAGCTTTACATCGAATCTAGTTTTTAACTACCGTGTCAGGGTAGACAACAAATCATATGGGGCCACAACAATTGAGTTTTTTTTTTTTTTTTCAAAGGAAAATTTCATTCATATAATCAAACATGAGAGGAACATAGGCTACTGCCAAGTAAAGCAAATCCCAAAAAGGCTGAAAAAAAAAAAGCCAAAGCCCAAAAGACAAAAGAGTACGGCTTGTAACTCTAAACAAACTCTCGTACAAAAATACTAGATTTGTTATAGCATCAAAAAACACTGGCAGCCGATTGTTGGAATCGTCAGTGATGAGTACACATCGAAATCTTTCCCTTCAGAAACTACAGTTTGTAGTGTGCACCTAAGTTCAACATTCTCAACACCATCATCATACGGAGACAATAACTAACATAACATGTTAAACCACCATAGATTGAACATTACTAAAAATCTCCCTGATCTAGATTTATATTGAGAGAGAAAAACTTCCAAATTTAAATTGGGAGAGGAGAGCTTCAGCTGAATTTTGGAGAAGTCATGAAACCACGGGCATCCTACTGACTGGACTAGCAACGGTGTTCTCACAAGATTGGTAATTGCAAGCATATTTATTCACTACGATGCGTGAAGAAAAGTAATAATATCTTGCGAAAGAAGACACCGAACAAGACGGAGTAGGACTCCCAAACTAGATCGGGAAAAAGAAAAAGGAAATCAATGCCTAGAAAAGAAAATCAGAGCAAAGCAGGGTTTTAGCTTCAGAAATTGAAGCCAAGAAGCTAAGAGCATGCACGAGAAGTTTCCTTAGGGAGGGTTTTCTGGGAGAGGAAGTTTTTTTTTGAGATGATACTGAGAGGATTTTTCACCGATATTCAATTCTTAGCTCTATATAACATTTGAATCCTCTGCGTATTTATTCCCTGTCATAGGATCTCTACTTGGACCTCTTATTCCTCGAAGAAAATCGAAGACTCTCTCTCTCATTTTCATAAGAAATAAAAAGACGGGAGAGTTAAAAAAAAAAACTTTCATTGATGATAACCAAAAATCACCATTTTCCCTTTATTCCTTGTCGATAAACTTTTGTTAATGGTGTAAAATACCAAATTATCATTCTCACCTTTTATATCGACTTCACTTTGCATCATTTATTCTTAAAATCGTCACTTTATGTCGTGATTATTATTAGGCTTTACATTACACTTGACATCGAAAGTAAGAGAGAGTTGAGTAGGAGACAGGGATGTCGATAGTTGTGGCTTATGGATGATTTGGGAATTAGAGTTTTTTGTGTTTTTATAGCGAGGATACTTTGGTCTTTCGGTTATGAAGTTTTGTTCTCAGACAGAAGCTGCGGTTATACATGTGACTGCTAACTGGGGCCTAACTCCATAACTCTAATTGGGGATTATCTTCAAAAATATAATGTACAAGGGATTACCTAGATTATCTTAAATTTATGACCGATGGATAATTAGGTTATCACTAGCACTACCCTATACCGATGTTTCTGACTTATTTTGTTACTTCCTACCTTTTTTCTGCAGATGAATAAATTGAAGGTTCTAGATTTGACGGGTTGCTTATTGTTAAAAAGGACACCTGACTTCTCTAACTTCGTATCTTTGGAGATGCTAATTCTTGCTCATTGTGTGAGATTAACCACGATTCATAGCTCCATTAGTAAGCTAAAACTCCTAAAAACTTTGAATATCGAAGGATGCAAATTGCTTTGGGAGTTGCCTGCACAAATAGGTTCTCTACAATCTTTGACTGAGATTATCATGCCCCAAAATTTTCAACCTTTCAAGCTTCCGGAGACATTTGGCAATTTGGAATCTTTGTCGAGTTTTATATTAGATGGGCACCTTGGAATCAGCCAACTTCCAAGCTATATAGGAGGGTTAGTGAAAGTTACACGTTTATCTTTACGTTGGTGTGTGGGGATAAAGAAGCTTCCATGCTCTCTTGGAAAAATGAAAATGTTGGATGAGTTGGATTTATCAATGTCAGGAATAGTTGAACTACCTGATTCCATTGAATATCTAAAGAAACTAAAGGTGATTAGAGTAAGTTGTACAAAGATAAAAAAGTTTCCTCGTACGATCGGACAAGTGGAGATGCTTGAAGAGTTACATGCCAAGAAATGTTGGGATCTGACAAATGAAAACTTGGAGGAAATTGGGAAGTTATCCAATCTGAGAATATTGGACTTATCATATACTCGTGTGTCTAGATTTTCTATGGTGCTACGTTATCTCTCTTGTCTCCAAACACTAGAAATGAGTTCTAGTCACCTTCAAGAAGAACCAAATCTTCCATCAAGTTTGGCACACCTTCACTTGCAAGCATGTCACTTCTCATCTATCATTGACTGTTTGGAGGAACCTGACCCAACTTGGACAAACTATTTGCCAGAAAAACAATTGATCAATCCGCTTCCATCTGGTTTGTCAACTTTGAAATTTAGGGGCATTAAGCTATTGCCACCTCTTTCTAACTTAAGAGATTTGTCAGTCCTATGTGTCATTGAATATCCTATGCCACACTTCTCTATCTCTCAAGAGCTAATCAATTTAACGGAATTGAAACTAAGTAAATGCGAATTCCTAGTGAAAATACCCGGTCTGTCATTTTTGAACAATCTTGAGCACTTGGATTTGAACAATCTGGAAAGTCTAGTTGAGATTCATGGTTTGTCAGAATTGGAGTCCTTGCTGTACTTTCGTATTTCCCATTGTGCTAGGATAGAAAACTTACCCAACTTATCAAAGTTAGATAAGTTAGAGCACATTGAGATAGAAGCTTGTCCAAAAATAAGAGCCATCGAGGGTGTCCAGGGCTTAGAAAGCTTGGAGTTGGATAATTGTGGTTGCACTATTCTGGAAAGATTGCTGGATGTCTCAAGATCGACATGGCTTTCCCATAAAGTACCTAAGTGCCAGGTGTTCTTGAGTTTTAGTGGACTGGAAACTCCTTATAGCATTGTGGATTTTCTTTACAAGGACCTCATTCGTAACCAAATTTCTGTCTTTAGGGACGATGAACTAAGCTTTGATGATGAAATTGGCGGACAGCTTCTACTAGCACTCAATGACTCAGATATCTACATACCCATCCTATCTAAGAACTACGCTTCTAATGGGTGGTGTCTACGTGAACTAACCCACATGGTAGATCGTGCGTCCAAGTCATATGGGAAAAAGAAAATCCTACCCATTTTCTATGACGTGGGGTTTGATGATGTTATGCTTTATAGCAATTTGTACAGAAGTGCCCTTGATAAGCACAGGAGGAAATTTGGCAATGAAGTGGAGGAATGGGAAAAGGCTCTAAGAGAAGTTGCGGATATGAGGGGGTTCCAGCTGGAAAGTAACAGGTGATGCTGCTATTTTAATTAATTGAAGTTTACCTTCTAAATTATGAGATAATAAGTCGTTCTATTAAAATTTACCACCATAAAATTTTAAAATAACTTTAATGCAGACTTTTGAGCAAAAATTCTCAAGATACACAACTAGATTCTTACACTGTTTGGAAAAGCTTTTTAGGTGGGCGATGAAATCTGAGGTGAAGAAAAGATATCCATTGTGTTGGTTACAGAGGTGAAAGTAGGGATTTTAAAAATGAAGAGGGAAAATTGAAACTTGGCATTTCTGTACTGTGAGGATAATTGTATTTCACTGGTTAATTACTATATTATCATTCGCGATTTTGTCATTTTCTATTACTTTTGAGGGCATACTTGGAAAAACGAGAAAGTCTGACTCTCCCCGGCTTCCTTCACACCTCCGCAAGGAACAAAATCAGTGGGCCCAGCAATATTCTTTTCACTTCTAAATCACTATCTTAATTTTCTCTACCTACTCCAGACAATGGTGTTGCTTTCTCCACCCCATCATCCCCCGGTATAATTCTGTCGACTCTGAATCTTTCTTTTCAAACAAAGTGTTATTTTGAGGGATACTGCTAAAGAGTAGAAAAAGATGGCTCGCAATAAGAAAGAACATTTCGGTAAGGGGAGAAAAAGTGTGATTTAAATCATTCTAGGAAATTGATTTAAACTGTTTCAAGATGGGTAAAAATTCATCCAAGTTTACAACCCATATGAGATAAATGAGGTAGTGTTTTACCTCTTTTGGCCATTTCAATTTTCTATTTATGTTACACAGCTATCATTCTTTCTTATTAAGGTAATAGAGTGCATGAGCTTTTGTGAAATTTTTTAATAATGTTTGAAATTAAAAACCGTTCTTGAATTCACTCCACAATATAGGGCCATAATAGAAGGAGCTGTAAAATTCCTGCTTTAATTGTCTCCATAACATATGCTAAAAGATACTGCAAAAATATTAGTCTGGAATAACAATGGCATTTTCTCTCGTTATAACTCATGGAAATTGGACTCAAAATAAAATTGTCAACTTGAAATCTATATTTAGACGATGTGACTAAGAACTATGTAATTTTAAGCATATATACGTTATGAAAAAGTACATAACACTGTCCAAGAGTCAGCCATTGAATGATAAATGAAAAATAGATAAAATTTTCATTTTACTCATCGAACTTGGACATGATGCATATTAAACTCTCAACTTATGATCTGTTTGGTTCGTGAAAAATAAAGAATTTGAAAAAAAATTTCCTAAAAATGATTAGTTATATCACTTGGAATAATTAGGTAACAAAAGATTTATTATCGACAATAATTTATGCCTAAAAGTTATCATGGATGATATATTCATTTATCATTCATACATTTTTATAAAAAATACAAGTGATTATTCTTAGAAAAATATCTTTCAAAATGAATTTTCCACGTAACAGACGGACTCATAGGAATTTATATTTTATCCCCCACTTTCCCTTGGGAGGGGAGAGGGTTGTGGTTAGTTTTCTTTTTTTGTCGGAGTGTTGTGCTTAGTTTAAGGTGCAATTTTTTTTTATTGAATTTTGCATCAAATGTCCCTTGTTTCCTCAGTTCAAATGAATAATAAATGTGATACATACGAAGAAATTTTCCACCACTAACCTCGGGATTTGTCTAATTTTATTTAAGAGAAAATATTGTGAATTTAAAAAGTTTAAAATGAAAAAAATGATAAAGTGTCTGAATATTGAGGAAAAATCGTCTACTCTGGTTATTACTTGAAGGCCCAAATACAAAGTAAATCTCAACCTTCTTAATAGTAGGGGTGAGCATTGGTCTAGGATCAACCCTAGACCGATCCTGGACTGGCCCAACCCTACTGGTCCTGGTCCGGTTCTTAGGGGGACTGGGTTAGTCCTTGGTCCTGAAATTCTAGGACTAACACTATGTGGGTTGGTTCTCGGTCCCAAGAGTTTAGGGTTGGACCCTGACTATTAAATATATATTTTAGATATATTATATATTATATGTTTAATATATTTTTTTTTTATCTATTGTAAAGAGCAAACCCTAATTCAAACGATGTTCTCCTCCTCCAATACTATTGTTCTCTTCTTTTTTCTTTTTCCTCTTAGTCTTCAATTTGGCAAGCAAAATGAAAAGAAACAATTATGCTTGAGCAACCTCATCCCACTTGACACTTGCCTTGCTCGCCTCAAGTTGCTTATTGCTCGATGCTCATCCCACTCTCTTCACCGACCTCGCTTGTTGTCGAGTAAATGAAAAGAAAACAAAGCCTTAATTAGAAACCCTCTTTGCTTGTGAGCAACACTTGCCTCGCAGCTCCATAAGCTGTCTTAATTGTTTTTATAGTTTTTTGCTTTAGTAAATGTGAAATTTTTATTATTGCCCGATCTTAAATTTGTTAAATATATACTAGTATTTATAGTTTGGTTGCTCAATGCCGCATTATTGATAGATATGTAATTTAGTCCTAGATTGACCTTGGAACTGACCGAACCCATTGGGTTGGTTCGGTCCTCGGTCCCAAAAATTGAAGACCAACATTGTCCAGGTTGGTCGTAGGGTTAGGGGGTGGACCAGCCCAACCCGAACCATGCTAATCCCTACTTAACAATTTTCAATTTTGTTCTAACCATTTAAATCTATCAGAAAAATAGTCAACCTTATGAAATTTTTCAACCTATCCTAGGTCCTTCAACACCAATTATGAGAAGGAATATTTCCATTCGATTCTTTTCCGAATTTGGATTTTTTCTCTAAAAGAAGAAAGATTTATCTGATTTTATTATTCAAGAGATGATATTTAGGGAAAAATGATCTAATCAATGCGTTATTCAGGGGAGAATACTTATCCGCCTTCATATCCGCTCATTTTTGTTTATTAAAAGTATTTTTACATGCTTGGTATGCAGAAAAGAAAATGAAAAATCAGGTTCTTCTATAAAATGTTCCGATAGGTCCAGTGAGAACTTACTAGACAAAATCTGTTCACTTTTTTTGGCCAAAAATGAAACTTATTCCCTTAGAAAATAGCAAAACAATTTTACCTATCAATGGTACTCCGAATTCAACTCCTATATCGACACAATCCTATAAATTTAGCTCAATAATACACGCACTTTGGATTTAATGTTCTGCATGTTTGTTAGTCGATCCAAGCATTGTGAAAAAAATTATTACCTTATCAATTTTTCTTAATCTTACTCTGTCCAGTCCATCAAGAATATCTCCTTCACATCGATCGACTCATGCATTATCAAAAACATCTCTAATACATCAAATTGAGCGACATTCCGTTTACTGCCAACGTACGTAGCAACAGATTATAACGCTTATTTTCCATCCATAGTAACTGAAATGGCTGACTACTTATTTAATCATATGGTCTCCTAAAGCCCAGAGATCGTCATATCCAGAAGAACCTTATCCCCTTTTCTTTCATGTGATTGACAATATCAAAATTTCCTGCTTTGCTGCAGCCATGGAGGACTAATTGAATTGGTTGTTGAAGAGGTTTTGTGTGAGCTTAGAGGCAAACATGTGGATGTGCGTAAACCTTTGGTTGAAAATCATCCTCAGATAAAAACCATAATGGAATTGTTGGATATTGACAATGGTGATGTACGTTTCCTTGGTATTCATGGGGTGGGTGGTAGCGGTAAAACAACTCTTGTGAAGGTTGTGTTCGACAAATTATCTTCTCATTTTGATGGCATTAGTTTCCTCAAGGACGTTCAAGCATCATCAAAATCTCATGATGGTCTTTTGAACTTGCAGAAAAAGCTCTTATCAAGTTTTGTCAATTCTGGTATTACAGACTATATTAAGGATGTTGATGGTGGGATTGAGATGATCAAAAGAGTATTTAGTAGTAAAAAAGTACTCATTGTTCTTGATAATGTAAACGAAAGAGAGCAACTCGAAAAGCTGGCCGGAAGATCTAATTGGTTTGGTTCGGGTAGTAGGATCCTTATTACAACTAGGGACAAAGCAATACTGATGACTTCAGTGTCATCCAGTAAAGAGGTCCTAAATCAACCCGAACACATTTTAGCTTATGAAGTTCATGAGATAGAATTTGCTCGAGCACTTCAGTTCTTTTATGAGCATGCTTTTAGAAGTGACTCTCCTGCAGAAGTTTACGTTACTCTTTCGAAAGATATTGTTCATAAAGCTGCTAATCTTCTTCTGGCTGTCGAGATGATAGGTCCATATCTTTTTCACAACGGCACTGCCTTGCAGCACCCCTTTGCTGAAAGAAAGCTATGGGAAAAGACGTTGAGGCAGTTGGACAAAGCTCCTTTTAAGGATGTCCAAGATGCATTAATGATAACTTATGAGGGATTGAAGAAAAATGAAAAAGAAGTATTTTTGGACATTGCTTGCTTTTTTGCTGACAAGGACAACACATATCCAATTATCATGTGGGATAACTGTCATTACTGTCCTCACAATGCAATTGTTGTCCTCCGCCTACGGTCCTTGATAAAAATTGGTGATGATAATAAGTTTTGGATGCATGATCAAATTCGAGATCTAGGAAGGCACATCGTCCTTAAACAATATCCTCACAAATTGAGTAGGGTGTGGATTCATGAGGATGCTGTAAAATTACTGGAGAAAAAAGAGGTAAATGGAAGAGTATGTCACGTAATTTTTATTTGGAAGGAGAAACACGTAGATTTTTTGCTTTTATTTTAAAGTCAGCTTTGTTTAAATTTTTTGTCTTGTGAATGAGGTAGCTCTCTCTCAGACATTTTGGAGAGAGACTAGACAGATTGCCCAATAGTTTGCTTTGTTTCTAGATTCTGTAGGGCAGAAGACAGCTCTCCGGAAATTTTTTCATTAACAAAGAGCCGTTTCACGTGCCATCCAAGCAAAGTCAGAAGAAAAGTAGCTGCATAAAGGATTTTTAAATTAGTTTCAAACACAACTACAGAGAAAACAAAAAACTATGTAGATTGGAATTGGTATGCTAATTATATTTCTTAAAAAGCAGAAAATGGGGAATGGAGAAATGATTCTTAATCTATTTTCAAATGGAAGCCGAAAATTTTCATTCATGGTGTGTTGAGAGTTTTTATACTTCCTTTCTATATAGCTCAGTAAGAGTGTTATGTGTCACGCACCCAACTAATCTTGAGTCTCTGTTCATAGATAAATGAAGGTGTAAAGGCACTAAGTCTGACATCCGATGGCTACAGCTGCAACTTTGGACCTGAAGAATTAGCTGCTTTACCAAATCTAAGGTTCCTTCGAATGAAAGGCATTGATTTTTTGGGCAACTTTGAAAATCTTCTTTCGGAGCTTAGATGGCTTTCTTGGCAAACAAGGCAAGTGACTTTCCATGCGAATAACTTTCATTTCAAAAATTTGGTTGTGCTCGATCTTTCGAATAGCAATATTGAAGATGGCTGGGGTGGATGGAGCCAAATGAAGGTATGATATGCCTTACTCTATACACTTCTTTTTGTCCTTACCTCATTCACGACCAATGAAGCAATGATAGAATCAATCAATATATACTTTACTTCCTTCTATCATTACCTATACAATCGACATAATGGTTGCATGCATTCTCCATCTCATCCAAGTGTGTAGTATATTTTGCATGAGGAACAGTCAATATCTTTTTATCTATCACAATTATGTTCCACATAAAAAAAAAAATGCTTCGTGTGGATTATAACCTTGGTTTTGCAATTCTGATAAATGCATAAGATTTGGAAAAGGTAAATCCAATGGAAGCGAGCGATATTTTGCTTCAATATGCGTCATGTATGATTTGAATGATGTAAAATTTGACTCAAGTTTAGTATTACAAAAGTTAATTGGGATCAAGCTCGAGATTGTTAACACTTAGCTTGAATGGTGGAAATGCCCACAAGTTTATTTGAAATAGTTAAGTTGAATATTGGAATGAGGGTGAGCTTGAGCTTCATAATACTTGATTCAAGCGAATCGCTAGCCTAGTTTAATAGTTAAGCATTTGTTTATATTATGGTGGTAATTGCATTAACGAACTGTATAATAAATCAAAATAACGATACTTTTTACTTTTCTATATACTTGAATCATTGAGCGAAGGCTCGAGCTTGGCATTTCATCTAGTTTGTAACTACTGTATCAAATCAAATCCTGACTAATACTAGGCTTTACATTTACACTTGACGTAGCGAGAGTAAGAGAGACTTGAATGCGGTAATGTGTGCTGGTGACCAAATCCAGTTTGGGTCTTTTGTGTCTTCGTAGCAAGGATACCTAGTCTTTTGGTTATGGAGTGTTGTCCTAAGACGCGGTTTTGGAAATAAAGGATGAAGTGAAGTAAAACAAATTGTTGGGAATTATTTTAAAAAAATTTAAAGTGTGAGGGTTATATGCAACATCCAAAAAGGACTTGGAATATTCAAATTATGGGGTAAGAACATTAGGATTGGCAAAAGTTTTGTATAACGTTTACTTGAGTACCATAAATTTTAAAAAATGACAAATTAAGTGTCAATTCCGATTTGCCTTATCGGAAAATCTAACATGGATGCCGATCATCCGACTTGGCGATGCTGGTCATCGAAGGTGGCTTCACCGACGACGCGTGGACAATTTTTTAATATTTTTAATATTTTTTGAATTTTTGAATTTTTGGATTTTTTTTTTTTTAGGGTAGGTGAGGGTCATCGGTGACCCTTGCCGGTCGTTGAACTCTTGCCCTCAGTCACCCAGGCCCCAGGCGAGGCCTGCCCTTCGCCGGCTGCTGGCGATGTTGCCTAGAGTGGGCGAGGCCATTGCGACATCGTCGGCTGCCAGTGAGGCCACAAGGGCCCTCACAGTGTCACGAGCGGTCGACGAGGCCATCAGGGCCTCGCCAAGGACCGTCGTGGCTAAGGGCAAGGGTTCTGTGGCCGGTTAGGGTCATCGATGACCCTCGTCAGCCCTAAATAGAAAAAACAAAATAAAAACGAAATTAAAATTTAAAAAATAAAAAAAATCCACATAGGATGATTTGTCAAAGTTAGTATTCAAGTGATCAATTTTACTCTAATGTAGCACTCAAGTAAATGAAAAAAAATATTTTTGGCATTCTTAATATTCTCACCCCTTCAAATTACACTAGATTATAATAAGGATATTACTAGTACTCCCATTTGTGGTGATGTTTTTCAATTATTTTTTTATCTTCAACTTCTTCTTTTTTGATTCATGCAGATGGATAGATTGAAGGTTCTTGATTTGATGGGTTGTAGAGAGTTAACGAGGACGCCTGTCTTCTCTAATTTCTTGACTTTGGAGATGTTAATTCTTTCTCAGTGTGTCAATTTAACCACAATTGACAGCTCCATCGGTAAGCTAACACGCCTAGAAACATTGAATATCAAGGGGTGTAGTTCTCTTGGGGAGTTGCCTGTAGAAATTGGTTCTCTACGATCTTTGAAGAAGATTGTCATGCCGCAAAATTCTCAACCCTTGCAACTTCCGGAGACATTAGGCAATATGAAATCTTTGAGGAGTTTTTCATTAGATGAGCACCCTAGAATCAGTCAACTTCCAAAGTCTATTGGAGGATTGGTGAAACTTGCACACTTATCTTTATGTGGGTGTGTGGGAATAAAGGAGCTTCCATGTTCCATCGGGGAGTTACAGATGTTGGTGGAATTGAATGTATCAAAGTCAGGAATAGTCATGCTACCCAACTCAATTGGAAAGCTAAAGGAACTAAGGGTGATGAGAATAGATTCTACAGCGATAACAAAGCTTCCTCGTACTATCGGAGGAGTGAAGATGCTTGAAGAGCTACATGCTAGGGAATGTTGGCATCTAACAGATGAAAACCTGGAAGAAATTGGGAAGCTATCCCATTTGAGGATATTGGACTTATCATATACTTATGTCGGTAGATTGCCTGAGGTGATAGGTCCTCTCTCTCACATCCAAAAACTTCAATTGGGTTCGATTGAGCTGCTTCATGCGACAGATCTTCCATAAAGTTTGGCATGCCTTGAAGTTCAAGCAATCTACTCCTCTGTTATCTTTGACCTCTCAAGCCTCGTCAATTTAGATCATCAAGAATTATATAGATTAAGTGCTTTGAAAGTGGAACCTTACTTTACTTGGAGGAATGATCCGCCAAAAATGGAAGTTTGGATGAAAGCGCAACCGATCCATCCACTTCCATCTCATTAGTCAGCCTTGGAAGTAACGGGCATTAGTCCACTGCCAAAATTTTCCAACTTAGAAAGTTTGTCAGTTCTGCATGTCACTGAAATTCCAGTGTCGTGCTTGTCTATCTCTCAAGGCCTAAACTGGAAATAAGTAATTGTGAAGTCCTCGAAGAAACGTCTGATCTGTCACTCTTGAAGAGGCAACAACGCTTGGGTCTGAACAAGTTGAATAAGCCAGCTGAGATACCAAATTTGGTCGAACTGGAATCTTTGCAGTACCTGTCTTTCCAGAGTCATTTAATAGGAGAATTACCCAACTCATTAAAGTTGGATAAGCCACAACATCCTGAGCTACAAGTTTGTCCTAATTTAAGAGCAATTGAGGGAGTCGAGGGCTCAGAAAGCTGGAAGTTGGATTATGGTCACACTGTCCTCGAAAAATCGTTGGATGCCTCAAGAATGACCTGGCTTTGCCACAGGTTACCTTTTCATGGTGTGTTCCTAAGTTTTAGGGACCAGACATTCGTCTTAGCATTCCAGATTTCCTTTACTATAGGCTAATTGATAATGGACTTTCTGTTCGTAGAGATGATGATGAATCGAGGTCGGGTGAAGGAATTGGTGAACCTGTTGAACGAGCAATCCATCCCTCTGCCATATTCACACCCATCTTCATTAAGAACTATGCTTCCAATCATTTGGTGTCTCCGGAAACTTGCCCACGTGGTAAAATGCATGTCAAAGTCAAGTGGGGAAAGAAAAATCCTCCCAATTTTCTACGACATCTAGACTGATGATGTTAATCTGGAAAGCAATTCATACAAAAGCGGCGTAGATGAGAATCGAAAGAATAATCTTCGTACGAAGTGATGGCATGGGAAGAGGCCCTAAATGAGATCGCATATATCAAGGGATTTGACCTGAAAACTAACAGGTAATTGCGCAAATTTCGATTAATTATGACAGTATGGTCATTCAATTGACTTAAACATGACATAGAATTTCGAGGTCAGAACAGTGCAGCCTTTGGCAACCAAATAGCTGTACCCTCAAGCAGATTCTTACTCTTTAGGATACTTTAATGATCTTTAAGTTAAAACAAATTGCTTTTTTAACAAAGAGTTAATATCTTGAAAAATCTCAAATTAATATATTTATAACAAATTTATCCAAAACTAATACACTTGTGACAAAATTATTCTCTGTTACGACTGTCGAATTGCTGAGTTGAATGAAACGTGATAGTTGACTAGTGAACTAATTTGTGATTTTACTCTTCGTTTGTCACAGTTGTATCAATTTTGTGATTTTTTGTGGATTAATCAAATTTAACGGAAGGTATATTTGTTATAAATGTATCGTTTGAGATTTTTGATGGCTAAAAAATTAGTTTGGGGATAAATTTATCACAAGCATATTAATTAAGGTTTTTTGTGGTCATTTGAGGTAAATTTATCATAAATGTGCCGCTTTGGGGTTTTTCATTGTCAAAAAATTAATTTGGGATAAATTTATTACAAATGTACTAGTTTGAGGTTTTTCACAATATTTACCCTACTAAATATAGCCTCGGTGTTACACTAATTTGAAGGTCAAACCCCACAAAAATGCATAAATTTATTCCTACGATACAAATATAACCCCACTTTCCAAACGGACCCCCCAAAAAAGAAAAAGAAAAAGAAAAGGATTTCTACTTGAGGAATGAAAGTTGTCCTTCCATTCAAGTTGATGAATTCGCGCCAAATAGTCATTTTGGAACACTAATGTTAAGTTTGGGACAAAAAGAACTCGATTTGAGAACTGTATCATTTTTCTGTCTTTTGTTATTACATTAAAGGAGTCGTCGATTCAGAAATCTATAAATGAAGGCGTCATTAATTAGCGAGACCACGTTGTTCCTCACTCAAGTTTGCCTTGTTAACATGTCAATTGTACATGTCCACACTATTAAATACATAAAATGCCTAATTAGCTTGTAAAGACAAATTTTTTTTTTTAGGGTGGACATATATTTCTATTAAGTAATGGTTCCTGCACATTTTGGATCACTTGAAAGTGAAGATAGTTTATCCTGAATGCAAGTTCATGTGTTCATTTACATGTAAAATTTGTGTTTGTTTGATATAATTTTCCAAAAATATTGTTTTTATAGCTTAAAGAAATGAATGATCAAAAATTATTTTTTTATCATCCATGAAAATATTTAAATATAAAATACTGATAGTAAAAACATTTTTCATTGACTAACTTTTATAAGAAACATAATCAATCATATATTGAAAAATGTTTTCGAACTATTCATTTTTCTCAAAGTAAACACACTAAAAGACGAAGAAAAGGCTCAAAAAAAGAGGAATACCTCTTTCATCATATGTTCTTTTATTAAATCTCTTTCCAATAAAAATTGCTTGTAAGAATATTGCTGGTTTCTCAAGATTTTGCTTGAAACCCGCATCCAGTACTACCAATTATTTTCCATAGCGATGGACATGTCATTTCAAATGAATCCTAGATTTTAAATGTTGTCAACGGTAAATTATCTCCTTAAGTTTGCTGGGTGCATCCAATTTCATCCAATAATGGTTCCTGAATTCTAGAGCATCTTAATTTCTTAAAACGAGCAATATCCAATAAGAATTTGCTGTAGCTGTAGATTAGTTGGAGCTAATACTTGACTGTTGGAGCCATAAGTTTGTTAGGTTTTGATTTACATGTTATGTTCAGAGAAGTAGATCCCTATGGTTTATCATATCCAGAGACTCTGTGGTAGAACACAATTACATTGCGGTACGACCGGAAGTCTTTAGCGCTCACTTTTTTCATTTGTTTTTTTTGTGTGTACTGAGTTAAAGATCTTCAGGTTATTGTTGTTTGGGACATTAAAAAAAATAAATTAGATTACCATTTTGATATCCTTTTACTTCTTGCCCGTCCGACCAAAATGAACTATCCTTCATCTGTGCATTGTTGCAGGTACGGGGAACTGGTTAAATACGTTACTGAAGAGGTTTTAAGAGCAAGGCAATTGGAAGAGGTCGACTCCTCAAGCCTTCTCTTGGTTCGTGGTCAAAGACAGGAAAAAAGGATTTGTTTTCTAGGTAATAAAATTCTGTACAACTCCATTTTGTTTCTGATTGTTTCGAGGATCTAGATATTTCATTTTGCAAGGAAATTGGTTTCCGGTTCTAATGCGTTTGGTGTAGTATTTACAAGGTCAACATATCTCTATGAACAAAGGTATCGGTGGACGCCCATACTTCATTGGATGGTCGGTGACGCTTTCACTTTTGTCTTTGTAGCGGTGTCAGGAGACCAAGGAGCTTTGAAATGTCCGTGTTTACAAAAGTGCTCTGCAACAAAAGAAAGGAACTTCCACTCCAAGTAAAAAAAATTTTGTAGGACCGCGTTCTTCATGATTGTGCTACTCGTTTTTTTTTTTTTTTTTTTTTTTTTTTTTTTTAAAGTTTAGTATGAAGAGCAAAACCACTTATTCATGTGCAAAAGAACTTGAATTATTGCCAGCTTTCTAGTGCTTTTGGAGGTTTAGAACTTTCGCAATTATATGCTCTTCATAAAGCAGCATTTAGGTGCTTATACGTGCATTTCCACACAGAATATAAAAAATCATTTGGATGTGCCAAGAGCATTTTGACACAAAACATAAGATTTGTGTTGGATGTGTACTTGGAAAGGTGTATCCTTAGCAAACACACAGGAACTAAAAGGCTCTAGGCATCCTGACATGAAAACAAATTGAATACTGCTTAACCCAATTGATCATTTGGAGATTTAAATAAGCATTGCAATAAAGTTCCTTTTCCCACAAACATAAACTACTAAATCATAAAAATTACCATAAATAAAGATTCATCTTTTGCAACATACTGGACTTTCGCTTCACGAAACAATAGTTATCAACGTGTAACCCATAGAAATTCAAATTACTTAAGACTACAGTAAGAGAATATCAAATTACTTAAGACTACAGTAATAGAGTGCACAGAAGCTTTATGAGGGAAAGCGGGGTCACCTATGCAATTGCACTGCTGTTTGTTAGCAGCTAATCCAAGTAGTAATGATAAAAGGTTAGGAAACAAAACCTAGTTGTCTTTTCAATTTACACCCCACTGAGAAAAGGCCATTGATGCTAGAGTCTTTTTCCCGATTAAACTTTCTTACACAGTGCAACACTTACAAGAAGAAAATAAATTGAGCTCAAGATTAGTTACCTGGAGCTTGACAATTTTGCCAATTTCCTTGGAGTCCAGAGGCTGGAATACAATGTACTCATCAATTCAATTCATAAACTCTGGGCGGAATGTTTGTCTGGCCAACTCAACAACTTGTCTTTTCATAATGTCATAAATTACTTCCTTGCTGCCTGTTGTATTTAGGAGAGTTTCAAGTATAAAGTGAGAACCAATATTAGAAGCCATTATCACGACAAAGTTTGTAAAACTGACAGTCCTTCCCTGGGAATCAGTTATTCTTCCATCATCGAACAGCTGGAACAAAATGTTGAACATGTGATGCACCTTCTCAATCTCATCAAAGAGCACAACAGAATAGGGTCTTCAGCAAACCACCTCAGTCAGCTGCCCACCTTCTTCATATCCCACATAACCAGGAGGTGCACCAACCAAATGTGAAACTGCATGTTTCTCTATGTACTCACTCATATCTATTCCAACAAAAGCCTTTTCTGTTTTGAAGAGAAATCCAACTAAAGCCTTAGCAAGCTCGGTATTGCCAACACCAGCAGGGCCCATAAACATAAAAGTTGCTATTGGTTGGTTTGGATCAGATAATCCAGCCCTCGAATGACGGATTGCATTAGCTACTGATTTAACTGCTATATCTTGACCAACCACCCTCTTGTGAAGGACCTCCTCCAGCATTACTAGCTTTTCCTTCTCTGATTGTTGAAGGTTTGACAAGGGAATGCCAGTCCATTTGCTGACAATTTCAGCAATGTCAAGATCAGTGACCTCTTCTAGTAGCAAAAATTTTCATGATTTCCTGAATTCTGCAAGATTCTTTTCAGCCTCTTCTAACTGGCACTGAAGGGACATAAGCGTTCCATATTTGAGTTCAGCAGCATGGTTTGAGTTGTATACACGCTTGGCAGCTTCCATCTCCAGGTTAACTCTATCAATCTGTTAGATGGAGGTAAAGGTCAAATTGAGGTAAAATATGCAAAAGGAAAGAATCACGAAAGAGAATTATATAGAGGTAGAAGAGTTACCTCCTCTTTAATTGACTGAATCCGAGTCATAAGAGCATTTTCAATTTCCCACTCCTCTGTCAGCTCTTTTTGCTTCTGTTTAAGCAAATTTAAGTCATTTTCCAACTTATGCAACCTTTCTTTAGATGCTTTATCTGTGTCATTTTTCAGAGATAATTTCTCCATCTCTAACTTTAGCACAGCTCTGTCTATCTCATCCAATTCAGTAGGCCTGGATGTAATCTTCATTTTCAGCTTTGCTGTGGCTTCATCAACTAGATCAATCGCTGAAGGAAAAACAACATAACAAAATACAATTAGACAACAGAAGGAGCAGGAAAGATGAGTTTTTATTAAGGCAAAGTAGAGAAGCATTTAAGACAAGAAGTTGGAAATTATAACATCTTCTCTTTATAAATTTAGATTGTTCTATCATGATGGTCATATTTGTCAAAGTATACCAGACGGAATTATCCAAAACAGTGGCATAACAACATTGTACTCCAAAGGGAGTATCTAGATAATGAAGAAAATAATGGAGAAAAAATATTAAGCCAAAGAAGAAGAAGAAAATAGGAAATAAATAAAAATAATAGCTGACAGAAAATCCCATACTGCTAGCAGCTTTATATTTCAAATCGCAATTCAATTTTTTTTCTTTTTTTAAATAGTTAGGTGCCCCAGCAAAAGAAAAAAGATATTGTGCAGTTGCATGGTCTTGGCGCATTATCATTGGGATTTAATGCGTCATTCTCAATGACAGGAACATTGATTATCATTTGAAAAATTTTACTAAAATATGTCATTATCAATTGAGGGGAGTCAATTAGTTGCTCTTATGATGGAAAATAGCAAGAGTCATAAACACAGAAATACAATCCAACACTGATAAAATTCATAGATTACCTTTGTCAGGCAGAAAGCATTCAGCAATGTAACGATCTGAAAGGACAGCAGCTGAAACAAGGGCACTGTCTGATATTTTAATGCCATGGTGCAGTTCATACTGCTCACGCAATCTGCAAAGAATGGAAATTGTGTCCTCAACAGATGGCTGCACAAAACACTTGTTGAAACCTACACTCTAGAGCAGCATCCTTTGCAATGTACTTCCTATACTCGTTCAGTGTTGTTGCACCTATGCAATGTAGCTCACTGCGACCTAAATTGGTTTCAACAAGTTCCCTCCATCCATTGTGCCACTTGTCGCTCCTACATGCACAACACAAGCAGTACTTTTCAATACACAATTTGCATTTGGCACGTGGGAGTAAAGAAAAGAAAAGCAGCACATAGGAATCTGAATAAAACCATCACATGGAAAACAAAAGCAAAATGAAAACATGAATAGATATAGATTATACTAGAATTTGCATGATTACAAAGTTTAATAACATGATAAATGACTTCATGCATGTCGAAAAATTGTTTTACATGGTCCCTGATAACACAGATAAAGATGGAACCAGGAAAAAAAAGCAAGAAGGATACACACCTGCACCTACTACAGATCTCATCAATGAACAATATAATCTGCCCATTTGAAGCTGTTACTTCCTTCAAGACAGCTTTCAGTCATTCCTCAAAATCTCCACAGAACTTAGCACCCGCACCTAGTGCTCCCATATCCAAGGAAATCAACTGCATAGGTCAAGATCAAGCAGACATCCTTTTAGCAGAAAGCTCTCTGAAAAATCACATTATGATCTAACCAACTTATCTTGATCAGACAGCCAACAATTATAACCTTTCTGTTCAACAGTGGCTCCGGTACATCCCCACGGACTATATGTTGAGCCAACCTGTTAAGAGTGAGAATTATGCCAAAGAAATTACCATACAATCCATAAAGTTGCAACATTCACACAAGGAACCATGTCACTAGACATGCTCACTCCCAGAGTGACAGTAACATGTACATAGTCGAACAATGGCTACCCTCGGAATACTCGCTACTGCAAAGCAAAAGTTACATGATAGCTAAAAAAATGGAACCACCACACTGACTGAGTTAAACCAGCACTCTTTTGAACTAGTTTAGCTCTAGATTTGCAGAATCCAATAAATGTTTCACTTGAGAATAACTGCAACGCCACTATACCTTATTAGCTTGAAGGTCAATTAGATCTTCATGAACAAAGTGTCCTACATTATGACATCATTATAAAAGAAAGGAAGCCAGTTTTTGGTCCATCAGAAAAATGATTTGCAAGTAATTTGATCCTAATAATATACCTCAGACAGAACTAAAGTTGAGAAAAGGTTAAAAAATTGAACTATTCATATGACACTAATTAACAGCAATGTTACACTGGGAGCTCCATGAATGATCCTTCATTATACATGCTGGCAGCACACACAAACAATATAAGCAAAAGAGAAGAACAAGTCTAATAACACATCAGGGACTAATATACTAAGCTTAAGAAAATAAGATTGAACTGAGAAACCTACCCTTCAGCAATTGCAGTTTTCCCCACACCTGGCTCAACAATAATTACTGGATTATTCTTAGTTCTCCTACATAATATTTGAATGCGACACTGGATCTCATTGTCATGACTGATAACAGGATCAAGCTTGCCCTGCCGAGCCATTTCTGTCAAGTCATTGCCATATTTCTAGAGAGCTTCATATTTTCCTTTTGGGTCTGTTTGTACAAGACCAAAGAAAATGCTATGACTAATGCATTAGTAGTCAAAGAAGCAAAGGAAATAGACCAGGAATCAAAAAAGAAGGTGTTCATGCTTTGGCAGGACAATAACAAATCATGTGCTACAACATGCATATTAGAAGGAATACTTAGCCAGCTGAGAAACATCATGAAGGTCCAAGATAAAGCTGATAAATACAGTGTAATATTTGAGATAAAGTTTTAGAAGCTTCAGTTAAGCATGGCAATGTCCCTGAGAAGATATCCTGACCACTTTGAGATTCTGAAAACATATCTTTTAGTAATAGTTGACTATTATCAAAAGTTTCAATATGATTATTCCCTCAAATCAGATGGTTCTTTGCAGGATGCAGAATTGTTCCATAGGAGCTGCCAGCGGCACTGCTCTCTCATCTTACAACCGAAAAGCAAACTCTCACTGTCCCTATGGACTTCTAATTGACAGAGTAAACAAGTGAAGTCCATCAGGAAAGCAGAAACCCATCCAAACAACAACCCAGATGTACTTAGTTCAACAGCAAGTGGTGGCTCTGTAGAATTCATTGATTAATGAAGTTTTATGAAAACAATGGCTAGCCTGTGTCATGGATATAGTTAGCCTGCCTAAGTCCTAAAATACAGGAACCTCTGAGAAAACATGTGAAGCAGTGTTTTATAAGGACTGGTGCCTTCCATAGTATCATGTGATTCAGAAAAAAATCGTAGCAGAAGTCGAATAACAATAGGACGTACTTTGATCTGTTACTCTTTGATTTCCATGAACAGTTTGAATGGCCTCCCTAAAATCCTTCTCATTGAGCTGGAGATTTTGAAATAATTGCTGCCCAAACCTCTTATCAGAATGCAATGCTAGTAAAAGATGCTCCACAGAAACAAAATCATCTCCCATTTCTTTCTTGTACTTCCGAGCATTGTCCGAAAAGGAGGCAAGATGTGAGTTCATTATAGAGCAACTAGTATCGCCCACAACCTGGTGCAAGATCACGAATTGTTACCAAACCCCAAATAACCTTTGGAGAAGGACAAAATTGAATTGAAAAACAAACATATAATTGAATACATGAAAATTGAATTGAAAAACAAACATACAATTGAATACATGCCTTTGGTTGTTGGGATATGAAATTGTCCACCACCTGCAGCAACTGACGTGTTGTCAAGACCGGCTTTAGTGAGAATTCTCCTGGCTAAACCATCCTTTTGCTCCAAAAGAGCTTTCATTAGATGCTCAGTTTCCACCACTTGTTGCTTGCAAACTCGAGCTGCATCAACAGCGCCAACAATGCCCTCCCAGGCCATCTCAGTGAACTCTGATGGACTTGTCTGAGTCAAACAAAGCAGGATTTCAAGTACATTTATTAGAAAAGAAACATAAAAAATGAAACAGGTTGACTTCTCTTCAGAAATTCTCACTAAAGGATTATGAGGAAAAAATTGCCAGGTCAATCCTGCTATATCAAACACAAAGATCCAGTAAATTCAACGGGATTAGGATAGAATTCTTCAATATGAGATGCTTGTAAGTAACCTTCTAACGTTTATCACACTAAACTCCAGTCCAGTCCATCATATATTGGACTTTGGAGGAAATCAAAAGAAAACATGCCCAGTACAGATTCATCAACAAAACATGAAAAAATTAAATAACCAGCTTTATACTTTGGATGTTGAAAATCAAACACTTAGTTTTAACTCAATGAACTGTGTTAACTTGTAAAATCAAGGAACTGTCACCTCCACTGCTAAGAAAATGTAATAGCTACACAAGTGTTAGGAGGGCCTTCATAAGCAAATGCTCACAGAAGATGGGAAAGTTGAATGCAGAATTTCGGTAAATTTGCAGCTTATAATTCTCCAACGTATACCATAAAGAACCATCAAAAGATATATTGAATTTAACATTCATTGAGAACATAGCTAAAAGAAAGCACTTTGGTGATATCGGAGAAAAGTTTATTTCATTAACCTTATAATGTTTACATCGATCGCCCCATACACCTCTATTCTTTAACTGCAGAACATCGAAAAATCGTTCCAACAGGCGACAGTAGTCATAACATAGCACAAAAAGCACCAAACTTAAGTCAAAAGCTTGGCAGCACCGGAAGAAGACTACAGACAAATTGCTCTAAACTCAATATTCACAAACGAGCACTATTCCCAACTCTAACATAAAAACCTCAAATAAAATGGAAATGTCCTAAGCTCCTAGCATCAAGCTGACACTGAGCGACCAAAAACACTTCAAAATCACATCTTTCGATGATATTAAAAATACCCACATTCACATAATGAATATCGATCGAATTCCAACCTGAGACGCGCTCGCGGCGGTTAAGTAGGCCCGAGACGACGGGCCGAAGCCCCGCGAACCGAAGTCGACGACGCCGCGGAGCTCGACGGCAACGGCGGATACCGAAGCGAAAACATTAGCTTCGCGAAGCGGTGGACCGGTCAATGGTGGACGGAGTTCCCGGAGCCGGAAGCGGAGCCGGAGAGCGAGCGAGAGCGGGAGAGGGCACAGGCGGCGGCTCCGGCGGCGGAGGAGCGCTTGGGAGGCGCCGAGGCCTCGTTTATGGCAGATAAGGCGGTCTTGGTGAGCTTGGAGGTGGTTCTCCTCGTGGCCATGGAAGGAGCGCGGGAGGGTTCTGAAGTGGGTAGTGAAGAAGGAGAGGCGGGGTGGCGACTCGGTGATGATGCTTGGGGAAGGGGGCAAGAGGGAGAAGGCGGTGGAAGGAAATGGCAGCTTCTTCTGCTTCCGCCGATTTTTCCTTTTCTTTTTCCCTTCCCTTAATTTCTCCGATCAGTTTCGGATTTACAAATTTCCACGTCGGCGTGGACCAGGCCATCGGTTTTGCCACGTCAGAGACATGTTATTAAGGGTAAGTTTGGATGAGCATTGTGTTGTCGGGAATAAGTATTACTTAGAAATAATTTTTTTTATTCTACTCTCCGAATAAATTTATGAGCATTTTGTTTGATATTTATCCAAAATTTTTATTTTTGGAACATGCGTTAATACAATCCTTAAAATTTTTTGCCAAAAATTCTTTTAATTTTTTAATACTTTTATCATATATTTTCTCAATTTTTTCTTTTTTTTTTCTTCTTCAACCTTTAGCCAGCCATCAATCTTGGGATGACTAGCGATTGGCCAAATGAGGGTCAGTAGCCTTGCCGCTCTCGGCTACAGGTTAAAGGTGGAAGAAGAAGAAAAGGAAAAAGAAATTTTGAATATTTTTGCTTTATGAGACCTCCGGATGACACGCGTCAATATCGATTATTGACTTGTGCAAGTCTGACGTGTGAATCATTGAGGTACTAATATTTTCTCTCTCAACAAGAGAAAATGTTAGGTCGACCAGCCACAACAAAGTCAATATCGGTAATTGAACGTTCTTAGAGTTCAATCTTGACAAAAAAAAAATCCATAAAGCAATAAAACAAGATTTGCAAACCAACCCCAGCCCACAAGATTTGCCTCATTAAAATTGCAGCAAGCCACAAGTTGCAGCTCACGATAATTGAATATTCTTAGAGTTCTCAGAAAAAATTTCCAAAATCTAAATTTTGAATGAGAAGGAATTGAGGGAGCGAGCGAGCGTCTGAGCAGAGAGCAAATGACCCGAGCAAGCAATAGAGCAGAGAGTGAAGAAGTGAGACCCAACGATTGTCGGGGGAGTGTTGGAGTGGAGTGCGGACGAGCTGAGCAAGCGCTAGAGCAAACCGCGAAAAATGGAGGTCCAACAAGCACGAGCGCTGGAGCAGAGAGTGAAGAAGTGACACCAAGCACCGAGCGAGCGAGAGCCCGAGCAGAGTCGTACGAGCACCAGACCAGAGAGGGAGCGAGCACCAGAGAGAGTGAAGACGAGGGAACTGAAATTTTGAATTCACGAGAGGAAGGGAGCCTCCTTCAGAAGGAGGAAAAGGAGGAGAGAAAATTCACGCAGCCATTAATGCGTGCAAGTCTATTATTAGTGAAAAATTTTAAATAAGAAAGAGAAAATTCATATTTTCTGTGCGCAAAGAGCGGTGATCCCCACTCGCTGATGTGGAGCCACACAGAGCTTCCTGGTTGGTCGGGGCGCACGCTGATGTGTTGTGGCTGGCCCACCTGATATTTTCTCCTACCAACAGACCTTAAATTGCCTCCACTACTTTCCAGTCTCCATTGTTGACTCTCCTCTCTGTCTCTCCCGCCGACTGTGGCACCATCAAGGTCTGATCTTTAGCTACCTTCTTCGTTTTCCATGAAATCGCTCTCAACCTCCCTGTGTTGTCTTTGCCCGCCCTCCTCTTTACCTTGAGAAGTTACAGTCGACCAGCTCTTCTTACCGAACGGTTCTTATTCTATAAGTGAACAAAGCTGAGAGGATCAGCCCACGGATGATGGAGGTCAGGCTCCCATGGCCATCCTCACTTTGACTTCGACTTCTGTCCGCGCTCTCGCTGACAGATAACGCGCAAGCGAAGAAACTCTGCTCCCGGACATGTACGATGCAATCCAGCCTGCCCTCGTTCGATTTAGATTCCTGTTTCTTAAGTCTCGCCCTTGTTAGAACTCTGTAAATTTTGGCAAGGGGTATGAGGCAACTCGCGAAATCGAAGAGGAGGAGGGACTGGGAGTCGACCTTGGGAGCGGACGATGCGTCTGGAGGAGAGAACGAGGCGTTAAGGAGGGACTCGGAGTCATCCTCGAGGACTGACCATCCTGATCTCACGATAGAGGTGTTCTTGAGTTTCAGGGGACCAGACACGCGCAACAGCTTCACCGATTGTCTTTACCGTAGGTTGCGCCTCGCTGAGTCCATGTTTTCCTAGACAATGAAGAACTCCGAGTCGGCAAAGAAATCAGTGGAGGGCTTTTGAAAGCGCTCACAAGTCTCGAATCTACATACCCATCTTCTCCAAGAATTTTGCTACTAGTTCATGGTGTCTCCGTGAGGTTGCGCACATGGTGGAAGGCACCAAATTCAGATGGGAAGAAGTAGATACTCCCCATCTTCTACGACGTGGAACCTGCCGACGTTAAGCTCAGTACCAAGTTGTACAAAAAAGCCATACCCAAGCATAATAGTAAGTTCGGCTCCGATGAGCTGAAGCGGTGGGAGGCTGCTCTTGTCAAGGTTGCAAGTTTAAAGGGATGGGATCTTAAAGGGAAACGGTAATTTTCCTCAACCTTTTGGATATCATTAATTAAATGCTATAGGTGCACTTCTCATTTGAACGAACTCTGTCTCTCCAGATTTTAAGAATCAAAGCATTGCGGCATGTTTTCATTTAAAATTTGCATTAGAAGTTAATGACAGCTAGACATGACAGTAGGTCAAAAAGGGTCCACTTTGATCCAATTTATGAGCGTATTCAGATGACTCTTACTTGAATGAACTGTACCTGAATCTGGTCTGATTACCTGGATGATAGGTTTAGGAAGAACTTAGCAAATATAATCTGTTCATTAGTTACTTAGAAAATAAACTAAACAGTACAACCTATCAAGAATATCTGTTGTGCTCTTTTCAATTTTGCTCGTCACCCTGATTTTATTTTTGTTTTTATCTCTGGATTCAAACTCTATGTCAACACATCCTATAAAATTTTAGGTCAATAATATATGCATTTTGGATTTTATGTCACTGCATGTTAATTAGCACTGGCAGATCCAAACATTATGAAAAAAATATTACCTTCTTATTTTTGTGAATCTTACACTCCGTCCATTCCATTGAGAATATCTCCTTCACATAGATCAGCTCATGCATTATCTAAAGCATCTCCAATACACCAAATTGAGGGTCATTCCTTGAATTTCCAACATACGTGATCAACTGATTATAACACCTAATTTCCATCCATAGCAACTGAAATGGTCGACTTATCTAACCATACGGTCCCTAATCATATCCGGAAGAAATTTATACCCTTACAAAAAATTCCTGCTTTGCTGCAGCTATGGAGAACTAATTGATTTGGTTGTTGAAGAGGTATTGTGTAAGCTTAATGCCAAAAACATGGATGTGCCTGAATATTTGGTTAAAGATCATCATCAGATAAGAGCCATAATAGAGAAGTTGGATGTTGACTCTGATGGCATACGTTTCCTTGGTATTCATGGAGTGGGTGGCGTTGGTAAAACAATACTTGCAAAGGTTGTGTTCAACAAATTATCTCCTCACTTTGACGACATTAGTTTCCTCAACAATGTTCGAGAATCATCACAACATGGTCTTATAAACTTGCAGAAAAAATTAATTTCAAGTTTTGTTGGTTCTATGGTTACTGACCAAATTAAAGACATTGGAGATGGGATAAATTGGATCAAGAGAGTATGTAATACTAGGAAAGTCCTCATTGTTCTTGATGATCTTGACAAGAAAAAACAACTCGAGAAGCTAGCTGGAAAATCTGATTGGTTCGGTTTAGGCAGTAGGATCATCTTCACCACTAGAAACATAGATATCTTGATGACTTGGGTGGAATCATCCTATAAAGAGGTCCTAAATCAACCTGAAGGAATTTTGGCTTATGAAGTTCATGAAATGGAATTTGGTCAAGCACTTCAATTGTTTTGTAAGCATGCATTCAGAAGAGACTCTCCCGTAGAAGGATATGATAATCTTGCAGAGAAAATTGTCCGTAGAGTGGGGATGCTTCCTTTGGCTGTCAAGGTGATAGGTTCATCTCTTTATTGCCAGAGCATTGCCTTGGGGCAACATTTTGATAATAGAAAGTTATGGGAAGACACATTGAAGCAGTTGGATAAGGGTCCTTTTAAAGATGTCCGAGATGCACTAATGATTAGTTATGAGGGATTGGAGAATAAGCAAAAAGAAGTATTTCTGGATATTGCTTGCTTTTTCACCAACGAGGACCAAACATATCCAGTAATCATGTGGCATGATTGTGATTACCTTCCTCATAGTGCAATTGGTGTCCTCCTCCTACGGTCCTTGATAAAAATTAGAGATGATAATAAGTTTTGGATGCATGACCAAGTTCGAGATATGGGAAGGCACATTGTCCATGAAGAGTATGCTCACAAATTTAGTAGGGTGTGGATTCATGAGGATGCTGTAAGACTACTCAAGAGAAAAGAGGTAAAGTGAAAGAGCATGTCACATGATTTTTATTTTGAAGGAGAAATTTCATGATTCTTTTAATTTTTTTTAATGGTTTGCATTGTTTAAATTTCCATTTGTGTTGTAAGTGTGACAGATCTCCCTTCAATCATTTGGTCAAAACGTCTTGTAAATTGGTGGAGAGAGAGTTATATAATTTAATAGTTAGCTTCGTTTTCTAGATTCTATAAAATAGAAAGTAGTTTTTTTGGAAATTTTGAGACAACTAAGCGCCCATCACAGTCAGAAGGAAACAAGCTGTATGAAGAACTTTTAAATAGCTTTCAAACGCCATTGGAGAGAAGAAAATGGGAAATGGAGAAATGTTTTATAATATATCTTGGAATGGAAGCTGAAAATTTTCGTTAATGATGAGAATGAAAACATGTAAGTCTACTTGCGGTAGTTTCCTTGTTGGACAAATCATTTGCTAGTGTTTATATGCTTCCTTTCTTTGTAGCTCAGTCAAAGTGTAAACTGATGTGCACTCAACTAATCTCGGGTCTCCGTTGGCAGAGAAATCAAGATGCAGAAGCACTAAGCCTGACTTCTGATGGCTGCAACCACAGCTTTGCACCTGAAGAATTAGCTGCTCTACCAAATCTAAGGTTCCTTAGAGTGAAAGGCTTGGATTTTTCCAGCAACTTCCAGAATCTTCTTTTGAAGCTAAGGTGGTTTTCTTGGGAAAAGCTGCATAAGGGATTGTGTGCAGAAAATTTTCACTTTGCTAGTTTGGTCGTGCTAGACCTTTCATGGAGCGGTATCAAAAATGACTGGGATGGGTGGAGCCAAATCAAGGTATGAGATGCCTTATTCTATTTACTTATTTATTGAGCTTTACTGACGTATTAAGAGGAGCACTTGATGGGTAAAGAATTCGTTTCCCCTTCTTTCTATCTTCATCAATCATTCATGCATTGCATTTGTTGATTTTATGCTCTCCTAATATCACGTGAGTCCAGAAACAGAAATTAATTTACATGAGGAACATTTTAATTGACAACAAATCGGCTAAATACATTCAAAAAAGGAGGGGGAGCTATAGAATCACATCATTTTTACGTAACTTTATGTCTTATCGTATGACTTCCAAGTCACCTAGACTGAGTAAACCCATTTGTTGATAAATTTCTTCTTCAATCATCTCATTACAAACTCCGGTATCTTCATCTTTCTCGTCTTCAACAAACTTGCCAGCAATTGCACTCATGATCTAATTCAATCTTTTTCCATTTTCTTCTTCATCAAATTCTGGTATTTGCAATTACGTCAGATTTAATTGAATTATAAAAATGAGGATAATTAGAGTAACTTTCCCTCTGGCTTTATATCCTAGGATGAGCGGTGCATTTCATTCTTTCTTATTCAAATTCTTTTCTAGCAGATGACAAAAAAATTGAAAGTCTTGGATTTAACGGGTTGTGCAAAGTTGACAAGGACACCCGACTTCTCTAACTTCACGTCTTTGGAGATGTTAATACTTGCTTGGTGTCCCAAGTTGATCACAATTGACCACTCCATTGGTAAGCTTGAACTCCTCAAAACTTTGAATATCAAGGGGTGTAGTTCTCTTGGGGAGTTGCCGGAAGAAGTTGGTTCTCTACATTCTTTGACACAGATTGTCATGCCCCAAAATAATATACTTTTGAAGCTTCAGGAGAGATTTGGGGATCTCATATCTTTGTCAAGTTTTATATTAGATGAGCACCCTAGAATCATCCAACTTCCAAATTCTATTGGAGGGTTGGTGAAACTTACACACTTATCTTTGCGTGGGTGTGTGAGAATAATGAAGCTTCCACCCTCCGTTGGGAGTTACAAATGTTGGTTGAGTTGGATGTATCAAAATCAGGAATATGGGAACTACCCAAATCTATTGGAAAGCTAAAGAAATTAAGGGTGCTAAGGATAGATTATACACAGATAGAAATGTTTCCCCATACTATTGGAGGAGCAGAGATGTTTGAAGAGCTACATGCCAAGAAATGCTGATTTATGACAGAAGAAAATCTGGAGGAAATTGGGAAGCTATCCCATTTGAGGATATTGGACTTATCGTACACTAATGTTGTGACGTCCTGAAATTCAAAGCCCTTTCTAGAGGGAGTAGTCGCGAATCCTCAAAACGGCTGGTCAATGGAGGTCATAACAAAATGGCATCAGGGAGAAATTAACAAGGCATGAAGACCCAAGATTGAACTTCGAATTGTCGGGAACGTATGGGATGGACTTTCAGACGATGCTTCCTAGACAGTCGACGGAGTCGGTCGAGCCGAGTTTTGAGAAAGGGATTTTGGACCGAGAAACCGAGCCTATGAGGACGTGGGCTGGGCAAGAGCAGTGAGGGCCTCACGCCCAAGGTGAGACGGCCACCGTGGAAGACCGAGACAACAAGCAAGTCCGTTGGACCCGACCGACCCCTCACCCATCCTAGCCCGTCATCCAAACTTGAGCCAATTCGAGCCCAATAAATTTCCGAGCCCGATCCTATTCATTTTCCGGCCCGTTTCCTAGGCCCACCTTTCATTTTCAGCCCAAGGGTAGTTTGGGAAAAGTGCAAGGTGGAAATGACCAAAATGCCCTTGGATATTTTGAAGAAAAGTCAAAAGAAGAGAGAGAAGATGAGGTCATCTTTCTTGGGAGTTGAAGCTTGCATTAATGGCCTTAATGAGGCCTATCTCCAGCCCTCACTTCACTCTCTCTCTCCCCTTTCAGCTCAGAATTTTCGAAGCCCCTCTCTCCCCTTGCTTCTCCTTGCATTTCTGCAGTTTCTGCTTTGGACCTCTCACCGAAATTGGAGTTGTTCGATGCCTTCCCGGTGGAATCTCGGGCCGAGCCACCTATCAATCTGATCAGCACAGAAAATCCGTACCAGCCACGTCGGCCGATCGCCGGAACCAGTCTCCGGACGTCCCGTACGACGGCCTGAAGTCGGCGGTCCTCCGTCCGTCACTGTGCAGCGCCCCCTGTGCAGCTTCGGTTTTCTTCCGTTTCTCTCCATTTTTGGCCTACCCACTGCCCACACCAGCCACACACACCTCCCCTTGACCCCGGAACCACCAGCCACCGGCCACCAGCTCGCCGGAGCTCCGGCCAGCTTGTTTTTGCTCCGACCAGCAGCCTCCTTCCACTGCAGTGTTGTCCTTTGGAGTTTGGGGTTTGAGCAGAGGTTGCAGCTGTGATTTCTGGCCCGGGACCGCCTTGGAGGGTCGTGTTCGAGGTCCTCGAGTGTCGCCCTCATCGCCGCCGCCGCGCCCGCGTCTCCGACCCGCTTAACGGGTGAGTTTAGCTCCTAATCCCTTAGTTAGTGCCTAAACTAGCTTAGGGTTGGGTTAATTAGTGCTAAGAGCTGATTAATGTGCTTAATTAAGTGTATTAGCCCTAAGATAGATGGTTAGATAATTGGTTAAGATTAGCTTATCTTAATCTTGCTTATTTATGCTTAATTGGGCTTAATTAGACTTAATTGAGTGTTATGTGTTAATTGCTTGATTAATTTGATTAATTGTATTAATTGATTGATTTATTTAATTTCTGTATTTATTGATTAAATTATGTAATTTCTGAATTAAATTATTTAGTTATTAAATTCGGAAATTTCACCGTTCATGTGCACTTGTTCACGACATTCGCTCACTCACGGACTTTGTTCATCCTAAGTGAAATTGTGCATAATTTCATGTGTCTTGATCATATGGATTGAATTGGATGTGGCATTGCATGAATGTTCGCTTGAATCGTATAGTTTTCATAAAAGAAAGGAGGAAAATGAATTGTCCGAGGGACATCGGAAATGGACCGCTTTTATAAGGAAGGACTTGAGAATTTAAATGTAAGTGTATGTGCAAATATGTGTGCATTGGCTACGATAGCCCGAATCACCGAAGGGAGGGCACGGAAGGGCACGGTTGCGCCTTTGCGGAGGAAGGGCGCCGTAGCGCCGTGGCGCCTCGGAGGGTACGGAAGGGCACGGTTGCGCCTCTGTGGAGGAAGGGCGCCGTAGCGCCTCGGCCTGTACGGAAGGGCACGGTTGCGCCTCTGCGGAGGAAGGGCGCCGTAGCGCCGTAGCAATAGCACGGAAGGGCACGGTTGCGCCTCTGCGGAGGAAGGGCGCCGTAGCGCCGTAGCATCTCGGCCAATGGAATACGTCATGAGGTGATCACATCATTATTTATAGCACGCACGCATGAACTGATAACGTGCAGGGTGTGGCAATGGCCAGTGAGATCGCTTGTGACGCGACTCGTATGTGATTGGTGAACCGCATCATCTAACGGCCATGTGCATTGCGTGTATTGTGCTGATAAATAACGTGCAGGGTGTGGCATACCGGGTAAGGTTGCATGCGAATCGGCTTTTGATTGTTGGTTGACCATACTTGTTATTTTATTGCTGATTGCTGGTTGTTGTGGATGAGTTGTGTGAGGGGTGGTTTTGGAGAGATACCCCGGGTTTAGTTGGTGTACTAACCGAGGCTTAGGGGAAGGACTCGCTAAGATTTTATCTCAACCCATCGTAATTAACCTTTTCCAGGCCCTTAGGATGGTGCCGCCAATGCGGTTTGGGGTCCCCTGGATTGGGAGACCATTGTGTCGCACCACCGGTTCCCGGTCGGGTGCATCTCGTATGAGAAGTATGTCACCACCATCCGGGTGGATGAAGGACCGGGGCAATGGGTGCCCCATCGGTTCATAGCGTGGTATGTTCGGCGGACGATATGCTGCTCGGTCCCCTTCGAGGTTTTGATGGACCGCCCGGTAGGGGTCCCGAAGACAACGACGGGATCCCATGGAGCTGGACCCTCCTAACGGTGCGTGGAGAACCCCGCCCCCGCTCCTCCTCCGGTGGGATCGGTCCGAACTACGATGACCCTTACTACGACTCTACGGAGCCTGAGTCCGATGGGTCAGAGTGATAGTAGTTGAGAACCGAGGGTTCTTTTTGTATAGATGGATTAGCCGAGCCTAGTTTCTTTTTGGTCAGGCTTAGTGGATGGATCGGCCCCCGTAGTCGGGCTTGTAAATCGGAAAACGATCATCCGTGGGTTAATCCAAGTATGAATGTATAAATGAGTGGTTATGTTATTTTGATGTTCATCCCTCTATCCCCGTGTGATTGTTTTATTGTTTGTTGGACTGGGGATGATTCGCCTTCCGCTTGCGTTTAATGAAAGACTAAAAATGAATGGTCGTCGACGAGTCCTGGGACGTCGCTTTCTATCGACCAAGAGAAGGGGTTGTCGCGAGCTCGAGAGTCGGGGCGTGACAAATGTTGTTAGATTGCCTGAGGTGATAGGCTGTCTCTCTCGTCTTGAAAAACTTCAATTGGGTTCGATTAAGCTTCAACAAGCGACACGTCTTCCATCAAATTTGACATGTCTTAAAGTTCAAACCGGTAACTTCTCTTTTATAAACCTCTCAAACCTCATCAATTTAGATTATCTCAAGTTATACAGATTAACTTTGCCTTACTCAACTCGGTGCTACGATCTGCGAAAATTGGAAGCAGATTGGATGAGAGAGCGACCGACCCTTCTGCTTCCATCTCATTTGTCAGCCTTGAAACTCACGGGCATTAGTCCACTGCCGCATTTTTCCAACTTAGAAAGTTTGTCACTTCTGCATGTCGCTGTATCTCAAATATCATGCCTACCTGTCTCTCAAGGCCTAATACATTTGATGGAACTGAAGATATGTAGATGTGAATTCCTTGAGGAAATACCTGGTCTGTCATTATTGAAGAGGCTACAGCGGTTGGTTTTGAACAGGTTGGGTAGGCTAGTTGAGATTCAAGGTTTGTCAGAAGTGGAATCTTTGCAGTACCTCCATATTTCCAGTTGTGGTTTAATTGCAGGATTACCCAACTTATCGAAGTTAAATAAGCTACAACATGTTGACCTAGAAGATTGTCCTAATTTAAGAGCAATTGAGGGAGTCGAGGGCTTAGAAGGCTGGAAGTTGGATCATGGTCACATTGTTCTGGAAAGATTGTTGGATGTCACAAGAACGACCTGGCTTTGCCACAAAATAACTTCATATGATGTGTTCCTAAGTTTTAAGCAACAAGACATTGGTCATGGCTTTGCGGATGCCCTTTACAATGGGCTGGTTGATTGTAGAATTTCTGTTTGTAGAGATGATCATAAATTGAGCTTCGATGATGGAATTGATGAACCAGATGGAGCAAGCAATTGAGGCCTCTCCCATCTGCATAACCATCTTCAGTTTGAACTATGCTTCCAATCAGGGGTGTCTCCGTGCACTCGCCCACATGGTAAAATGCATGTCAAAGTGGGAGAGCCAAAAAAGAATCCTCCCAATATTCTATGACGTCTAGAGTAATGATGTTGAGCTTGAAAGCAAATTATACCAGAATGACCTGGACAAGCACCGGAAGAAATTCCCCCACGACAAAGTGAAGGCATGGGAAGAGGCTCTAAAAAAGACTGCATGCATCCGAGGATTCCAAGTAAAGAAAGATGAAGGGTAACTGTTCCATTTCCATTAACTACGACAATATAAGTCTTCAATTGACTTAAACACCATATAGAATTCAAATTACTACAATACTGCCTTTTTCATTCAAATAGTCGCACACTCAATTCGATTCTTATACAGTAGAAGTGCTCTTTTGATCTTTAACTTATAAAGGAAGATCATAAAAATTTAGCACGGGTGTTTCCAGTAGTTCGATGGGCAAATCCCAAAAACATGCATGAATTTATGTTCATGAGACAAAAATATGAAGTTTTATCGAGGGTAGAAAAATCCACTGTTGAGATTCAAGTTGACGAATTCACTTGAAGTAGTCTATTTGGGACAAAAAGAACTTGATTCGAGAACCTTAACTTTTTCAATTTAGGAATGCTCATTTTTCCTTTCTCTTTCCTCATTGAAATAGATGAGTCATTGCTATGGAAGTCCGTCATTATTGATTTGTGAGAAACGCCCTCGTTTCGCCTTGCTGACTTGGCTATTGTACATGTGCACGCCATTAGCCACGTCAAAATGCCATAATCTTGTATGGACGAAAAACTTGATGGTGGACATATTCCTCTACTAAGAAAATGATTCCTGCACTTTTTGGGTCATTTGAAAAATGGAGATGTCTTAGTCCCGTGGATGGAGGGTCATTTTTTTAAAAATAAAATAAAAATTTTCCCTAGTTTAAATGTAAAGATGAAGAAAATGCTGAAAGAAAGGGGAGCACTTCTTTTCATCATATGATAATATAATACTACCAATTATTTTCTCTAGCATATCTAAAATAGCTTCCGAGAATATGCACTGATTTCACAATATTTTGCTTATCTACGAGTTTAAGGTTTGTAGCCATTGACATGTCATTTCAGATAGGTCCCTGGATATAATGGGGTTAACAATAAATTATCTCCTCAGGGTTGGTAGGAGGTCCAATTTCATCCTTTACCATCTGGAGCAGCTATTTCACATTGGTTCCTGAATTGTGAGGGCATCTTAATTTCTTCAAACGAGCAATACCCAATGAAAATATGGTGTAGCTGTAGATTAATGGGTGCTAACTTAACCGCTGGAATCATTAGAATTACTAAGTTTTCATTTACATATTATATTCAAAGAAGTAGATCCTTTTAGTTTATCATGTCCGGAGGAACTTTGTGGTCAAACTGAATCGCATAGCAGTGCAGCCGCACGTCCTTTTCATCTACATTTGGATTTTGTGCTTTCTTTTGCGTAATGGTTTAAAAATCTTCAGGTTGCAGTTGTTTGAGATATCAAATCAACAATTAGATTGTCATTTTGATATTTTTTAAATTTCAGTCAGTCCGACTAAAATGACCTGTCCTTCACCTGTGCATTGCTGCAGCCTCGAAGAAGTTCAGAAGGTTATTGCGGAGGTTTTGAGAGCAAAGAAATTGTTGGACGGCGACTCCTGAAGGCTTTGTTTGGTTCAATGTCAAAGAAAGGAAGGATGGATTTGCTTTCTATGTAATAAAATTCTGTACAACTGCATCCTGATTTTATTGTTTGGAGGATCTAGATCTTTCATTTTGTAACAAAATTTGACGATTCTAATGCTTTGGTGCATGGTTTACAAGGTTAGAATATCTAGATGAGCGAGTACATGGGTGAACTCCCATGCTTTCTTGGAGGGTTCAGGAAGCTTTTAGATTTGTATTTGCAGCGGTGCTGGGAGATAGGGGAGCTTTCAAACTCTACTGGAGAATTAGTTAAGCTCATACATCAGTGCTTACATAGATGCTCTGTAACATGTCATTTCGATACATCGACAGATTTCCAATTTTGGTCCATCAATGAAGTAACATGATGATGATCTTCAAGTTTGGTAGTTGGGTCCCATTTCACCCATTTTATGAAGAGCAGCAACTTCACATTGGTTCATGTATTGTTATAGCATCTTAAATTTCTTCAAATCGAGCAATGTCCGACCAAATTTTGGCGTATATGTAAACCAAATAGGTTGTCATTTTGATATTCTTTTATTGAGGGCATCGAGGATTTAGAAAGAGGGGTGCTGGATAGTCGTGGCCGCACTATCCTGGAAAGATTGTTGGATGTCTCAAGATTGACTTGGCTTTCTGCAGGTTAACTATATATGATGTGTTCTGAGTTTTGAGGGATCGGAAACTCATTAGAGCATTGCCAATTATCTTCACCATTGGATGTCATGTGAACGAATTTTTGTTTATTATGATGACGATGACTTGAGGTCCAATGAAGGGAGGGGGGAAGATATTCAACAAACGGGAGAACTTGCTAACTCCATCATCTACATGCCTATCCTCTCTAGAGACTACACTTCAAGTCATCGGTGTCATCGCGAACTTGTTCACATGGTAAATTACACGCCAAAATCGAAGGGGAAAAGAAGAATCCTCCACATTCTCTATGACATGGAGATTGATGATATTAAGCTCAAAACTGATTTATACAAAAGCGACCTAGAAAAGCACCATATGAACTTCGACCACACCAAAGTGAAGGTATGGAAAGAGGCCCTAATTAAGGTTGCAGCCATGAGGAGTTTCATTCTATTGTTTCACCACTAAATCATGAGGTAGACAAGTCATTCAACTGAACTTATTCAACACACACAGTTTCAAAGTTACTGAAATGCAACCTTTTGCATACAAATAGTGTGCACTCAAGCAAATTCAGTGCAACCCTTTGGCATACTGGAACAACCCCCCCCCCCCCCTGCCGGGGGGCGCGCAAATATATATTTCCTTTTGCTTTGTTTTCTGAGTTAAAGATGTTAGGTTACAGTGGATTGAGAAATCAAATCAACAATTAGATTGTCATTTTGATATGCTTTAAATTTTTGTCTGTCCAACTAAAATGAACGGTCCTTCAATTGTGCATTGCTGCAGTCATGAAGTACTTCGATCGTCTATTGAAGAGGTTGTTAGAGAAAGGGAATTGAACGCCGATGACTCCTGAAGCCTTCTTTTAGTCAATTGTCAAAGAATAGGAGAATGGTTTGCTATGAATGTAATGACATTCTGTTTTTATTGTTTGGAAGATCTAGATATTTCATTCGATAATGATGCTAATGCTTAGGTGCGTTACTTACAAGGTTATCATATCTGTATGAATGAATATATCAGGGAACTCCGATGTTTTATTAGAGGGTTAGTTAAGCTCATACTAAGTTTTTGCGAGGATGCTCTGCAGTAAAAGAAAATTAGCTTCCGTACACAGTTGGAAAAATCTGAATCGCTTGTGGAGTTAGATTGGCAATAGTTGAAAGATAGTTGATCTATCCGATTTAAGCGGAAATCTAAAAAGAATTGAAGCAAACAAAGATGCACTGTTCATCCATAAGAATGTTACCTGATGCTACTGGACTGCTAGAAGTGATTGAGGGGCTAGCGCTAGCATACATGTCCTTTTTTTTTCAACATAAATACCATTTCATTCATCTTGAATAGTGCCAAATAAGCGTTGTTGACAAGAGTCCATACATAATAAATCCTAAAGAGGTTGGGGAGGCCTACACAACCAATTAGAGAGGAGGTCCCTTTTCTGATGGGACTTGGTGATCAAATCTATTACTTGATTAGCTTTTTGTGGGGGAAGGGCTAGGGAGACTTTCTTTAGTTGGGTTAGTAGTGCTCTGCAATCTTCAAATAGATTTCTCAAGGCCCATGGGCTCAATCTCGGTTCGGCAGTGAATCTAACGACAGATCCATTGTCTGTCAGTAAATCCACGTGCACCAGAGACTTCTCCTTCATCTCAGATGCCTCCCTCAGCCAAAGCAACGCCTCCTTCCCCGCCAAGGCATACGGGACTGACAGGTAAAACTGGGAGACTGTATTGATTGTTCGAGGATTTTAGGCTTTATGGTCCCCGTGACGATCTGTTCTCTCTACCATTTTCATTTACTTTTTTCTGGACGGTTACCATTAAGGGTGAGCACGATTCCCGAATAGAACCGGGAACTGGGGAACCGAACCAGTGGGTGAGTCCGGTTCCATTCCTTCTAGGAGGCCGGTTCCAACGGAACCGCGGTTTCTAGTTCCTAAAGATTTTGTTGGGAACCCCCCAAAAAAAACTTTGAAGTCAACGTGGAATGGACATTAATCGGTTGATCTCATTTAATACATCGGTCTCTAGTTATGGACATTAATAAATAGATTTTGTTGGGAAGTATACTGAAGGAAATTCTAAAGTCGTGCCTTGCAAAGTGCTTGTGACAAGCTACAAGATCTCAAGCTTTGGTCAATGGAGACAAGATTTGAGGTTCGAGTAAAACTTAGTGATTAAGTAGGTGTTTTTTTTTTTTTTTTTGGGGGGGGAATTAGCCCCAAAATTTTGGGAGTGGGGTCAAATCTTGCAAATTGGGAAAGAATTGCGTGGAGTTTTTAGCAAAAACACAAAAAAAGGAAAGAAAATGATCGTGTGGTGGGGATGATGTTAGCGATCTCTTCGATTCCTGGACAAAGCATGGCCTTTTCATCTATAATCGTGGGTACGTTAGATTTCTCTGTCAAACCTTCAGGTCAAAGGTCTCAAAAGTTTATAGAGAGGGCCAGAAGAGACTGGCTGATGGTTGGCCTTTATTTCCTAGTTTAAGTCTAGCGTAAGGGAGAAAATCAATGGCTGCTACGTGCTAATGTCCAGATGATACAACCCTGGTCTTTATTTTATCTTTTGTTTCTTTTGTAGTGTTGGCATCCTAGACATCAACACAAGAAAAAAGATACTATTCTTTTGTAATGTGCGCTCCATCCTTCTCTTTGAGAAACAATCAAGCATGACACGATTAATAAAATTTCCTGTTCAAAATCTGATGACAGGAATTCAGGGTTGGTCCCAGATATTTTGTATTGATGGGAATCGGTATGATTAAATCAGCCAAAATTAATCAAGTGTGTACTTTTTTTTTTGTCGAAATAGAACAAATTTAGCCCAAAGTAGGGGGCTCGAGAATTGGGCATCAGTACATAAAAAGTTCCAGAGACAGACTGGGGGGGATTGGACCCAATTCGATGGTAAACAGTTTTTGCGGTGATTTGTCGCAACCTAGTCTGCTGTGGTGTTAGCCTCATGGTTACAAAAAACAACTTGAATATTGGGCAAACGCGACAGAAAAATTATGCACTTCTGGACTGGGACCCGCACCTCCCACATGAGGTTCTGATTGTTGGCAACAGCATCAGCCAAAATTTGGCAATCAGTTTCAAGGAAAACGACGTCGCTTGCGGAAGGGGGGATAGAGTATCCCTCAACTGAGAGTAGATCCAGTCGAGAGTTGAGGAAAGTTAGGGCGTCAAACAACGCCCAGGCTTCAACGAGGATGGGTGAGGTCGCCGGGACTGATCGAGCACCTCCGTGCATTAGCCGGCCAGTTGAATCGCGACACAGCCAAGCTGTCGAGCCCATGGTGTCGCCTAGAAGGTAAGCCACATCCGAATTGATTTTGAATGCATGCATCGGGGGAGGGTTCCATGTGCTGATCTAGGTTTTGCAGAATTTGGAATTGCCGCCCACTGGTGTCCAGGCGTGGAAGCTGTGAAGGGTCGAAGCAGTCATGTCCAGAACGTCATTAGCATGTGGGTCTCGGTGCTGGAAAATAGCTGCGTTCCGCGCCATCCAGATCTCCCACAGAATAGACGCCAGCTGCTCCAAGATCGGTAAGCCTCCATGCAGCTCTGTTTCCATAATCCACTCTTCAATGCGACTGAAATCAGGGTTTGGTATTTGAATGCGAAGGCTCGGGTGCGTCCAAATTGATTTCGTCCAGGGGCAGCGGAAGCATAGGTGTTCGATGGACTCGCAGCTTTCTCAGCACAGTGGGCATAGGGGATCAGGTACTATTTTCCTCCTGAATAGAATGTCTTTTGTTGGGAGAGCATTTTTGCATAGTGTCCATAGGAAAATTCTGATTTTGGGGGGACGTGTAGACGCCATATGATCTTCCACAGTCTGCTAGGAGGGGTATATGACGGTGAAGCTGCATTTCGGGGCTTTTCTGCTGTTAACGCTTGAATGACCATATACCTGCTTTGAGAAAATCAAGTGTGTACTTGCTAGGATGTCTCTAATTCAAAATTGCATAAGAGTTCTGGTGGAGAAAATGAATGTAGGATAACGATATAACAGCATTTTCGATTAATGTTCAAATTTCACGGTTATCGGTTGATTCAATCTCCAATCATTTAAAAGGTAGAGGTATGTTTTGGTATCAAGATGAAAGCTCATGGATATTTTTGGTATTTTACCTTTAAGTATTCCATGCATACAATTTCGGTTTGGGCAAATGCCCTTAGGAAAATGCAAATATCCTTAGGCTAAAGGGGTTTCCGAAATGCAAATACCGTTTGGTAAAATGAAATTTTTCATTGCAGTGCAAAGCAACTTTGGCTAAAATACCGTTTGATAAATACTACACTTTGTAAAGCATTTTTACTAAATTTTTTATTAAAAAAATTTTGTACATTTTTTTTATCTATTTCCGGCAACGCTCGGCCGATCTCGGCCGCCGGTCAATCTCCGGCGCGATCTCGGCTGCCGGACAGCCTCGCCCGAGGTTGGGCGACCTCGGGCGGTGGTCGATCTCGGCCGTCGCCCGGGTCGCCCAGGTTCGCGCACGGCCCCCGGCGGACGGTCGCCAGGTCGCGCGAACCCGGGCGACGACGCCGCCGCCCGGAGTCGCGAACTCGGGCGACGGTGCTGCGTCGCCCGGGGTCGCGAACCCGGGCGACGGCGCCTCTTTTCACACAACCCTTGGGTTCGCGACCACGCCTCCATCGCCTAGGCGCGCGACCCGGCGACGGCGCCTCCGTCGCCGGGCGCGCGACCCGGCGAACACCGCCGGGCCGCGCGAACCGCGACCAGCCGACGGTGACGGCGCCCGGGTCGCGCAGCGACCCCCGCCCGGGTCGCGTGACCTTGGGCGGCGATCGCGCAACCCCAGGCGGCAGTCGGTGGGGTCCGGTGACCCCTCAGCGGCATTCGCCGGCGTCGGGACCCTTGGCCGGCGGTCGTCGGCCTCATCGGCTCATCGGAGGAGAAGATGAACAGTAACCAGGTGAACAGTGCCATTTGCATTTGGAAGATGCAACTTTCCAAAGTGACTCCGGACCTCCCTTGGGCTAAAGGCCTTTAGACCCCTTTGGAGTTGCAATTGTATTTGGCCAAAGTCTTCCAAAAAACGAACCAAACATGTTTGCATTTGGCCAAGGGGCTTTCAGGGCTGAAAGCCCCTTGGCAAAGCTGAACCAAACAGGGCCTTCATTTAAGTGTAACAGGCCAATCTTTCTGATAAATTGACTACATGGCAAAGTAATTGTTGAACCTATTGAACAGAATGTATGTACACTTTGATTGATCGCATGTACGTGGTGTGATCATTGGATGGGGATCCCGATCAATCGTTCTCTTTTGTCAGAATACAGCGTACCAAACATTTTAACCGTCAATCCAAGCGAATTTATGCTTACAACCGGTTATATTGACAACTGACATAGTTAAATCGTTCATGGAATAATATTAGATGATTCCCCCCCCATATGTGAACATCACTATAAGATGGTCACTTAATCATTATTTGAGTGTCATAAATATATTAATTGTATCTAGTAGAAAAAATTACCAAAATAGTACTAAACCAATTGCAATTTTTTCAATTCAATTCTAAACTTTTTTTATTTGTGCAAATTCAGTCCATTTGATCAATTTTGTTTGATATCGGCTGGCGCTAACATGGATGCCCATTGGCACCAGGCATCCAACTGACGCCAACATGTTGATTTTTTAAATATTTTTTCTTTTTCTTTTTTTTCTTTTCTCTTTTTTTCTTCCTCTAGTCGAACCAGCTAGAGGCTAGGGCTAGTGAGGAACCTTGCCGACCACTGGAAAGGCCTCACTGTTGTGGGTAAGCTCGCCCTTGCTGGCCACTAGTGAGGCCTCGCTTTCACCTATGATGGTGGGACTAGCCCTCATCCAATGATGGTGAGGGCGAGCTCACCCTTGATGGCAAGGGTAACCCTCATCGTTGCGGCATTGGGCGAGGATAGCTTTGCCAGCCCTAGCGTCTAGCTAATCAGGCAATCGGTTAGAGGAAGAAGAAAAGAGAAAACCAAAAAAAAAAAAGGAGAAAGAAAAAAAGGAAAAAATAATCGAGAAAATAAAAAAAATATTAAAAAATTGACACCTCAATCTGTTGGCCAAAATTGGTTGGATGGATTGAATTAACACAGATGCAAAATGTTTAAGATAGAATTAGCAAAAAAAAGGTTTATGATTGAATTTAAAAAATTGTAATAGATTTATGATTGTTTTGGTAATTTTCCCAAATGTAGTATAAACAATAAGTACAATCATATTCCAAGCACATAGTGGAATAAATTCTAATCTCCACCCATTGTTGTCCAAAAGAAGCCTTTGATGATATGCAGAAGACGCTTAGATTGAACCACACATAGAACAAAGGTGCAAACCATTCATATTGATGTATCTTATATGGTGTTTAGCGTCTTCTAATCTACATCTCGGAAAATTTTGAAAAACCCTTACATCGACAAAAAATGATATTCATGTTTATAAATTAGACTGGGGACCCAGTCACCATGTTTCTCGTGAAACAGATTAATGTCTCCTCCCTCTAGAGAGCATGAAAATTGCAAATCTAAACTCTGATTTCTTGAAGATTGAGCTAAACAATTTATTATTACAAGACTCAACATCACTCTTGCTATTACTATTCTAGAAGTTTATAGCGTGATATAGAGGACCATGTTGAGTGTATCTATAGAAGAGATATTTCAATATTTTGCCTAATGAAATTGATGGATCACTTATAACTCCGCATGATCCACGTTCATTTTCAATCATTGCTTGATTCACTCAATTATTCCTCTTTCAAGTTGAAGATATTGGAGGTTCCAATCATTCGAGAAAGGTTGTTTGAGAATGTACACATGAACCTCGCATGATTCTCGTGCTTGCAATGAAGGGTGTGAATTAACCGAAATGGACCCACCAACCTCGCACGGTTCTTGTGCTTGTAATGAACGGTGTGAATAAATCGAAATGCTCATTCAACGTTTCAGTGTCGTTGTCTCCCTATGGCTTAGCATTTACGTCGTGATTGTCAGCAAACCTCCGTTTCTCGTTCTTTAAATATAACGGAGCCCAGCCCAGCTAAAGACCAGTAAATGCAGAGAGAGAGAGAGAGAGAGACTAATAGTGTTGAATGAACATGGCCAGATCATCTTCCAATAGCTCGAACATCTACCTTGTTGTGGTGTTACTTTTTCTGGGAAATGCTCTTATCGGAGCTCGTGCCAGTAATGTCCATTACTACGACTTCGTGGTAAGTGACAAAACTGTGCATCCGTGGTGCCACTGTGCAGCCATTTATTTTCTTGCTGGAATGTTTTAGTTAAATACAAACACGGCTGTCGGTTTCGAGAACGTGGGAAACCAACGGTCGTGCATTCGTATGACTGCCATGAATTATTCTCATATCTATTTTTTTACACTCTGAAAATCGTCTCGCATTGTAGGGGTTACATATATTGTAGATCGACTCTTCGGAAATTTGCACATTGAGAGGGAGAGATAATGGATATGATTCATTTAAACATGCGAACGAAGATAGGGGTCGGCGGTTTTAGGACGGTTTCAATTTAAAACTTGTCCTGTCCACGGTTCTCATATTTTAAAATCTAAAACCTATCATATATATCTTAAAACTGAGCCTATGGTTCCAGAGCTAGTTCTAAGTTCTACTCGGAACCAACTAATTCCTTTTTTATTTGTTTTATTTTTTATTCCTTTTTTTGCTTCCTTTTTAGTCATGCAAAATGAAAATTAAAGCAACTGGTTGGTAACACGTCCATTTACAATCGTTGAGATAGAGACAGCATGTACTTCGACAATGAAGCTTATGCAGCGACATTTTTTTTTTTTTTTTTTTGCCTGCAGCTGAGAGAAATCAATGTCACAAGGAATTGCACTTCCACAACAATTCTAGTGGTGAATGACAGTCTTCCTGGGCCAACTATTCGCGTTCAAAAAGGCGATCTTGTGTACGTGGAGGTTCATAATCAAGGATTATATGGGATAACTCTTCACTGGTACCTTCCTCCGTCCATCTTGTTCTAATCTTTTTATCTCTTTCTCATTGCTAGTTTGGGATGCGATAGACAACAAAAATGAAATAAGTGCATGGCTTAATTAAAAAACCTTGGAAATGCAAGATAGAAATGAAGAATAAGCGAAGTGAACTTGTATCGCATATTATACTAAAATATAACCTTATCAGCAAGTTTTATGCTCAGGTACCTACAGTTACCTATGGTGGTGTTCATTAGTAGGTTTAATTCAACTCAGTTTTCTGAGTTTGCCTTGGATAAAAAGATTGATTAATATATGCGCACAAGTTAACTGACATAAAAATCACATAATATGTACTCGATGACGAAACTATATTTCATCTAAAAAATGAGCAGGATGGACTTGGAATGCTGTTTATTAAATGCAACGAAAATGGTCTCTCTTGGGGTTCATTTGTATGTGATAAAATTGACTGATTTGTAGGCATGGGGTGAACCAACCACGAAATCCATGGTCAGATGGTCCAGAGTATATTACTCAATGTGCTATTCCACCTGGAACAAATTTCACTTATGAAGTGAATTTAACTGAAGAAGAAGGAACCATTTGGTGGCATGCCCATAATGAATGGACAAGATCTACTGTCCATGGTGCCATTGTCATTCTACCATCTGAAGGATCAAGTTTCCCATTTCCTATGCCAGACGGAGAACATATAATCGTGCTTGGTATGTGCTTTAAAGATTTCTTGTGGGACTCTTTTGGACATAAATCTAGAGGCCAAGGATATGAATTCATGTAATACTAAAAACTTGTCCATCTTAGTCCATCTCAATCACTAAATATTTTTGGTTACCAATCCTTCGCTTGACTTTGTTTTTCGTCCATAAGATGGACTACTCGCCCACCATATCAGAGCACACCTTTTCCTAAAAGCATATAAACTAACTGACGATCGAGCATCGTTATCTTTTTGAAATCCTTTCGAAAGTGTATATGATAGTGAAGATAAAATTCCTTTCCTAGAATATTGAGGTTATGTCTCTGTTTCATTTGGAGTTCCTGGTTTAATGGTTAAAACTTTCTACAATGGAACTCCCTTCTATTTTCCAATGCGTCTTTCCTGCCCATACGAAGAGGAGGAAAAAATAAACTTATGTAAAAGTGAAAAAAGTTATCAGACGACTATGCATTTGCATTTAAATGGTAAAAGAAAATGTTTAAGTAATTTGATTTCCCATTTTCCTTTCATGATTTGCAGGTTCTTGGTTTAACGAAGGAACTTCTCTAAATAAAGCCCTAGAGATGGAATTATCTATAGGCAGTACTAATATACCTCTGGAAACGGGTTTCATGATCAACGGACAATTTGGAGATTTTGTTCCATGCTCGAATGGTACATTCATAGTCTGAATTATCTTCTCTTTTTCAGGAAAATTGTTCAAAAAATCTTAAACCTATTGCACTTTTACCAATTTAGTCTTAAACCTTTCAATTTTGTCAATTTAGTCTTAACCTTTTCACTTCTTACCAATTAAGTCCATTTGGCCAATTTTGGTCACAATTTGCTAACCCAAAACTTTTTTTATTAATATTTTAATTTTTTTTGAATTTTTTTTATATTTTTCACTTTTTTTTGTTTTTTAATTTTTTGCTTTGATCGGTAAGGGTTGTCAAACATAGGCGAGGACCGACCGACCCTCGCTAATTGTAGGCGAGGGTGCTGCGGCCCTCGCTAGCTTTGGGCAAGGGCTGTGATGCCCATGGCGATGAAGGCAAGGGGGTGTGAGCCCTCGCCCATAATCAAAGAGGGCCACAATGCCCTCACCCACCATCGGTGAGGGTCGGCCAGCCCTTGCCTATGGCCAGCAAGGGTTGCTGGCCCTCACTTGTGGTCAGCATGGGTTAGCCGACAAGAGTCTATTGGCAATCCTTGCCAGCCAAAGTTTAAACCCCCAAAAAAAAAGCAAAAAATCCAATAAAATTCAAAATATTATTAAAATATTAAAAAATACCACGCTAGTGCCAGCTGTTCACGTAAATAATTTCTGACTAAAATTAGTTAGATGAACTCAGTTGGTAAAAAGTGAAAATGTTTAAGATTGATTTGACAAAACTGAAAAGTGTAGAGTTAAATTGGTAAAAGTGTAATGACTTGACGACTTTTTAGGCAATTTTTCACCCTTTTTCCCTTTTTGTTTGGACGTCATGAGCATAAGGATAGGAAAGCGAGCTATGAGACAAAGGCAACTTCCTTGAAATGTCAACACTTTTGAGTTATTGTGGATATATGATTTTCTTTCCCAACAATATACCGCAAAGTAGGCACTTATTGCCCTATAAATTTAGAAGTAAAACTAATACTTTCAGCACACCTAAACGGTGGTAAATATAACTTGCATCCCAATTACATAGACAGGTATGAGTAAGCACTAAATTGTCTACATTAAAGGCATTAGGGTTTTTCCACATCCATATTTTGTTATATACAATGATGTAACATATTGTTTTTTCATGCTATCAATTTGACAGAAACAACACCTCACTTATTTGTTGATTATGGTAAGACCTATCTCTTCCGTATAGTCAACGCAGTGGTTGGTGCAGAAATGTTTGTCTCTATCGCTGATCACAACATGACACTAGTTGGAATGGACGGAGCATACACAAAATCAATAGTTGTTCCATATATAATGATAGAACCTGGACAAACGATGGACATATTAGTTACTGCCAATCAATCTCCAGGAAGGTATTACATGGCAGCTCAACGGTTCTCAAGTGAAGATATGACCGTCACTGATTTTTCCCACCTAGTTTCTACGGCGATTGTCCAGTATAAAGGGAATTACAGTCTGACAACACCACCAAGTTACCCAAATGATACCCTGCCGTCTTACTATGACTATAGTGCTGCAGCGAGTTTCGCACAACAACTGAGAAGTTTAGCAACTAAAGAATATCCCATAGGCGTCCCTCACGACGTGACAACAAGGATGTTCATCACAGCTACCATGAACTACGTGCCTTGCCCTGATGATTCGTGCACGGCTGATATCAAGACGTCAGCGACTCTGAATAACATAAGTTTGCGGGAGCCATCTGTCGATGTGCTGCAAGCTTATTACAGGTTCGTCCCTCATCCTCGTAATTTGATATTTTCTTCCCTAGACTTTTTGTCACAACATGCCAGAAACATCTATTATCACGTTAATGATACATGACAATTATCAGCAACACATCTTTGCCATTAATGTGCAGAAACATCAGTGGAGTATACACCGCAGATTTTCCCGATTTTCCTCCGGTTATGTATGACTTTACGGGAGATGATTTGTCAAGCAGTCTTGCGGAGGCTACTATAGGAACGGCCGTCAAAGTTTTGAATTACAATGAAACCGTAGAGATGGTTTTCCAAGGGACTAATTTGTTGAAAGCATCGGGAACTCATCCGATGCATATGCATGGACATAGCTTTTACGTCATCGGGTTCGGCTTAGGAAATTTCAACAACGAGACTGATCCTCAAGCGTACAATCTGGTCGATCCGCCTAAAGTCAGTACATTTGGAGTTCCTAAAAGAGGATGGCTTGCAATTAGATTCAGGGCAAGTAACCCAGGTATATCTCATGCTCTTTTCCTTCATTTTTTTTAATGTAATTTTAAAGTCTTAACACTTGATTATCAGTTTAACAAGAAACGTTGAGACATTACTTGTGTGAGATCAAATGTTAATTAAACTGTCTATTTGATGGGGAGAAAAAGAAAATACACAAAAAAAAACATAATATACAAAAAAGACTTGGGAAAATAGCAAAAAAAATTTCCCTCTACAACTACGTTTTAACTTGATATGCTGCAGGTGTATGGTATTGGCATTGTCATTTTGATAGACATATGACTTGGGGAATGAGTACTGCTTTTATAGTGAAAAATGGGGATACAGAAGAGACGAGTATGAGGCCACCTCCTTCATATATGCCTCCCTGCATGGCCTCAACGAACAAGTTCTTTGGTGAAACCGATCAGAATTTGGAAAGTGACATATAATTGCTAAGATCAAGTAAAATTCACTTGGCCATTGGAAGTCATTAGGCACCAGGCAACAAGTCAATGTTCACGTGAATTTTCTCGCTTTCATCAGCGCCATGGAATCGCGTTTATATATCTCCCTTAGAACAATTGAAGTGAATAAATTACCGTGTTATGAATGTGGATCTTCCATGTACATAACTAGTTCAAATTGGATATTGTTCAGAAATTCCTTGATTGATTTAGGTTTCGGTTTTTGTTTTTGAAAAATGAATGATTTGGAAGATAATTTCATAAAAATTTCACTTGTATCATTTACGAAAATGGATGAACAAAAAATATTTTCATCTTCTCCAAAAATATTTAGATATAAATTATTGTCGATTATAAAAATATTTTTCATTGACTAATAATTTTAAGCGACAAAAACAATCTTTTTTAGGAAAATATTTTCAAAATCGTTCATTGCATGCGAAACAAATGGACCCTTAGATGATTGTAATTAGCCAAGTGTGTAATCAATCTATGCAATTAAAATCCAGTATAAGAAGCAAAAATGAAGGGGAAAGAAGAATGGAAAACCTAATGAAGCAAGCCATATAAGTATATATAAGAAAGTTCTGCTTACTCGACCGGCTCTCTTTCTCTCTCCATCGAGAGACTTGTTTCCTCCGTTCAGAACCAACAATTGAGCGCAAAACAGAAAAAGAAATCTGATGTTTTTAGTGGCAAGTTGAAAAGAAAACGAAATTAGAAGGAATCCAAATCAATTCCAAAATTAATTGGAGATGAAGCGGCCTGGCCGGTGTGCATCTCAGTCGATGGATTTCATCATCGCCGGAGCGTCATGGAGCAGGATATATGGCGGCGGATAAAGCCGCTGGAGTCATCGTTGTCCCCACTGTAATCGCAATCGAAGGAATGAACTCAGTCGCGGTCGACTAGGAAGAGCCGCAATGGCAATGATCAAGGTGTCGCGACGGTGAAACCGTGGAGCCAACATCAAATCGCCAGAGAAACTGGTGCTGCTCCATGATGATGATGTTGCAGTGGCCATTTTTCGTTTACAAAAGTAAGAATTTATATATCAAAAAATATTGTAGGAGGACCAAGTCATTAATCACTATGAAATATATCATGCCTCAACCAACCTTATAATATATAGTATTTTCAACAGTTGAAGAAACCAATTTCATTGTAATATCTACATGTAATAATCGGAATCTAACATCTCTCATCAATAATCACCCAAGACGATAAACTATGCTAGCTAATACTTGGACAAAACCAAAATAATATAGTGCCATGTGAACAAGTTATAAAGCTTTGACATGCAAAGGTGAAAATCGAAGTCAATTGCCTTAATTTATCAAGCCATAATACTTTTCGAGAAACTATAGTAATTATGATTCATTTGCCAACTTGTTAGGATAATAAAGGGTGACAATCTATTATTGAGATGGAAAGATGAGGAGGACTATGTTGTATAATTGACCAAGCAATCACATGTAAGAGAGTATGTCTGGGGCAATCTCCGTTTATCATTCATGACGTTGATTTCAAGAGAGATTATCTTGTCCGTATTCAAAGGTGAAGTATCATGATTGTGAGTGGAAAAGATTCCCAGACAAACATTGATAGCCCTGACCATACGCACCTAGCTGTTCTCAACTAAATGCATGGAAAGATTCCCAGACAGACGCACTAAATAATTCATAGTACTTTCCAAACCCACTTGAGGAGTCCAGATTCTTTCTTTCTCTACTGGGACCTGCTGATGTGTCTACATTTCCAGGTCAACAATCGCACTATAATTATATTATCTACTTTTAACGTGCTCAACAAGCCACTGATGTTCAGGTTTTATGTAAATAATCGGTCGAAAAACCAATGAGTATTTTCCTCCGTAATAAGGTATTTCTCATAGTCTTTGGCTGATCTCTTGCGAGCTTTCTTTCCTCCTGTCATGGTTGTGCTCCAACTTTAAGACCGAGTCTTTCATCCGACTATACCACATGCACGAATGATCAAAGTTCATCTGTATAGTTTGAAAGTAAAAAGTAAAAGAAAAATGGCGGCCACATATAATATATTGCAGTAACATATATGGCAAAATATTCCAAAAAGCATAGACAAATAAGTATGATGATGCATGTATTGACAAAACATCCCTAAACTTGCTCACAGTGGAGTTGATCTTGCCAGTCCAAAATGTTTGCATCAAATGAATTGTTTTCATATTGTGTGTAGCATGGCTTACAAGTTATGGTCATAGCTCAAAAAAATATGCTGATTTCTATGGGTGAGAACTAGTCCGACTTCATTCAAGAATCGGGAACTACTAGTTGCCCATTTCTAAAACTAGGAACCAACCACCTAGTTCTAGGATGGCATTGGACCGACAGGTCTTGTTTGGTTCCCAGGCCATCCAATAGAATTAGCGAATTCACATATCTTGGCTGAAAGTTTTGGATTAATTGAATTACCAATCCATGTCGGAATTCAAATCTAATATTTTGTCCAAAATTTGCAAGAAAATTGAGAGATGATGGGGCCATAATTGTAGGCACGCTCAAAAAAAAGAAAGAGGATTTGATGGATTCTTTTCACTTACAAATTTAAGGAAAATATGAGCAAGGCGAGGGAGGTAAAATTGGTGAATCTTTGCCGGGAAAAGAAAGAAAGTAAAATAAAGAATGAAGCAAGAGACAAAAGGAGTAAGTTGGATGAATTGGTGTAGCAATATGAAAGAAACAAATATTTGCATCATCATCTAGAATGAGATTAGGGTTTAGGTTTGCACTTTACTTCCTTAAAAAATAAGAGAAATAAAAATATATAACCGGTTCGGTTCCCACCTTAGAATTGGGAACCGGATCGAAAATCACCAATTCCAATTTTATGGAATTGGGAACCGGACTGGCGCCCCCTAGAATCACTCAAAACAGGCCGTTTCGATCTAGTATGGATGGTTCCTAGTTTGGACAGTTCTATATACTCACCCCTACTAATTTCATAATCATTTTCTTGGCTCGTTTTCCCTTGCTTTACCTTTTTTTGTCTCATTCCTATCTGTTTTTGTACTCATTCCGGGTGTGCTTTTTTTGCTAATGACGATATGAAAAAGAAGAATCTCCACAAACAATAATGCTAAATCGAAAAATGATACATGAATGATAATTATTTACACTCATTCACTATAGGCGTGTTTTCGCAATAAAAATCCACCTAACTACAATTCAACCAAGGATATTTCACAAAATAGAAAAACAAACTGAACAAACTAATTAGTCGACTAAAAAAATCCTATTCAATATCCGATCATATTACTTAACGTTATTCTTTTTGCTGTAAAGAAAAAACCAACCTTTTCTGTCTTCTAGCTCTTGTACGTTTTTTGGCCAAGTAACTGTGAAAAGTATGAATAGGTCGGAAGAGAGAAAAAAATAAACCATTTACCATTTACTTAATCTAGCCAATATATACATATATATACTATATATCCTAGTGTTGGACGCACGTGAATCGGTGATATTGGGCTTTACAGATCTTCCACCAGGAGGACTTTGCCCTGGCCTCAGTCTCTGTGGACCTCCGTGTTCTGATCTTTGGCGACTTCCTTCATTTCTCAGATACTCGCATTCAACCTCCTGGCATTGACTTTGCCCTCCTTCTCTTCACCTTGAGAGGTTGTTGTCGATCTTCCTTCACCGAACCGTCCCGATAAGCACTTTTTACAGAACCGTTCTCTTACCGACCAAAAAAAAAAAAAAAAGAACGGTTCTCTTCTGTGGGCGAATACAGCTGAGAGCATCGGCCCAAAGATGGAATTCAATGGAAGTCAGGCTGTAATGATCATCCTTGCTTTGACTGTAGGAGGACTGTAAGTGCTCTAACTGGACTTCTGTTCGAGCTATTGTTGACAGATAACCCATATAAAAAGAAAAAAAGAAACTTTGCTCCTGGACATGTTTGATGCAACATTCCTATTTTTAACACTCCATCAGGTTAAAAGTCTGTAATTTTTGGTAGGGTTTGGAGACAATTCAAGAAATGGAAGAGAAGGAGGGACTCGGAATCAACCTCAAGAATGGACAATGGATCCAGAGAAGAGAATGAGGCGTTAAGGAGGGACTCAGAATCAACCTTGAGAACTGATGACGCATCTCACAAAGAGTATGATGTGTTCCTGAGTTTTCGAGGACAGGACACTCACAATGGATACACTGATTGCCTCTACCATCGCTTGAGAGATGCCGGAATCTGTGTTTACTTTGACAACGAAGAACTCCGAGTCGGTAAAGAAATTGGTGGAGAGCTTTTCAAAGCACTTGCCAAATCTCGAATCTACATACCTATCATCTCTAAGGGTTATGCCGACAGTTCATGGTGTCTCCACGAGGTTGCGTACATGGTAGAATGCACTTCAACATTAGATGGGAAGAAAGAGATACTTCTTATCTTCTACGACGTGGATCCTGACGATATTAAGCTCAAAACCAAGTTGTATAGAAAAGCCATGCCCAAGCACAAGAAGAAATTTGGCTTTGATGCATTGAAGTGGCGGGAAAATGCCCTTGTTGAGGTTTCACATATAAAGGGATGGGATCTTAATCTAACATCGTCGATTGTCGGTCGTTGGCGGCCCCCGCCCACCGACCGCCGGTCGCTGGTCTTCGGCCGCCGCCCCTGGTCACCGTCCGCACCCTGTCGTCCCCGGTCGCCGCCCCCGCCCACTGGTCGCCGCCAGTCGCCACCGATTGCCGGTCGCCGCCGCCGGTCGTCGGTCGTTGCCATCGCTGGTCACCGCCACTACCCGCCGGTCGCCAACCCCTGCCGCCTGCCAGTTGTCGGCTGTAGGGTGAAGGACGACGGTGACAGGTCAACGACTGGCAGTCAACCGGTGGCGAGCGGGTGGGGGCGGCCGGCGATAGGTGGCGGTCGACCGGCGGCGGTGGCAGCTAGCGACCGGCGACCGGGGGCGACGGGGGCAACCGACGACCGGGGGCGGTGGGGGCGGTCGATGACCGCCGGTGGCGATGGGGGCGGTTGACGACCGCCGGTGGCGGTGGGCGACTAACGGTGGTGGCGGTAGGTGGCGAGCATTGGTGGGTGAGTGGCGGCGTGCTATAAGCGGTGATTAGTTCCCAAGAAATAGTTTCTAGAAATTGTTCCTAGAATAAGAAGTTACTTTTTTCCACTTCTCATTTCTACTCCAAATCTATTCCCAGGAACAACTTTCTATTCTCGGGAATAGAAAAATCAGTTGGCGTTACCAAACGCATTTTTGTTCTTTTTCAATTCTAGGGAACAAAAGAACAAAAAAATAGAGAAACAGAAACGTTACCAAACAAAGCCTATGTTAACAAAAGTTCAAATTGTTGGTAGGTGAAGGCAAATATCTTTAAGGGGTTTTTTGTCTTTTCAATTAATTTTGCTTTTAGGTTGAAAGCTACATATTATATCAGTGATAGTTAGATGCGCTAGTCATAAAAGGGGTTGAAAAAGAAAATAGAGAGGAGAGAAAAAGAAAGAAGAAAAAGGAAGTTTTTCTTTACGAGAGTTCTTAATTTCTTTGCGCCCTAATCTTGAGAAAAGATCATCATTGTATTTCTACTTTCTTCAAAGTTTAGTGGATTTGTAAAGTGCTTCTATGTAGAAATGTAACACATGTTTGGGTAAACATTGATAATAATGTTCTTGTGTGCTCTTCAATATTAGTATATCTTGCCTGGGTGGTTTGTTTACTTTTGTTATCTTTCATGAATTGGTGTGTGACTCCTAACAGCTAGTATCAGAGCTAGGGTTGGCTAATCAAGAACATTGAGGGTTTTTGGGTAATATTTAATTGATATCAAATGGTATGGCAGAAGATAAAATCAAAATTGATTAGTTCGATGGATGGGATTTCGGATGGTGGAAACTCCAAATTGAGAACTATCTTTATTAGAAAGATCTCTATGCTCCACTTGAGGTTGCAAACCCGAAATCATGAAAGTGGATCCAATAGTAGAATCGGAATGGAAAATTGCTTCAAAAAATATAGGGTACCATATTGCCAAAGCAAAAACTACAAAAGAAGTCATGGATAAAAGTTTCACGCAGGTCACATGTCAATTGGAATTTGTAGGCATAAATCTGGATATGAAGCTCCAAACTTTATGATTTTTATGTTCCCTTCCAGAAAGCTATAACACCATATTGTAGGGAATTTCAAGTAGCATGAAAGATGATTTAACTCTAGATGATGCTATGAGCAGTATCATAAATGAAGAAATGTGAAGGAAAGTCTTGGGTGGATATAATTTTTCAGCATCTACATCTTCAAAAATAAAGGCAAAGGAAATTCAGTAGGTGTGGCAAGTCACAATCAAGGAGAAAGAGATCGGTTGCAAAAGATGAATGCTAGTTTCGTCACCAAACCGAACACTAAAGATTTCAGTTTGAAGCCTACAAAAAGAAGCAGTAGGATGAGAATCAAGAAGCTAAGTGGTTAGTGATGAACCTTTACTAGAGAACTTGTGTTTGTTTGCAAGGTTTGAAATGATGACAAATAAGTGATTTATTGACTGTGGTGCTTCTTTTCATTGCACCTCATAAAGAGACACATTATTGATTATGCAAGTGGTTGTGGGAAATAGCCACATGTGTCCAATTTTTGGAAGAGGAATTGTGAATGTAAACATCTCAGATGGAGGATGTCTAGCTTTGCATGAAATCAGACATATTCCATAGTTGAAGAAAAATCCAATCTTAACTAGTAAATTTAACTAAGAAGGTTTTATTTTTCTAACTATTTTTTTCAATTATTTTTATTTATTAATTTGATAAAAAAAAAAATTAGCTAGGACTTTGGCCCTATCTGCATGTGAAGCCCAGTTTCAGCTCACGAGGACATGGGCTGAGTTCTTAGACTTGGTCCACCTACAAGGCCAATTTTGAGTTACACAAATGGGCTTCTTCTCTTCTTTTTTTCAATTTTTGTTCTACATCTTTGCAGAGCATCACCCTACACCTGAAACTAATCATCTGCATCCCATCTAGTCCCTTATCACTAGGTCGCATGCCCAGTGCCACACAAATGGGCTTTTTGGCTAGGCCTTTTTCAGTTAAAACTTTACTAGCACTATCTCAAATTTGACATTACCAAGCCCATTATCAATCATATCTACTCCAATCCCACACAATCTCAATTATCTATTCCCATGCATTCATTCATTCCCAGCAACCAAGAAACTCAATTCCATTAACAAGTTCCAATGGTTCACTCGGTCATTCAATGCAACTCATGGTGGATTTACTTGCTTCATATATTTATCCATATACAACAAAGAAAATAATAAAGTGAACCATAGTCGAATACACAATGCATAGATGGAATGAGACTAAAACAAATCAAGCTTGGTCTATGGAAATCTCATGGCTAAATAAGAAACAATCCAAAGGAGTGATACCATGTGAATTATGAACACAAATCAACCATTAACAACAACTGAGTGCACATATAGAATCAATTTGATGGACTTAATTGAACAAAAATCACAAATCTCACAACCAATGCAAGCAATTATGCATTATCAATAGTTTGATTTCACTTTGTTCTCGATAATAGGATGATTATAGGTTTTTTTTCATATCAGAAAATTGCAACTATTCATGTTTGAACAAAGCCCATGTGCTTGGCCCGAATTACAAACATGCACATCATTAACAAATGAAACAAGGTGAAGAGTGCTCATGGAGTCACAAGCAGGGATAAAAGAAACCAAATACGAACTCAGAGTCAACGTCAATACACATAAATCGCTAAAAACCATATCTATATAACCCAAAATGCCATATCCGATCTATTGAATCGTAGATTGAGGTTTGATAAGCCGAGCTACTGGGCTCTGTTGAATTAAATCGGACTGCAAGGGCAAGGACTTCGGTGATGGGCCGAATTAGTCCAAATCGAGACTATGTTTTATTTGTTTTTTATGTACTAGTCTATTTCATTATGTATTCTATCATATATATTTTCTTGGTCTTCTTAAAAAAAATTATTTTTATTTTTCTTACTGTTTTACAAAATTAGATGTTCGATTTGTTGGCAAAAATTTAGATGTCTACATATGTGATTCGAGAGGCTCAAGTTTAGGCTACCATAGTATAAAATGGACTAAGCTCGAACTTGGTAAATGCTTGATTTAATAGGCTTCTCTAAACTTCATTAATCTTTCATATGTCAACGTTGTTGGGACATCGCATGTTACACATGATGATGTGAGAAGTGTAATCCAACCTGTGCATTTAATCTCCTCACACATCTGTTAACGGCTCAGAACAGAATTGTTTTCTTTTCCTTAATAAATATTGTTTTGATAGTTCAATCGCATCACTAATCACTTGACTACATGCATGATTAGTGATTTATTAAGGCCTGCTTTGCTCTTGGAGAATTCTCAATTAAACCTGAGAACGGTTTATTTAAATTGACGAAACCCTTTGCTTTCATGGAAAATAAAGCTCATTTCTAACAAAAGAGAGAGAAAACTGGGTTGAACTAGATTCGTGAGGAAAAAAAACAAAAAAAGAGGAACTTGCTTCGTGACTTCGACCTTGACTCAGTAAAGTTCCGAGAACTCACTTCACCGACCAGAGTGCGTTGTTGACTGACAACAAAGGACCGAAGTCAAGTCAACTTTTGATTAAGACGAGCCGGGGAAGGAAATTCACGTGTTCATATGGACATTGGTTTTTGGTCGTCTCTCGGACAAGTCTTCGGTGCTAATAAAAATTGATAGGACACAGACATATTGCTAAAACATCTTGGTGATATCCAATCACCGATGACTTCCATGCGCAAGAAATAGCGTGGACTGCCAAGTCTTATTTTTTGTTTATAAAAGTAAGAATTTATATACTTAAAAAATATTATAGGTGGACCAAGTCATATTAAGCGCCATGAAACATATCTCACCTCTTCTTTGTACTATCTACATGTAATAATCGGAATCTAACATTTTTTTCAATAATCACCCAAGACAATAAACTGTGGTAGCTAATACTTGGACAATACCAAAAAATTCTTGTCCCATGTGAACAAGTTGTAAAACTTCGATATGTGAAGGTGAAAATCGAAGTCAATTGCCTTGATTAAATAAGCTGTAATACTTAAAAACTATAGTAATTTTGATTTCTTTTGACAATAATTTGTTAGGATAATCAAGGGTGAAAAGCAATTATTAAGATCGAAAGGTAATAAAATCTACATCATACAATTGATCAAGTAATCGTATGCAAAAGAGTATGTCTGAGGCAATCTCTATTCATCATTCATGGCATCGATTTCAAAAGAGATCATCTCGTCTATTTTCAAAGACGAAGTTATCATGAAAAAAATATATCATGATTGTGAATGGGGCCCTAAGAGAAAATTATTGCCCGACAGGTATTGAGTCATGACTATCCGCGCTTAGCAAATGCATGGAAGATTCCCAAACAAACACAGTAAATAATTCCTAGTACTTTCCAAACCCACTTTTGTCTTTTCCCCTTTTTTGTCCACCATTCATGGCGTGAATTTCAAAAGAGATAGTCTCGTCTATTTTCAAAGACGAAGTTATCATGAAAAAAATATATCATGATTGTGAATGGGGCCCTAAGAGAAAATTATTGCCCGATAGGTATTGAGTCATGACCATCCGCGTTTAGCAAATGCATGGAAGATTCCCAAACAAATGCAGTAAATAATTCCTAGTACTTTCCAAACCCACTTTTGTCTTTTCCCCTTTTTTGTCCACCATTCATGGCGTGAATTTCAAAGGAGATCATCTCATCTATTTTCAAAGATGAAGTTATCATGAAAAAAATATATCATGATTGTGAATGGGGCCTAAGAGAAAATTATTGCCCGATAAGTATTGACTCATGACCATCCGCGCTTAGCTGTTCTCAGCCAAATGCATGGAAGATTCCGAAACAAACAGTAAATAATTTCTAGTACTTTCCAAACCCACTTTTGTCTTTTCCCCTTTTTGTCCACCACCTAGATCTGATTTTGAGGAGTCCAGATCCTTTCTCTCTCTTGACTAGGACCTGCTGACGTGTCTACATTTCCCGTTCAACAATCGCACTATAATTATATAATCTATTTTTAACGCGCTCAACAAGCCACTGATGTTCATGTTTTAAGTTAATAGTCAGTCGAAAAACCAATAAGTATTTTTCTCCGTACTAAAGTATTTCTCATAGTCTTTGGCTGATCTCCTGCAAGCTTTCTTTTCTCCTGTTGTAGTTGTGCTCCGATTTTAGATCAAATTTCCATCAAACTATGCTACATGCACAAACGATGAAAGTTCAATTGTATAGCTCCAAAGTCGAAGAATTATAAAGAAAAATGCCGGCGGTGGTAACATATATGGCAAAATATTCCAAAAAGCATAGACAAATAAGTATGGTGACGCATGCATTGACAAAACATTCTTAAACATGTTCACAGTTGAGTTGATCTTGCTTTGTTCAAAATGTTTGAACCAATGAATTGTTATCAATGGCTTACAAGCTCCGAGTTACAACTCTAAGAGAGTATGCTAAATTCGTTTCTTTCTCTTGGCTCAGTTTTACCTGTATTCACTATGCTTACTTCATTTAACAAAATAATTGTTCCTGTAGATTTCCTATATGGATATTGAATGTTGTAGGTAGTTTTATATGCATGTCTAACAATATGGAGAGAGTTTCAAGCATCTGATTTTGATATGACCACTTGAATTGGAAAAGCTTTGATAACACTTATTGAGTGTAGCATTGACGAGCGCAAAAATGAAAAAAATTGATTTTATTTCTCAAGAGAGCAAAGTACTCACAGATCAACTCTCTTAATCCTCACACATCAAATTCATGACGTGCACAAATCTAATTCACTCATTCTATACCTACAAGACACACTCATAAGAGCTCTCCAATGAACACAAGTACTCCCTCTCTCATTTTCGCAAATTTAAGGTAACTTGCTTCTTTGTGCTCCATCGAAATCTAATTGAAATAGACTCTATCTATACTAGTTTGGAGCCATATAACTTCATGTAGAGGTAACTTCGTTGGGGAGGTTCAAGCTCACTTCTTCTAGAGTTCGAAACAAGTGCAGATTTAATTGTAAACTATTCATTTAACTTCTTTGAGAGGTTAGAAACCAACTTCTGAAAGAAGTTAAAAATTGAATTCATCGGGACATTATATAGAGCACAGAGAGGTGAGTGACAATGCGGCTACAGGTTATAGTGTGAGATTTTGAATTGGTTATTTCATAATAATTAATTTTTCCCTAAAACATTTTCAATTGGTTATTTATGTATATGTTCTATCAATGATTGCCTACATTACTAATTTTATATTATGATTCACTTACTTCGATTTCAAATTTTAAAATATTTTCTATTTGAAATCCAATTCCAAAGGGTGAGAACTAGCATGTTTAATCGGGCTCTTGATTTCGAGATGGGAACCGATTCCCCCTAACATGATCTGGTCATAGTGGACTTTAATTATAAATTAAGAAAGTATTGTTCTTAATAGACAACTTTTATGAGAATCAGGAAGAAATGCATTTATATTAGAAAGTTTTTGTACAAAGTAGCAATAAAGAAAATTGTCTTGGCGTAAATGACTAGAAATATTTGTTTGCATTAACGAAGAAGCAATATTCTTGCTAAAAACCTCTATATCTTGTCCTTAATGTAAGAATTAGGCTATATTAATTTTGATCGCATGTGTCTTGTAGATATTAGTAAATCTATTTATTGCAAAGGCCTAAACATACCAAGAAATACAAGCTAGACTAATGTGCAGCAAAAGCAAAATGGGAAAATTGCCAGAAAAGTCAGATATTAGTTCAATCATAAACCTTTTGATTTAGCCAATTTAATCATAAATCTCATGACAATTTGCTAATAATTAACTAGAAATTGTTGATATGAACGCTGATTGTGCCACGTAGAATGACCGGTGCTAATATGGACATTTTTTGACAATGATTAAGGATAGGGGACCCACCCAATTTGATTGGAAATTTAAAGAAGTTGAAAGGAAAGTAAGATGGACTCCTCATCAGCAATGAGAAAGTTAGGTGATGCTATTGGACAGCTGAAGATACTTTGAGGAGGAACATGCAGTGCATATGGGCTTGACTAAGAGCCCTTATTTAAATACTAATCATTGCTAATTGCATCATGTAATAAAAAACATATAAAGGTTCAGCATCCAAACATTAGTTGGTCTGCCACGCCGAACCTCGCACCTCCCCCGGGTAATCACTAACTTGGAGCAAGAGCTTTGCCTAACCTTCTTTTGTTTCTTCCGCATTTCTTTATAAGATTAATATCACGAAAAACTCTAAATTTATATACCTGTGATAATTATACCCCAAATTGGTACAATAGTGACAAGTTTATTATTTATTAGTTTCTGTTAAATTTTACCGTCAAATTATTGAGTTGAATGCTACGTGGCAGCTAAATAGTAGAGAGATCCTCAACCGACACGAAGGAATTTTGAATAGTGTGACCAATTTTTAACATTTAAATACCCAACTACACAGATTAATTTAATTGTTCTTTCAGACCTCAATGCTTTGACCAATAACCATGTGATCGCTAAAGCTTCGACTTCAGTGGTTTGCATATTTTAGTACCGAACCTACTCTCAAGATTTTGTTTCGCTTTTTCATCTATATTAGGTAAGGAAAAATGTAATTGTGATCAGGTGAGACCTCTTTGATTTATATAGTAATATAGATGAAATTATCCATTTCATCCTTACACTTCTAATATGACGTATGTTTTATTCACGATTTTGAGTTGATCAAAATGGAAAGGGTGTGACTTCTTCTTCTTCTTCTCTCTCTCTTAATTCTTGCCTGCTGAAAAGTTAAAAACTAGCCCAAACCCGTTCATGGTGGCTTAAAAAGCTAAGTTCAACCTCTTCACTTTCTTGCCAAAAACTGAAGTATCTTTGTAAATATTAAAAAGAGATGAAAGATTATATTAGAATCTACGGGTCAATATCTGTTATAACGTGAAAGTTTCGGGTTCCAAGATTGAAAAAAATGACAGTGTGCATCGCAAAAAAATAAAAGTCAATCTGGAGTTGCCAATTGGTTGTCCGGAAAAAGCAACATCCATTGTCCAACCCACATCAATTACCTTTTCTCCATCTTCTAGCTCTTATAATTCTTTTTGAGGCCAAGTCACAGTGAAAAGCATGAATAGGTCGGAAGAATAAAAAACTTAACCATTTACTATTTACTTAAAGGAAGAAAAAAGTCACGTTCTTTTAAATTCGAGATAATCTAGCCAATGTCCCTTTGAACCCATTAAAACGTGCACTATTCTGTTAAATTTCTCCCGAACTTTCAATTTTGCCCCTTCCTGTTTTCTTGTTTTATTTGTTTACGGGAATTTTCCCGTTTTTAATCTTCGACTCTCTGTTGTTTAACTCTTCTAGTGGAAGACCTCGTGCGTCGCACACCACCTGGTGATATTTGGCTATAATTCTTCCCACAGGAGGGCTTTGCCCTTGCCCTCCATTGTTGACTCCTCTCTGTTTCCGTCCGCGTCCTTGTCTTCACCTTGAGAAGTTATAGTCAATCTTCCTTCGCCGAACGGTCCCAATTAGCTCTCTTTGCAGAACGCTTCTCTTCTTTTGGTGAAAACTGCTGAAAGGATCGGCCTCCAGATGGGATCCGATGGAGTTCAGGCTCTAATCACCATCCTCGCTTTGGCTGTAGCGAGAGTGTAAGTGCTTCCACTTCTTTTCGACCTCCTCTTGACAGATAATGTACAATAAGATAAAACTTGGCTCCCATACATGCCAATTCACATTGCTTATATTATGTCTTGATTAGGTTGGAAGTCTGTAATTTTTGTCCCACGAACTCAAGGAGAATTGGGGACTCAAAGTCAAGCTCGAGAACGGACGATGGGTCTGGAGAAGAGGAGGCGGGGTTAAGGAAGGACTCGGAGTCTACCTTGGGAACCAACAATATTTCTTGCGAAGAGTATGATGTGTTCCTGAGTTTTCGTGGGCCGGATACTCGCAATGGATTTACCAATCGTCTCTACCTTGGTTTGAGAGATGCTGGAATCCGCGTTTTCTTGGACGATGAGGAACTCCAAGTCGGTAAAGAAATTGGTGGAGAGCTCTCGAAAGCACAAGACAACTCTCAAATCTACATACCTGTCTTCTCTAAGGGTTACGCTAATAGTTCGTGGTGTCTCCGTGAGGTTGCACACATGGTAAAATGTACCTCAAATTCAGATGGCAAGAAAGAGATACTTCCCATCTTTTACAATTTGCATCCTGACGATGTTAAGCTCAAAACTAAGTTGTACAAAGGAGCCATGACCAAGCACACGGAGAAATTTGGCTCTGATGAATTGAAGCGGTGGGAAAATGCCCTTGTTGAGGTTGCACGGATAAAGGGGTGGGTTCTTAAAGGCAAAGGGTAAATTTCCTCGACCTTTCATGGTTTCGCACAGTATTTACATATCATTGAGTTTTTTTTTTTTTTGTTAAAAAACATATCATTGAGTTTGTCCCTCAAAATTCCCAAAATTAAATCATTGGACATTTTATTTAAGATTTGCAGTAGAATTAATAAAGCTAGACCTAAACAACCGAGAACCCACAATAGAAAATAGAAAATGGCTGATTTCTTTAAACTACAACAAATCGGGTGAAACTCAATCCGGACAATTCATGTCGGGTTAAGCCAATATGAACTAACAGGTAAGACCAACTTTTTACTTAATCATGTTTCTCACTTAATCAACTATTTTACTTAACCATATTACCACAATAAGTGTAGCAGAAATCATGCGATTTTCTGTATTTTTCACCTCCTGTGGTAATGATAAATTTTGTACAATAATAAACTCGTGAGAAATTGTTGAATTAATAGGAGTATTGTGATTTGAAAATGATACCAAGACATGATTAGAAATTTTTCTAAAAAGAGTGAATAATTAACTGTACAAAAGTGCACATGAGATGCATCTATGCAAAGAAGGGGGACGTTTAACAGATCTTACAAAATTATCTTATTATGAAATATTAGAATAAATAATTTAACGAAAAGAAATTTTGGCATAGTATGAAGAAATTGAACACATATACGTGAAAAGAGAAAAATATTTTCAAGATTTATGCGGAAGGGGTAATGTTAACTCAAAACCAATGTCTACGGACAAGTGGCTCCATGCACAAGAAGAAGCTTGGCCCTGATGAATCGAAGCGGTGGAAGAAGGCTCTTGTAGAGCGGAATTTTCCTGCACTTTTTCCTTGGAAGAAACCTTGTGTCCAAATTTTCAAACATACATCAATAGGGCATTACACTAGAAGTTAATGGAATCCTGACTGAGATCGTGCTCGGGGAACTACGAAAGGTAACGAGTGAGTGAAATTCTTTTCTTAAACACGCAGAAAACTGTCAAACCCAACCTGTACCCGAAAATTCCCAGTTCAACTGATTATAATTTTTTATTTTCATTTGTTTGATTAGTTGCAATAGCTGAGTTATGTAATTACATGTTCCCTAGAGTCCTGGAGTCTATCATATCTTCGACTGAAACAGAATTTTCATGCTTTGTTGCAGCCAACAAGAACAAATTGAATCGATTGTTGAAGAGGTTTCACGTAAGCTTAATACAAGACACCGGATTGTGACTGAACATTTGGTTGAAGATACTGCTCAGTTGGAAGCCATAATGAAATTGTTGGATGTTGGCTCTAGTGGTGTCCGTTTTGTCGGTATCCATGGCATGGGTGGTGTTGGAAAAACAACTCTTGCCAAAGTCATGTTCAACAAACTATCTATTCACTTCGAACGCAGTGGTTTCCTTGAAGACGTTCGAGCATCATCACAACCTCATGGTGGTCTTTTAGAATTGCAAAAAAAGCTTTTATCAAATTTGGCTGGTGATGCGGTAGCTAACCAAATTAAAGATGTTGATGGTGGGGTCAGGATGATTAAAAAAGCATTAGTTAACAAGAAAGTACTCATTGTTCTTGATGATATAGACAAGAAAGAGCAACTTGAAAAACTAGCTGCAAAACTCGATTGGTTTCGCTCTGGTAGCAGAATCATTATCACAACTAGGGACGAAAGCATTCTGATGACTCAAGTGGGCGCATCCAATCAAAGGTTCCTCAACCAACCCGAAGAAATTTTGCGTTATGAAGTTCATGAGATGAGGTTTGACTTAGCACTTCATCTTTTTTACAAGCATGCATTCAAAAGTGACTCTGATGTAGAAGAATATGACGGTCTTTCAAGAGAAATTGTTCGTACAGTGGGCATGCTTCCTTTGGCCGTTGTGGTGATAGGGTCAAATCTTTTTGATTGGGGCAAAGATTTGGGGCATTTGGATAAAAGAGAAGTATGGGATGAGACGCTAAGGAAGTTAAAGGAAGGTCCATTTGAGGATGTCCGAGATACATTAATGATTAGTTATGAACGATTAGAGGATAAGCACCAAGAAGTATTTCTCGATATTGCCTGCTTTTTCATCAATGCTGACAAAACATATCCAGTTATCATGTGGAAGGATTTGGGATTCTTTCCTAGCATTGCAATGAGGGTTCTCTCTCAAAGGTCCTTGATCAAAATTAGAGATGATAATAGGTTTTGGATGCATGACCAAGTTCGAGACTTTGGAAGGTACATAGTTCTTCAAGTATATCCTCGCAAGTTTTGTAGGGTTTGGATTCATGAGGATGCCTTGAAACTACTGGGAGGGAAAAAGGTAAACAAGAACTGCATATGTTTGAAAAAATTGAGTGCGAGAAATTCTTTGAACTTTTAATTCTCATTTAATGCATCCAATAGATACCTTTGTTTAACATTGCTTTTATCTTGTTGGGGCTATATCTCTCAATCAAACCTTTAGGTCAAAGGTCTCTAAATTTGTAGAGAGAACCAAAAGAGATATCCTGATAGTTGGCTTTATTTTTTAGTTTCCAGGATGTAGAAAGTAGTTCCTTTGAAGTATTGTAAAATACAAAAAGCAATTTCATTGTTATCTAGGTAAGATGAAAAGAAAACTTGCTTTATCAAGAACTTCAATCTCGAAAAGAAGTTTATGTAGGAGAGGAGGAAACAACTCCTTGTTGACAAAAAGAATGTACTATAGTTCTTAAAAGAGTATGTGGTAGGCTCAACCATCAGAGAAATAGTACACTTGTTATATTTCATGAAAAGTAGAAATTGGAAATGATATCTTCAGTAAGAAATGGGAACCTGAAAATTAGTTTATGTAGAAGAGGAAGAAACAACTACTTGTTAGGAAAAGGAGTAAGCCATAGTTCTTGAAAGCATAAGTTGCATGCTCAACCATTAGAGAAATTGTTTGATAGGGTTTAATGTGCTCTCTCTGTTGTAGCTTTGTAAACTGTATGATGTTGCACGCTCAATTGAGTCTTTAATATGCAGAGAAGTGAAGATGTTGAAGCACTAAGCCTAACTTCTGAAGGTTGTAGCCACAGCATTGCATCTAAAGAATTAGTTGCTCTACCAAATCTAAGGTTCCTTCGAGTGAAAGATATTGATCTTTTAGGCAATTTCAAAAATATTCTTTCAGAGCTAAGATGGTTTTCTTGGGAAATTATGCATAAGGAATTTCATGTGGAGAGTCTTCATTTTCCTAGTTTGATTGTTCTAGACCTTTCAAGGAGCAATATCGAAGATGACTGGAGTGGGTGGGGACAAATCCAGGTGCGAAATGCCTTGCTCTTTTCACCTTCCATCTTCATGAATCATTCAATTGCATAGTACATGTAGGTGGTGTCATCCTCTGATCTAAAATATTTTGTGCTATTTTAATGTCTAGAATAGACTACAAGCAACTAAACATATCTGTAAAAAAAGGAGAGGATGCTATAGAATCACATGGTATCAACATACATCTCAATAAATGATATTAGGAGCATAATATAATTGTTGTTTTATATTTCATCCATTCACTACTGACTGCTTTAGTAATCAAACAATGGATAAATATGACATGCGTAAAATCCATACTAGCAAATGTTGTTAGCTTTCCTTCCCGATCCTTTGTGTTGTCCAAGCATCCATCGTGGCATTGATCTGAGGAATTCAAGATTTACCTACTTTGGAGTTTGGACTTTGGATGCCTTATGGCTTGTAGCCGCATTTCTAATAGCTAATTTTTAAAATATGAACTTGTTTGACAACGGATCTTATATGATCTTTATGTTTATGCGGTCTATCTTTACTCATTAGTTTAAACTTTAGACTTTCTAATATGGTATTAGATCTATCGCCACCCCTTCTGCATATGTACGTCCAACCCCATGTTTTGTGGTCAAATTCCATAGATCTCTTCTAGACCTTTTTAAAGAAGGGAGCAGACTTTGGGGCTCCTACGGTACAATCTTGTACTGTACATTTTTTTTACTATGACCCGTTTAAAACTTGATCACGACAAAATATTGTAACAATGTATATTTATTTCACAATGCTTTACAATAGACTTAAAATATAGTTTCATGTGTGACGTTTTTAAACCATGGAAGATTTAAACTTCAAGTGCTATGTGCAAGCAGGTTTCTATAAATTCATTGCGGGAATCGAAATTTATTTGTACATTGTAAATTTGAAATATTGTTGATGAAAAAGAAGTGAGTGGCAAATTTTTGTTCAATAAATTATCAACAAACTAACAATGTTACCATCATCAAACTTCATACCAGATTACCAATTTTGTTGGATATTACATAGTAGATAACGATTTGCATAAATACTTTGTAAGCCGCAAAATCACACCCCAAGATTTGCATATCTGGAAACTAGGATAAATGGATTTATGCACCTGATTTAAAATCTATTGTTCTTGATGCGGAATAGCGACAATCCAAAACTTAAGTGCTTCTCTTTTGTCATCCTTTGTATCACTGGCTCATTGACACTACCCTTCATGTGTTATGTTTTGTAACTACTCCTTATGTGAAGTTATTTGTGCATTAGAGTTAGAAAGAGACTTAAGTACTTTTTATAGGGTTTCTTGTCACAAGCCGGGCTTTACTCGGCCCCACAAGCTAACCCTATATTAGACAAGTTAAGAATCTTTATATCTTACTTTATTAGACAAAGCCCATAAAATGATAAATTACTATTTTTTATAAGTAATATGGTCCACATAAAAATAAAAATAAAAACTTACATTCTTTTACTTGGGCTACTGTACTGTAGATGTGCATCTTTATGTTGGTCTAGAGATTATTATGTGCATCTTTATGTTGGTCTAGAGATTATTCTTAATAGTCAATCCAATCCCACAAATTCTCAAATACCGAATCATGACGCTAAATTGCACACATAGCCTTTTATGGTTATGGGTGCTTTTAACTCTATTGATATTTGATTCAATCTAATAATACAACAAATTGATAATACCTCATAGAGGGTGATACCTTATTTGTCATTCCCTTTGTTAGTCCATATTAATCTTATCAAGTGTCACAAAACCTGACATAGAGAATATCCTTATGATTTCAATTAACCTACATATGTCTTATCCTTATAGTTAACTTTACTTCATGTGTAACAAGACAATAATTGAATGCCCCTAACATTTATTCAAGGTTTACACAATACTTTGAGATTTTCACTAGATATATGTATTCAAAATGTAACTGTACATTAATAAGCATTTTATTGAATGCAAAAAAGTTGATGCATATCAAAATGTTACTAAATGTAAGATGTAACAAACATATATAAACTTTATTAGAGCAAAAATAAAACATCTCTCAATAAACAATAGCACATCAAGATACTCTTAAGCCCATGCTAATGACATGTTGTTCAAACACAAAGGTGGAGACCTTTAGTTGGTGGATCTATAACTATATCATCTGTGAAAATATGTTCTACTACAATGTCACCATTCTGAATTGTTTCCTTTGTGGTCAAAGGAAACAATTTAGAAAACTATAGCACAATAATAAAGGAAAAATGGATTTAAGCACCTAATTTATAATCTATAATTTTTTTTATGCAAAATTACGATGATCCATAATCCAAGTGCTTTTCCTCTACCACTAGCTCAATAAGACTGCCTCTCATGTGTTAAGTTTGGTAATTGCTCCTTATATGAGGTTATATGTGCATCAAAATTAGAGGAGAGACTTGAGTATTATTTATAGAGTTTTTAGTCATAAGCCCCATCATCACCAAGCCGAGCTTTACTTGGCCCACATAAGCCAGCTCTATATTAGACTAATTAAGATTTTTTATATCTTACCTTATCAGACCAAGCTTGTAAAATAGTAAATCACAATATCAATAAATGTAGCTCATATCAGAAAAACTCTCACATACTTTACTAATATTTTCATTTAACTATAATAATATACAAACAAAATACTATTTACCATGGTAAATGGTTAGTAGATTATGCCACTGCTTCAATTTTACCGAGCTTTATTTTCAGTAGCATACAACCATAATAATTGATTTATCGAGTCAAAATACGCTTGTAGACTGCAAACTGTTGTTTGCTTTGACAAGCAAGCGCATTTTTTAGCTGGTAGACTATGAATTGCTGACATACTTTACTAGTAGTGTTGATTAACAATTGTAACAATGAACAAAAAAAAAACCATTCTTTTACTATAAAATCTTAGTAGATTATTAGATATATTTTGATTTTACAAGTACAAACTCTTGTCAGTAAAAGACTAAACATATAATAGATTTACCGAGCTTTCCCTAGTAGATTATGAACAACTTTTTTTTTTTTTTTTTTTTACATACGAGCAAGTTTTTCCATTTGTAGAGTATGAATTAATTGCTTTTGTACTTTACTAGTTGTATTAGTTACCAGTGATATTTTGCAAACTAATTGTTTAATCACTATAAGTTTCTAGTAGCTTATGAATTCACCACTAACTTACTATTTCAACTCTAAGATTTAGTTATGAGCAGTAATTATGTAAATTACATTGATGGTATATTGTTTACCATGAATGGAAGATTATTCCTTTTTCGGAGGTGTTAGAAGCCACCTAGTTGCGCCATTTGCAAGTAAATGAGGGGGTATATTGAATTATAAAAGATGAGAATAATTACTTACATTAAAAAATCTAAAATGACCGGTGTGTTTCATGCTTTTTAATTCAACATTTTCTTGTCTTGCAGGTGACAAAAAAATTAAAAGTTCTAGATTTAACTGATTGCACAAGATTGAGGAGGACACCTGACCTCTCTAACTTCACATCCTTGGACACATTAATACTTGTTCGGTGTACCAACTTAATCGCAATTCACCCATCCATCTCTAAGCTTCAACTCCTAGAGACTTTGAATATCAAAGGGTGTAATTCTCTAGGGGAGTTACCTGAAGAAGTTTGTTCTCTACAATCTTTGAAGCAGATCATCATGCCCCAAAATTTTCAACCCTTGAAGCTTCCAGAGAGATTTGGCGATTTGAAATCTTTGTCGAGTTTTAGATTAAACAAGAACCCTAACATCCGCCAACTTCCAGACTCAATTGGAGGGGCAACGAATCTTACACACTTAACTTTACGCGGGTGCGTGGGGATAAAGGAACTTCCAAGCTCAATTGGGGACTTAAAAATGTTGGCAGAGTTGGATGTCTCAACGTCAGGCATAGTTGCACTACCCAATTCTATCGGAAATTTAAAGAAACTAAGGGTGTTGAGTTTATGTAGAACGAAAATAAAGGAAATTCCTCATACTATTGGAGGATTGGAGATGCTTGAAGGTTTATATGCCAATAAATCCTGGGATTTGATAGATAAAAACATGGAGGAAATTGGGAAGCTTTCTCATTTGAAGACATTGAACTTAGCATTTACCAATGTTTCTAGGCTGCCTCCCGAGATAAGTCATCTCCCTCTCCAAGACCTTAGAGTGGGTTCGATTGAGCTTCAACAAGTGCCGGCACTTCCATCAAGTTTGAAAGTCCTTGCGGTTCAAGCTATGGACTTCTCTCTTGTCCCTCACCCCTCAAGCATCCATGATTTAGAACATCTGGAATTACATAGATTCAGCAATTTGAGAAGTAGATATCACTCTACTAGGCAGGACTATGACTCAAAACTTAAAGCAGCTTTGATGAGGGGGCAACCGTGCTATTGGCTTCCATCTAATTTGTTGACCCTAAAACTCAAAAGTATTAGTCCACTGCCACATTTTTCCAACTTATCAATTTTGACAGTTCTACATGTAATTGAATGTCCAATATCACACTTGCCTCTCACTCAACGTCTAACACATCTGAGGGAACTGAACATAATAAGGTGTGAATCCCTTGAGGAAATACCTGGTCTGTCACTCTTGAGGAGTCTGGAGCGCTTAGAACTGAAGGGCTTGAACAGACTAGTTGAGATTCAAGGTTTGTCGGAACTAGAATCTTTGCAATGCCTCCTTCTTTCCTGTTGTGATTTAATAGGACAGTTACCCAATCTATCCAAGTTGGGTAAGCTAAAACATCTAGAGCTAGAAGCTTGTCCAAATTTAAGACCCATTGAGGGTATTGAGGGCTTAGAAAGCTGGGTATTGGATAGCCATGGCCACACTATCCTAGAACGATTGTTGAATATCTCAAGATCGACTTGGCTTTCCCACAGATTACCCATGTTCGATGTGTTCCTAAGTTATAAGGGACCAGACACTCATCATAGCATCGTCGATTATCTTCACGATGGGATGTGGCATGAACAAATTCCTGTTTATAGTGATAACGATGACTTCAGATCTGGTGAAGGGATTGGGGAAGAGATTTTACAAGCACTCGTTAACTCCAACATATACATACCCGTCTTCTCTAGAAGCTACGCTTCCAGTTATTGGTGTCTCCGCAAACTTAGTCGCATGGTAAAATGCACAACAGAATCAAAGGGGATAAGAAGAATTCTCCCCATTTTCTATGATGTGGAGATTGATGATGTTAAACTCAAAACTGATTTATACAAAAGCGACCTAGACAAGCACTTGACGAATTTCGACCACAACGAAGTGAGGTCATGGAAAGAGGCCCTAATTGGGGTCGCAACAATGAGGGGTTTCGTCTTGAAAAACAACAGGTAATTCTGCTACTTCACCACTAAATCATGAGGTAAATAAGTCATTCCATTAAACTTTCCCAACACAGGAGTTTCAAAGTTACTACAATGCAACCCTTTTGCATACAACTAGTTGTCCATTCAAGCAAATTCAATCCTATAGAATAAGAAGCGAATCCTTCTAATTTGTAATATCTGAAGGAACTTTGTGGTTAAGCAGAACAAAATTGCATACTGGTGTAGCATAACATATATATTTTTCTTTTGTTTTGTTGTTTGAGTTAAAGATCTTCAGGCTATAGTGGTTTGAGAAATCAAATCAACAATTAGATTATCATTTCAAGGGAAAATGACACCACTAGTGTCATAATTTTCATGCGTGGCTCACTTAAGTGCCCTAATTTGTATAAAGCACTTACTTAAGTGCTATAATTTTTTTTCAATCACTTGAATGCCATATAATTTTTCAATCGGTTACTTGAGTGTGATACCATTTTAAAAATGTTCACAACAAGTGTTATGCCACATCGGATTTTCGGTACTAGGGTGAACGTTTTTAAAAATTTTCCACTTAAATGATCGATCGAGAGTTATGCACATCAAGTGAATATTTTTTAAAAGTTATGTCATTTAAGTAGTTGAAAAAAAGTTATGACAACTTAGTGAGTTTCGTAAAAAAATTATGACAATTGTGGTGTCTTTATCCCTAACTTGATATCCTTTAAATTTTTATCTATCCAACTAAAATGAGTTGTCCTCCAATTCTGCATTGCTACAGCTCCGAAGAAGTACTTCAATCGGTTATGGAAGAGGTTTATAGAGCAAGGAAATTGTTGGACGTTGACTCTTGAAGCCTTCTTTTGGTCGGTTGTCAAAGAATGAGGCCGCTAATTAATCACAAATGAAGCCACTAGTATGTGTCATGTAACCTCTCTTCTTCTTCTTTTTTCCGTGACATATTTCTTGTTTAAACTTTTACTCTATTGTGTTTCACTCACATTGTTGCACGGTCTTGAAAATTACCAACCAAATCAATTCATAATTATTTTAATGGATATGCTTTGTAAATTAAATGCCTCTCTCAATCATTTCTTAATTTTTCCTTTCGTGTTCAAAAGGCCGTGCATACTGTGTTGAAAATTGTCACCCACAAGTAATTAAATTCAAACTTACTTAAGATTTGATTGTCTTTTTTTTTTTGGGGGGGGTTTAAAAATCGACTTCTTTCTAGGCATAAACTAAAGTAAATCCAGAAAAGAAATAATGTGAACTGCGAAGTCTTTTTAGTTGTTTACAAGTAAAGAATTCACATACCAAATTCACATACCAAAAAGATTGTAGATGGACTAGGTCATTAAGCACCACGAAACATATCGTGCCTCAACCATCCATTAAATGTTTAATATTCTCAAAAAAACCATAATCAATCCTTTGTAATATCTATATAATATAACTAAAAGCTACCATTAACAATATTAACTATAATGGACAGTTTCACTGCTCAAAATGGGAGTTTTTATCCTCTTTCTTTTGAAACTTGGAATTGATGCTTAGTTGTATCATGTTTGGATAGGAAGGAATAAGAAATCATGATAACTTTATTATACCGTGATTGGTATACTTTAGTTCATAATAATAGGTGTTGGTCTTGCGTTGTCCAAAATGTTAGCAACAATGAGTTGTTACCATCTTGGACCTTCTCTTATAACTAAAGCACAATCAGATTTTCATTTCCTCTTTCTTTATATCTTTTCTTTTCTTCTTTGGTCCACTGTTTCCGGAGCAAGCGTTCCTGCAGATATCTCTTTCTTCCGCTTTCCTTTCCTTTCCTTTACTCTTTCTTTCTATGTTCAAACAAAGAAAGTCCCCAAATCCAGAACACTAATTCCTCCTAACACTAAGCTTTCCTTTGCTCTTTCATTCTGAACATGAATACATATTTTGTGAACAAACCTCCACTAAACCACATTCACAAACTTCCATTGTTCTTTCTCTCTTTTACACCAAGCACCTCTATGGAGAAATACCAAACGATTGCCTAATCTCAATTGTCTATTCCCATTCATTCCCAGCAAACAAGAATCTCGATTACATTAACATGTTTCCATGGTTAACTCAATTATACAATGCAACTCATGGCATTTTTACTTGCTTCCTATATTGATCCATATGATGGTAACAAAGTGAACCAAAGTCGAAGACACAACACGTAGATGAAATAAGACTAACACAAAGCAAGTTCTAAGGTCCAGGTTGGACTAAGAACCGGGCTGGCTCTTAGAGGTATTGCCTAATGGACGGGCCTACGGCCCATGACTAAGTGCAGACTCTCCCAAACCCATACATTGCGCGACATTGGAGTGTTCATATAAAATTTCTAATAAAAAGTCACTACTAGCCTATTGGGGTCAGCTAGAAATTAAATGAGGCATAGGAGTGTACCTCACTTCTTATGCAACTAGAGAATCTAGGGTAAGAGATTTGGTTGCACTAATTAATCAATTAGTACTATTTCGGTACCTAGCCTTGTTCATTTTAAAAATATTTTTATCAGGTAGTTTGGATTGGTTTTAGACTTTTTTATTAACATGTGTGATGGCCATATGAGTGTGCAATTATTAACATAACAATTAGCAGCCAAAGTGACATCAAATAAATTGCATTGCAAGAGTAAGAATCTAGCATTGTCAAATAAGGAGCATGCCATTGCTAGCTAAGCCAAAGGTAAATAACAATTAATCAAGGGTATCCTTCTTGAAAAATAATTAAAACCCTATGGTAGAACCCTAAAGGCTTGCTCAATTGAGTATGATTTTCACCAATGATTTTTGCACATTTAAAGAGAAGGCTACCCAAAAAGACTTTTTCAACCAGTCTGAGAAATTAAAATTTTTTGAAAAATTTTCCATATCTTAAGGAATTTTTAGTCTTTTTAATATTTTTGAATGGATTTTTCTGAATCTTTTAATTTTTCAATATATTTTTTTGATTTTCTCAATTTTTAATTGATGTGACCCTCCCGAAGATGAATCACCATGGGAAGACTAATAGATTATTAAGCTCAAAGACTTAGTGCGGACTCTCCCAAGCCCTACTAACCACAACTTGGTACTCAAAATTTAACATTGTTCAACATGCAATTTTATTAAATTAAGAGCCGCCACTAATCGATTAGGGTTGATTAGAAACCCGAGTAAAGTATGGGAGAATATTTTATTTTTGTGAACCAGAGATTCAATAGGTTCGGGGACATGGTACGCTAAGTTAAACTAGCGCCCCTTTAGTACCATTTCTCTTTAAGCTTCAAACATATTTTTTGCAAAAATCTTGGTTAATTTTAACCTAAGCCACTAACATGGAAAAGAGTTGGAGTTGTCATGCAGATCACAATCAATAACATTCAATAAGTCCAAAAGGATAAATATATGAATCATGATCAACGGAGTTGTCATGCAGATCACAATCAATAACATTCAATAAGTCCAAAAGGATAAATATATGAATCATGATCAACCTTAAGGCAAAACAAGCTATAACTAAAAAAAAGCATGCCCTAAATATAAATTCTAAATGACACGGCATCTACTTCTTTTTTTTGGGATTTTTTTAAAAATTATATATAACTTTAGTCTAGATTTAATATGCATGATTTTTACTCTAACGACATATGACATGCAATTTAAATGGCCTAACTCTAATGACATACGTTAATTGAAAACTATTGTAGCAAGGATGCAATATAATATACACGACCCTAAATATGCACGTACTACATGACATCGGATGAATGACATATGAATGTTATATGCATATGCATGACTTTTTATGTTTTTTTTATGACCCTTTTTATTAGAATAAGAAATTGCTTATTGTTTACCATGAGTTATATGGAATAAAGAATTAAAAAAAAACTATTTTAACTAATGAAATTTCCTAAGCTTCTACATCATATGCAATGTAGACTATAAGTCTAGTTCGACATGAAATGCATTAATCTACTCTATTATGCAACGGATTTTTTTTATGCATTTTCGTAAGCTTACTAAAAAATCAACACATATAATGCAACCGATCATATAAAGCATGGAATTTGCCCCAACCCAAGATAAGAAATCCAAACAATCAAAAACCTGATCCGACGTCTCGCGGCTCAATATTTTTTATTATTAAGATTTTTTTTTTTTTAAACACAACACAACGAGTTCACTTAATCAGAATATGCCTAATATCTCAAGAAAATCATGCTAGTAGCAAATATATTGCAAATTAGGCAATTTAATATTCAGATGAGCGAATAGATTAGAAAATTACCTTGATGGTCTTTCTTCGATTTTCACGGTTAGCCGGCGATGGCTTGTTATCGTTAATGACAGCATGGCAGCAACTGGTTTGTTGAGCAACTACGGTCAACAAAACCACCAAGTTTACCCAACATTGGACAATAACTCTTGGGTAGCAAGAACCGGCAAATGATCTCTGGAAAACAGTGGTGATGAGCGATAGCAACGAAACTGGACAGCCAACGACGGTGAGCAACAACAGCAAAATTGGACAGCAAACGACCACGAGCAACAGCGGCAAAACTGGGCAACAAATGACCATGAGCAGCGGCAAAAATGGATAGCAAACGACCATGAACAGCAGCAGCATGACCACGAACAGCAGCGGCAAAACTGGACAGCAAACAACCACGAACAGCAACAGCAAAATTGGACAGCAAACAACCACGAACGGCAACGACAAAAAGCAGGGGCACGGTGGCGATCAACAATCACGAACGATATCAAGCGACAGCAATGCAGCAGTGAACAAGAACATCATTGTATAGGGCTCACAGCTTGAAGACCTTCATGGCGTGAGCTTGGAGAAAGGAGAACGTGTTCTTGGTTTCTGGGGCAACCACCATTATCCGCATGAACAAACGAATGCTGTATTCAGAGACGTTTTGCTTCAATATCTCCCATGATTCCTTCACCAGCACCTCTTTGTCAACGCCATCTCTCTCGCTCTCTATGAGTTTGCATTGTGTCCAGCCCTCTTTTACGAATTCTCTCACCTTTCTCACGTCCCACTCACTTTTTTTTCAGCCTTTCTTCTCTCAATGTTTCCTCACCTTTGGCCCTTTTCTGTATTTCCCGAATCCTCTCATCTTGGCCTTTATTTATAGAGGGAAAAAAATGATTTGTTATTCAGCAAATATTTCCCTCGATTGTAGCATATATTCACTCAACAAATGACGATCTTCCGCATATAAAGAAAACCGCTGAACCGAAACATGATTTGTTATTCAGCAAATATTTCCCTCAATTGTAGCATATATTCAGTCAACAAATGACGATCTTCCACATATAAAGGGAACCACTCAACCAAAAATGGCTCCAAAATTTAAAATCCTTTCCAAAAATCAAAATTTAAAACCTTTTAAACCTCCCTCCACAATTGGATTATTCTCTAATTCTGATTTTTTTAAATCTAAATGCAATGAAATGCTTAATATATATGTGATGAACAAGTGAAATAATCTAAATTTAGGTGTTAACATTAATGTTTTTTAGAATTTCTGAATTTTTAGTATTTTTTATTAATATGTTTTTTTATGATTTTTGCCATTAGATAAAAAAGGAAATTGGACCAAGTCAAGAGACCCAACTCAACTGAGCCAACCCGGACCTTATCGGCCCGGGTTGGACTAAGAGCCAGGCTGGCTTTGAGGCCCACTCGGAATTAACTAAATTGGCCCGTGAACATTTTTTTTTTTTTTTTAAACTATGTCCAATTTCTATTCCTAGCCCACAATACAAGCCAACTTAAAGCCCTTTTTTTTTCTATTTTTCTATTATTGTCCTTTTTATATCTGAAGCGCTCCCTCGCCAAACTCCTCACCGAAACTCGCCCTAAACGCCAATGTCGGCCGGAGTAACTGACACCCCTTACATCACCGAACCACCACCAGCCAGCCAGCCGCCTACTCCAATGACTACCAAGCTCCTTTTCAATGCGAACAAAAAACCTCACCGGATCGGTAATGAACAACCATTACGTGCAAATCGCACGAAGTCACAATGCAAACAAGAAAGGCGAACATGATTCAGCAGACGTAGGAGCAAACATGAGTCGGTCTTTGAGTTAAAACGTAAACTACACTTTGGCTCTCTTTGGGGCATTTAATCAAACATATAGAATGCGTCGGCTAAAGGGCTAAACCTAGGCTTGTTCAAGACTTGGGTTCGGGCCCAAATCAATCACACTAGGCAAAAGCGGTGTTCGAGACTATCTTAGGGACAAACCATCAGTACTTAGAACCAGTAAGACTAAAAAACTACAGATCTCGGCCACAACATACCCATAGAACTCATATCTTGTTCAGGCATTTTCAACGAACAGTCAACATACACTACTGAAACGAGGGACTTTGGCTTGTTATGGACTCGAGGAGCTAGACTCCTAAGAACGCGTACCGGAACACATGGATCAACAATAGAGGGTCGACAGGGCTGAGGCTTGTGCGAACTGGTCGACCACGAGCTCCGGCCTGATGCTTCCCCAAACCAAGTCACGCACGGTCGGGAGAAGGCCTACCTGATTCAGTTAAGGGTATGCGTCGGACGGCGACTGATGGATGAGTCTTCGGCAAAGATGAATCTCTCTCTCTCTCGGTTTCACTCTCGCTCTCCCTTCGAAGAAGAAGAAACCAGCTGCCGTAGAGGAAGACCCCCTTTTAAGCACTTCTCTCTCTCCCTCCAGTGACGTCAGCTATTGTTGCTAGCCTCCCTCGTCCGATCGTACCGCATGCAACGTTCTCTCCGCTGCTCATCGGAGTCGTATGCCGTTGTCGTCCTTCCCAACATCTCTCTGTTTTTGTCATCATGCTTGCGTCCAAGCGAGGGAAGGAGGAAGAAGAGAGAGGCTGGGCTAGGGAAAGAAAAGAAAGAAGGAATGGGCTGGGCCGGCCCAAGTGGAGAGAAGGAAAAAGGAAAAGGTCGAAAAAGAAGGGGGGCCAGGCTACGGTTAGCCTTAGCTCGGCCCTATTTCTTCTTTTTTTGAGATATGTCCATTTGAAGAGCTAACACTTATCGCGAAAGTGCAATTGAGTCTTAAAACTTATAAAAAGTGCAATCATATCCTAAAACTTGTCAAATTAACACAATCAAGTCCTACAGATAAAATTGTCAACTTCGCTAACGGAAAAAGTTAACATGTCATTTTAAATTATTCTTAATGCCACATTAGCATTTTTTATTATTTTATATTTAATTTTTATTTAAATTAGATTTAATAACTGAAAAAAAGAAAATATATAATTTTATTAAAAAACAAAACTTTAAAAAAAAAAAAAAAGAGAAAGAAAGACAGAGGCTTCAGTCGCTACCGCCGCCGCCTATTGCCGGAAGGGCTGACGCCACTGGCCCTAGGCGAGGATGGCTAGGTGAGGCCTCGTCGGCCCTAGGTGAGGGCCGACAACCTTTGCGATGAGGGTGAAGGTGCCCAAATTTGGGCACGTTTGGCCTTACGGGAAGGCCAACGACCATTACCCGCCCTGGGTAAAGCCTCACCAGCCCCAAGTGAGGGTCAACGACCATTGCTTGGCCCCTAACGAGACTTGTGCCAAGCCTAGGTATCCATGAAAAAGAGGGACGAGAGATGGCTAAGCTTACTCTTGGAAGGAATCAAGGTAGATCAAAAGCTAGGTGTAAAAGTCGGTGATGAAATCGGCAATGGGATTTATGAGGTGATGTATAGTGATGCTACTGAAGATTTGCTGAAACTAAAATTTCAATGAGGCTCACTTAGGCCTGGCAATGATCGCTAGCCCTTGCTTGGGGCCACCAAGGCCTTGCCTAGGGTGGGTGATGGTCGATGGCCCCTCATGAGGGTTGGTATGCCTAAATTTGGGAGCCCTTATGCTCGCCACGAGGGTCGCTAGCCCTCACCTAGGGCTAATGAGGCCTCGGCTTTGCCGGGTGAGAGCCAGCCACCCTCACCTCAGGTCGATGGTGTTGGCTATTCCAACGATGGTGGTAGCGAAAGCCCTTGCCCTTCTCTCTCTCATAAATAAAATTCTAAATTTTTTTTTTCAGTTTTTTAATCTAATTTAAATAAGAATTGAATAAAATAATAATAATAAATGCTGACGCAAAGCATTAAAAATAAAAAAAATGTCACGTCAACTTTTTCTATTAGTGAAATTAATGATGTTAACTTTAGGAATTGATTGCACAAATTTGACAAGTTTTAGGATTTAATTGCACTTTTTGTAAGTTTTAAAACTCAATTGCACTTTTACGCAAGTTTTAGGATTTCTAGTGAACATATCCTTTTTTTTTAGTTAATTAGTTAATTTTTTGAAAAAAATTAATAATTAACACTAGTTATACAAATGCTTCTAATGTCTATATGTGGTGCAAATTTAATGAATTTTTGTTTGTTTGTTTAGGAGTTAGAAATTAATTCCTATTTTTTTGTGCAATTTAAAACCTAAATAAATAGACAAAATTTAGGTGTCAACAAGCTCAATCCATGGAAATCACGTGGCTGAATAAGAAACATACAAACTAAAATAAAACAGCGATACCACATGGATTATGAATACATATCAATTATTAACAAGAGGCAAGCAAACATGCTATATGAACAAACAATCACCAGTCAATCATGTTGTTGACTTAGTAATTTCCTCAAACACATTATAGGCATTGAACTTTCTCACAACTAATCATACCTACAAGTTTCATAGATTTATCCTTAACGCTTTCCATTTCAATATGTTCTCAATAATATGATGGTTCTAGGTTTTTTTTCATATTAGTAAACTGAAACAATTCAAGTACAAATAAAGCCCATGCGCTAGGCCCAAATTACAAATAAACTTATCATTAGCAAATTGAAGAGAAACAACGAAAAGCTTGCTCATGGAGTCATGGGCAGGGAAGTGCAAAGCCTAACACGAACTTAAACTCAGCGTCAATACATATGAATGTTTGAAATGTTGGAAATTTTCGATAATGGGCTTACATTAATTAATTAATTTTCTATTTTATATAATCGGGTTAATGGATATTCCAATATATTTTGAACCCTCAAGTGATCTTATTGAATTGGGTTTTGGCATCTATTAATTACGGGCCTAGTTGAGCAAAGAAAGTGTAGGCATGTGTTTAACGAAGCCCGTAATGGGATGGGCCCGATTGACACGCTCGATTAGGGTTTTGCTAGGTCCCTCTCTAGCCTATAAAAGGGTAGATTATACCTATCGCCGCTAATCCCATTAAAGCCGCTAAACCGAAATAGGTCATAGAGAGGAAGATCGGCATTCCGATAGATCACTGATCATATCAGTTTGATCTGTTTTCAATCAAGTGAGGCCATGGCTCAAACAGGTATGTATTTAATTCCGTTGTACATATTTGGATTCTTGGTGTTTTACAATCATGTATGAATCGAATTCGTTATTAATTTAATGATTGTTCATATTAAGAAATATTACATGTGGTATCAGAGCCTGTCATATATGATTGTAGAACCTAAAATTATTTTTTTTTATGAACAAATTCGAAATTTCCTCTCTTTAGCCTAATGTTGTCGTTATTTTCTCATGTGGACTCGTTCATCGATTGATTCTGAAACCTTAGGGCTTTTATTCTACATGTCGAGATCTTTCCAACCATATATAATTTATAGTTTTTCGTTGAGAATTGAGAGAGAATTTCGAATTTGAAATTCTAGGGTTTGTGCCTTAAAAATTCCAAAATTTTTTAAATTACTTGCAATTGAATGAAGTATGTTATAAATTTTTGCATGGGTATTGTTATATATGTGTTTTAAAATTTTTTGGTTGCATGAAAGTGAGTTTTTTTTTTTTTTGGCCTTAAATTTGAGAAAATTGAATTTCGGCCATGGGTATGAGATCCGAAAATTTTGAAGCTTCAATATTGATGATTTGTTCGTTAGTTCTTTGTTTAATTCACTCTAATCCTTTTATAGTTGTGTTAGAATAAAAAAACTCATGAAAAATCTCACAAAAATCTGCCATAAAACATGAAATTTGAGTTTCGGGTCGAAATCGGGTCACACGACCCAATTTATAGAATTCGTGACCCGGCTGGAGGTTGAAGAAGACCTCCAGCCGAGCCGGGCTGACTTCTCGGGCATAAGCCCGGCGAATTGGGCCTCGTTTTTTTTCAGCCTTTTCAGCCTACCAAGTTCCCGGGCGCAAGCTTGGCGGGCGGGCATCCAGAGATCTCGGGCGCAAGCCTCAAAGGGGGCCGGAGAAGCCCATGCGGGCCGGGTCTCCAAAGAAGCCCAGGCGATCGGGCTTTTCTTTTCGGGCGTGAAGCCCATCATCCGGGGCTTCGGTCGCCTGGCTTGCAGTAGTTTGTGGACTTTAGGCCCGATTGAAGTCTGGGCAGAAATCTAGAGTTTCTGGGCTTATGGGATTTTGGGCGTAAACCCAGAATCCGGGCTTCTGGAGGAAAGCCCACGCGGGCCGGTGACCAGAATTTTCTGGCCCAAGCCCGCTGGGCCAAATTACTGTAGATTAATAATTTTGGACTTTACCCGTTGGTTTTCTTGGCTTTTGCGGGTGCCTATGTTGCCAACGGGTTTTTAGCCGTCTATTCGAGTGAATTAAGGCTCGGCTCTATGGTTGATGACGGATCCCTTTGCTTCCCATGCGTGATCGAGTGCACTAATTGATTGGGTCTGGTTCTTGTATTTCTCGATCTATATGTGTAGTTTGATTCTTGGTTCCATCTTGTGGTGGTTTGCATTGGTTGGAGTTTCAAGTAGTTTTCACTTTTTTAACATTTTCTTTAGTAAGATAGGGTCTACATAAAAAGTTTTTTTTTTTGTTTGATTATATGGAATGATTACCGGAAAGTAGTATGGATTTTATTGGATTGAATAATAGGCTCTATTTGATTATATACATGTAGAAGAAAATGCGGCAATCTAGCTTGTTCTTCCTTTCTTTCCCATGATCTCCTCACTTGTGGTTAATTGCAATGTCATGGCTAGGACATTGAGTCCATCATTGTTTTAAATAATAGTTGTTGAACCCAACGATGCAAATACAGAGCCTCTAGATGGGGTGAAACTGGAGATACTTCTTTATTGGATTTGACGGAGATCGCACAGAGAGAGAATGTCCTCTACTTTTGTGTGATTTGTTCTCGCTTTATGTGAGGCCTGTAATAGGAAACTGTGCATACTAACTGAAGTATTTTAGGAGGTCGGACCGTAGGAATTGGCTTAAGAGCCCTTTCGATATCGGATTAAATGACATAGGTTGAACATTCTTGTTTTGTTATTGATCTGATCCCTTCAGGCTAATCACCCTTATATTGCTAGTAATTGTTCTGTTCTGTCTTCTATCAATTGTGATGTTTTGCATAGTAAAATGAGTCAAAAAGCATCGGTATTCCCTGTCCTTCTATTGCTGGGAGCAAATTGATTGCTCATATTGTGCTAGATGGCCTTACGCCCATTGGGTTAAGTAGGCATGAGGAAGAAAAGGTTGTACGGCTTCTTTTGTGGGCTAGAACTTCATTATAAGAACTTTTTAGCAGGCATTTGTAAGTGAGTATTGCTCATCAGGCATGTGATGTGAATGTTGCATATCAGCTGATCATGCTTTGAAGAATGTTTTCTACTTCTTGTATAATTAAACCATTAAGCACTTGTTTGGTATCCTATATGTTCTCTAAAAAACAATTAGTATTTCAGGTTGATACTAATTCTGCTTGGTGCTCGACTCTGCAATGAGCTGCAATTTGTATATGTGTTAATTGTATCATTGCAAGTTGTGAAAGAACCCACCAATTGCTTAGTTCTTTCATAGAAAGGATAATTTTTATCTGGAATAATTGCTCCCGTTGTTAACCTTGGTTGACTGCTGCTGTCAATGCTAGTTGCTTGTTTAATGAGTAGATTATTTCAGAGAGTTGCAATTGGCTAACTTTTTCTTTTCTTTTTTTTTTACGATGGAGAGATTCATATAGTGGTTCTACCTTAGAAGGTTATAAAAGCCTTTATCTGGCAAATGTATTTGGAGGATCTAATTATACCTATTGTTATAGTTACCATCATGACTCTAGCATGTGCCTAATATATTAAATGATGGATTGCTTTCCCTGATTTTTTTTTTTTGCAAGAAATAACTTATTTTTAGGAATTTCACGGTCTAGATGAGATGGCTACTGTTATATTTGCCTACTTTGTGGTTGCTGTGATTAAAATATAAACTATTTGATGAAAATGATAGTCTTCATGAAGGATTGGTAACATTGTCGCTATTTGAACAAATATCGACTTCATTAATTTCTTGGGCTACATCAGTGGAGATGGGCTTACTTTTCACTTGGCTTTTGCCTATGCTTAATATAAAGCCACGTATGCGAAGTGGGCAATTGTCCACTACTTCCTGAAACATTAGTATAACATAATACCATAGAGAAAATAGTATTATGTAGTGTTAATAAGTGTTATATTGTATCAGTAAATTTATTCATGTGCATTGACGAGCTCCCTATCTTCTATTGTTATTGTCATCTCTCTTTTAGGCTATCAAATTAGTTTGGTTTCAAGTCTCTCTATTGTTTGGTGTTAATGAGATTCAGCTAATTTGAATAAGCACCTGAGATAATAGATTTTGAGCTATCCTCACTTCTCCTTTAGACACTGTAAATTTCAATTGTCATGCTCATGTGCCTATAGCTAGTGTAGGATTGCGTCCCTCCATGTGTTTGTCTCCATCATTTGTGAAGTGCAAGGTCTTGAATGAATTATAACGTTCTCCACTAGTTTGCCTTGTTATCGGCAAAGCTTATTGATATAGTGCAGCCAAGCTGTTAGCCCCACGTGCACGGAATGACGTGTAGGGCAAGTGTAGGGTCCTCCAAGGCCCGTTTCAATTTTTTTTTAATATGCCTAATTTTTAATTTATGATTTTTGGTATGGTAAATTTTAATTTTGGCATATTTAAATATTTATTTGGAATTATTTATTGTTATCCATATTTAATTCCATGAAAAATAATTTTGTGCCTATTTTTCCAATTTTTAATTTATGGAAATTTATTATAGGGTATGAGGGATAAGATGACAATATTCACTTTCCCTAATTTAGCATAGATTATCTATACTTTCTTACTTGAGTTTAATTAGATAATCTTATATGCTTAATTATAGAAATAGGCACATAAAATTGTGGCAAAAATTGTTGTTTGATAAATGCAATATGATCTTGGGAAGCACATGTCGTAAAGTGCTTCATATTGTTTGATGAATTTTTGGGCATTGATTAAATGGAACATTATTTACAAATTGTTAAAGTTTGTAAATTATTGAAGTTCCTTATTGATAAAAATTAGTATATACAATCACATGCCCAAAGGGGGTTATTGTGTATATTAATTTAAAATTGCATGAAGATAAATTCCAAAATTAAAAGATGGGGATGTATTACTCAAAAAGATTTATCTGCCCAAAAGGGATAAATTTTTGAAAGTTATGTGTAATTCCCCTCTCTATTGATATATTAGAGATGATTGATGGGGATGTGTGACTCAAAAGGTTTATCTGCCTAAATGGGATAAATTTTGAGAGTTATGTGTAATTCCCCTCTATGTTGGGATAATGGAGATGTAATTTAAATGATTTGTCCGTCCAAAGGGGATGAATCATTGAAGATTATATGTAATTCTCCTTAGCATCTCTATATATTGATATCATGGAGATGTATAATTTAAATGATTTGTCTGCCCAAAGGGGATGGATCATTGATAATTATATGTAATTCTTCTTGTAAAACATATGGAAAATAATGATGCATTATACGCTCTACCCAAAGGGGTGTTTATAATGTATTGATTATTTTGTGGAATTACTTATTGCCCATAATTGATCATATTGCATTATATATGTTAAACTTTTACTTTTGCTGTGAACAACAACAATGCCACAATTGAGATGTTAACCGGATATAATATTATATTATTATGGACTTAGTCAAAAAGAGAGACATTGTGATTGAGAATATTAGAACTAAGTCCATGTTAGTTGATCCTCTAACAAAAGATTTATGACTCATTTTGTTTAAATAACATGTAAAAAAATATGGGTGTTTTAGAGTCTTTAGATCTCTTTTGTTAGTGGGAGTTATATAGTTTGTATTTATGGATATATACAAACTGATTATTGTTGATTTTATTGTTATCCTTTCTCTTATCGACTAAGAAATGGAAATATGAAACAGTATCTTTAAACAAATTTTAGTTTAAAGACGACTGGATGTCACTAATTTTGAGATCTCATGTTGGATTGTGACATAATCAATTTCATATTGTTTAGTTAATCCGTTAATGTTTAGAAGGGCCAAGACACGTGTTGGCACTATTTCTTACTACACTACTAGGCCCATGATGAAAATATAATGGTGATTATGGAAGGTCATGTGTTATGGTATTTTCTTAACTTGATCATCATAGTCCTATAATGGAATTATATAGGATTGGATTGGTTTTGAGATGCCTTATTGGAATATTATTTTTCAAAATTGTGGACTCAAATTTTCAGTTATTAACTTGTTTTCAAAATTAAAATCTTTTCAAATGTACTTGTCTATTTCTTTTATTTTTTCTATTTTATATAATCGGGTTAATGGACCATATATTTCTTTAGCCTTCTTACTATTATTTAATTTTATCTTTCTTACTGTTTTACCCATTAAAGAAAATGGCATTCGATTTACTAGAAAAAGTGAGGCCATCAAATGTCAACACTTGTGATTTGATTGTTCAGGAAAACCATCATAAATTGAAGTTTAGGCCGCTCAATAGTTAATCCGTTATCAAATGGACTATGTACTTGTCTTTTCTTTATTTATCGAACTTTTCTTTAGCCTTCTTACTATTATTTAATTTTATCTTTCTTACTGTTTTACGAATATGGCATTCGATTTACTAGAAAAAACTCAAATGTCAACACTTGTGATTTGAGAGGCTCGAGTTTAGGCTTCAAATGGACTAAGCTTGAACTTGGTAATACTTGATTTGAGAGGCTTCTCTAAACTCCATTGAACTTTTTCATGTCACGATTGTCATGACATTGCATGTTAAACTTGATGATGCAAGAAATGTAATCCAACCCGTGCATTTAATCCCTTCTATCGGCACTAAAATTGACTCATTGGGCCTCATACGGAAGCAAGACCCATTGAGCCTAACCCATGAGAAAACGGATGGATAATAGGCCAGGGGGAAGCCAATTAATGCAGGTGCCAAAGAGCATGACATCAATAAACACTCAAGAAGGATACAATTAGCATGGAGACGGTTTCGAAGAATCAATACTAACAAAAGCGTGGATAAGACGTAGTGCGGAATCGAAGTTTCCATAGCAATTTGAAATGAAAAAGTAACTACTAAAGAGCGGTTATTTATAAGGATTTACTATAAATAACCGAAGAGGTACACTTGTGGAGGACCTTTCGACAAATCAAAAATCAACTAAATACTTAACTTTTGGCTATCTTTTATCGCACTCTTTACATTTTATCTCTTGTTTATCCTTTATTTTGTTGCCTTTTAGTGTAAAATCAATCAGTTTTTTCCGAAACGACACATGGTCCAATATAAACAATTAAACCGAAGCTTTGCCCCTTTAGTGAAAGATATTTATTTGAGGAATCTATTTCTAAACAAACACCCTCACACGTCAAGACTTGAAATACGATTGTTTTTTTTTTCTTGCTAAATATTGTGTTAATAGCTCGATTACATCACTCATTACTCGATTACATGGACAGTTGATGATTTGTTGAGACCTGCTTTGCTCTTGGAGAATTCTCTTCAATGTGAAAACGGTTTTTTTATAATTGACCTTGTCTTTCCTAGAATATAAAACGATTCTAATAGAAGAAAAAAAAAGCACGTCGATTGAACTGAATTAGTAGAGCCCAAGGATAGTCATATGAGGTAAAAAAGGGGGACTTGCTTCGTGAGTTCGACCTCGACTCAATAGAGTTGCATGCGCCCACTTCAACAATAAATAATAGTATAGTATGAAACATATCATGCCCTAACCATCCTTCTAATATATAGTATCTTCAAAAGTTCAAGAATCAATTTTTTTTTTTTGATATCTAAGATCCGGCCTGGCTCAACCTTACGGGAGCGCATGGCCTCCGCGGGCCTGATAGGCCCATGCAACGACCACCGACTATACCTGGAGGGAAGCTAGCTTAAGAACTCACCACCAGGACCCCCCACTTAAGATGTGTTAGCAGCTGCGGAGTTTCAACCCTGGGACCTCTACGATGAAGTGCCCAAAGCCGAACTAACTCAGCTGCCCATTGGTAGGTTTCAAGAATCAACTTTTTGTATATAGAATAATCTAAATTTTAGATATCTTATGAAATAAACCATGCTAGCAAATATTTCTGGCAAAATTTAATAATCTTGTGCCATGCAGACAAGTCATAAAGCTTCAACGTGCGAAGATGAGAATTGAAGTAAATTGCCTTAATTAATTAAGCTATAATACTTATTGGAAGACTATAGTAATTATGATTTGTTTGAAAACAACACATTAAATGATGAAGGTAAAAATCTATTTATTGAGATCGTAATTGGCAAGGTCTTTCTATAGTTGACCAAGCAATCATATGCAAAAGAGTATGTTGGAGCAATCTCCATTTGTCATTCATGATATAAATTCAAGAGAGATTATCTCGTTCATATTTAAAGATGAAGTTATTACGAAGTCGTGAGTGGGGACTCATTAAAAATAATTTCCTGACAACACTAATAGGTAGGATCATTTAGCGCATAAATGTTCTCAACTAAAAGCATGGAATATTTCCAAACAAACGCACTAGATGATGCATAGTAATTACCGAACTTACTATGGTTCTTTTGCCTCTTATTTTCTTCGAAGGGCCAACGTTTCTATCTATCTATCTATATATGTCCACCTTCTAGATCTGATATGGGAGAGTCCCGATTCTTTCGTTCTCGGCACTTCAACTTGAATTGAACCCGCTCATGGTCACATTTTCGGGTCCACAATCGTGTCATATATGTAACGTGCACTGATGATGGAAGTTCATTTGTATAGCTTGAAAGTTGAAAAAGAAGAAAGAAAGATGGCGACCATAGATAATATATTGGGTAACAAATAGAGCAAAGAATTATCCAAGAAGCACAAACAAATAGATTTGGCAATGCATGCATTGCGCACACGTACATGAACATGTTGACACTTAAGTTGATCTTGCGTTGTCCAAAACGATTGTACCAATAAATTGTTATCATATTATGTAGCATGGCTTACAAGTTATGAGTTACAACTCAAAGAGTAAATACTGATTTCAGTATGTTTTACTTGGCTCCTTTTCTTTCGTATGCAATATGCCTAATTTAATTGACAACATAATAATTTCATTTGAATGTTGTAAGTAATTTGTGTGCCTGTCTAATAATATGGAGACAATCTCAATAGTCTAATTTGGATATCGTTTGTTGAATTAAGAAAGTTATGATACTACTTGTTGAGCGTAGCATTGATAGGCACGAAAGCGAATAAGTTTGATTTTATTTCTCGAGAGAATAAGGTATTCATAGACTAGATCTCTTATATTCACAAATCAAACTTGTGCAGCCCACGCATCTGATTCGTTCATTCTCTTAAAGACCTAGCACCCTCACAAGAGCTCTTCTCTGGCTCACTCACGTCACATCTAAATAAGCATCGCATTCCCGTGCCTAGCTACAGGAGCAGCTGCGGCAGTGGCTTGAGTCTGAGCCTGTTGTCCAATTTGGGCCTCGAGGGTGTGCATAACCCATCCATCCTTCGATCTTCCAATGCTACCTCTCTTGGACCGGTCGGGACCTGCACTATCCTCCTCCTCTGACCTCTCTGTCCCAGGGTTCTCAATCCGGGGATACTCTGATCTGGACTGCTCATCTCCCAGGACTCTCCTAACCTGCATTCCAATTCCCCAACTTGGAATTATAATATGAGACAACCCTAAAATAAAGGACCACGAAGGATCTTGCAATCAATCACATGCAAGCAATGAAACTGTCTTTCCTACTAACTATCCCGATGCCCCATCACAAGAGTCATTGCATATTATCACTCCATCAGTCAACCGGGCTTTGATACCAAAATCGACGGGGTTGTCACACCCCGACTCTCAAGCTCGCGGCAACACCATTTCACTTGAGGTCTAACGGTACGATGTCCCATGCATTATCGTCGACCAATTCATTTTATCTTATAATTAAGCACACGTGAAAACAAACAACTTCCCAAGCAGAAACAACATGGATAGCGGTAATAACAGCAGTGGAAAGACAGAACACTATTTTATTTATCTGTAGGGTTAGCTTACATACTAGCAAATATATACACGCCTTACTACAGGCGACATGCTAAGGCCTACTAAAAAAGGAACCGGCCTGGCTAACCTATCACTATACAAGTAGAGGAGGGGCTCGTCAAAAAGGGAATAGGCCGCAATTGCCTACTCGCTATCCTTAGAGGGATCAGTCTCTCCAGTCGTCGGGTCTGAGAGCTCACCATTAGGGGGATCCACGTCCATCGGATCCTAGACCTCGTCTGTCGATCCAACAGGAGGGACTGATCCATTAAAACCCCTGAGAGGACCGTACAAAATGACTCCCATTCGAATGAACCACGCCTTATAGACGTGAAGCAGGTAATGGTCTCTCAACCCCTCATCCACCCATACCATAGTAACATGGTGCTCATACATAACTGCTCTTGTCCACAGGGACGCCGAACTGCACCGGGTACTGCGTCATCTAGGGTCTTGAAAATAGTTCACCACGATGGGTTGAGATAAACTCAGCAAGTTAAAGTCCTAAGTCTCAGTTAGAAACTTCACTCACCTTAGGATAGTCTAACATACAACCTAACCCCTCAAACCATCAAACACCTCAAAGAAACGATAACAGAAAACAGTTTAATGAACAAACGCAATCACAAACGACCCTACCTAGCCTTGGCACACGCAATCTGTAGAAACTGCGAATCACCTCACAACAATAGTAAGAGGCATGCAAATAATCAGAGCATTGAACATAACTTTTCATATCTCAATGGCTACACGTGCTCCAATTATTATGATGCTCAAGGCCACAGCACAACCTTATGGTTGGTGGTCAATTGGCTTAAGCCAAGCATCGTTCTCCTCCTTGAGGCACGGTGACATTATGAGCCATTCCCCCACCGACGACATTCCCGAATGAGCATGAGCCCAACTTTTACCGTGACTCCGCATCTGACCACTGTCAGGTGATCTAATGGCCACTACACAACCCCGAAGGATTGGCGGTCATATGGCTATACCATCAAGCAGTTCATTCTTGTATTTGATTTTGCTTTGTCGTGAATGCAACATAATTCGTACTCAAACGACATGATGTTGCAATTAACACACGTATAATGAAATGCAGCAATAATTGACAATCACATATAACAGTACAGTCCAACCACTTATGAAAATTTCGATAAACCAAAAAATCAATTCTTCTCAATCAACAACCACATACTCCCCATAATTCTCGAGAATAATCTAGAATTAGCAATTCAACATGCCTTAACAAACATGAGCGCATTGAATTAAAGCTATATTTCGCTTCTACATAAATAGTGCCATGTGAACAGTATTCGTGAACAGTAACTAATCCAAAATTAATTAAATAATAAAAATTAATAAACTTAACCATAGTTACTAAATTTAACCTAAATAGGGTTAATTAACCTAACCATTGTTACTAAATTAGCATTAGTTACTTTAACAACTAACCATAGTTACTTTAATTACTAACCATAGTTACTTTAATCTAACCATAGTCAACCCTAATTTAATCAACCACAATTAACAAACTAACCAATCATTAACCAAGAACAATTTAAGCTAATTAAACTACCTAAGCAAGATTAACCCCTAACTAAGGATTAGGAAATTAACTTACTTGGGTCGGAAATCCGGCGACACCGGTGCGAAGGTAAGAGCGAGGGCTACGCGGGATTAGCTCGGGGATGGCGATGGATGACGGACGGCGGCCGAAACCAGCCAAAACAATGCCGGAGCATTGTTCAGGCAGAAAGGCAGCAGCGTCTACTAGGCGGTCGGACGGGCTGTCGGCGGGAACCAGGGGCAGTTGGATAGGCTGTCGACGGGAACCAAGGGCAACCGACGGTGAACAGCTGGCCTTCAGACTTCGGCAGCTCCACGCTAGATGGTGGCAGCAGCTCCGGCGGTGGCGGCAAGGGCAGTTTTCGGCAGTGGACAGTAATGACAAAAAAGGAAGGAGAAAAAAGAAGAAGAAAAAGAAGAAAAAAAGGAAGAAAAAGAAGATAAAAAGGAAGAAAAAAAGAAGAGAGAGAGAGAAAGCTGAGGTGGGGGCAGCTGGAGAGAGAAGTGGAGGAGAGAGTGGGCTAAAGAACTTGATCAAGAAGCTAAGGCAAATGGCTAGCCCAATTGCTTCAAGAACCAATGAAAAACAAGTAAAGAAAAGCCAAACAAAATCCACTTGGGCACCAAAAGAAAAAAGGCCAAGAAGAGAAGCCCATGGGCTGAGAAGGGAGAAGAGATTGGGCCAGCTTGGGCCCCTCTTGGGTTGGGCTGGATGGGCGCAAGGCCCATTAGGCTATCGGTCTTGGGCCAACCCACCTACGAGCCCGAAAGCCAATCCAATTTTTCCTTTTCCGATAGTTTAAAATCCAACAGAAAATCCAAGAATAAATGAGGCAATGTCCAAATATTTAGTCCTGACACCATTGAGAAGTCAATTCCCAAAAATCGGATAAAAATCGAGGTTAAGTTAAGTCGATTGCGACGTAGTACAATTTGGACTATCGAGCGCCTCTTTAGAAGTTTTCCTCACATTTGACCCATGGCCAACCATTCTTTAGTCCACGTTTACACCAATTCTTGAGTTAATGGCGTCCCTCAATTGTCATGTGATCCCGAGGGCTCAATTGATAATCCCGAGGACAAGATGAAAATGATTCAATTTAGCATCGTTCGTAGTTCGTATCGGAGTCGTGCGGAAATCACTTGCAACCCAACTTCGTACTTTTGCCGAATTGATTTATTTCTGTTTTTCTAATAGTTTAGTACTAGAGGATATCGTTCCCGCCCAGTCCTTATGGTCGAAGGGTTCGTTCCCATTCGAAATTGCGAGTCGTACGCGTATCGTTTCCTATCAACGTCTCTCTATAATCTGTTATCCCAAGAACAAATAGTTCAAAATATTTGTACTAACTAAGCATTCAACTAACATTGTCATTTTATAAAATCTCAAAATGGGATCAATTTTCAGGATGTTACAATAGGCCCTCACCAGACGTTAGGAGAGGGCGGTGACCCTCTCCCAGATATGGGCAAGGGTCGCCCGCCCGCCCGCTCTTGCCTCGGCTTAGGCGAGGGTCACCGCCCTCTCTCGGCGTGTCACCCTCGTTGTCCATCGTCACCACCCCATCGCTAGTGGGGCGGCAACCACAGGCGGGGGAGGCTCCCTCGCCTATCCTGCTGCTCTTTTTTTTTATTATTTTAAATTTTCACTTTTAATATTATTTAATTAATATTTATATTAAAAATCAAATTTTGACCAAAATGGCATCGTTGTTTATAAAGGTGAGCTGACGTAGAATTTTAGCGAGCCAAGTAGATGTTAGAAATTATTAAAATAAGTCATATCGGATTTTCGATGGTTTTTGCCGGAGTTGGCACTTAAGTGATTCAATTTTTTTTAAAAGTAGCACTTAAGTGTACTTTTCGTAACTTTTAGTACTTAAGTGTCCCATCATGCCAAGTTTTGACACTTGGGCTGTTCTTTTCTCAAAAAGAATGTGATTCAACATGTGTGAAATTGAGCTAAGCTTAATTGTGGGTTGTGGAACCCACTCTCTTAGGTTGAGAGAGAAAGTTCGAGAACGCGACTTACCATAGCGTATTGATTCTTGAATATTCTTTGAAACTTATATGGAAGTGGATCCACTAAATTTTAATTTTTTTAGATATATGTATATGCAATAGCTCGAGCTAAGCTATTATATCTAAAATTTACAAAATATTTATAGTTTGAGTACGATTGGATTGATCACCATCTCATAAAATGATGCTATCGTCATCCCATAATTGCTCAATTGATATATGAGTTGTACAATCATTGCGATTGAATACTTTACTTTACGTGTAAAAGATTATTAAATAAAAGAAAAAGGTCCATAATCTCTAAGAATAAAATTGGACTTTTTTCATGAGTTATGTTTCAAGTAAAAAGAGTTTGTAACCTCAAGCAACAAAAGTCATAAAATGTCATCTTAAAAATATCCAAGAGCGTGAATGACTTTTCCTTTTAAATCGCAATTAGGTCACACAAACAAAATAGTATAAGAACCCCATCCCAATGCGTGGCATATGCGATGTTTGGTGGTTCTCACATATTTATATTTATAGTCAAATGTTTATAAAAGCATGGAAAAATTAGTACACAAAAGCTAAAAAGGTGGAAGTGAAGAAGAAGTGAAGAAACCAATCTTCAAATCTCTTCCTTTATTGGTAACCTAAATACAATGAACCTGAGTAAGTTATTAAATTATTTCGTTTGAACTTTGTGACGTAAAACATAGAGATATTCCTACATTGTTAGCGAATAAAAATATATAAATCGGAACAAGGGGTGCAAGGCGTGCAGACACTAACAAATTAAAATAAGGAATGTAGCCAGGCTAGGTGTCCTCATTAGAGAAACTACTGCCGGTGACCTTCATAGGTGGAAACACTCCCGGAGGAAGATAGACCAATGAAATTGACCTCAATTTTGCTTTACTATAATCTCATAATCTCAATCTGTCGTTTGACTCAATTCAAATTTTATAAGCACAAAACAGATTTACAAATCACTCCTTTTTTAATCAAGCTCTTACACCACTCATTCACTTTGAAAGGAAAAAAAAAATTGAAGATTAAAAAGTCGTAGTCGCAATCCAACCGAAAGCACAATAACCCAATGATGAAGGGAGGAGACCATTTTTCATTAACTCACAAGTTCGAATCACGTTGTGAGCAAATATTTCACTAGTCAATATTTCAGGCATTCACAGTGTTATGTGGAAAGATTTTTAAGCTTTTGACATACTAGTTATGATGATAGGCTCATACACTTACCGATGGACCAAGTGGTTATGACTCAAACAAGATGATATGTAACGGATACAGCACTTTATGTAACAACAAGAATGGCTTATCGTATTGATCATCTCTTCTCGCATTTTTTAATTTATCAAGAAAATAAAAATCGCGATCCATCAAGACTTAGGCGGGGAGACCAAGTTGGACCACCCCCAATCCTTGGGCCGGTGGGTCCATCCAGTGTGTAAGCCCACACTAGCTTTAACTCCCGTGGCGGGAAACGAAAAACACATTTCCCCCCACCGGCTGGCAGGAAGTTTTCGCATCACCCGCATAAAATGAAAAATGAAAAGAAATTTATCGGAATAAAAAAAAACCACTACAAAATAATAATAAGTGAAAATCTATTTAAAACAAAATTACGAAAAAAAAACGCAAACCCTCCTCTTTGCTTCCTCCATTTGCGGACACCGACTCTAATCAAACGACCCACTCCGGCTCTCTCCGCCTCCTCCTCCTCCCCTTGTTCAGATCTTCTTTGTTTAATTTTGGTTTGGTTTAGATGTTTCAGTGGCTTGGCATTGCTATTTAACTTACCAAGCGAGGTTAAGTCAAATTATATATATTACAAGTGCATTATTTTGTCAATTTATAATGTAATGATTTATTTGAGTTACCTTATAAATTGCTGTTTTGTCTAACTGAATTTGAAATCGGTCCATGCCCTAGCTTCATGCAGGAGGACGTTAACTTAGTTATACCGTATACGTTAAAATGGCTGTTGCAATGTCTATGAAAATATCTCAGCACTTATGACGTCACCTCTACGGCAATAACCAACACAAAATTGCAATGTGAAGAAGATGGATACTTCACATCAGTAAACACATGTCCCATTTGTTTTTGGGGTTAAGCAAAGCTCTTTATTGGATTCACAAGAGTTGAAGAGAAGGTCTAGCGATTCCTAATTAAATTAAAAAAATGTTTCCAGCTGCAAATGGACTTGATCTGAGGTGAATCTGAAATGATTATCCAAATTGTCTAATTTCAAATGAATAGAAGTGCAGCAAAAATTTATTCAATTCAAAAAATTTAACTTGGAATAGTCTCACGCTGTCCGCAAGTTCTTATCTTTTTGCCTCTCTTTTTTAATAATAGATAATCCACAAGTATTAACCGAGAGTGTGAAGAGCCACACCTCCGAAAACATTATTTGAAATAGGAGAACCTTCATACTTGAGATGGGGGGAGTCAATTTTTTGGTACTTATCATAGTCATTGGAGAGGTTTCATTGAACTAAAGCCAATCATCGGAGAGGCTTCCGAATTGATCAGGAATTTGGAAATGCTAATTGAGTTGTATTCCAAATGGGATCTAATAGGTCACATTATGTTCATGAGCTTATTTACCGCACTTGTTAGTAGCTCAAACTTCTAATACGATACTCATGAATAATTTTCCCGATTTATGTTGACACAATACTATGCTTACACAATGATTTCGTGTGCTCTACATTAACAGTATTTTGTACAATAATGAGCACAAAGTGTGGATTTATGTCCAACTATGGTGCCTTGTGACAACCAAATAATTGACACTAATGAGGGATTAAATCTGAAGGATGGTTCACCCTGAAATTAACGTGTAATTTTTTCTTAATTGATTGATCGCTAGGGGAGTGCTTTGACGAAGATCAAGCCCGATAATTCCACGGGGCTTTATATTTCGGTGTCAATTCGGGTGTGGTCCGTCTCAGCCCATTAAACTAGATCGATGGGATTTCACCTAAATTAGGATTGGGGAAACGAGCTAGTTCGGAAGCTCCACATCTGCTTTTGTTGACTTTGACTTTGCATGGATCCGCCCATTTATTTGGGGGCCAAAGTTGATTCTCATCCCAAAATTTCTGCACCCCATAGTCCAGTTATTTTCTGCGTTAAGAAACGTACATAATTGTCGACTTTGACGGGCTGGAGTGGTGCTTCGAGGAAGCATCCTTATTGACCAGATTTTGCAGCAAAACTGGCCCACGACTATCTCTGCATATTCACCCAATCCTGCCTTCCAAGTTCAATGATCTACCTGAAAGTCATTCAAAAAATCTTTCCTCTTTAGTTCCTTAATAATTCTGTGGTGAAGGAACAAAGGTCTTGAAAGCTAAGGACTGCATCTAATAAGAAAAGTCTATCTTTTTCCTTTTGAAAACGTTGGAATTAGCAGTGAATCGCTGTCCCGTCTATTTTCTCTTCTTCCCGAGCTTTTGAGCTAATGGAGGGAGCTCAATTTCGATTCTAATGGAAGGAGTTTGATTTTAAAAAAATTTGTAACAAGACTTTGGGACTTTCGTTTTACTAAAACAAAAGTTTAGTGGAGTATAACGAGAGTTAAAGCTATCAGAGAACAAATTTGATCTCCCATTTCTCTCAATTCAAGGGATTTGTTACTTCCTAAGAGTGTTTTTTTGACTCATCGAGTTATTGTGATTAATAACTTCAATCGTAATTTTTTTCTCATGCTTAAATTTATTTTTGAAAAAGACTTAAGAACTTATGAATTGCTAAATGGAATATTTTTACACCTCCAAATCTAGAGAAATATTATTTTCTATCATGAAACCTAGAATGTTTAGTTACCACAAAATTGATTTAGAAGATAAAAAATACTTGCAAATAAACACCATTAGTTGATACCATCTAATTTTTTTGATCGGTAATACCATCTAATTTAACTATGTCATTTTCTTTAGTTTGGCCTATCCTCAAAGCTTAAGAAGAAATATGATGGATGAACTGTGTTTCTGAAATTGCGAAGACAAAGAAAATATTTGGATGTTCCTTTTTGGATTGGGGTGAATAAAAAAAATTGTTGTTCTCCCAAGTCACGCCAGCTTCATTTGTCCACAATTGTCCACGCAAACGGGCACATTAAATTTTTTACGACCATCTTGGACATGATGTACTTTTGCGTTGTTGATATAAATATGGATTTTTGAGGACAAATTTTTTTTTTTGAATAATTGGTGTCATTATGAATATAGTTTTGAATTTTTGACAGAATCGCCACTTGCTGTTGCTCATCAATTGCCATCACAAGTCCTCACCTTCATGCGTGAATCCACGGAAGATATGTTAGCTTCTCACCTCTTCCACCTGTCTGATATCCCTTCGTCCATGTTTTTCCTCCACATGATGGAGCTCATGACCTATTTCCAATGGAAGTCACGGCTGACCGAGGTCGCTGGCCTCGCACAACCACAGAATTGAGGTGGATCCTATGAAGAATTCATATGATCTATCGGTACATGAGTTGGGTTTACATGCACCGCTACACGGGCAATACTTGCTTGGTGAATGGAGAGGAAGTGAAGAGAGCTATAAATCCAGTCCATACGTCGCATTTGACGGGGTAATTTCCTTAGTTATAAATTAAGAAATCGAGACGTTTAAGCTTTGATTATCCAATTCGCTATAGTATTCGCCTTTTTATGGCAGTGGGCTAGAGCTAAAATTAGGAAATTGGCCCCAAAGCTCATGGGCCTTCACGATAGGCACTCTTGCTTCCCATGAGCTTTAATCTGCGCTCTTCCCTGTCTGAACTAATGTCTGTTGACTCCATCTCGATGTGTTCGTGTCTTCTGGGGAAGCTTTCCTGTCTCATGTCCGCAAACACAAGAAACTGATCCCGTAGTTGACGCCAGTTCATATGAGCCATCAAAATCGATTCGCAGCACTCTTCCTGTAGGCGACATGCCGGATCGAGGTGGAAACTGAGTCTTTATCTTTTCGTTCTTACACTCGCATCGTTCCATCGTCGATAATTTCCAAGAGTTGCGTGGACTGCTTGCAACTGGCTGACGGATCGAGGATGGTTTGCTGCAGGAATGTAAAGTCGTTCCGTGCTTTCCAAATCGCCCAGAGAACTCCTGCTACCATATCGAAGGAAGGGGAGTTCGTTGTATTTTCCTTTAAGGTTCTGTAGCTATACCTCAATTCGTGAGAGACCGTTGCGTGATATCTGGATTTGAATGGAAGGGTGTGTCCAAACAGGGGTCAGTCCATGGACAAAGTAAGAAAAGATGCTCGATGGTCTCGACTTCCTCTTTGCAAAATGGACGGTTTGGCTCAGGTAAGATTTTCCTTTTAAACAAGTTTTCCTTGGTTGGAATTGCATTTTGGCACACGGTCCATAAGAAACTTTGGATTTTAAGGGGTTATGCATGTGCCAAATCTGGTTCCATAGCTCGCTGGGTGGCTGGAAAGATGACGATGCTTGATTGAGTTGATACTGATCCTCTTCAGCACGCAACTATATTATGGGCACTTTTCACTGAGAAGCATCCCGATTTAGAACCAATCCAGACCAGTTCATCTTGTGCAGTTCTAGTCCATACAGGGATAGTAAGAATCTCACTTACTGTGTGCTCGGCAAAAAGTCTATTCAGAATCTGTGGATCCCATGCATCCTCATCTTTTAGGATCAAATCAGCAACTTTTGTTGGCTCACTGTGATTTGCAGGTCCCCCAATAGTGCCTCTCCTGAGCCACCTATCTTCACGACTGTTGATATTGTCTCCTGTACCAACTGACCACATCACAGATTCGGAAATTGATTCTCTCCCTATCAATTTGCTCTGCCATTCCCAAGATGGACGAGATCCCTGTTCAGTATGCCAAAAAAATTTTATGAGGAAAATAAAGCCCTTTTAGGATCTAACTCCATAACGCTGATGTATTCTGTGCTAATCTCCATGCTTGTTTCCCTAGCATTGCCCCGTTAAAAGAGATTAAGTCCCTGAAGCCAATACCTCCCTTATCTTTTCTACATTTCAGTAACTCCCATTTTCTCCAATGCAAACCAGAACTCGACTCACTACTCTTCCACCAGAAAGCAGCAATTTTCTTTTCTATGGTATGGCAAATTGAAACTGGAATTTTAAAAATAGACACTGCATATTGGGGTCACCATTTTAATCAGAATGTCTTTTCCAGCTTTTGACATCAAGTTTTCCTTCCATCCCTCTAACATCATATCTACTCTTGCTAAAATCCAGGCAAACAACAATTTTTTTGATCCACCCCAATCTGAAGGAATAACCATATATTGTCCTATCTTCTCAATTTCAAACACACCGTTCACGTGCCATATTCTTCTCAAGTGGACAGCCCAAACTAAAGAAAATGCCAACTTATTCAAATTTATTGCCTGCCTTGAAGCATTGCAGTATTGATTAAAAATTAAAGCCAAGTTCTGACAATCTTGTACATTTCCTTCTAAGAAAAATATAGAATCATCTGCAAATAAAAGATGAGAAAGGGTGGGCAATTTCTATTCAGCTTAATCCCAGTAATAGTATTACCCTTTTCGATTGCTTTTTTCAACAGGATGATAGGTCTTTTCCCACAAGTATAAATAGATATGGAGATATAGGGTCACCTTGCCTAATACCTCTTGATGGTTGAAAATATGAGAGTGGCTCCCTATTAAACTTTATACTGAAGGAGGTTGATGTTACACATTGCATAATCCAACTCACACATTTCTGACTAAAGCTGTTTTTTAGCATACAGGCTTCCAGAAAATCCCGATCTACCATATCATATGCCTTCTCTACTCTTTGTTGATGCAAGACCTCTTGCACAATTAGGATGTTATCATGAATTTGTCTTCCTCTCACAAAGGCACTCTACTCATCGCCTATTATATTTGGTAGACAAGGTTTCGATCTGTTTGCCTAAACTTTTGAGATAATTTTATATGCAAAATTGCAAAAAGTAATCGGGTGAAATTGATCCAAACTCTCCGAGTTGCAAACTTTTGGAATGAGCAAAAGATGAGTTTTGTTCAATTCTGGATTTAGTAGTCCAGAGCTGAAAAAATCTCTAACCCCAGTAAATATTCCCTGCTTGATGTCCTCTCAGTGGTGATGATAAAACTGACCATTCAAGCCATCTGGTCTGGGGCTTTCTTCGATTTCATCTGAAAAGCTACTTCCTGGACTTCTTCAAGTGTTACTGCTGCTGTAAGTTTCTGGTTCATTTCATCAGTGACTAACAATGGGCATTGCTATAGGACTGGGGTGAAATCACGTGTCCCCACTGAACTGTATAGTTCTTTGAAAAATTTCACTGTCATCTCCTTAAGTATTTTTCAACATAGTGATTCGGTTCCTCTGTCACCTTTGAATTGTCGTGGCATGAAAAAACTTGGTGTTAATTCTCGATCTCAAATCCCAATACATCTCTTCTTGTCTCAATAACTTTTCAATTTTTGCATTCACCTCCAGCACTCTATCACTCTCGGCATGGCGATTCTGGTAATAGGTAATTTTCTGAAGCTCCCACTTCAATGAATCCACCTCTCATTGGTTATTACAAAATTTCTTCTTACTCTAATTAGCCAGCTTCAAAGACATGGCTTTTAACTTCTTTAGCAAGTTTGCCTCCTTTAGACTAGATGAATTCCACACCTCTTTGACAATGTTTCCACACTTTTCTTGTTCGAGCCATATAGCTTCGAATTTGAATTCTGAGAGGGACGATAAGATTGGACTATGGTCAGAGAACCAAGAGCTGGAAATGCATATGCTTCAGCCTCAGGGAACGTCAATCTCCATTCAATATTACAAACCACCCTGTCAAGTCTTTTCTTGACAAAAACATCTCGTTCTCGATTGTTCACCCATGTGAAAGCACATCCCTTACTCTCTATACCCATCAAGTTGCATGCATTTAAGAAATCTCTGAAGGCACTTAGTCTGTAATGCTCTGCCATTGTTTTACCGACATTCTTTAGTGATACGATATTTCATTGAAGTCGCCTAAACACACCTAAGGTAAGGTATTCAGGGAGCTAAAGTTCTGCAATTTTCCCCACAAGATAGGCCTTTCCTGGTAGATAGCCGGTGCATGAACAAAAGTCACCCTCATTTTTTTCCTGTACTTGGTATCTTCACAAACTAAATCAATAAGGTCCCCAAAATAGATGGCGGCAGCTTTCCCCAAAAGAGTCCTGACTAGATCACCAACCCCGAAAGTGACACTGCAATTATGTACAGGCAAAGACTGAAGTGTGTCTTGTGCAGTGTCATTCCCGCAATCTGCGGGCAAAGTCTATAGGCATTTATCGAGACACGTCTTGTGCGGATATCCAGTGGAAGATGATATTTACAATTTGTGGTCAATTGGGTGTGAAGTAACCCCACAAAGACAAGATAATTAAAATTCCCAAATATAAAATGAACAGAAGAGTTTCTTTTAATAATTTATTTTAGTCACTGAAAGCAGCTCGATTGCTCCCATCTCTTTGAATTCCACTAATTCATTTATCCCTCAATTGTATTGTTCTTTTTCCAATTAAGTTATGATGGTGCAGAGAATAAAGAGAAGAATTGGGTTGGGAATGGCCCGCTTGTGGTGTTAAAAGACCTGCATTTGTCAACTTCAACAAGTTGCAATGAATCATTTTTATTGACCAATTCGAGCAAATGGCCCCCCCAACTCTCAGAATATTGAGCCAATCCCCGTTTCTAAGTTTAATGACCTACAGAGATCTCTATTCGTAATTCTGGCTAGTAAACTTGATTTGGATTTCGCAATGTGCTGTACTGCTTTTGCTGCTATACTCTTCAATTTTTTCTGGAAGAGAAGGTCAAGTGAGATCAATGGTGGGGAGGCAAATAACGATGCAGCTGCACATGATGAAACAGCAAGAGGCTCTTCTTCTACTCACACTTCACCAGAAGGTCAAGGAATGGCTGCTTCATCAGGATATGACTATGAAGTATTCTTGAGCTTTAGAGGACCAGATACTCGATCAGCTTTTACCAACTTCCTTTACACTAGTCTTAAAGATGCAGGAATCCGCACATTTAAGGATGATGAAGAGCTCCGTGTTGGGGAAGAGTTTGCGCCAGAACTTCTCCAAGCAATTAATCAGTCAAAGATCTCAATACCTATCTTTTCTAAAGATTATGCCTCTAGCATATGGTGTCTCAAGGAGGTAGCCCAAATGGTTGAGAACAAGAAAACTGGTAGACAAAAGATCATGCCCATTTTTTATGACGTGGCACCTTCAGAGGTTCGATACCAAACTGGGGGTTATGGAGATGCCTTTCATTCACATAAGAAAAAGAAGCGACACGACGAAAATACTATGCAAGGGTGGAAGGATGCTCTCAGTGCAGTCGGGGAGATAAACGGATGGGACCTGCATAGCGAGAAGAACAGGTGATTGCTTTCAGCATTTCATTAGATGTGCATTGTATTATTAAAACTGGATGCATATCAATCGGTTTCTTTTTCAGATTAGTGTAAGCCTTGTTAAAATTGAGTTTTACGCTACTGAGGTTATCCCACAGAAATCGCATTAACTCACCTCACAATCCCAATTTTGTCCTATTTCAATCCAAACGACATTTTTCCAGTTCAGGTTCTTCATTAACCATCTGTAACATTGCTAATTCATCTACCATGGAATGAATCGTTGAAGAACACATTTTAAATAGGTCTATAGTATTCAATTTGGTCTTGTCAAAACATAGTTTGATTCAATACAGTTTTCTCACTCATTGCCTTTTGACCTCCAACAAACACTAGGCGAGAAGGCGAGTTTGCAAAAAATCTCACCAAGGAGGTTTTCAGAGAATTGAAAAAGGCTTATTTGGTGGTATCAAATTGCTTGGTCGACGTCGACAACCATGTGGATGCAATCATGGAAATGTTTGGTGCTGAGACAAGTGAAACACAGATTATGGGAATCCATGGGATGGGTGGCATCGGAAAGACGACTATTGCGAAAATCATCTACAATCAGCTTTCAGAAAATTTTGAGGGTTGTTGCTTTCTTTCTAACATCCGAGAAGTGTCAAAACTCAAGGGCATTCAGTGCTTGCAACATCAGCTCATCTCTGACATCCTCAACATGAAATGGACAGAAATAAGGAATATTGATGAAGGGATTAAGGCCATTAAAGACAGGTTGTCTAATAAAAGAGTCCTCCTTCTTCTCGATGATGTGGAAGAAAATGATCATATGAATGCACTTGTAGGAAATCATGATTGGTTTGGTAAAGGGAGCAAACTCATTATTACTACAAGAAAGAAAGATGTTCTCATTGTTCCGGAAGTGGACTGCATTTATGAGGTTAATGGCATGGATGATCATCAATCTCTTCAACTCTTTAGCAAACATGCCTTCAGAAGAGATTCTCCTTTGAACAAGTATATTGACCAATCCAAGAGGGCGATAGGCATTGCTGGAGGTCTTCCGCTAGCTCTTGAGGTCATAGGTTCACTTTTATCTCGCACTGAAAAGAAAAGGTGGGATTACATATTGGAGAAGTTGGAAAATGTTCCTCCCTTGAAAGTTCAAAGTAAGCTGAAAATAAGTTTTGATTCCTTAGAATTTCGACAACAGCATATATTCCTTGATATAGCTTGTTTTTTCATTGGATATGACAAAGACATTGTGGTTCATTTCTGGGAAAAATCTAATTTTTTTCCAGAAGAAGCTATGGAAGTTCTACAGAATTTGTCTTTGATAAAGATTGATGAGTATAATCTAGTGTGGATGCATGACCAACTTAGAGACCTCGGAAGAGAAATGGTTCGTCAAGAAAGTAAGATGAAAATAGAGAAGCAAAGTAGGGTGTGGAATCCTCAGGAAGCATTGAATTTGCTGAGGAGACATAAGGTAAAATCTCCTCTGCAGTAAATTTCCAGTTCATTATGGATAGTTTCTATACAAAAAAGCCAATTAGTTTTTGTGTTCTCTAGCACCATTGACCTACTCAATAAATAATTTTGCGCTTTAAGATTAAAGGAGAGATATTACTGAACTCAACTCCTTAAAATAGCGAACTTGAATGAATGTGCTTCCCTTCAACTTTTCTTTGGGCAGGGAAAAAAAGTGGAAGCTCTTCGTCTCAATTTTGATCGGCAGTACTGTTTTACCTATGAGGACTTTATGAGATTATCAAATTTAAGGTTTCTTGAAGTTGGCGGTTCCATGGAAAATTTTTGTGCAGAAGAGAGGCTTCTTTGGCATGAATTGCCATCAAACGTACTTCCAACTAATGATTTCCAGGAAAATTCAGATCTCCTTCCACAATTACGATGGCTTTCATGGCATGAACTTCCCCCAACATTTAAGATTACAAATTTCTCCATGGAAGATGTGGTTATTCTTGATCTATCTTCGAGTGAAATTGGGAATGACTGGAAGGGTGGGAGCCACATGAAGGTATGTTATATGCTAGATGACACTTATTATTCCGTCTTATTAGATTCAAAAGTTATCTTTGAGTCATTTTTCTTTTACAGGTGATGAAGAATTTGAAAGTTCTAGATTTGTCCCATTGCCTATGTTTGAAGAGAACCCCCAACTTGTCTGCTCATTCAAATTTAGAACGTCTGATCCTATTTGATTGTGGATACTTAATGGAAATTGATAGGTCAATTTATCAGTTGAAACGTTTAGTTTCCTTAGATTTAAGCTATTGTGAGAACCTTAGGAGGCTGCCAAACGACCTAGGTGGAGATCTTGCAAGCCTTGAATACCTATCTCTAAGAGAATGCAAGTCATTGGAGAGGCTTCCAGATACAATTGGAAATTTGGAATCGCTGATTAATTTGAACATATCCGGGACAGGGATCAAAGAACTACCTGATTCAATTGGGAATTTAGTATCACTGATTAAGTTGGACATTTCCAGGACGGGGATCAAAGACCTACCTGATTCAATCGGGAATTTGGAATTGCTTATTAAGTTGAACATATACGGAACAGGGATCAAAGAACTACCTGATTCAATCGGAAAGTTGAAAAATTTGAAAGTAATGAATATGTGGGGAAGTGAAATAAGCAAAATACCCAATGCCCTTTGGACTATTGAGAAGCTCGAAGAAATAGAAGCCAGCAATTTTAGTACCAAGCCAATTGTCACAAAAATTGGCAATTGCATCTACAAGAATAAATCCCTGAGGATCTTGAGATTGAAGAGGGCAGATATATACGCACTACCGAGGCTTCCTGAAAGTATTACTACTCTTCATTTAAATACATTGTACATGGACATTTTTCCAGATCTCTCAAACCTCACTAAATTAAAGGACTTGAATCTGTGGTTTGGCTCACGTGATTCTGATGGGAAATCTTATCAGCCTACGAAAAATCTGCGCATGGACTCTCATTATGTGACCACCTCCCCAATAGACCTTGGCTTCGCTCCTCAACTCAAGTCACTTCACCTCAGGGGCTCTAATCTGTGTTACCTCCCAAGGCTTCCCTCAAGTTTATCCTCTTTACGTTTGGAATATTGTGAGTCACTTTGCTTGATGGAGGATCTATCAAATTTGAAGAAACTATCGTCTCTCCAGATTGATGGCGCTGTGATTACAGAGATCCAAGGCCTTGGCTGTTTGGAGAACCTACGAGATTTGTTGCTTTATAACCTTGCACAGGTGAAGAGACTACCTGATCTAAGCAAATTAAACAAACTAACGAGTCTCCGAGTAGGAAGTTGTGGTAATCTAGTTGAAATTCAAGGTGAACTACCAGAGTCTTTGGATAGATTGAAAATTAGTTTTTGCTATTCTTTACAGAAGTTGCCCAATCTGTCGAGCTTAATGGGTAAGCAATTGATTGATATAGACTGTTGCGATAAAGTAAATGGGAAGGGAATTTATCGCATTGTTATTAAGAATCCACGAGATTTACACCTTAGAGAATTTGAACACCTGCAGATCCTACCTGATCTAAGTAATTCAAATGAACTGATAAGCATTAAAATAGAAAGGTGTGGTAATCTAGTTGAGATTCAAGGTGAATTGCCACAATCTTTGGAAGAATTGAAGATTTCTTGGTGTGAATCTTTACAGAAATTGCCTGATCTGTCTGGCTTGAAGAGACTGGAAAAGGTTGACATAAAAGATTGCAAAAAATTAAATGAGGAGGCAATTTTCGGCTTTGCGTGAAGAAGTCAGGTGAATTTGTGGCAGAACCTACGGTATTTGTGGATTGGTGGCCTTGGACAGGTGGAGATGCTATCTGATTTGAGTAACTTAAACAAACTAAAATGTCTTCGAATAGAAAACTTTGGTGATCTAGTTGAGATTCAAGGCGAACTACCACAATCTTTGAAAGAAATGAAGATATCTTCCTGTGAATCTTTACAGAAGTTGCCTGATCTGTCAAGCTTGAAGGGACTGCGAAGGGTCAAAATAAATCGTTGCGGGAAATTGAATGTGGAGGCAATTTCTTGGCTTTGCTCGGAGAAGTTGATCAAATTTGTGGGAGAAGACGATGAATCTGAATCTGACTATGAATATGACTCTGAAGACGACGAATAAGTGCACGTCACTCTTGAAAGCTTCTTGATCCATGACCACAAATTGTTCCCTTGTGTTCAAACTTTAAACAAATTGAGGTAACTTATTTCATTTGACTACCAATGTTTTCCCTTTTCTGCAATCAAATTCTTTTGCATATATACAGGAAGTTTCCCATGCATTTTATAATTGCCATCTCACAAGTTGATGACTGAAATTCTGATGAAGGTATTGAAATTATGATACCTCCCTACAACCACTGGTTTCCTAATTATGTACAAATATATGTTTTCTTTTCCTAGTTTGGTTTATAATCGACCTGGAAGTTCTTCTAGTGGAACTTGATGACAAGGAGGAAGGAATTCACCCAATACTTCACCAAGCTTGCAGATTGCCTGGGCAGACTGCAAATTCATTCACAAAAACAATCAGGCATTTGGATTTCATGTACATAAGAGATGACCAACTTATGATCTTTAAGACAGACATATCTCGGAAGTATGATTTTTTTGGTATTAAACAGAGCGTCTATAAAGATCAATATGCAGTGTGTACATTATGAACTTGCTTGTTTCTAGTGTAGGCTTTTGGACAAAAATGGGTGACAAAATATGGTATCATAATGCATGTCGCGATTTTAAATCCTGGCGCTTCCTAATTTTTTTCTATCCTGCTACCTCTGTTTAATATCCTTTGTTCCCGCCTCCAGGAGGTAGGAAATGTCCTGGACTTTGTTACAGGAGAGGCGATGTGTAGTTTGTCTTCTAAAGTACTAACGCAAAGGCATGATACAAGAATATCAGGAATAAAGGCTGAATTTTATCACAAACTATACCAGTTAAACTTCCATGCCTTCTCAGATGTTAATACGCCAATTTCTTCCTACAATATTGTAGGGTAAGGAGGCTCTTTTGTTGCCTTGGGTGCTCTTTCAAAGTCTTGCCATCAAGCCATCTCCAAGGAAGATCCCAACACTGCTGGTGCTATTCTGGATTTTCTATCCTCTGCATGCACAAAAAAGGTCAAGAAATACCGGGAAGCGGCACTTTTAAGCCTTGATCAGGTAATTCCAGATTATTGTGTGTTCCCGAATGCAATTGTTTTCATTTAGAAAAATGTAGGGCTTTTACATGCTCTCACATGAGGAAACTTTCCGGCAGTACATTATTTCAAAAGTGCTGTTTCAGGTTGATTTCATTTTTCTTAATTCCCAACTGAATCTGCCGCCAATCATCCCCCTTCCTCTCTAATGAAGATCTTGGAACCTTTCATGATTTTTCAGGATATAAAAGCATTTGGCAATCATAAGTTCTTCAACATGGTGTTTCCAAAATTGTTTTGACATATGCATTCAGCCACTTCTGATAAGTCTGGACAAGCACATTCAGCAAAAGATTCTGCTAAATTAGGTTCATCCATATTTCTAGCTTGTAACTGTCCACCTTTCAAGATTTTGAGTTGTCCTGCATTGCAACCTTTGATTTCCATATCATAACTTTCTCTCATTGTTAAACTGTGCATTTTACACAGCATGGTTGATATGTGCAGACTATGATGGAAAAGAAGATTATTTTGTTCCACTAGAAAAAGTACTTGGACTGTATCACATCATTTATCCATGTGGCATATATTGATGATATTCTTGAACAGAAAAATAACTTGAAGCACCTCTGGATTATCTCCCTCTCACCTGAGTTGTCATGGACTGCTATCTTCATAACCAAAATTTTCTTAGGTGATTGCTGCATGAAAACTGTTTCTATTATCTGTTTCACCATGCAGTCAAAATATTGGCTTTTCTATCAATTAAGGAACTCTACTCGAGGATTCATGAAGATTCTCGGCTAGCTTCTGAACATGCAAATGCAGCATCTTTGTTTCATGACATAATTAGTATCCACTTTCTACTGATATTGCTGAGAAACAGGGTAACTAAGAGATGATATCTCTCAAACTTTGGTTAAGCAAAATAGCTTTCCTTTATTATGATGGACATGTTGCAATTTCTGGCTTTAGAATCAGTTGTCATTCTGTTCTTCAAATTGTTTATCTAGATTCTGATCAACTGGTTTTCCTTCGCGATTTTAAGCTGTTTTCTTCAGTGTCATCCAAAGTGGCGGAATGCATAGCCACCGTTAAGATAGCACTGGTGTGTCTTTAATTTCCCCTCTGTGGTGGAAATCACCTTGGCCTTCATCTTCTTCAAAACAGTCTGAGCTAGTGTGGCTTTGACATAGATGTAGGATTGCAGCATTGTTAAGTCCCATGCTTATATAGGTGACATTACACCAGTAAATAAGAGTTTCATTAAGTTATCTGTTAAGAATTCCAGAGTTTAGATTAGCATATATTGCCTTTGCAATGTAAAGAAGTAAATTTTTCTTTTTCTTTGATCTTTTGAGTTTCGATGGTTCTCCTGGTGTGGGCTCTGCATTAATCAGACTGTTGCGTTCAGCTGATGTTTTTCTTGGATTCAATTCCATTCTGACTCAAGGCACTAGAGGCAATTACCTTTTACTTGGTTTACATTTTTTTATGATAGATTCCTTACTAAGTAGATCAGCCAAACCAGAGAGATCGACTGATAATATCCCCAGGATTTTTATATATTTGTCAACATAGCCATTTCTTGTATGTGCGAGCAAGAGTAAGTTAATATTTGGCATGGATTAGTTGACATGGTAAGGGGACCACTTAAGAGTTCTAGATCGTCTTAGATCATTCCTGGAAATGCATTTTAGATGTTCCCTTGCACTGTGGACCGAAATCTATTTGATACCTTTTCAAATTTAGGTTCACAGCAGTGCTTCAGAGTGCCTTTTGGAGATGATCACCCTTTTTAGGGAGCTTCCTTCAACGTTCTGGACAGATGCAGGTTTGAAGGATCAGCTGGTTCATCTGCATGAGGTGGAAAAGAATGAACAAGCCAAGTCCTTGCTCAAGAGATGCATCCATTTGCTAGAGACTTCATAGAGGAAATGTGAAAGCAAATTGGTTTCAAAGAAAGGTGCGCAGAGAGTTCTGGCCCCTGTAGGTGAAGTATGATAAATGGGTAAAACTCCATGTGTAATAATCGATCTTGACTGTTTATGAATCAAGGCTGACGCCGCCTTAGTAACATTTTGCATAAACTAATGTGTTTGAATCAAGGTAGAAGCAAGAATTAAGCAAAGCAAAAGTAGAGCTTAGCTAGACATGTTATCCGGGGTACACATGTTGCCCCTACATATCTCAAGCACGGGGTAATTACAGATTTAAATAGATATTGCCCAGGCTTGATATCTTTCACTGAAGGGGCCGACTGCTATGTTCTTTTTAACTCTCATTTAGCTTTGTACGTTCTTATTAGCAAACATCAAATAATTTTGAATTAACCAATCCCATCTTCACTTCGTGGTTTCCTATGTGAACACGAACATGCTAGTATTTTTTTTTTTTTTTTATTGTTTCTGGTTATTAAGGTAAAATGAATTCTCGGGAGCAGGAATTCTGATCCATATAATGATTGGTGATCTGATGCAACCCGTCAGCCTCATTACTCCATCTAATATTACAAGCACATGACTTTCATGTCTGTCTCTGTGGAAATGATTAACCATAGCAATTTTATAACTATCTCACCACAAGATCAAGTCCTCAAAAGGATGCCATAGTGTGACATCTTGAATTTCGATTTATCTTGGGATATACGAAATTGTTATTTTATCAATGCGTTGTTAGTTACGTTTACTTTAAGCTAGTCTCTCATAAGTTAACTAACTAGTTGAAAAGGCAATTAAGGATCAATACATGTACGACCAGTGAATTCAATCAGGGATAAGTCGCTCGACCATAAAGATCAAAAAGAGGCGATACCACGCTGTTGCAAGTCAATTAGCGAACGAAAATAAATCGATTAGGTAGAAATACAAAGTCAAATTGATTTTGCACGACTTCGATATTAACTATGAACGATGTTAAATTGATTTCCTTTTGGCCTTGTACTTAGAGTAAGCAATTAACCTCTCATAATTACATGACAATTGAAGATCACTATAATTTGAATAGGCACAATCATGGATTGAAAATCTATCAATCATGGATCAAACGCACGAGAACTCTTAAACGTCGCTTGATAGTTAGGTCGTATTAAAGTCGTAATCGATCAATTTTAATTACGAATTTCTATCGAGTTTCGAGTATCAAACTTTCAAGGATGTCGAGACTAAAATATTGGACGTTGCCTCATTGATTCTCGAATTTATCGATAAGCCCAGAAATTATCGGAAAATGATTCAACGGGCCGAAAAATTGGAATCAAGAGGAGTTGGACCGACCAAAGGCCCAATGGGCCTTATGCCCATTAGTGGTTGGCCACATGGGCCCCAAGCTAGCCCAAGTAGGCCCAATTAGGCCCACTAAGCCCAAATTCAAGCCTTTGAGCCTAATTGCATTTTCTAGCCCATTTCTCCACAATTTGAGCACAAACCAATTTTATTCAAGTCCATATAAATCTTGGCCTGTATACATATAGTACGGTATACTATACTTGGGGAAAATTACAAAATTGCCCTTTTTAGAAGATGCATTTAATTTTGGAGGACAAAAGAGAGAGAAAGTCAAGGGAAATTATGTGAATGTTGGGAAATTAGACTTGGCTTCTTTTAAGAAGCCAAATAAGAGAGCAATATCTCACTCTCTCTCCTCTCCCTCCCTTTCTCTCTTGGGCGTTTAGCTCACTCCCCTCTCTTTTTTCTCTCTTTTCCTCTTCTTTTCTTCTTGTTTCTTGCCCTTGCCGCCCCCTTTTCCATCCAAGCCACCACTACCCACCGTTCTTGTCACTATTATCACCGTCGTGCCACCGTCGTGCCACTCGACTAAGGCTGCCCAAGTCACGCCTCTCTCTCCCTTGCGATTCTCACCTTCACTAGAAACTGCCTCTGCCGAGACCCAATTTTGCCGAGCGCCTCCATGATGTTTCGGTGGTAGCCGTGTGTCGCTCTCATCGCCGCCGTTGCACTCTTGTTGTCGAAATCATCATCGGGTGAATTTACGCTCTAATCCTTCGATTAGTCCGTTAAACTTGCTTAGGAGTAAATTAATTAATAGTTAATCTTAGTTAGGGGATTAATTATGATTAACTATGGTTAAGATGGTTGGTTAGAAAAATGACCATGATTGGGTTAGTCAAAAAGTAGACTATGATTAGTTAATTAACCAAGGTTGGGTTAATTAACTAAGGTTGACTTATGGTAAAGTTAATTAACGAAGGTTGGGTTAATTAACTAGAGTTGAACTATGATTAAGTTAATTAACTAGGTTTAAGTTAATTTACTATGGTGGAAGCATGGTTAGGTTAGTTAACTATGATTAATTTTAATTAATTTGTTAATCATGCTTAGTGCTAATTAATGGTGGTTAATTAGGATAATCGATGATTAGTTGGATAATCCTAATTAACATTATTTCATCAAAAATAATTAATTTCTTTTTAATTATTATTAAATTCGTTATTATTATTAATTATTTTAATAATAATTAATTTAATTTAATTATGAATAATATTAATTATTTATAATTAAATTGTGGGACTAATTTGACAAGTCTGTATTTATTAAAGCATGTTGAATTGTTACTTGGATTAATAAGATATTGATCGTGTGATTGAAATTGTCAAATGCTTGATTGCTCTGATAATTATGCATTGATGTTGTGTACTATGGCATGGACATATAAAGGAAAACCCCAAGGTGTCGGGCTTATATTCTTCAAATATTGTGGCTTGAAGTTTAAGTTAGATTCAAACAATAAAAAGAGATAGCAAGAAACCGTTATAAATCTGTTATAAAATAAAGAAGGGTTTATGAAAAAGAAAGCAAATAACACAAAACCGTTGTAAAGTTGTTACATGATTATTTTATAACCGTTATAAAACATTAAAAACCGTTTTATATATCCAAGAAAAACTTCACTAACGCTATCTTGAATTTGACAATACCAAGCCAATTATCAATTATATCTACTCCAATCCTACATCTCAATTATCTATTCCCATTCATTTAATCATTCCTAGAAAACAAGAACCTCAATTCCATGAACAAGTTCCAATGGTTCATATATTGATCCATATACAACAGAAAAAATAACAAAGTGAACCAGAGTCGAATTTTGACAAAAAAAAAAATGGAGTCAAAGACACAACATGTAGATGGAATAGGACTAAGACAAAGCAAGCTTGATCTATGGAAATCTCATGGTTAAATAAGAAATAATCCAAAGCAGTTATACCATTCGAATTATGAACACATATAAATTATTTACACCAGCTAAGCACACATGCTATGGACAGAATCAATATCCAAGCATTCGAATTTATTTAATAGACTTAATTGAACAAAACTCATGAATCTCGCCACTAATACAAGTCATTTTGAAATAACGATAGTTTGATTACAATTAGTTCTCAATAACATGATGATTGCAGTTTTTTTTTCTCATATCAGAAAACTGTAACAATTCATGTTTGACCAATTTCATGCGCTTGGCCCGAATTACAAACATGCACATCATTGACAAATGGAAGAGAAACAATGTGAAACGTGCTCATGGAGTCACAGGCAGGGAAGAAGAAACCAAATACGAACTTAAACTCAAAGTCAATACACCTGAATCACTACAAACCATATTTGTAAGACACAAAATGCTATCCGATCTATTGAATCATAGATTGAGGTTGTGGGCTCGCGATGAGCGTCCGAACAACGCAAACTTCGATTTTTCAATTGAATTAAACCGTGTGGGGGAAAAAATTAAATTAAACAGGATGAGTGAAGTCTGATGGGCCTGAGCTGCTGGGCTCAATTGAATTAAACAGGATTGCAAGGGCAGGGACCTAAGCAATGGGCCGAACTAGTCCAAATCGTGACTCTCTCTTTTATTTACATTTTATGTACTTGTCTATTTCATTATTTATTGTGCCATATATTTTTTTGGTCTTCTTACGATTGTTTTATCTATTCTTACTGTTTTACAAAAATGGACATTCAATTTATTGGCAAAAATTTAGATGTCAGCACATGTAATTTGAGAGGCTCAAGTTTAGGCCACCAAAATATAAAATGGACTAAGCTCAAACTTGGTAAATGCTTGATTTGAGAGGCTTCTCTAAACTTTATTGATCTTTTATATGTCGTGGTTGCCATGGCATCCCATGTTACACTTCATGATGTGAGAAATGTAGCCCAACCCATGCATTTAATCCCCTCACACATCTGTTAGCGACTCAAAACAGAATCGTTTTCTTTTTCTCACTAAATATTGTTTTAATAGCTCAATCACATCACTAATCAGTAGATTATATGCACGATTAGTGATTTATTAAGGCTTGCTTTGCTCTTGGAGAATTCTCAACTAAACCTGAAAACGGTTTATTTTAATTGACCAAACACTTTGCTTTTCTGGAAAATAAAACTCATTTCTAATAAAAGAGAGAGAATACATGGGTTAAACTGAACTAGCAGAGCCCAAGGATGGTCGAATGAGGAAAAAATAAGAAGAAGAACTTGCTTCGTGACTTCGACCTTGACTCAGTAAAGTTCCGCGAACTCATGTCACCAACCATAGTGAGTTGTGGACTGACAACGAAGGAGAGTGAAAAAGCCAATTGAAGTCAATTTTTGATTAAGACAAGCCGAGAAGGAAATTCATGTGTTCATATGGCTGGTCGATAGACATTGGCTTATGGTCTTGTCTCTCGGACAAGCCTTTGGCTCTAATGAAAATCGCTAGGACAAAGACATACTAAGAACGTCTTGCTGATATCCCATCACCGATGAGTTTCGTGCTAAAGAAATTGCATGGACTGTGAAGTCTTTTATTTTTCATTTACAAAAGTAAGAATTTATATATCAAAAAATATTGTAGGAGGACCAAGTCATTAATCACCATGAAACATATCATGCCTCAACCATCCTTCTAATATATAGTATTTTCAACAGTTGAAGAAACCAATTTTGTTGTAATATCTACACGTAATAATCGGAATCTAACATCTCTCATCAATAATCACCCAAGACGATAAACTATACTAGCTAATACTTGGACAAAACCAAAATAATATAGTGCCATGTGAACAAGTTATAAAGCTTTGACATGCAAAGGTGAAAGTCGAAGTCAATTGCCTTAATTTATCAAGCCATAATACATTTCGAGAAACTATAGTAATTATGATTCATTTGTCAACTTGTTAGGATAATAAAGGGTGACAATCTATTATTGAGATGGAAAGAAGAGGAGGACTATGTTGTACAATTGACAAAGCAATCGCATGTAAGAGAGTATGTCTGGGGCAATCTCCATTTATCATTCATGACGTTGATTTCAAGAGAGATTATCTTGTCCGTATTCAAAGGTGAAGTCATCATGAAATTAATGTATCATGATTGTGAATGGAAAAGATTCCCAGACAAACATTGATAGCCATGACCATCTGCACCTAGCTGTTCTCAACTAAATGCATGGAAAGATTCCCAGACAAACGCACTAAATAATTCATAGTACTTTCCAAACCCACTTGAGGAGTCCAGATTCTTTCTCTCTACTGGGACCTGCTGATGTGTCTACATTTCCCGGTCAACAATCGCACTATAATTATATTATCTACTTTTAACGTGCTCAACAGGCCACTGATGTTCAGGTTTTATGTTAATAATCGGTCGAAAAACCAGTGAGTATTTTCCTCCGTAATAAGGTATTTCTCATAGTCTTTGGCTGATCTCTTGCAAGCTTTCTTTCCTCCTGTCATGGTTGTGCTCCAATTTTAAGACCGAGTCTTTCATCCGACTATGCCACATGCACGAATGATGAAAGTTCATTTGTATAGTTTACAAGTTGAAAAAGTAAAAGAAAAATGGCGGCCACATATAATATATTGCGGTAACATATATGGCAAAATATTCCAAAAAGCATAGACAAATAAGTATGATGATGCATGTATTGACAAAACGTCCCTAAACTTGCTCACAGTGGAGTTGATCTTGCCAGTCCAAAATGTTTGCATCAATGAATTGTTTTCATATTGTGTGTAGCATGGCTTACAAGTTATGGGTCACAGCTCAAAAAAATATGCTGATTTCTACGGGTGAGAACTAGTCCGACTTCATTCAAGAATTGGGAACTACTGGTTCCCCGTTTCTAAAACTAGGAACCAACCACCTAGTTCTAGGATGGGATTGGACCGACAAGTCTTGTTTGGTTCCCAAGCCATCCAATAGAATTAGCGAATTCACATATCCTGGCTGAAAGTTTTGGATTTATTGAATTACCAATCCATGTCGGAATTCAAATCTAATATTTTGTCCAAAATTTGCAAGAAAATTGAGAGATGATGGGGCCATAATTGTAGGCGTGCTCAAAAAAAGGAAGAGGATTTGATGGATTCTTTTCACTCACGAGCGAGGGAGGTAAAATTGATGAATCTTTGTTAGGAAAAGAAAGAAAGTAAAATAAAGAATGAAGCAAGAGACAAAAGGTGTAAGTTGGATACCACCCCATGTGGTGGCTCCGCTGGCTTTGGGCTTTCCCCCCCTACCGAAGGGGAGGGGTTCAAATCCCAGCGGAGTCATTTGTGGACTTACCCTGGTGGCACGTGCACGTGCTTGGTGGTGGCACGTGTCGCCCTAGGGTTTCTTACCATTTTAGCCGTAGGCCGTGCGGGGTTCCCTGGGTCACCAAAAAAAAAAAAAAAAAAAGGAGTAAGTTGGATGAATTGGTGTAGCAATATGAAAGAAACAAATATTTGCATCATCATCTAGAATGAGATTAGGGTTTAGGTTTGCACTTTACTTCTTTAAAAAATAAGAGAAATAAAAATACATAACCGGTTCGGTTCCCACCTTAGAATCGGTAACCGGATCGAAAATCACCAATTCCAATTTTATGGAATTGGGAACCGGACCGGCGCCCACTAGAACCGCTCAAAACAGGCTGTTTCAATCTAGTATGGATGGTTCCCAATTTGGACAGTTCTATACACTCACCCCTACTAATTTCATAATCTTTTTCTTGGCTTGTTTTCCCCTTCTTTACCTTTTTTTTTTTGTCTCATTCCTATTTGTTTTTGTACTCATTCCGGGTGTGCTTTTTTTGCTAATGACGATATGCAAAAGAAGAATCTCCACAAACAATAATACTAAATCGAAAAATGATACATGAATGATAATTATTTACACTCATTCACTATAGGCGTGTTTTCGCAATAAAAATCCACCTAACTACGATTCAACCAAGGATATTTCGCAAAATAAAAAAACAAACTGAACAAACTAATTAGTCGACTAAAAAAATCCTATTCAATATCCGATCATATTACTTAACGTTATTCTTTTGCTGTAAAGAAAAAACCAACCTTTTCTGTCTTCTAGCTCTTGTACGTTTTTTGGCCAAGTAACTGTGAAAAGCATGAATAGGTCGGAAGAGAGAAAAAAACAAACCATTTACCATTTACTTAATCTAACCAATATAAACATATATATACTATATATCCTAGTGTTGGACGCACGTGAATTGGTGGTATTGGGCTTTACAGATCTTCCACGTGGAGGACTTTGCCCTGGCCTCAGTCTCTGTGGACCTCCGTGTTCTGATCTTTGGCGACTTCCTTCTTTTCTCAGATACTCGCATTCAACCTCCTGGCATTGACTTTGCCCTCCTTCTCTTCACCTTGAGAGGTTATTGTCGATCTTCCTTCACCGAACCGTCCCGATAAGCACTTTTTACAGAACGGTTCTCCTACCAACCAAAAAAAAAAACCAGAACGGTTCTCTTCTGTGGGCGAATACAGCTGAGAGCATCGGCCCAAAGATGGAATTCAATGGAAGTCTGGCTGTAATGATCATCCTTGCTTTGACTGTAGGAGGACTGTAAGTGCTCTAACTGGACTTCTGTTCGAGCTATTGTTGACAGATAACCCATAAAAAAAGAAAAAAAGAAACTTTGCTCCTGGACATGTTTGATGCAACATTCCTATTTTTAACACTCGATCAGGTTAAAAGTCTGTAATTTTTGGTAGGGTTTGGAGACAATTCACGAAATGGAAGAGAAGGAGGGACTCGGAATCAACCTCGAGAATGGACAATGGATCCGGAGAAGAGAATGAGGCGTTAATGAGGGACTCGGAATCAACCTTGAGAACTGATGATGCATCTCACAAAGAGTATGATGTGTTCCTGAGTTTTTGAGGACAGAATACTAACAATGGATACACCGATTGCCTCTACCATCGCTTGAGAGATGCCGGAATTTGTGTGTGTTTACTTTGACAACAAAGAACTCCAAGTCGGTAAAGAAATTGGTGGAGAGCTTTTCAAAGCACTTGCCAAATCTCAAATCTACATACCTATCATCTCTAAGGGTTATGCCGACAGTTCATGGCGTCTCCATGAGGTTGCGTACATGGTAGAACGCACTTCAACATCAGATGGGAAGAAAGAGATACTTCTTATCTTCTATGACGTGGATCCTAACGATATTAAGCTCAAAACCAAGTTGTATAGAAAAGCCATGCCCAAGCACAAGAAGAAATTTGGCTCCGATGCATTGAAGCGGTGGGAAAATGCCCTTGTTGAGGTTTCACATATAAAGGGATGGGATCTTAATCTAACGCCATCGGCTGTCGGTCGCTAGTGGCCCTTGCCCACCGGTTGCCGGTCGCCGGCCGCCACCCCTGGTCGCCGTCCGCACCCCACCGCCGTCGGTCATCGCAGCTGCCCGCCGGTCGCCGTTGTCGCCACCACCTCCAGTCGCCACCGCCGTCGATTGCCAGTCGCCGTTGTCGCCGCCGCCTCCGATCGTCGACATCGTCGATTGCTAGTCCCCGTCGTCGCTCACCAGTCGCCGATCCTCGCTAGTTACCAACTGTAGGGTGAAGGATGACGGCAAGAGGCCGGCGACTAGCGGTCGGCCAGTGGTGAGCGGGTGGGGGCAGCCGGCGACAAGTGGCGGTGGTGGCTGGCGACCGGTGAAAGGGGCGGCGGGGGCAGCCGGCGACCGGTGGTGGCGGCTGGCAGGCAATCGGCGGTGGCGGCAGGTGGTGGCGGCGGACAGTGGTGGTGGGTGATGGGCGACCGGCGGTGGCAGTGGCAGGCGGCGAGCGGCGATGGGCGGGTGGCGGCGTGCTATAAGCAATAAGTAGTCCCCAAGAAATAGTTTCTAGAAATTGTTCCTAGCAATAAGAAGCTATTTTTTTCTACTTCTCATTTCTATTCCAAATTTATTCCTAGTAACAACTTTTTATTCCCGGAAATAGAAAAATCAATTGGCATTACTAAACGCATTTATGTTCTTTTTTTATTCCAGGGAACAAAAGAACATAAAAATAGAGAAACAGAAACGTTACCGAACGGAGCTTATGTTAACAGAAGTTCAAATTGTTGGCAGGTGAAGTATACCTTTAAGGGGTTTTTTGTCTTTTCAATTAATTTTGCTTTTAGGTTAAAAGCTACATATTATATTAGCGATAGTTAGACGTACTAGTCATAAAAGGGGTTGAAAAAGAAAATAGAGAGGAAAGAAAAAGAAAAAAGAAAAAGGAAGTTTTTCTTTATGAGGGTTCTTAATTTCTTTATGCCCTAATCTTGAGAAAAGTTTATCATTGTATTCCTGCTTTCTTCAAAGTTTAGTGGATTTGCAAAGTGCTTCCATGTAGAGATGTAACCCATGTTTAGGTAAACTTCGATAATAATGTTCCGGTGTGCTCTTCAATAATAATAACAATAATAATAACAATAATAATAACAATAATAACAATAATAATAATAATAATAATAATAATAATAATAATAATAATAATAATAATAATAATAATAATAATAATAATAATAATAATAATAATAATAATAATAATAATAATAATAATAATAATAATAATAATAACAATAATAATAAAAATAATAATAAGAGTAATAATAATAATAATAGTAATAATAATAATAATAATAATAATAATAGTAATAATAGTAATAATAGTAATAGTAATAATAATAGTAATAATAATAATAATAATAATAATAATAATAATAACAACTATTATTATTATTATTATTATTATTATTATTATTATTATTATTATTATTATTATTATTATTATTATTATTATATCTTGCCTGGGTGGTTTGTTTACTTTTGTTATCTTTCATGAATTGGTGTGCGACTCCTAATAGCTGGTATCAGAGCTAGGGTTGGCTAATCAAGAACATTGAGGGTTTCTGGGTAATGTTTAATTTATAGCAAACGATATGGCAGAAGATAAAATCAAATTCGATTAGTTCGATGGACAGGATTTCGGATGGTGGAAACTCCAAATTGAGAACTATCTTTATTAGAAAGATCTCTATGCTCCACTTGAGGTTGCAAACCGGAAATCATGAAAGTGGATCCAACAGCAGAATCGGAATGGAAAATTGCTTCAAAAAATATAGGGTACCATATTGCCAAAGCAAAAACTACAAAAGAAGTCATGGATAATAGTTTCACGCAAGTCACATGTCACTTGGAATTTTTAGGCATAAATCTGGATATAAAGCTCCAAACTTTATGATTTTTATGTTCCCTTCCAGAAGGCTATAACACCATATTGTAGGGAATTTCAAGTAGCATGAAAGATGATTTAACTCTAGATGATGCTATGAACAGTATCACGAATGAAGAAATGTGAAGGAAAGTCTTGGGTTGATATAATTTTTTAGCATCTACATCTTCGAAAATAAAGGCAAAGGAAATTTAGTAGGTGTGGCAAGTCACAATCAAGGGGAAATTGATCGGTTGCAAAAGATGAGTGCTAGTTTCGTCACCAAACCGAACACTAAAGATTTCAGTTTGAAGCCTACAAAAAGAAGCAGTAGGATAAGAATCAATGAGCTAAGTGGTTAGTGATGAACCTACTAGAGAACTTGAGTTTGTTTGCAAGGTTTGAAATGATGACAAACAAGTGATTTATTGACTATGGTGCTTCTTTTCATTGCACCTCGTAAAGAGACACATTACTGATTATGCAAGTAATTGTGGGAAATAGCCACATGCATCCGATTTTTGGAAGAGGAACTGTGAATGTAAACATCTCAGGTGGAGGACGTCTAGCTTTGCATGAAATCAGACATATTCCATAGTTGAAGAAAATCCAATCTTAACTAGTAAATGTAACTAAGAAGGTTTTATTTTTCTAACTATTTTTATTTATTAATTTGATAAAAAAAATGAGCTCTGCATGTGAAGCCAAGTTCCAGCTCACGAGGACATGGGCTGAGTTCTTAGACTTGGTCCACCTACAAGGCCAATTTTGAGTTACACAAACGGGCTTCTTCTTCTTTTTTCAATTTTTGTTCTACATCTTTGCAGAGCATCACCCTACACCTGAAACTAATCGTCCGCATCCCATCCAATCCCTTATCACTAGGCCACATGCTCAGTGCCACACAAATGGGCTTTTTGGCTAGGCCTTTTTCGGTTAAAACTTTACTAGCACTATCTCGAATTTGACATTACCAAGCCCATTATCAATCATATCTACTCCAACCCCACACAATCTCAATTATCTATTCCCATTCATTCATTCATTCCCAGCAACCAAGAAACTCAATTCCATTAACAAGTTCCAATGGTTCACTCGGTCATTCAATGCAACTCATGGTGGATTTACTTGCTTCATATATTGATCCATATACAACAAAGAAAATAATAAAGTGAACCATAGTCGAATACACAATGCATAGATGGAATGAGACTAAAACAAATCAAGCTTGACCTATGGAAATCTCATGGCTATATAAGAAACAATCCAAAGGAGTGATGCCATGTGAATTATGAACACAAATCAATCATTAACAATAACTAAGCGCACATGCCATGAATAGAATCAATTTGATAGACTTAATTGAACAAAAATCACAAATCTCACGACCAATGCAAGCGATTATGCATTATCAACAGTTTGATTTCACTTTGTTCTCGATAATAGGATGATTATAGGTTTTTTTTCATATCAGAAAACTGCAACAATTCGTGTTTGAACAAAGCCCATGTGGTTGGCCCGAATTACAAACATGCACATCATTAACAAATGAAACAAGGTGAAGAGTGCTCATGGAGTCACAAGCAGGGATAAAAGAAACCAAATACGAACTCAGAGTCAACGTCAATACACATGAATCGCTAAAAACCATATCTATATAACCCAAAATGCCATATCCGATCTATTGAATCGTAGATTGAAGTTTGATGGGCCGAGCTACTGGGCTCTGTTGAATTAAATCGGACTGCAAGGGCAAGGACTTCGGTGATGGGCCGAATTAGTCCAAATCGAGACTCTTATCTTTTATTTGTTTTTTATGTACTAGTCTATTTCATTATGTATTCTATCATATATATTTTCTTGGTCTTCTTAACAAAAAATATTTTTATTTTTCTTACTGTTTTACAAAATTAGATGTTCGATTTGTTGGCAAAAATTTAGATGTCTACATATGTGATTCGAGAGGCTCAAGTTTAGGCCGCCATAGTATAAAATGGACAAGCTCAAACTTGGTAAATGCTTGATTTAATAGGCTTCTCTAAACTTCATTAATCTTTCATATGCCAATGTTGTTGGGACATCGCATGTTACACATGATGATGTGAGAAGTGTAATCCAACCCGTGCATTTAATCTCCTCATGCATCTGTTAACAGAATTGTTTTCTTTTTCTTTATAAATATTGTTTTAGTAGCTCAATCGCATCACTATTCACTTGATTACATGCATGATTAGTGATTTATTAAGGCCTGCTTTGCTCTTGGAGAATTCTCAATTAAATCTGAGAACGGTTTATTTAAACTGACGAAACCCTTTGCTTTCATGGAAAATGAAGCTCATTTCTAACAAAAGAGAGAGAAAACTGGGTTGAACTAGATTCGTGAGGAAAAAAACAAAAAAAAAGGAACTTGCTTCGTGACTTCGACCTTGACTCAGTAAAGTTCCGAGAACTCACTTCACCGACCAGAGTGCGTTGTTGACTGACAACGAAGGACCGAAGTCATGTCAACTTTTGATTAAGACGAGCCGAGGAAGGAAATTCACATGTTCATATGGCTGGCCGATGGACATTTGTTTTTGGTCGTCTCTCGGACAAGTCTTCGGTGCTAATAAAAATTGATAGGACCCAGACATACTGCTAAAACGTCTTGGTGATATCCAATCACCGATGACTTCCATGCTCAACAAATAGCGTGGACTGCCAAGTCTTATTTTTTGTTTATAAAAGTAAGAATTTATATACTTAAAAAATATTATAGGTGGACCAAGTCATTAACCGTCATGAAACATATCAAGCCTCTTCTTTGTACTATCTACGTGTAATAATCGGAATGTAACATTTTTTATCAATAATCACCCAAGACAATAAACTCTGGTAGCTAATACTTGGACGATACCAAAAAAATCTTGTCCCATGTGAACAAGTTAAAAAGCTTCGATATGCGAAGGTTAAAATTGAAGTCAATTGCCTTGATTAAATAAGCCATAATACTTAAAAACTATAGTAATTTTGATTTCTTTAGGCAATAATTTGTTAGGATAATCAAGGCTGACAAGCAATTATTAAGATCGAAAGGTAATAAGATCTACGTCGTACAATTGATCAAGTAATCGTATGCAAAAGAGTATGTCCGGGGCAATCTCTATTTTTTTTTTTTTTTTGGTGACCCAGGGAACCCCGCACCCCGCCGACAGTCGGGGGAGTAAATCCCAGGGCCACACGCGTCTTGCCACCACACACGCGAAACCAGGTTAAGTTACTCGGCTACATGATGAAGTTGGGATTCGAACTCGACCTTTTTTGCGAGAGGAAGAGAAATACGAACTGAAGAACGCCACCCAAGTGGGTGGTTCTGGGGCAATCTTTATTCATCATTCATGACGTCGATTTCAAAAGAGATCATCTTGTTTATTTTCAATGACGAAGTTATCATGAACAAAATATATCATGATTGTGAATGGGCCCAAAAAGAAAATTATTGCCCGACAGGTATTGATAGTCGTGACCATCCGCGCTTAGCTGTTCTCAGCCAAATGCACGGAAGATTCCCAAACAAACACGGTAAATAATTCATAGTACTTTCCAAACCCACTTTTGTCTTTTCCCTTTTTGGTCCACCACCTAGATCTGATTTTGAGGAGTCCAGATCCTTTCTCTCTCTTGATTGCGACCTGCTGACGTGTCTACATTTCCCGTTCAACAATCGCACTATAATTATATAATCTACTTTTAACGCGCTCAACAAGCCACTGATGTTCATGTTTTAAGTTAATAGTCAGTCGAAAAACCAATAAGTATTTTTCTCCGTACTAAAGTATTTCTCATAGTCTTTGGCTGATCTCCTGCAAGCTTTCTTTCCTCCTGTTGTAGTTGTGCTCCAATTTTAGATAAAATTTCCATATGCTACATGCACAAATGATGAAAGTTCAATTGTATAGCTCCAAAGTCGAAGAATTATAAAGAAAAATGCCGGCGGTGGTAACATATATGGCAAAATATTTCAAAAAGCATAGACAAATAAGTATGGGAAGCATGCATTGACAAAACATTCTTAAACATGTTCACAATTGAGTTGATCTTGCTTTGTCCGAAATGTTCGCACCAATGAATTGTTATCATATTGTATAGTATGGCTTACAAGCTCCGAGTCACAACTCAAAGAGAGTATGCTAAATTCGTTTCTTTCTCTTGGCTCAGTTTTACCTGTATTCACTATACTTATTTCATTTAACAAAATAATTGTTTCTGTAGATTTTCTATATGGATATTGAATGTTGTAGGTAGTTTTATATGCATGTCTAACAACAAGGAGAGAGTTTCAACCATCTAATTTTGATATGACCAGTTGAATTAGAAAAGCTTTGATAACACTTATTGAGTGTAGCATTGACGAGCACAAAAATGAAAAAAAATGATTTTATTTCTCAAGAGAGCAAAGTACTCATAGATCAACTCTCTTAATCATCACACATCAAATTCATGACGCGCACAAATCTAATTCACTCATTCTATACCTACAAGACACAATCATAAGAGCTCTCCAATCAACACAAGTACCACCCTCTCTAATTTTCGCAAATTTAAGGTAACTTGCTTCTTTGTGCTCCATCGAAATCTAATTGAAATAGACTCTATCTATACTAGTTTGGAGCCATATAACTTCATGTAGAGGTAACTTCATTGGGGAGGTTCAAGCTCACTTCTTCTAGAGTTTGAAACAAGTACATATTTAATTGTAAACTATTCATTTAACTTCTTTGAGAGGTTAGAAACCAACTTCTAAAAGAAGTTAAAAATTGAATTCACCGGGACATTATATAGAGCAGAGAGAGGTGAGTGACAATGCGACTACAAGTTATGGTGTGAGATTTTGAATTGGTTATTTCATAATAATTAATTTTTCCCTAAAACATTTTCAATTGGTTATTTACGTATATATTCTATCAATGATTGCCTACATTATTAATTTTATATTATGATTCATGTACTTCGATTTAAAATTTTAAAATTTGTTTCTATTTGAAACCCAATTACAAAGGGTGAGAACTGGCATGTTTGATTGGGCTCTTGATTTCGAGATGGGAACCGATTCCCCCTAACATGATCTGGTCATAGTGGACTTTAATTATAAATTAAGAAAGTATTGTTCTTAATAGACAACTTTTATGAGAATAAGGAAGAAATGCATTTATATTAGAAAGTTTTTGTACAAAGTAGCAATAAAGAAAATTGTCTTGGCGTAAATGACTAGAAATATTTGTTTGCATTAACAAAGAAGCAATAATCTTGCTAAAAACCTCTATATCTTGTCCTTAATGTAAGAATTAGGCTATATTAATTTTGATCGCATGTATCTTGCAGATATTAGTAAATCTGTTTATTGCAAAGGCCTAAACATACCAAGAAATACAAGCTAGACTAATGTGCAGCAAAAGCAAAATGGAAAAATTGCCAGAAAAGTCAAATACTAGTTCAATCATAAACCTTTTGATTTAGCCAATTTAATCATAAATCTCGTGACAATTTGCTAATGATTGACTAGAAATGGTTGATATGGACACTGATCGTGCCACGTAGAATGACTGGTGCTAACATGGACATTTTTTGACGATGATTAAGGATAGGAGACCCACCTGATTTGATTGGAAATTTAAAGAAGTTGAAAGGAAACTAGGATGGACTCCTCATGAGCAATGAGAAAGTTAGGTGATGCTATTGGACAGCTGAAGATACTTTGAGGAGGAAAATGCAGTGCATATGGACTTGACTAAGAGCCCTTATTTAAATACTAATCATTGCTAATTGCATCATGTATTAAAAATATATATAAAGGTTCAGCATCCAAACATTAGTTGGTCTCCCACGCCGAACCTCGCACCTCCCCCGGGTAATCACTAACTTGGAGCAAGAGCTTTGGCTAACCTGCTTTTTGTTTCTTTCGCATTTCTTTATAAGATTAATATTATGAAAAACTCTAATTTTATACACCTATGATAATTATACCTCAAATTGGTACAATAGTGACAAGTTTATTATTTATTAGTTTCCGTTAAATTTTACCTTCAAATTGTTAAGTTGGATGCTACGTGGCGGTTGAATAGTAAAGAGTTCCTCAACCAACACGAAGGAATTTTGAATAGTGTGACCAATTTTTAACATTTAAATACCCAACTACACAAATTAATTTAATTGTTCTTTCAGACCTCAATGCTTTGACCAGTAACCACGTGATTGCTAAAGCTTCGACTTCAGTGGTTTGCATATTTTACTACCGAACCTACTCTCAAGATTTTGTTTCGATGTTTCATCTATATTAGGTAAGGAAAAATGTAATTGTGATCAGGTGGGACCTCTTTGATTTATATAGTAATATAGATGAAATTATCCATTTCATCCTTACACTTCTAATAATTTCATGATGACGTATGTTTTATTCACGATTTTGATTTGATCAAAATGGAAAGGGTGTGACTTCTTCTTCTTCTTCTCTCTGTCTTAACTCTTGCCTGCTGAAAAGTCAAAAACTAGCCCAAACGCGTTCATGGTGGCTTAAAAAGCTAAATTCAACCTATTCACTTTCTTGCCAAAAACTGAAGTATCTTTGTAAATATTAAAAAGAGATGAAAGATTATATTAGAATCTACGGGTCTATATCTGTTATAATGTGAAAGTTTCGGGTTCCAAGATTGAAAAAAATGACAGTGTGCATCGCAAAAAAATAAAAGTCAATCTGGAGTTGCCAATTGGTTGTCCGGAAAAAGCACCATCCATTGTCCAACCACATCAATTACTTTTTCTCCATCTTCTGGCTCTTATAATTCTTTTTGGGGCCAAGTTACAGTGAAAAGCATGAATAGGTCGGAAGAATAAAAAACTTAACCATTTACTATTTACTTAAAGGAAGAAAAAAGTCATGTTCTTTTAAATTCGAGATAATCAAGCCAATGTCCCTTTAAACCCACTAAAACGTGCACTATTCTATTAAATTTCTTTCGAACTTTCAATTTTGCCCTTTCCTATTTCTTGTTTTATTTATTTCTTTTTGGTCGGAAAATGCTTTGTCTCTATTTATGAAATCGAAAAATTACATTCATTCTCATGGTCTAAACATAAAATTTGTAAAAGAGGTTGTGGTGGCATGGAGACCCAGGTGGTTGGTAGAGATCCTGATCTATGAGCTTTGGCTATCCAATCGGCGGCCCGGTTTGTTTCTCTAGGTTCATACTTCAGGGATGTATTCGGTAATTGGGTCAGTAATTCTTGACAGTCTAACACTACGGATTGGCAAGCCCATGAACACTCAGCCCGGCCCAAAATGGCTTCAAATACTAGTAAGCAATCCGTAACTATCTCTGTCTTCAGTTCAATTCGTGGGGCAGTTTGGGGATGTTGTACTTCTCTTCCCCCACAGCTTCGAACCTTATGAAACCAGAGCAAAGCTTCGTGCACCCCTAGGGTTTCCGCTGCGGAGGTCGATTCTGCATGGATGGTCCGCGCAAAACCGTCAAAAATCACGCCAGTGCTCCTTCGACAGATCCCCGCCACAGATCCCTTCATCTCGGAGCTGTCCCAGGCAGCATCAACGTTCAATTTGAGTTCATCTCGAGCTGGAGGAGACCAGGTATGCGTGTCCGAGTACCCAGCTTTTCTTGTTTTATTTGCTTACGGGAATTTTCCCGTTTTTAATCTTCGACTATCTGTTGTTTGACTCTTCTAGTGGAAGACCTCGTGCGTCGCACACCACCTGGTGATATTTGAGCTCTGCCCTTGCCCTCCATTGTTGACTCCTCTCTGTTTCCGTCCGCCTCCTTGTCTTCACCTTGAGAAGTTATAGTCGATCTTCCTTCGCTGAACGGTCCCAATTAGCTCTCTTTGCAGAACGCTTCTCTTCTTTTGGTGAATACGGCTGAGAGGATCGGCCCCCAGATGGGATCCGATGGAGGTTTGGCTCTAATCACCATCCTCGCTTTGGCTGTAGCGAGAGTGTAAGTGCTTCCACTTCTTTTCGACCTCCTCTTGACAGATAATGTACAATAAGATAAAACTTGGCTCCCATACATGCCAATTCACATTGCTTATATTATGTCTTGATTAGGTTGGAAGTCTGTAATTTTTGTCCCACGAACTCAAGGAGAATTAGGGACTCAAAGTCAAGCTCGAGAACGGACGATGGGTCTGGAGAAGAGGCGGGGTTAAGGAAGGACTCGGAGTCTACCTTGGGAACCGACAATATTTCTTGCGAAGAGTACGATGTGTTCCTGAGTTTTCATGGGCCGGATACTCGCAATGAATTTACCTATCGTCTCTACCTTGGTTTGAGAGATGCTGGAATCCGCGTTTTCTTGGACGGTGAGGAACTCCAAGTCGGTAAAGAAATTGGTGGAGAGCTCTCAAAAGCACAAGACAACTCTCGAATCTACATACCTGTCTTCTCTAAGGGTTACGTTAATAGTTCGTGGTGCCTCCATGAGGTTGCACACATGGTAAAATGTACCTCAAATTCAGATGGGAAGAAAGAGATACTTCCCATCTTTTACAACTTGGATCCTGATGATATTAAGCTCAAAACTAAGTTGTACAAAGGAGCCATGACCAAGCACACGAAGAAGTTTGGCTCCGATGAATTGAAGCGGTGGGAAAATGCCCTTGGTGAGGTTGCACGGATAAAGGGGTGGGTTCTTAAAGGCAAAGGGTAAATTTCCTCGACCTTTTATGGTTTCGCATAGTATTTACATATCATTGAGTTTGTCCCTCAAAATTCCCAAACATAAATCATTGGACATTTTATTTAAGATTTGCATTAGAATTAATGAAGCTAGACCTAAACAACCGAGAACCCGCAATAGAAAATAGAAAATGGCTGATTTCTTTAAACCGCAACAAATCGGGTGAAACTCAATCCAGACAATTCATGTCGGGTTAAGCCAATATGAACAAACAGGTAAGACCAACTTTTTACTTAATCATGTTTCTCACTTAATCAACTATTTTACTTAACCATATTACCGCAATAAGTGTAGCCGAAATCATGCGATTTTCTGTATTTTTCACCTCCTGTGGTAATGATAAATTTTGTACAATAATAAACTCGTATGAAATTGTTGAATTAATAGGAGTATTGCGATTTGAAAATGATACCAAGACATGATTAGAATTTTTTCTAGAAAGAGTGAATAATTAACTGTACAAAACTGCACATGAGATGCATCTATGCAAAGAAGGGGGACGTTTAACAGATCTTACAAAATTCTCCTATCATGAAATATTAGAATAAATAATTTAATGAAAAGAAATTATTGGCATAGCATGAAGAAATTGAACACATATACGTGAAAAGAGAAAAATATTTGCAAGATTTATGTGGAAGGGGTAATGTTAACTCAAAACTAATGTCTACGGACAAGCGGCTCCATGCACAAGAAGAAGCTTGGCCCTGATGAATCGAAGCGGTGGAAGAAGGCTCTTGTAGAGCGGAATTTTCCTGCACTTTTTCCTTGCAAGAAACTTTGTGTCCAAATTTTCAAGCATACATCGATAGGGCATTACACTAGAAGTTAATGGAATCTTGACTGAGATCGTCTCGGGAACCTACAAAAGGTAACGAGTGCGTGAAAATCTTTTTGTAAACATGCAGAAAACTGTCAAACCCAACCTGCACCCGAAAATTTCCAGTTCAACTGATTATAATTTTTTATTTTCATTTGTTTGATTAGTTGCAATAGCTGAGTTATGTAATTACATGTTCCCTGGAGTCCTGGAGTCTATCATATCTTCGACTGAACAGAATTTTCATGCTTTGTTGCAGCCAACAAGAACAAATTGAATCGATTGTTGAAGAGGTTTCACGTAAGCTTAATACAAGACCCCGGATTGTGACTGAACATTTGGTTGAAGATACTGCTCAGTTGGAAGCCATAATGAAATTGTTGGATGTTGGCTCTGGTGGTGTCCGTTTTGTCGGTATCCATGGCATGGGTGGTGTTGGAAAAACAACTCTTGCCAAAGTCATGTTCAACAAACTATCTATTCACTTCGAACGCAGTGGTTTCCTTGAGGACGTTCGAGCATCATCGCAACCTCATGGTGGTCTTTTAGAATTGCAAAAAAAGCTTTTATCAAATTTGGCTGGTGATGAGGTAGCTAACCAAATTAAAGATGTTGATGGTGGGGTCAGGATGATTAAAAAAGCATTAGTTAACAAGAAAGTACTCATCATTCTTGATGATCTAGACAAGAAAGAGCAACTTGAAAAACTAGCTGCAAAATCTGATTGGTTTCGTTCTGGTAGTAGAATCATTATCACAACTAGGGATGAAAGCATCCTCTACCAACCCAAAGAAATTTTGCGTTATGAAGTTCATGAGATGAGATTTGACTTAGCACTTCATCTGTTTTATAAGCATGCATTCAAAAGTGACTATGATTTTGAAGAATATGATGGTCTTTCAAGAGAAATTGTTCGTACGGTGGGCATGCTTCCTTTGGCCGTTGTGGTGATAGGGTCAAATCTTTTTTATTGGAGCAAAGATTTGGGGCATTCGGATAAAAGAGAAGTATGGGACAAGACGCTGAAGAAGTTAAAGGAAGGTCCTTTTGAGGATGTCCGAGATACATTAATGATAAGTTATGAACGATTAGAGGATAAGCACCAAGAAGTATTTCTGGATATAGCCTGCTTTTTCATCAATGCAGACAAAACATATCCAGTTATCATGTGGAAGGATTTGGGATTCTTTCCTAGCATTGCAATGAGGGTTCTCTCTCAAAGGTCCTTGATCAAAATTAGAGACGATAATAGGTTTTGGATGCATGACCAAGTTCGAGACTTTGGAAGGTACATTGTTCTTCGAGTATATCCTCGCAAGTTTTGTAGGGTCTGGATTCATGAGGATGCCTTGAAACTACTGGAAGGGAAAAAGGTAAATGGGAACTACATATGTTTGAAAATATTTAGTGCAAGAAATTCTTTGAATTTTTAATTATCATTTAATGCATCCAATAGATACCGTTGTTTAACATTGCTTTTATCTTGCGGGGCTTACATCTCTCAATTAAACCTTCAGGTCAAAAGTCTCTAAATTTGTAGAGAGAACCACAAAAGATATCCTGATAGTTGGCTTTATTTTTTAGTTTCTAGGATGTAGAAAGTAGTTCCTTTGAAGTATTGTAAAATACAAAAAGCATTTTCATTGTTATCCTAGTAAAATGAAAAGAAAACTTGCTTTATCAAGAACTTCAATCTCGAAAAGAAGTTTATGTAGTATACTTGTTATATTTCATGAAAAGTAGAAACTGGAAATGATATTTTCAGTAAGAAATGGGAACTTGAAAATTAGTTTATGTAGAAGAGGAAGAAACAACTACTTGTTAGGAAAAGGAGTAAGCCATAGTTCTTGAAAGCATAAGTTGCATGCTCAACCATTGGAGAAATTGTTTGATAGGGTTTAATGTGTTCTCTTTGTTGTAGCTCTGTAAACTGTATGTTGCATGCTCAATTGAGTCTTTGATATGCAGAAAAGTGAAGATGTTGAAGCACTAAGCCTAACTTCTGAAGGCTATAGCCGCAGCATTGCATCTAAAGAATTAGCTGCTCTACCAAATCTGAGGTTCCTTCGACTGAAAGATATTGATCTTTTTGGCAATTTCAAAAATCTTCTTTCAGAGCTAAGATGGATTTCTTGGGAAATTATGCATAAGGAATTTCATGTGGAGAGTTTTCATTTTCCTAGTTTGATTGTTCTAGACCTTTCGAGGAGCAATATTGAAGACGACTGGAGTGGGTGGGGGCAAATCCAGGTGCGAAATGCCTTGCTCTTTTCACCTTCCATCTTCACGCATCATTCAATTGCACAGTACACGTAGGTGGTGTCATCGTCTGATCTAAAATATTTTGTGCTAATCTAACGTCTAGAATAGACTACAAGCAACTAAACATATCTGTAAAAAAAGAAGAGGATACTATAGAATCACATGGCATTAACATACATCTCAGTAAATGATATTAGGAGTGGAATATAATTGTTGCATTATATTTCATCCATTCACTACAGACTGCTTTAGTAATCGAGCAATGGATAAATATGACATGCATAAAATCTGTACTAGCAAGTGTCTTTAGCTTTCCTTCCCGTCCATTGTATTGTCCAAGCATCCATCGTGGCATTGGTCCGAGGAATTCAAGATTTACCTACTTTGGAGTTTGGACTTTGGATGCCTTATGGCTTGTAGCCGCATTTCTAATAGCTAATTTTTAAGATATGATCTTGTTTAACAACGGATCTTATATGATCTTTATGTTTATGCAGCCTCTCTTCACTCATTAGTTTAAACTTTAGACTTTCTAATATGGTATTAGATCTACCGCCACCTCTTCTACTTATGTACGCCCAACCCCATGTTTTGTGGTCAAATTCCATAGATCTCTCCTAGACCTTTTTAAAGAAGGGTTGAGCAAACTTTGGGGCTCCTATGGTACAACCTTGTACTGTACATCTCTTTTACTATGACCCATTTAAAACTTGATCACAACAAAATATTGTAACAATGTATATTTATTTCATGATGCTTTACAATAGACTTGAAATTTAGTTTCATGTGTGACGTTTTTAAACCATGGAAGATTTAAACTTCAAAGGCTATTTGCAAGCAGATTTCTATAAATTCATTGCGGGAATCGAAATTTATTTGTAAATTGTAAATGTGAAATATTGTTGATGAAAAAGAAGTGATTGGCAAATTTTTGTTAGATAAATTATCAACAAACTAACAATGTTACCATCATCAAACTTCATACCATATTACCAATTTTGTTGGATATTACATAGTAGATAACGATTTGCATAAATACTTTGTAAGCCGCAAAACCATATCCCAAGATTTGCATATCTTGAAACTAGAACACAATAAAATAGGACAAATGGATTTATGCACCTGATTTAAAATCCGTTGTTTTTGATGTGGAATAGTGACAATCTAGAGCTTAAGTGCTTCTCTTTTGTCATCGTTTGTATCATTGGCTCGTTGACACTACTCTTCATGTGTTATGTTTTGTAACTGCTCCTTATGTGAAGTTATTTGTGCATTAGGGTTAGAAGAGAGACTTAAGTACTTTTTATAGAGTTTCATGTCACAAGCCGGTCTTTACTCGACCCATACAAGCTAACCCTATATTAGACTAGTTAAGAATCTTTATATCTTACTTTATTAGAGAAAGCCCATAAAATGTTAAATTACTATTTTTTTATAAATAATATGGTCCACATAAAAATAAAAATAAAAAATTACATTCTTTTATTTGGGCTACCGTATTGTAGATGTTCATCTTTATGTTGGTCTAGAGAATATTCTTAATAGCCAATCCAATCCCATAAATTCTCAAATACTGAATCATGACGATAAACTGCACACATAGCCTTTTATGGTTATGAGTGCGTTTAACTCTATTGATATTGGATTCACTCTAATAATACAACAAATTGATAATACCTCATAGAGGGTGATACCTTACGTGTCATTCGCTTTGTTAGTCAATATTATATCTCATCAAGTGTCACAAAACCTGACATAAAGAATATCCTTATGATTTCAATTAACTTACATATGTCTTATCCTTATAGTTAACTTTACTTTATGTGTAACAAGATAATAACTGAATGCCCCTAACATTTATTCAAGGTTTACACAATACTTTGAGATTTTCACTAGATATATGTATTCAAAATATAACTGTCCATTAATAAACACTTTATTGAATGCAAAAAAGTTGATGCATATCAAAATGTTACTAAATGTAAGATGTAACAAACATATATAAACTTTATTAGAGGAAAAATAAAACATCTCTCAATAAACAATAGCACCTCAAGATACTCTTAAGCCCATGCTAATGACATGTTGTTCAAACACAGAGGTGGAGACCTTTAGTTGGTGGATCTATAACTATATCATCTGTGAAAATATGTTCTACTACAATGTCACCATTCTGAATTGTTTCCTTTATGGTCAAAGGAAACATTTTAGAAAACTATAGCACAATAATAGAGGAAAAGTGGATTTGCACACCTAATTTATAACTCATAATTTTTTTATGCAAAATTACGATGATCCATAATTCAAGTGCTTTTCCTCTACCACTAGCTTAATAAGACTGCCTCTCATGTGTTAAGTTTTGTAATTGCTCCTTATATGAGGTTATACGTGCATCAAAATTAGAGGAGAGACTTGAGATTTATTTATAGAGTTTTTAGTCATAAGCCCTATCATCACCAAGCCGAGCTTTACTTGGCCCACATAAGCCAACTCTATATTAGACTAATTAAGATTTTTTTATATCTTACCTTATCAAACCAAGCTTGTAAAACAGTAAATCACAATATCAATAAATGTAGCTCATATCAGAAAAACTCTCACATACTTTACTAATAGTTTCATTTAACTATTATAATATACAAACAAAATACTATTTACCATGGTAAATAATTAGTAGATTATGCCATTGCTTCAATTTTACCAAGCTTTATTTTCAGTAGCATACAACCATAATAATTGATTTATCGGGTCGAAATACGCTTGTAGACTGCAAACTGGTGTTTGCTTTGACAAGCAAGCACGCTTTTTAGCTGGTAGACTATGAATTGCCAACGTACTTTACTAGTAGTGTTGATTAACAACTGTAACAATGAAAAAAAAAAACCATTCTTTTACTATAAAATCTTAGTAGATTATTAGATATATTTTGATTTTACAAGTACAAACTCTTGTCAGTAAAAGACTAAACATATCATAGATTTACCGAGCTTTCCCTAGTAGATTATGAACAGCCTTTTGTTTTTGTTCTTTTTTTTACATACGAGCAGGTTTTTCCATTTGTAGAGTATGAATTAATTGCTTATGTACTTTACTAGATGTATTAGTTACCAATGATATTTTACAAACTAACCGTTTAATCACTATAAATTTCTAGTAGCTTATAATTCACCACTAACTTACTATTTCACCTCTAAGATTTAGTTGTGAGCAGTAATTATGTAAAAGGAAGATTTAATAGTTTCCAATTACTTTGATGGTACATTGTTTACCATGAATGGAAGATTATTCCATTTTCGGAGGTGTTAGAAGCCACCTAGTTGTGCCATTTGCAAGTAAACGAGGGGGTATATTGAATTATAAAAGATGAGAATAATTACTTACATAAAAAAATCTAAGATGACTGGTGTGTTTCATGCTTTTTAATTCAACATTTTCTTCTCTTGCAGGTGACAAAAAAATTGAAAGTTCTAGATTTAACTGATTGCACAAAATTGAGGAGGACACCTGACCTCTCTAACTTCACATCCTTAGAGACATTAATACTTGTTCGGTGTACCAACTTAATTGCAATTCACCCCTCCATCTCTAAGCTTCAACTCCTAGAGACTTTGAATATCAAAGGGTGTAATTCTCTAGGGGAGTTGCCTGCAGAAATCTGTTCTCTACAATCTTTGAAAAAGATCGTCATGCCCCAAAATTTTCAACCCTTGAAGCTTCCGGAGAGATTTGGCAATTTGAAATCTTTGTCGAGTTTTAGATTAAACAAGAACCCTAACATCTGCCAACTTCCAGACTCAATTGGAGGGGCAACGAATCTTACACACTTAACTTTACGCGGGTGCGTGGGGATAAAGGAACTTCCAAGCTCAATTGGGGACTTAAAAATGTTGGTAGAGTTGGATGTCTCAACGTCAGGCATAGTTGCACTACCCAATTCTATCGGAAATTTAAAGGAACTAAGAGTGTTGAGTTTATGTAGAACAAAAATAAAGGAAATTCCTCATACTATTGGAGGATTGGAGATGCTTGAAGGTTTATATGCCAATAAATCCTGGGATCTGATAGATAAAAACATGGAGGAAATTGGGAAGCTTTCCCATTTGAAGACATTGAACTTAGCATTTACCAATGTTTCTAGGCTGCCTCCAGAGATAAGTCATCTCCCTCTCCAAGACCTTAGAGTGGGTTCGATTGAGCTTCAACAAGTGTCGGCACTTCCATCAAGTTTGAAAGTCCTCGCGGTTCAAGCTATGGACTTCTCTCTTGTCCCTCACCCCTCAAGCATCAACGATTTAGAACATCTGGAATTACATAGATTCAGCAATTTGAGAAGTAGATATCACTCTACTAGGCAGGACTATGACTCAAAACTTAAAGCAGCTTTGATGAGGGGGCAACCGTGCTATTGGCTTCCATCTAATTTGTTGACCTTGAAACTCAAAAGTATTAGTCCACTGCCACATTTTTCCAACTTATCAATTTTGACAGTTCTGCATGTAATTGAATGTTCAATATCACACTTGCCTCTCACTTCAAGTCTAACACATCTGAGGGAACTGAACATAATAAGATGTGAATCCCTTGAGGAAATACATGGTCTGTCACTTTTGAGGAGTCTGGAGCGCTTAGAACTGAAGGGCTTGAACAAGTTAGTTGAGATTCAAGGTTTATCAGAACTAGAATCTTTGCAATGCCTCCTTCTTTCCTGTTGTGATTTAATAGGACAGTTACCCAATCTATCCAAGTTGGATAAGCTAAAACATCTAGAGCTAGAAGCTTGTCCAAATTTAAGACCCATTGAGGGTATTGAGGGCATAGAAAGCTGGGTACTGAATAGCCATGGCCACATTATCCTAGAACGATCGTTGAATATCTCAAGATCGACTTGGCTTTCCCACAGATTACCCATGTTTGATGTGTTCCTAAGTTATAAGGGACCAGATACTCATCATAGCATCGTCGATTATCTTCACGATGAGATGTGGCATGAACAAATTCCTGTTTATAGTGATAATGATGACTTCAGATCTGGTGAAGGGATTGGGGAAGAGATTTTACAAGCACTCGTTAACTCCAACATATACATACCCGTCTTCTCTAGAAGCTACGCTTCCAGTTATTGTTGTCTCCGCAAACTTAGTTGCATGGTAAAATGCACAACAAAATCAAAGGGGATAAGAAGAATTCTCCCCATTTTCTATGATGTGGAGATTGATGATGTTAAACTGAAAACTGATTTATACAAAAGCGACCTAGACAAGCACTTGACGAACTTCGACCACAATGAAGTGAGGTCATGGAAAGAGGCCCTAATTGAGGTCGCAGCAATGAGGGGTTTCGTCTTGAAAAACAACAGGTAATTCTGGTACTTCACCACTAAATCATGAGGTAAATAAGTCATTCCATTGAACTTTTCCAACACAAAGAGTTTCCAAGTTACTACAATGCAACCCTTTTGCATACAACCAGTTGTCCATTCAAGCAAATTCAATCCTATAGAATAAGAAGCGGGTCCTTCTAATTTGTGATATCCGGAGGAACTTTGTGGTTAAACAGAACAAAATTGCATACTGGTATAGCCGCACATATATATTTTTTCTTTTGTTTTGTTGTCTGAGTTAAAAATCTTCAGGCTATAGTGGTTTGAGAAATCAAATCAACAATTAGATTATCATTTCGAGGTAAAATGACACCACTAGTGTCATAATTTTCATGCGTGGCTCACTTAAGTTCCCTAATTTGTATAAAGTGCTATAATTTTTTTCAATCACTTGAATGCCATATAATTTTTCAATCGGTTACTTGAGTGTGATACCATTTTAAAAATGTTCACAACAAATGTTATGTCACATTGGATTTTCGGTACTAGGGTGAATGTTTTTTAAAATTTTCCACTTAAATGATTGATTGAGAGTTATCCACATCAAGTGAATAATTTTTAAAAGTTATGTCACTTAAGTAGTTGAAAAAAAGTTATGACAATTGTGGTGTCCTTATCTCTAACCTTATATCCTTTAAATTTTTATCTGTCCAACTAAAATGTGCTGTCCTCCAATTTTGCATTGTTGCAGCTCCGAAGAAGTACTTCAATCAGTTATGGAAGAGGTTTATAGAGCAAGGAAATTGTTGGACTTTGACTCTTGAAGCCTTCTTTCGGTCGGTTGTTAAAGAATGAGGCTGCTAAATCACGTTGTTGTTTAAACTTTTACTCTATTGTGTTTCACTCACGTTGTTGCATGGTCTCGAAAATTACCAACCAAATCAATTCATAATTATTTTAATGGATATGCTTTGTAAATTAAATGCCTCTGTCAATCATTTCTTAATTTTTCCTTTCGTGTTCAAAAGGCCGTGCATATTGTGTTGAAAATTGTCACCCACAAGTAATTAAATTCGAACTTACTTACGATTTGATTGTCTTTTTTTTTTTTTGGGGGGCATTAAAAAATCAAGTACTTTCTAGGCATAAACTAAAGCAAATCCAGAAAAGAAATAATGTGAACTGCGAAGTCTTTTTAGTTGTTTACAAGTAAAGAATTCACATACCAAAAAGATTGTAGGTGGACTAGGTCATTAAGCACCACGAAACATAGCCTCAACCATCCATTAAATGTTTAGTATTCTCGAAAAAACCATAATCAATCCTTTGTAAAATCTATATAATATAACTAAAGCTACCATTAACAGTATTAACTATAATGGACAGTTTCACTGCTCAAAATGGGAGTTTTTATCCTCTTTCTTTTGAAACTTGGAATTGATGCTTAGTTGTATCATGTTTGGATAGGAAGGAATAAGAAATCATGATAACTTTATTATACTGTGACTAGTATACTTCAGTTCATAATAATAGGTGTCGGTCTAGCGTTGTCCAAAATGTTAGCAACAATGAGTTGTTATCATCTTGGACTCGCTCTTATAACTAAAGCACAATCAGATTTTCATTTCCTCTTTCTTTATATCTTTTCTTTTCTTCTTTGGTCCACTGTTTCCGGAGCAAGCGTTCCTGCAGATTTCTCTTTCTTCCGCTTTCCTTTCCTGTACTCTTTCTTTCTATGTTCAAACACAGAGAGTCCCCAAATCCAGAACACTAAGCTTTCCTTTGCTCTTTCATTCTGAACATGAATACATATTTTGTGAACAAACCTCCACTAAACCACATTCACAAACTTCCATTGTTCTTTCTCTCTTTCAAACCAAGCACCTCTAGGGAGAAATACCAAACGATTGCCTAATCTCAATTGTCTATTCCCATTCATTCCCAGCAAACAAGAATCTCGATTACATTAACATGTTTCCATGGTTAACTCAATTATACAATGCAACTCATGGCATTTTTACTTGCTTCCTATATTGATCCATATGATAGCAACAAAGTGAACCAGAGTCAAAGACACAACACATATGATAGTAACAAAGTGAATAAGAGTCGAAGACACAACACATAGATGAAATAAGACTAAAACAAAGCAAGTTCTAAGGTCCAGGTTGGACTAAGAATCGGGCTGGCTCTTAGAGGTATTGCCTAATGGATGGGCCTACGACCCATGACTAAGTGCAGACTCTCCCAAACCCATACTTTGCGTGACATTGGAGTGTTCATATAAAATTTCTAATAAGAAGTCACCATTAGTCTATTGGGATCGGCTGGAAATTAAATGAGGCATAGGAGTGTACCTCACTTTCTATGCAACTAGAGAATCTAGGGTAGGAGACTTGGTTGCACTAATTAATCAATTAGTACTATTTCAGTATCTAGCCCTGTTCATTTTAAAAAGATTTTTATCAGGTAGTTTGGATTGGTTTTAGACTTATTTACCAACATGTGTGATGGCCATACGGGTGTGCAATCATTAACATAACAATTAGCATCTAAAGTGACATCAAATAAATTGCATCACAAGAGTAAGAATCTAGCATTGTCAAATAAGGAGCATGCCATTGCTAGCTAAGCCAAAGGTAAATAACAATTAATCAAGGGTATCCTTCTCGAAAAATAATTAAAAAACCCTATGGTAGAACCCTAAAGGCTTCCTCAATTGAGTACGATTTTCACCAATGATTTTTACACATTTAAAGAGAAGGCTACCCAAAAAGACTTTTTTAACCAGTTATAAAAAATTAAAATTTCTTGAAAATTTTTCCATATCTTTAGGATTTTTTAGTCTTTTTAATATTTTTGAATGGATTTTTCTGAATTTTTTTAATTTTCAATATTTTTTTGATTTTCTGAATTTTTAATATTTTTTATTAATGTTTTTTTTATGATTTTTGCTATTAGATAAAAAAGGAAATTGGACCAGGTCAAGAGACCCAGCTCGACTGAGCCGACCCGGACCCTATCGGCCCGGGTTGGACTAAGAACCGGGCTGGCTCTGAGGCCCACTCGGAATTAACTAAATTGGCCTGTGAACTTTTTTTTTTTTTTTTAAAACTACTTCCAATTTCTATTCCCAGCCCACAATAAAAGCCAACTTAAAGCCCCTTTTTTTTGCTATTTTTCTGTTATTGTCCTTTTTATATCTAAAGCGCTCCCTCGCCGAACTCCTCACTGAAACTCGTCCTTAACGCCAACGTCGGCTGGAGTAACTCCTTCCATCACTGAACCACCACCACTAGCCAGTCGCCTACTCCAGCAACTACCAAGCTCCTTTTCGGTGCGAAAAAAAAACCTCACCGGATCGGTAATGAACAACCATTACATGCAAATCGCACGAAGTCACAATGCAAACAAGAAAGGCGAACATGATTCAACAGACGTAAGAGCAAACATGAGTCAGTCTTCGAGTTAAAACGTAATCTATACTTCGGCTCTTGTCGCGACCTCATCTCGGGTGCACCACCTAGGGTTTGGCTAATAGATTACTAAGCCTAAACTTAGCTCGGGCTCTTCCAAGTCCATACCAATTCGCGACTTAGGATTTAAGTTTTTAGTATGCAAATAATTTTTACTTGGAGTCGCCACTAATCTATTTTTTGGTGGGTCAATTAGAAACCCAAGTAAAGTAACGGGAGAATTACTTTATTCCTACAAACCAGAGACTATGGGATTGGGGACTTGATTACGTTAGATTTCTCAAACGCCATTTCGGTACATTTTTTCTTTTATTTAAAAAAAAATGATTTGCAGGCAGTTTGTGTTGTTTTTAATTTACTCCCTAATATGCAATATGATCATGCAAGTGCGCAACCATTATCTAACACTCAATAAAGCAAAGCAATAAATAAATTGCAAGGAAAAAGAGGAAATTACTTACCTTGAAGCTACGAAAGCATTGTATCTGCGATGTTAGCTTAAAAATTACATCAATGATCCTAGATATAATTTCTAATTACCACGCACTCATTCAAATATTTTTTAAGGATTTCACTTATTTAATGAAGCCTAAAACTAAGTACAATGCATGTATTAACGTACGAAAGTGTCTAACTATAATAACATGCAATGTGCAACCTACTATGCAAACTATATGTCACGCGACAATAACTTAATCTAATGCTAGAAAATATTTAATGCAACTATCCTATATGTCACGTATTCAAATGACCCTAAACATGCAATGACTAGATGACACATGGAAGATGACCTAATTCTACATGACATGAGCATGGCAATTTTTTTATTTTTTTATTTTTTATAATCAAAATTCGAAATTAAAAATAACCTATATTTAAACATGCAAACTATCCTAAAAGAAAATATTCTAACAAGAATCATGCCCAATTAAACTATATTTTTTTGGGGTTTTCTTTTATAAGCAAAATCAATTCAAGCAGATGCATCAAGAAAAGCAAGGCAACAAATCAAGCAAGATATTATCCTTTTCCGTCTAATTTTGGAAATAAATTGACGAATCGTATCTCGGGCATGAAATCGGATTGACCAATTTTTTAAAAGAAATTGCGAATTGTATCTCGAACATGAAATCAGATTGACGATTTTTTCGTGCAATCGCGAATCGCATCTCGGGCGTGAGATCGGATTGACGATTATAGCACGTTAAGAAATTATGAAATAATTCCCAATTTAAAAGCTACTCGAGAGACATTTGGATAAACTTTTCCTCAATCGGGAATTCAATCAAGCATGCAATACTTCAAACGAGGAAACAAAATATTCAAGAATTAATTTATATAAGAACTTTACTTACCTTGATTATCCGTTTCCTAGTTCGGACAAGTAACAAATTGCAGGAATCGCAATCAACGATGCTTCAAGGTGGATGGCGAGAGTGTGACAGGAATGGTGACGTGAGAGCGATTCACGCCGGGTTGGGCTTGGCTCGATGACTCTGGAAAAGGAACTTGCAGGTGCGGCTTTGGTCTTCGCTGAAGGATCTCCCGAGGGCTGGACTGGAGCAAGCGAAGCAAAGCAAGGACTGGAGCCTGCTTAATTACTTATTTTGCTACAAGACTTGCTGGCCTGGGCTGAATTGCAGCGGCACGGACTGATCCGAATTGTTGAATCGCCGCCAAGGAGTTGCTGGAAGTATCGTCGAAGCGTGGACAGCAGGAGATGAGCACGTGGGGGTGCTGTGGACGCGCGTCTCGTGTCTCCGAAACAAACACAGCGAAGTCTCTTTCACGTACTCTTTTGTGTGTTGTGCTGACTTTGATAAAACAGAGGGTGAGGAGTGGAGCCGTGTGTCTATAGAGGGTGAGAAAGTGGAGTGGGTGATGGACTGTGGAAGTGGTCTGCTCTCTCCTTTCCACCTTCTGCTCCCTCTTTCTTTTCGCTGTAGCCGTCCCTCTTCTCTCTCTCGTCACTTTTCTCTCGGTTTTTTCCACCGATGGCTCTCTTTCTTATGTATTTTTTTTGTGTCTACCCCTTTAGTGTGTGTGGCCCCTTTTCATAGGTGAAAGTACTATGTTATTTAAGGAAATATGATAAATTTGTACGTTCTTTATTTAGGCTTTTGATCCCACGTCGCATATTTTTCAATATTTCATCCGACACATTCCCTGAATATTGAAAGAATAATGCAAATATTCTCGGGAATATTCTCATATTCCCGGGAATATTCTCATATCCTAACTCGTCACCCCTTAATTGGCCTAGCCAAATTCTCTTTCACCATGGGCTTAGTCCAACTTGTTAAATTAAAGCTTAAAACCATCAATTGAAGCCCATCTGCCAAATGCAATAATAAATGCTCCTAAAACTATATGCTATGCAATTTAATCCTAATATTATATGTTTAGGGGTTAAAATTAATCTCTAAATTTTTGTACATTAAATTATGAATGATCAATCAAAATTTAGGTGTCAATAGCTCTCTTTAGGGCATTTAATCAAACATATAGAATGCGTCGGCTAAAGGGGTAAATATGGGCTCGTTTGGGACTTGGGTTCGAGCACAGATTAATCATACCGGACAAAAGTAGCATTCGAGACTATCTTAGGAACGAACCATCAGTACTTAGCACCGGTAAGACTAAAAACCTACAAATCTTGGCCACAACATACCCATAGAACTCATATCTCATTCAAGCATTTCAACGAACAGTCAGCATACACTACTGAAACGAGGGACTTTGACTTGATATGGACTCGAGGAGCTAGACTCCTAACAACTTGTACTAGAACACATGGTGGCAACGATAGAGGGCCGATAGGGCTGAAGCTTGTGTGAACTGATCGGCCACGAGCTCCGGCCCGACGCTTTCCCAAAACAAGTCATGCACGGTTGGAAGAAGGCCTACCCGATTCAGTCAAGGGTATGCATCGGACGGCGACTGATGGACGGGTCTTCGGCGACGACGAATCACTCTCTCTCTCTCTCGGTTTCACTCTCACTCTCCCTTCGAAGAAGAAGAAACTAGCTGCCGTAGAGGAAGACCCCCTTTTAAGCGCTTCTCTCTCTCCCTCCAGCGACGACAGCTGTTGCCGCCAGCCTCCCTTGTCTGATCGTACCGCATGCGACGTTCTCTCCGCTACTCATCCGAGTCGTACGTTGTCCTCGTCCTTGCCAATGTCTCTTTGTTTTTGTCGTCATGCCTACGTCTAAGCGAGGGAAGGAGGAAGAAGAGAGAGGGTGGGCTGGGGAAAGAAAAAAGAAGAAGGAATGGGCTGGGCCAGCCCAAGTGGAGAGAAGGAAAAAGGAAAAGGTCGAAAAAGAAGGGGGGGCAGGCTACGGTTAGCCCTAGCCCGGCCCTATTGCTTCTTTTTTTAAGATATTGTCATTTGAAGTGCTAACACTTATTGCGAAAGTACAATTAAGTCTTAAAACTTACAAAAAGTGTAATCACATCTTAAAACTTGTCAAATTAATGCAATCAAGTCCTACAGTTAAAATTGTCAACTACGCTAACAGAAAAAGTTAATGTGGCATTTTTAAATTATTCTTAATGCCACGTTAGCATTTTTTCTTATTTTATATTCAATTTTTATTTAAATTAGATTAAATAACTGAAAAAATAAAATATATAATTTTTTTAAAAAAAACTTTAAAAAAAAGAAAGAAAGAAAGGCAAAGGCTTCAGTCGCCGCCGCTGTCGCCGTCGCCACCCATTGCCGAATGGGCTAATGCCACTGGCCCTAGGCGAGGATGGCTGGGTGAGGCCTTGTCGGCCTCAGGTGAGGGCCGACAACCTTTGCGGTGAGGGTGAAGGTGCCCATGTCTGGGCACGTTTGGCCTTACGGGAGGGCCATCGACCATTACCCGCCCTGGGCAAAGCCTCATCGGCCCCAAGTGAAAGTCAGCGACCATTGCTTGGTCCCCAATGAGGCTTGCGCCAAGCCTGGGATCCATGAAAAAGAGGGACGGGAGATGGAGCTTACTCTTGGAAGGAATCGAGGTAGATCAAAAGCTAGGTGTAAAGGTTGGTGATGAAATGGGGGTGGGATTTACGAGGTGATGTACATTGATGCTGCTGAAGATTTGCTAAAACTAAAATTTCGACGAGGCTCACATAGGCCTGGCGATGGTCGCCAGCCCTTGCTTGGGGCTAGCAAGGCCTTGCTTAGGGTGGGTGAGTCGCCGGCCCCTCATGAGGGCTAGTATGCCTAAATTTGGGAGCCCTTATGCTCGTCGCGAGGGTCACTAGCCCTCACCTAGGGCCGATGAGGCCTCACCTTGGCCGGGTGAAGGTCGGCCACCCTCACCTCAGGCCGATAGTGCCGGCCATTCCAGCAATGCGTGGTAGCGAAAGCCCTTGCCCCCTCTCTCTCTCTCTCTCTCTCTCTCTCTCTCTCTCTCTCTCATAAATAAAATTCTAAATTTTCTTTTTAGTTTTTTAATCTAATTTAAATAAGAATTGAATAAAATAATAATAAAAAATGCTGATGTGGCATTAAAAATAATAAAAAATGTCACATCAACTTTTTCTGTTAGTAAAATTGATGATGTTAACATTAGGAATTGATTGCACAAATTTGACAAGTTTTAGGATTTATTGTACTTTTTGCAAGTTTTAGAACTCAATTGTACTTTTATGCAAGTTTTAGGATTTCTAGTGAACATATCCTTTTTTTTAGTTAATTAGTTAATTTTTTGAAAAAAATTAATAATTAATACTAGTTATACAAATGCTCCTAATGTTTATATGTGATGCAAATTTATTGAATTTTGTTTGTTTGTTTAGGAGTTAGAAATTAATTTCTAATTTTTTGTGCAATTTAAAACCTAAATAAATAGACAAAATTTAGGTGTCAACAAGCTCAATCCATGGAAATCACATGGCTGTTAATAAGAAACATAAAAACTAAAATAAAAAAGTGATACCACATGGATTATGAATACACATCAATTATTAACAAGAAGCAAGCAAACATGCTATATGAACAAACAATCAATAGTCAATCATGTTGTTGACTTAGTAATTTCCTCAAACACATTATAGGCATTGAACTCTCTCACAACCAATCATACCTACAAGTTTCATAGATTTATCCTTGACGTTTTCCATTTCAATATGTTCTCAATAATATGATGGTTCCAGGTTTTTTTTCATATTAGTAAACTGAAACAATTCAAGTACAAATAAAGCCCATGCGCTAGGCCCAAATTACAAACAAACTTATCATTAGCAAATTGAAGAGAAACAACGAAAAGCTTGCTCATGGAGTCATGGGCAGGGAAGTGCAAAGCCTAACACGAACTTAAACTCAGCGTCAATACATATGAATGTTTGAAAACCATAGATTGAATCATAAAGTGAAGTCTGAAGGGTCTGAGCTTCTGGGCTCAATTGAGTTAATCCCGTTTAGAAGGGCCAAGACTCGGTGATGGGCCCAACTAGCCCTAATCGGGACTCTCCTTGTTTCCTTTTTATGTACTTGTCTATTTCTTTATTTATTGTACCATATATTTCTTTAGCCTTCTTACTATTATTTATTTTTATCTTTCTTACTGTTTTACGAAAATGGCATCGATTTACTAGAAAAAACTCAAATGTCAACACTTGTGATTTGAGAGGCTTGAGTTTAGGCTGCTTAAGTATCAAATGGACTAAGCTTGAACTTGGTAATACTTGATTTGAGAAGCTTCTCTAAGCTCCATTGAACTTTTTCATGTCGCGATTGTCATGACATTGCATGTTAAACTTGATGATGCAAGAAATGTAATCCAACCCGTGCATTTAATCCCTTCTATCGGCACTAAAATTGACTCATTGGGCTTCATACGGAAGCAAGACCCATTGAGCCTAACCCATGAGAAAACGGATGGATAATAGGCCAGGGGGAAGCCAATAAATGCAGGTGCCAAAAGAGCATGACATCAATAAACACTCAAGAAGGATACAATTAGCATGGAGACGGTTTCGAAGAATCAATACTAACAAAAGCGTGGATAAGACGTAGTGCGGTATCAAAGTTTCCATAGCAATTTGAAATGAAAAAGTAACTACTAAAGAGCAGTTTATAAGGATTTACTATAAATAACCGAAGAGGTACACTTGTGGAGAACCTTTTGACAAATCAAAAATCAATTAAATACTTAACTTTTGGCTATCTTTTATCGCACTCTTTACATTTTATCTCTTGTTTATCCTTTTTTTTTGTTGCCTTTTAGTGTAGAATCAATCAGTTTTTTCCGAAACGACACATGGTCCGATTTAAACAACAAAACCGAAGCTTTGCCCCTTTAGTGAAAAATATTTATTTGAGGAATCTATTTCTAAACAAACACCCTCACACGTCAGGACTCGAAATACGATTGTTTTTTTTCTTGCTAAATATTGTGTTAATAGCTCGATTACATCACTTATTACTTGATTACATGGACAGTTGATGATTTGTTGAGACCTGCTTTGCTCTTGGAGAATTCTCTTCAATGTGAAAACGGTTTTTTTATAATTGACCTTGTCTTTCCTGGAATATAAAACGATTCTAATAGAAAAAAAAAAGCACGTCGATTGAACTGAATTAGTAGAGCCCAAGGATAGTCATATGAGGTAAAAAAGGGGGACTTGCTTCGTGAGTTCGACCTCGACTCAATATAGTTGCATGCGCTCACTTCAACAATAAATAATAGTATAGTATGAAACATATCATGCCCTAACCATCCTTCTAATATATAGTACCTTCAAAAGTTCAAGAATCAAATTTTTTTTTTGATATCCAGGATCCGGCCTAACTCAACCTTACGAGAGCGCATGGTCTCCACGAGCCCAACAGGCCCATACGATGACTACCGACTATACTTGGAGGAGAGCTAACCCAGGAACCCACCACCAGGGCCCTCACTTAAGATGTGTTAGCAGTTGCGGAGTTTTGACCCTGGGACCTCTACGATGAAGTGCCCAAAGCCGAACCAACTTAGCTGCCCACCGGTGGGTTTCAAGAATCAATTTTTTATACATAGAATAATCTAAATTTTAGATATCTTATGAAATAAACCATGCTAGTAAATATTTCTGGCAAAATTTAATAATCTTGTGCCATGCAGACAAGTCATAAAGCTTCAACGTGCGAAGATGAGAATTGAAGTAAATTGCCTTAATTAATTAAGCTATAATACTTATTGGAAGACTATAGTAATTATGATTTGTTTGACAACAACACATTAAATAATGAAGGTAAAAATCTATTTATTGAGATCGTAATTGGCAAGGTCTTTCTATAGTTGACCAAGCAATCATATGCAAAAGAGTATGTTGGAGCAATCTCCATTTGTCATTCATGATATAAATTCAAGAGAGATTATCTCGTTCATATTTAAAGATGAAGTTATCACGAAGTCGTGAGTGGAGACTCATTAAAAATAATTTCCTGACAACATTAATAGGTAGGATCATTAGCGCATAAATGTTCTCAACTAAAAGCATGGAATATTTCCAAACAAACGCACTGGATGATGCATAGTAATTACCGAACTTACTATGGTTCTTTTGCCTCTTATTTTCTTCGAAGGGCCAACGTTTCTATCTATCTATATATGTCCACCTTCTAGATCTGATATGGGAGAGTCCCGATTCTTTCGTTCTCGGCACTTCAACTTGAATTGAACCCGCTCATGGTCACATTTTCAGGTCCACAATCGTGTCATATACGTAATGTGCACGGATGATGGAAGTTCATTTGTATAGCTTGAAAGTTGAAAAAGAAGAAAGAAAGATGGCGACCATAGACAATATATTGGGTAACAAATAGAGCAAAGAATTATCCAAGAAGCACAGACAAAGAAATTTGGCAATGCATGCATTGCGCACACGTACATAAACATGTTGACACTTAAGTTGATCTTGCGTTGTCCAAAACGATTGTACCAATAAATTGTTATCATATTATGTAGCATGGCTTACAAGTTATGAGTTACAACTCAAAGAGTATATACTGATTTCAGTATGTTTTACTTGGCTCCTTTTCTTTCGTATGCAATATGCCTAATTTAATTGACAACATAATAATTTCATTTGAACGTTGTAAGTAATTTGTGCGCCCGTCTAATAATATGGAGACAATCTCAATAGTCTAATTTGGATATTGTTTGTTGAATTAGGAAAGTTATGATACTAGTTGTTGAGTGTAGCATTGATAGGCACGAAAGCGAAGAAGTTTGATTTTATTTCTTGAGAGAACAAGGTATTTATAGACCAGATCTCTTATATTCACAAATCAAACTTGTGCAGCCCACGCATCTGATTCGTTCATTCACTTAGAGACCTAGCACCCTCACAAGAGCTCTTCTCTGGCTCACTCACGTCACATCTAAATAAGCATCGCATTCTCTCCTTTTTGCAAGTTCAAGGTAACTTGCTTCTTAGTGCTTTGTCGAAATCTGATAGAAATGGGCTATCTATACTAATTTGGGGCCATGGATAACATCATGGGGAGGTTCAAGAGCAACTTCTCATGGAATTTAAAAACTGTTAATTTAGTTGTAAAGTATTCATTTAACTTCTTTGATAGGTTAAGGCATGTATGATAACCATTCTATTTTTGGCCAAAACTATTTTCTGTTATTGGGAATAAGTTTGGGATATAAGTCCATTTGATAATGCAATTTCATCTTTCTATTTTGGAAATAAATTTTTAGTCTAAAAGCAATAATTTTCTACTTCTCTATTTTTGGAATAGAAAAGAAAAGAAAAACTATTTTCATCATTTGCCCTCATTACTAAGCTAGCCACCTGCTGTCCACCGCCGCTGGTTCACTAGTTGCTAGTCATCGCTGGTTGCTGGTCACCATCCACTATTTGCCATTGCCGCTCAAGATGGAGAAATTTTGTGTCGTTATTAAATGATTTATATTCCATGAATAAAAATTTTGTGTCATTATTAAATAAATTTCTATTCCATGAAAAGAAATTTTATGTCATCGAAATCATATTTTTGCTCAGAAACTTGCCTTGGGAATAGAAATTGAAAAACCTTTTTCTAGAACAAAATGATCATCATTTTCGCCCTTAAAGACTAACTTCTTGAGGAAGTTGAAAATTGACTTCACAAGGAGGTTGTATAGAGCAAAGACAAGGTGAATGAAGCAGAAATAGCATCACAAAATTTGTATTGAACAAATATAAAGAATTTCGATTGATCTGACCAATATTCCAGTGGTAACATTGTTCCAAACTCGATAATCCAAGAGCTTGAGAAAACCAACCAAATATAACACAACATTGTTAGTCATATGCTTTGAAAACATCCAAATCTACACTAAATGGATCATTCATGCCCCACTCATTCAGCTACGGCTCCACAACATGGCCAACGATTCCCCCCAACCCTAAAATGCCTAATCCACCAAATTCACAATACAAATCTCACTTCCCCACAGATCAAAACTAGGAGTGTGCAAAATGAACCGCCCAAACCGAGAATCATTTGAAGGGGACCTAGCCAGTCCAATCCGTTTCTTAGAATTGTTGGTCCAATTCTCGGTTCCTAAAAGTAGAACCGATGTCTAGGCAATCCAGTTCTCGGTTCCAAGAGGGAACCGGACCAGACTGACTACATATATTTTTTTATTATTTTTTCAAAAAATAAGTAAAATGTGAATTTAATACTATCCGTCCAATAATACCACAAGTTACGATACAATAACTCTCTACTCAACGTTACTTCCATCAGTATTTTAAGATTTGTCACTTTCTCATGGTGCACGGCCACTAAAAGTTGCCGGTTTCATTGGACTACATTGGACTGAACTGGAATTGATAGTCTAGTCTGGTTCCCGGTCCTAGGGCCAATTAGTCCAGTTGCCAATTCCCAAATTTGGGAACCAGTCCTCTTGGTTCAACCTTTGAACCTGATTGGATCGGGAATTGATCACCCCTACTCAAAACCGACATACCTGATACTAGAGCCTGTCCATACAAACCTTATCGCAATCTGGGCTCCCATCCAAATCAAGTCAGAGGATCATAACTGTAACCAATTACATGAACGCGAATCGCAACTACCTCTCGCCCCTACTTGCGGCAACGAAGCATTGTCAGAACCATCGCCCTCAGCCACGACCTGTTCTGCTCCACATGATTCTGAAAGAGGGATGGATCAAACAGCATCGTCGAGAAAAAAACACGACCTCGTACAACAACAAATTTCCAATTTTTGCAACCTTTCCATATACGCAAAACAATCACGCGCAATAAAATGGCGCAGTCGCCCGGCGAGATGGAGAGGTCGATTCCGGCCTTTGTCCGTATTGGTCGAATTCAAACCTCGAGTTCTAGTCTCGCAAGTTCGTGGAATCTGTAGCGATTTTCGTGACGGATGGCACTCGAAAGCTACAGCGACTTGGGGGGAAATGATTTTCCTGATTTGCCCTTGGGCACTTGTTATGCTGGCGGGCATATTCAGTGTCACTTTCAGTGGTTTGGTCGTTTTCGTGAGGGCAATGAAGGAAGTTTTGCTAAAATGAGACGTGCTCGTGGACATATTTGCGTCCTCTCTGTCTCTCCTCTTTTGGCGCTTCCTTTGATGTCTTTCAAATGAGCACTTTGACTTGGCTCGGTTCAATTAGTGGGTTCAAATTAGAGTCAATATTACTTATCGATTTATAGATATTCATGGAGGTATATAAACACGTGGATTGCTCTACTATTATCACAAGCTTCTTGAGTTGAATATTTTCAATTCCATGTTTGAATCAATCTAATAACTTGAGATTATTCAGTTTTTTTCTTTTTGTCAATAATATTCAAACTCAAAAAGAATGGACATGTGGACCACAAAAATGCCAACACTTGGTACGAGAAGACATTCAAATGCCAAAAGTTTGGAAAAGTACACTTAAGTACCAAGATCAGAGAAAAAATGATTAGTTAAATGCCAATGGCGAGAAAATCCGGCCAAAATGCTAACGTGACACTTTTTCAGTAAGTTGAAGTCGAAATGACGTCGTTTTGGTCACTAATATGGCCAAATAAGCCCAAAACGACGTTGTTTTGAATGCTGACGTGACTAGATCAACCTAAAACGACGTCATTTTGATCTTAATTAGATTTTTATATAGTTATTAATTAAATAATATTAGAAACGAAATTAAAAAATTAAGAAAAAAAGGGTAGAGGACAGGCGGGAATGGCTCCGCCGCTTGTGGCCACCGCCCATTGTCGGTGGGGCGGTGGCGTTGGCTACAAGGGTCGCCGACTGGAGGCGAGGGCCGGCAGGTGTCATGTCCCGACTCTCGAGCTCGCGGCAACCCCATTTCACTCGAGGTCTAACTGTACGATGTCCCAAGCACTGTCGTCGACCAATTCATTTTATCTTATAATTAAGCACATGCGGAAACGAACAACTCTCCAAGCAGAAACAATAGGGATAACAGTAATAACAGCAGGGGAAAGACAAAACACCATTTTATTTATCTGTAGGATTAGCCTGCACACCAGCAAATATATACACACCTTACTACAGGCGACATGCTAAGGCCTACTAAAAAAGGGACCGACTTGGCTAACCTATCACTATACAAGTGGGGGAGGGGCTCGTCAAAAAGGGAATAGGCCACAGCTGTCTACTCGCTGTCCTCAAAGGGATCAATCTCTCCAATCGCCGGGTCTGAGAGCTCGTCATCAGGGGGATCCATGTCCATCGGATCCTATATCTTGTCTGTCGGTCCCACAGGAGGGACCGGTCCATCAAAACCCCTGAGAGGACCGTACAAAATTTCTCACATCCAAATGAACCACACCTTAAAGACGTGAGGTGCATAATGATCTCTCGACCCCTCGTCCACCCATACTGTAGTAACATGGTGCTCACACATAAAATTACGGCCCGGGGCGGGCCGCATGGTCACAGTACTGCTCATGTGCACGGGGACGCCGAACCACACCGGGTACTACGTCATCTAGGGTCCTGAAAATAGTTAACCACGACGGGTTGAGATAAACTCAACAAGTTAAAGTCCTAAGCCTCGGTTAGGAACTTCACTCGTTTCGGGATAGTCTAACATACAACTTAACTCGTCAAACCATCAAACACCTCAGATAAACGATAACAGAAGACAGTTTAATGAACAGACGCAATCATAGGCGACCATACCTGGCCTTGGCACACGCGACCTGTAGAAACTATCAATCACCTCACAACAGTAGTAAGAGGCATGCAAATAATCAAAACATTGCACATAACTTTCTCATATTTCAATGGTCACACGTGCTCCGATTATTACGACCCTCGAGGCCACAGCACAATCTTATGGTTGGCGGTCAATTGGCCTAAGCCAAGCATCGTCCTCCTCCTTGAGGCATGGTGACATCATGGGCTATCCCCCCACCAACGGCATTCTCGAAGGAGCATGGGCTCGGCCTCTACCGTGACTTCGCATCTAACCACTATCAGGCGACCCAATGGCCACGGCACAACCCCGGATGATTGGCGGTCATTTGACTATACCGAACTCTCAATTTTAATCTGACCATGCAACACATCATCAAGTAGTTCATTATTGTCTTTGCTTTTGCTTTGTCGTGAATGCAACACAGTTCATACTCATGTGATAGGCTATTGCAATTAACACATGTATAATGAAATGAAGCAATAATCAACAATCACGTACAATAGTACAGTCCAACCACTCATGAAAATTCCGACAAACCAAAAAAATTCTTCTCTATCAACAACCACGTACTCCCCATAATTCTGGGGAATAATCGACAATTAGCAATTCAACATGTATTAACAAACATGAACACATCAAATTAAGGCTATATTTCGCTTCTACATGAATAGTGCCGCGTGAACAGTACTCGTGAACAATAACTAATCCGAAATTAATTAAATAATAAAAATTAATAAACTTAACCATGGTTAATAAATTTAACCTAACTAGGGTTAATTAACCTAACCATGGTTACTAAATTAACCTTCGTTACTAATCTCCATGCTCGTTTCCCTAGCATTGCCCTGTTAAAAGAGATTATGTCCCTGAAGCTAATACCTCCCTTATCTTTTATACATTTCAGTAAATCCCATTTTCTCCAATGCAAACCAGAACTCGATTCACTACTCTTCCACCAGAAACCAACAATTTTCTTTTCTATGGTATGGCAAATTGAAACTAGAATTTTAAAAATAGACACTGCATATTGGGGTCACCGTTTTAATTAGAATGTCTTTTCCAGCTTTTGGCATCAAGTTTTCCTTCCATCCCTCTAACATCATATCTACCCTTGCTAAAATCCATGCAAACAACAATTTTTTTGATCCACCCCAATCCGAAGGAATAACCATATATTGTCCTATCTTCTCAATTTCAAACACACCGTTAACGGGGTAAGTACACTAGGAGTGCCATAACCTTCGTACGGTGCTCACTTTGGTGCCAAAACTTTTTTTCGCTCACTTAAGTGTTAAATCGGAGTGAAATCGTTCACTTGAGTACCAATTCGCCGAAAAAGCTGACGTGGCCGCCAGAAAATAATATTTTATTTAATTAATTTTTTTGATTTTATTTTGATTTTTTTGATTTTTTTGGATTTTTTGGATTTTTTTTAGGGTTAGCGAGGGCCACCGTTGACCCTCGTCGGCCGCCGAACTCTTGCCCAGATTGGGCGAGGGCCCTTCACCGTTGGCCACGAAGGCCCTAGGTGAGGCCGGCAAGGCTGTTGACGACCTCACTCGCAGCAACGACGACGAAGGCAAGGCGGCCCTTGCCTAGATTTGGCCCTGGGCAAGGCCGCAATGGCCCTCGGTAGCCGAGGGGAGGCCGTGACGGCCTCACCCAAGGCCTTCGCGGCCAATGGCGAGGGTCAACGGTGGCCCTCGCTGGCCCTTAAAAAAATAATAATAATAATAATAAATCAAAAAAATTAATTAAAATATTATTTTCCGGCTGCCATGTTAGCATTCCGACGGCCATGTCAGTTTTTCCGATGGATTGGCACTCAAGTAAACGATTTCACTCCGATTTAGCACTCAAGTGAGCAAAAAAATAGTTTTAGCACCAAAGTGAGTGCCGTACGAAAGTATTGGCACTTCTAGTGTTTTAACCCCCACCGTTCACATGCCATATTTCTTCTTAAGCGGACAGCCCAAACTAAAGAAAAGGCCAACTTATTCAAATTTATTGCCTGCCTTGAAGCATAGCAATATTGATTAAAAATTAAAGCCAAATTCTGACAATCTTGTACATTTCCTTCTAAGAAAAATATAGAATCATCTCCAAATAAAAAATGATAAAGGTTTAGGCAATTCCTATTCAGCTTAATCCCAGTAATAGTATCACCCTTTTCGATTGCTTTTTTCAACAAGATGGATAGGTCTTTTCCCACAAGTATAAATAGGTATGGAGATATAGGGTCACCTTGCCTAATACCTCTTGATGGTTGAAAATATGAGAGTGGCTCCCTGTTAAACTTTATACAGAAGGAGGTTGATGTTACACATTGCATAATCCAATTCACACATTTCTGACTAAAGCCGTTTTTAAGCATACAGGCTTCCAGAAAATCCCAATCTACCATATCATATGCCTTTTGTACTCTTAGTTGATGCAAGACCTCTTGCACAATTAGGATGTTATCATGAATTTGTCTTCCTCTCACAAATGCACTCTGCTCATCTCCTATTATATTTGGTAGACAAGGTTTCGATCTGTTTGCCTAAACTTTTGAGATGATTTTATATGCAAAATTGCAAAGAGTAATCGGGTGAAATTGATCCAAACTCTTCGAGTTGCAAACTTTTGGAATGAGCAAAAGATGAGTTTTGTTCAATTTTGGATTTAGTAGTCCAGAGCTGAAAAAATCTCTAACCCCAGTAAATATTCCCTGCTTGATGTCCTCTCAGTGGTGATGATAAAAATGACCATTCAAGCCATCTAGTCATGGGGCTTTCTTCGATTTCATCTGGAAAGCTACTTCCTAGACTTCTTCAAGTGTTACTGCTGCTGTAAGTTTCTGGTTCATTTCATCAGTGACTAACAATGGGCATTGCTATAGGACTGGGGTGAAATCACGTGTCCCCACTGAACTGTATAGTTCTTTGAAAAATTCACCGTCATCTCCTTAAGTTGTCTGGGGTCTCTAGTCCACAAATTCTCAGCATTTTTCAACATAGTGATTCGGTTCCTCTATCGTCTTTGAATTGTCGTGGCATGAAAAAACTTGGTGTTGATTCTCGATCTCAAATCCCAATACATCTCCTCGTCTCCGTAACTTTTCAATTTTCGCATTCACCTCCAGCACTCACTCTCGGCATGGCGATTCTGGTAATAGGTAATTTTCTGAAGCTCCCACTTCAATGAATCCACCTTTCATTGGCTATTACAAAATTTCTTCTTACTCCAGTTAGCCAGCTTCATGGCTTTTAACTTCTTTAGCAAGTTTGCCTCCTTTAGACTAGATGAATTTCCACACCTCTTTGACAACGTTTCCAAACTTTTCTTCTTCAGCCATATAGCTTCGAAGTTGAATTCTTTCTTCCATTTAACAGGTTCAGCTGAGAGGGACGATAAGATTGGACTATGGTCAGAACCAATAGCTGGTAATGTATATACTTCTGCCTCAGGGAACATCAATCTCCATTCAATATTACAAACCACCCTGTCAAGTCTTTTCTTGACAAAAACATCTCTTTCTCAATTGTTCACCCATGTGAAAGCGCATCCCTTACTCTCTATACCCATCAAGTCGCATGCATTTAAGAAATCTCTGAAGGCACTTAGTTTGTAATGCTCTGCCATTGTTTTACCGACATTCTTGAATGATACAATATTTCATTGAAGTCGCCTAAACACACCCAAGGAAAGGTATTCAGGGAGCTAAAGTTCCGCAATTTTCCCCACAAGATAGGCCTTTCCTAGTAGATAGCCGGTGCATGAACAAAAGTCACCCTCATTTTTTTCCTGTACTTGGTATCTTCACAAACTAAATCAATAAGGTCCCCAAAATAGATGGCGGCAGCTTTCCCCAAAAGAGCCCTGACTGGATCACCCAACCCCGAAAGTGACACTGCAATTATGTACAGGCAAAGACGCAAGTGTCTTGTGCAGTGTCATTCCTGCAATCTGCGGGCAAAGTCTATAGGCATTTATCGAGACACGTCTTGTGCGGATATCCAGTGGAAATGATATTTACAATTTGTGGTCAATTGGGTGTGAAGTAAACCCACAAGATCTAAGCAAATTAAACAAACTAACGAGTCTTCGAGTAGGAAGTTGCGGTAATCTAGTTGAAATTCAAGGCGAACTACCAGAGTCTTTGGATAGATTGAAAATTAGTTTCTGCTCTTCTTTACAGAAGTTGCCCAATCTGTCAAGCTTAATGGGTAAGCAATTGATTGATATAGACTGTTGCGATAAAGTAAATGGGAAGGGAATTTATCGCATTGTTATTAAGAATCCACGAGATTTACACCTTAGAGGATTTGAACACCTGCAGATCCTACCTGATCTAAGTAATTCAAATGAACTAATAAGCCTTAAAATAGAAAGGTGTGGTAATCTAGTTGAGATTCAAGGTGAATTGCCACAATCTTTGGAAGAATTGAAGATTTATTGGTGTGAATCTTTACAGAAATTGCCTGATCTGTCTGGCTTGAAGAGACTGGAAAAGGTTGACATAAAAGATTGCAAAAAATTAAATGGGGAGGCAATTTTCAGCTTTGCGCGAAAAAGTCGGGTGAATTTGTAACGGGGTAAGTACCTCGGGAGTGCCAAAACTTGGTACGGAGGGACACTTAAGTACCAAAACTTACAAACGGTACACTTAAGTGCCAAAATCGGACCAAAATGGATCACTTAAGTGCCAACGGCGAGAAAATCTAGCCAAAATGCCGACGTGGCATTTTTCCGGCGATATGGAGTCGAAACGGCGTCGTTTTTGTGGCTGAATTGGCAAAGCAAACCCAAAACGGCATCGTTTTGGATGCTAATGTGGCCACAACACCCAAAACGACGTCGTTTTGACTAATATTAATAAATATTAGTTAAATAATATTAAAATAGCAAAAATTTAAAACAAAAAAAAAAAAAAAAAGGGAAGAGGGGAGCGCTCGCCGCCGCCCCCACGCCGGTGGGGCGGCGGCGACGGATGGTGAGGGTCGTCGATGCCTGGGCGCGGGTCGGCGACCCTCGCCGACCGGCAGCGAGGGCCGAACGGCCCTCGCCGGACCGCCGGAGGGCGGCGACCCTCTCCCGGATCTCGGGCGAGGGTCGACCGCCCTCGTCCCGGCTCGGGCGAGGGTCGCGGGAGAGGGCGGCGACCCTCTCCCGGATCTGGGCGAGGGTCGACGCCCTCATCCCGGCTGGCAAGGGTCGCCGCGCCCTCGCCCGGCGTCGGCGGCCCTCGCCCAACGCCACCGGAAACTCGGCGGCGGGCGAGGGCCGACGACCCTTGCCCAAGCCGGGCGAGGGCGGCCGACCCTCCCCAAATCTAGGAGAGGGCGGCGACCCTCCCCCGCCCGGGTGAGGGTCGCCGGTGTCGGGGCAGGGCCGGCGTCCTCGCCCGATCCGGGAGAGGGTCGTCGTGCATTCTTGCCGCCGCCCCCACCGGCGACGGGCTGCCCCCCTCCCTTTTTTTTTTTTTTTTTAATTTTTACCCTTTTAATATTATTTAGCTAATATTTATTAATATTAGTCAAAACGGCGTCGTTTTGGGTGCTATGGCCACATCAGCACCCAAAACGACGCCGTTTTGAGTTTACTTCGCCACGTCAACCACAAAAAATGACGCCGTTTCGACCTCATATCGCTGGAAAAATGCCACGTCGGCATTTTGGCCGGATTTTCTCGCCGTTGGCACTTAAGTGATCCATTTTGCTCTGATTTTAGCACTTAAGTGTATCGTTTGTAAGTTTTGGCACTTAAGTGTCCCTCCGTGCCAAGTTTTGGCACTCCCGGGGTACTTACCCCATTTGTGGCAGAACCTACGGTATTTGTGGATTGGTGGCCTTGGACAGGTGGAGATGCTACCTGATTTGAGTAGCTTAAACAAACTAAAATGTCTTTGAATAGAAAACTTTGGTGATCTAGTTGAGATTCAAGGCGAACTACCACAATCTTTGGAAGAAATGAAGATATCTTCCTGTGAATCTTTACAGAAGTTGCCTGATCTGTCAAGCTTGAAGGGACTGCGAAGGGTCAAAATAAATCATTGTGGGAAATTGAATGTGGAGGCAATTTCTTGGCTTTGCTCGGAGAAGTTGATCAAATTTGTGGGAGAAGACGATGAATCTGAATCTGACTATGAATATGACTCTGAAGACGACGAATAAGTGCATGTCGCTCTTGAAAGCTTCTTGATCCACGACCACAAATTGTTCCCTTGTGTTCAAACTTTAAACAAATTGAGGTAACTTATTTCATTTGACTACCAATGTTTTCCCTTTTCTGCAATCAAATTCTTTCGCATATATACAGGAAGTTTCCCATGCACTTTATAATTGCCGTCTCACAAGTTGATGACTGAAATTCTGATGAAGGTATTGAAATTATGGTACCTCCCTACAACCACGGGTTTCTTAATTATGTACAAATATATGTTTTCTTTTCCTAGTTTGGTTTATAATCGACCTGGAAGTTCTTCTAGTGGAACTTGATGACAAGGAGGAAGGGATTCACCCAATACTTCACCAAGCTTGCAGATTGCCTGGGCAGACTGCAAATTCATTCACAAAAACAATCAGGCATTTGGATTTCATGTACATAAGAGATGACCAACTTATGATCTTTAAGACAGACATATCTCGGAAGTATGATTTTTTCGGTATTAAACAGAGTGTCTATAAAGATCAATATACAGTATATACATTATGAACTTGCTTGTTTCTAGTGTAAGCTTTTGGACAAAAATGGGTGACAAAATATGGTATCATAATGCATGTCGCGATTTTAAATCCTGGCGCTTCCTAATTTTTTTCTATCCTGCTACCTCTGTTTAATATCATTTGTTCCCGCCTCCAGGAGGTAGGAAATGTCCTGGACTTTGTTACAGGAGAGGCGATGTGTAGTTTGTCTTCTAAAGTACTAACGCAAAGGCATGATACAAGAATATCAAGAATAAAGGCTGAGTTTTATCACATACTATACCAGTTAAACTTCCATGCCTTCTCAGATGTTAATACGCCAATTCTTCCTACAATATTGTAGGGTAAGGAGGCTCTTTTGTTGCCTTGGGTGCTCTTTCAAAGTCTTGCCATCAAGCCATCTCCAAGGAAGATCCCAACACTGCTGGTGCTATTCTGGATTTTCTATCCTCTGCACGCACAAAAAAGGTCAAGAAATACGGGGAAGCGTCACTTTTAAGCCTTGATCAGGTTGATTTCATTTTTCTTAATTCCCAACTAGAATCTGCCGCCGATCATCCCCCTTCCTCTCTAATGAAGATCTTGGAACCTTCCATGATTTTTCAGGATATAAAAGCATTTGGCAATCATAAGTTCTTCAACATGGTGTTTCCAAAATTGTTTGACATATGCATTCAGCCACTTCTGATAAGTCTGGACAAGCACATTCAGCAAAAGATTCTGCTAAATTAGGTTCATCCATATTTCTAGCTTGTAACTGTCCACCTTTCAAGATTTTGAGTTGTCCTGCATTGCAACCTTTGATTTCCATATCATAACTTTCTCTCATTGTTAAACTGTGCATTTTACGCGGCATGGTTGATATATGCAGACTATGATGGAAAAGAAGATTCTTCTGTTCCACTAGAAAAAGTACTTGGACTGTATCACATCATTTATCCATGTGGCATATATTGATGATATTCTTGAACAGAAAAATAACTTGAAGCACCTCTGGATTATCTCCCTCTCACCTGAGTTGTCATGGACTGCTATCTTCATAACCAAAATTTTCTTAGGTGATTGCTGCATGAAAACTGTTTCTATTATCTGTTTCACCATGCAGTCAAAATATTGGCTTTTCTATCAACTAAGGAACTCTACTCGAGGATTCATGAAGATTCTCGGCTAGCTTCTGAACATGCAAATGCAGCATCTTTGTTTCATGACGTAATTAGTATCCACTTTCTACTGATATTGCTGAGAAACAGGGTAACTAAGAGATGATATCTCTCAAACTTTGGTTAAGCAAAATAGCTTTCCTTTATTATGATGGACATGTTCCAATTTCTGGCTTTAGAATCAGTTGTCATTCTGTTCTTCAAATTGCTTATCTAGATTCTGATCAACTAGTTTTCCTTCGCAATTTTAAGCTGTTTTCTTCAGTGTCATCCAAAGTGGCGGAATGCATAGCCACCATTAAGATAGCGCTGGTGTGTCTTTAATTTCCCCTTTGTGGTGGAAATCACCATGGCCTTCATCTTCTTCAAAACAATCTGATCTAGTGTGGCTTTGACATAGATGTAGGATTGCAGCATTATTAAGTCCCATGCTTATACAGGTAAATAAGAGTTTCATTAAGTTATTTGTTAAGAGTTCCAGAGTTTAGATTAGCATATATTGCCTTTGCAATGTAAAGAAGTAAATTTTTCTTTTTCTTTAATCTTTCGAGTTTCGATGGTTCTCCTGGTGTGGGCTCTGCATTAATCAGACTGTTGCGTTCAGCTGATGTTTTTCTTGGATTCAATTCCATTCTGACTCAAGGCACTTGAGGCAATTACCTTTTACTTGGTTTACATTTTTTTATGATAGATTCCTTACTAAGTAGATCAGCCAAACCAGAGAGATCAACTGATAATATCCCCAGGATTTTTATATATTTGTCAACATAGCCATTTCTTGTATGTGCGAGCAAGAGTAAGTTAATATTTGGCATGGATTAGTTGACATGGTAAGGGGACCACTTAAGAGTTCTAGATCGTCTTAGATCATTCCTGGAAATGCATTTTAGATGTTCCTCTTGCACTGCGGGCCAAAATCTATTTGATACCTTTTCAAATTTAGGTTCACAGCAGTGCTTCAAAGTGCCTTTTGGAGATGATCACCCTTTTTAGGGAGCTTCCTTCAACGTTCTGGACAGATGCAGGTTTGAAGGATCAGCTGGTTCATCTGCATGAGGTGGAAAAGAATGAACAAGCCAAGTCCTTGCTCAAGAGATGCATCCATTTGTTAGAGACTTCATAGAGGAAATGTGAAAGCAAATTGGTTTCAAAGAAAGGTGCGCAGAGAGTTCTGGCCCCTGTAGGTGAAGTATGATAAATGGGTAAAACTCCATGTGTAAGGATCGATCTTGACTGTTTATGAATCAAAGCTGACGCCGCCTTAGTAACTTTTTGCATAAACTAATGTGTTTGAATCAAGGTAGAAGCAAGAATTAAGCAAAGCAAAAGTAGAGCTTAGCTAGACATGTTATCCGGGGTACACAAGTTGGCCCTACATATCTCAAGCACGGGGTAATTACAGATTTAAATAGATATCACCCAGGCTTGATATCTTTCACTGAAGGGGCCGACTGCTATGTTCTTTTTAACTCTCATTTAGCTTTGTACGTTCTTATTAGCAAACATCGAATAATTCTGAACTAACCAATCCCATCTTCACTTCTTCGTTTCCTGTGTGAACACAAACATGCTATTGTTTTGTTTTTTTATTCATTGTTTTTGGTTATTAAGGTAGAATGAATTCTCGGGAGCAGGAATCCTGATACGTCTAATGATTGGTGATCCGATGCAGCCCGTCACGCCTCATTACTCCATCTAATATTACAAGCACATGACTTTCGTGTCTATCTCGGTGGAAATGATTAACCATAGCAATTTTATAACTATCTTACCACAAGATCAAGGCCTCAAAAGGCCTCAAAAGGATGCCATAGTGTGACATCTCGAATTTCGATCTATTTCGGGATATACAAAATTGTTATTTTATCAATGCGCTGTTAGTTACATTTACTTTGAACTAGCCTCTCATGAGTTAACTAACTAGTCGAAAAGGCAATTAAGGATCAATACACGTACGACTAGTGAATTCAATCAGGGATAGGCCGCTCGACCATAAAGATCAAAAAGAGACGATACCACGCTGTTGCAGGTTAATTAGCAAACGGAAATAAATCAATTAGGCAGAAATACGAGGTCGGATTGTGTGGAATTCGATATTAACTGCGAATGATGTTAAACTGATTTTCTTTTGGCCTTGTACTTAGAGTGAGCAATTAACCTCTCATGATTACATGACAATCGAAGATCACCCTGATTTGAATAGACACAATCATGGATTGAAAAACTATCAATCACGAGTCAAACGCGCAAGAACCCTTAAACGTTGTCGATCAATTTTAATTACGAATTTCAATCGGGTTTTGGGTATCGAACGTTCAAGGATGTCGAGATTAAAATATTGGACGTTGCCTCATTTGTCACGCCTCGAACCCCGAGCACGCGACAACCCCTTCTCTTGGTCGATTGAAAGCGACGTCCCAGGACCCATCGACGACCATTCATTTTATCTTTGATTATGCGCAAGCGGAAGACGAACCATCCCTGACAATCAATCAATCAACGGGGATAGAGGGATGAACAGCAAGAACAACAAAGCAACTACTCATTTATACATCTTCATTGGATTAACCAACGGAGGATCGTTTCCGAATTACAAGCCCGACAAAAAAGGCCGATCCATCCTCTAAGCCAAACCAAAAAGAAACTAGGCTAATCCAATAGTACAGAAGAACCCTCGGGTTCAACACCACGATCACTCGGACCCACCGGACTCAGGCTCCGTCGGGTCGATCACTGGAGGAGCAGGGCAGGATCCTCCATTGTGGGTACGCCATACTAGGGGCCTGAAAATGGTTAACCACGACGGGTTGAGATAAAATCTCGCGAGTTCTCCCCTAAGCCCCTGTTAGTACGCCAACTCAACCCGGGGTATCTCTCCCGTAACCACCCCTCACTCAACCCCACAACGAGACGAAAACCAAACAAACAATGAAACAACCAACGGGGCAACCAATAATCATACGGTCGGTTCGCATGCAACCTTACCCGGTATGCCATACCACCGCACGTCAAATCTCATACGATGCAAGCAAGGCACATGGTCGTCGATGATACAATTCATCAATCACATGCGAATCGCATCACAAGCGATCTCACCTCGGCCATTGCCACACCCCGCACGATCACAACTCATGCGTGCGTACCACAAATCATCACGATCATCACGACATTAAGAGCATGCGAATAATCAGAGCATCTCACACAACTTTCTCATGTCGCACACTCACACATGCTCCGATTATTAACGCCCCCTCCTGGGCCAACGACACAACCTTATGGTTGGCATTTCTGGCTAAACCAGCTTCGTCCTCTTTACCTCGAGGCACGGCGACGTCGGGGGTCATCCCTTCCCTCGACGGCATTCCCGAAGGAGCACGGGACCCGCCCACTACCGCAGCCCCGCAATCGACAGAACATAGGACCCGCCCACTACCGCAGCCCCGTCACATGTCCCCGTCGGGCATCCGACCGAAGTCGGGCGACCAAACGGCCATGGCACAACCCCATAAGGATTGGCGGTCTTCGCAACGCCGGGTTCCTCTCTTAGTGTGATCATGCAACACATCATCAAGCAATTCATTCTTGTCTTTGCTTTTACTTGGTCGTGAATGCAACATCGCTCATGCGCTCATGCTCATGCGACATGCCATTTCAGATAACCCACGCAACATGTTATGCGATCTCACTCGACAATTCCAAAATCCAATTTCCAATCAACATTCGATCACGCATTTCATCAATATTCACGAGTATAATTAACAATCGGCACTTCAATAAATTATAACAACCAAGAACACATCCAAATAAGCCAAAAATTAGCTTCTGCATGAACAGTGCCGTGAACAGTAATTCGTGAACAGTAATCTGTGAACAGTAATCCGTGAACAGTAATTTGTGAATAGTGATTTTTCCGAAATTCAATTAATTAAAACATTTAATCCAGAAATTAAACAAAACATTAATTAAAACAATTAATCAATTCAATTAAATCAAATCATGCTTAATTAATCACAAAAATCACATAACCCTCATTTAAGCAATAATTAAGCACAATTAGCAAAATTAAGCTAATCTAATCCTAACCATCTATCTAACCACCTATCTTAGGGCTAATGCAACTTAATTAAACTTCCTAAACCAATCTTACCACTAATTAACCCAACCCTAAGCAAGTTTAGGCACTAAATAGGGATTAGGAGCTAAACTCACCCGTTAAGCGGGCCGGAGACATGGACGCGGCGGCGGCGACGTACCCGACACCTGGGGACCTCCACCACGATGATCCAAGGTGGTCCCGGGCTCAACACAGCAGCAACAACTCGGAATCCCCACCGCAACTCGGAAAACCGCACCGCCGGAGGAGGAAGAAGCGATCGGAGGAAAACGGGCTGCCCGAGCTCCGGCGAGCGGCGAGCCGGCGACCAACGGCACTGGGTCGAGGGGGAACCACTTGTGGCTGGGATGGGCAGTGGTTTAGTCGAAAATGGAGAGAAACGGAAGAAAAGGCAGAGCTGTGCAGGGGGCGACGCTACAGTGACGGACGGAGGACCGGTAACTTCTATCCGCCGTACGGGTCGGACGACAGCTCCGTTCGGCGATCGGCCACCGTGAACAGTACGGAATTTCTGTACTGAACATTTTGATAGGTGGCACGGCCAGAGATTCCGCCGGGAAGGCAACGAACAACTCAAATTTCGGTGAGAGGTCCAAAGCAGAAACTGCAGAAATTGCAAGGAGAAGCAAGGGGAAGAGGGCTGCGATTTTGGAGAAGATGAAGAGGAAAGAGAGAGTGAAGTGAAGGTTGAAGGATAAGCCTTATCAAGGCCATCAATGCTTTCCCCACTTGCCAAACAATTGACCTCATCTTCTCTCTCTCTTTTTTTGACTTTTCTTCAAAATATCCAAGGGCATTTTGGTCATTTCCACCTTGCACATTTCCCAATATGTCCTTGGGCTGAAAATGAAAGGGGCGGGCCTAGGAAATGGGCTTGAAAATGAATAGGAACGGGCTCGGGAATTTATTGGGCTTGAATCGGCTCGGTTTTAGACAATGGGCTCGGAAGGGTAAAGGGTCGGTTTGGCCTAACGGGCTCACTTGCTTGCCTCGGGTCTTCCATGGTGGCTGTCCCACCTTGGGCGTGAGGCCCACACTGTTCTTGCCCGGCCCACATCCTCGTAGGCTCGTTTTCTTGGTCCGAAAATCCCTTTTCCAAATACTCGGCTCAACCGGCAGTGTCGACTGTCTAAGAAGCATCGTCCAAAAGTCCTTCTCGAACGTTCCCGAAAATTTGAAGTCCAATATTGGATTCTCATGCCTTGTCAATTTCGCCCGAATTCCATTTTGGTACTACTCAGACTGACAGGCGGCTTTGAGGATTCACGCGTAACCGACTCGTGCCAATTCACGTTCAAGACTTCTCGACACATGGACGTCCTTGACTGCATGAAATTGTGAAGGATTGATTCTTATTTCAAAGTACACGATTATCAAGGGTCGACATAGGGCTGTTCGCGGGTTCGATAACGGTAGACGGAATCACCTGTCGTCCCACTATTTCTGTCCGCGAATCGACTTCTAGTCGTCCCTAAAATCGGCCTGCATGATTACAGGATCGTTCTCACGCAAGTCTCATGGTCGAGTCGTTTTCCCAGGTCAAGTTCTTTAGTCGCACGAGTTCTGTCCTCATTAGCCTTTCCCCTCAAGGTCAGTATCTCAGGAGTGATCAGTTCCGAGTGAGATCAACCAACAATGCATTGGCGAAATTAACGTTTATTCCTCCCTCAAATGGCTCGAATTTTAGGATGTTACATCATTGATTCTTGAATTTATCGGTAAGCCCAGAAATTATCGAAAAATGATTCAATGGGCTGAAAAATTGGAATCAAGAGGAGTTGGACTGACTGAAGGCCCAATGGGCCTTACGCCTATTAGTGGTCGGCCATGTGGGCCCCAAGCTAGCCCAAGTGGGCCTAATTAGGCCACTAAGCCCAACTTCAAGCCTTTGAGCCTAACTGCATTTTCTAGCCTATTTTTCCACAATTTGAGCCCAAACCAATTTTATTCAAGTCCATATAAATCTTGGCCCGTATACATGTATAGTATGGTATACTATACTTGGGGAAAATTACAAAATTGCCCTTTCTAGAAGATGCATTTAATTTTGGAGGACAAAAGAGAGAGAGAAAGTCAAGGGAAATGATGTGAATGTTGGGAAATTAGACTCGGCTTCTTTTAAGAAGCCAAATAAGAGAGCAATATCTCTCTCTCTCTCCTCTCCCTCCCTTTCTCTCTTGGGCGTTCAGCTCACTCCCCTCTCTTTTTTCTCTCTTTTCCTCTTCTTTTCTTCTTGTTTCTTACCCTTGCTGCCCCCTTTTCCATCTGGGCCACCACTGCCCACTGTTCTTGTCACTATTATCACCGTCATGCCACCGTGGTGCCGCCCGACTAAGGTTGCCCAAGCCGCGCCTCTCTCTCCCTCGCGATTCTCACCTTCGCTAGAAACCGCCTCTGCTGAGACCCAATTTTGCTGAGCACCTCCGTGATGTTTCGGTGGTAGCCGTGTGTCACTCTCATCGCCACCGTTGCACTCGTGTTGTTGGAATCGTCATCGGGTGAATTTACGATCTAATCCTTTGATTAGTTCGTTAAACTTGCTTAGGAGTAAATTAATTAATAGTTAATCTTAGTTAGGGGATTAATTAGGATTAACTATGGTTAAGATGGTTGGTTAGAAAAATGGCCATGGTTGGGTTAGTAAAAAAGTAGACTATGGTTAGTTAATTAATCAAGGTTGGGTTAATTAACTAAGGTTGACTTATGGTAAAGTTAATTAATGAAGGTTGGGTTAATTAACTAGAGTTGACCTATGATTAAGTTAATTAACTAGGGTTGAGTTAATTAACTATGGTGGAAGCATGGTTAGGTTAGTTAACTATGATTAATTTTAATTAATTTGTGAATCATGCTTAGTGCTAATTAGTGGTGGTTAATTAGGATAATCGATTATTAGTTGGGTAATCCTGATTAACATTATTTTATTAAAAATAATTAATTTCTTTTTAATTATTATTAATTATTTTAATAATAATTAATTTAATATTAATTATTTATAATTAAATTGTGGGACTAATTTGACGAGTCTGTATTTATTAAAGCATGTTGAATTGCTGCTTGAATTAATAAGGTATTGATCGTGTGATTGAAATTGTCAAGTGCTTGATTACTCTGATAATTATGCCTTGATGTTGTGTACTATTGTATGGACATATAAAGGAAAACCCCTAGGTGTCGAGCTTATATTCTTCAAATATTGTGGCTTGAAGTTTAAGTTAGATTCAAACAATAAAAAGAGATAGCAAGAAACCATGATAAATCCGTTATAAAATAAAGAAGGGTTTATGAAAAAGAAAGCAAATAACACAAAACCGTTGTAAAATTGTTACATGATTATTTTATAACCGTTATAAAACATTACAAAACCTTTTTATATATCCAACAAAAACTTCACTAGCGCTATCTTGAATTTGACAATACCAAGTCAATTATCAATTATATCTACTCCAATCCCACATCTCAATTATCTATTCCCATTGATTTAATCATTCCTAGAAAACAAGAACCTAAATTCCATGAACAAGTTCCAATGGTTCATATATTGGTCCATATACAACAGAGAAAATAACAAAGTGAACCAGAGTCGAATTTTGACCCCAAAAAAATGGAGTCAAAGACACAACACGTAGATGGAATAGGACTAAGACAAAGCAAGCTTGATCTACGGAAATCTCATGGCTAAATAAGAAATAATCCAAAGCAGTTATAACATTCGAATTATGAACACATATAAATTATTTACACCAGCTAAGCACACATGCTATGGACAGAATCAATATCCAAGCATGCGAATTTATTTAATAGACTTAATTGAACAAAACTCATGAATCTCGCCACCAATACAAGCCATTCTGAAATAACGATAGTTTGATTACAATTAGTTCTCAATAACATGATGATTTCAGTTTTTTTTTTTTTAATCATATCAGAAAACTGTAACAATTCATGTTTGAACAATTTCATGCGCTTGGCCCGAATTACAAACATGCACATCATTGACAAATGGAAGAGAAACAATGTGAAACGTGTTCATGGAGTCACAGGCAGGGAAGAAGAAACCAAATACGAACTTAAACTCAAAGTCAATACACCTGAATCACCACAAACCATATTTGTATGACACAAAATGCTATCCGATCTATTGAATCATATATTGAGGTTGTGGGCTCGCGATGCGTGTCAGAACAACGCAAACTTCGATTTTTCAATTGAATTAAACCGTGTGGGGGAAAAAATTAAATTAAACAGGATGAGTGAAGTCTGATGGGCTTGAGCTGCTGGGCTCAATTGAATTAAACCGGATTGCAAGGGCAGGGACCTAGGCGACGGGCCGAACTAGTCCAAATCGTGACTCTCTCTTTTATTCACATTTTATGTACTTGTCTATTTCATTATTTATTGTGCCATATATTTTTTTGGTCTTCTTACGATTGTTTTATCTATTCTTACTGTTTTACAAAAATGGACATTCAATTTATTGGCAAAAATTTAGATGTCAGCACATGTGATTTGAGAGGCTCAAGTTTAGGCCACCAAAATATAAAATGGACTAAGCTCAAACTTGGTAAATGCTTGATTTGAGAGGCCTCTCTAAAATTTATTAATCTTTTATATGTCGCGGTTGACGGGGCATCACATGCTACACTTCATGATGTAATAAGTGTAGCCCAACCCGTGCATTTAATCCCCTCACATCTGTTAGCCACTCAAAACATAATTGTTTTCTTTTTCTCACTGAATATTGTTTTAATGGCTCAATCACATCACTAATCACTAGATTATATGCACGATTAGTGATTTATTACGGCTTGCTTTGCTCTTGGAGAATTCTCAACTAGACCTGAAAACGGTTTATTATAATTGACCAAACACTTTGCTTTTCTGGAAAATTAAACTCATTTCTAATAAAGGAGAGGGAACATATGGTATAAACTGAATTAGCAGAGCCCAAGGATGGTCGAATGAGGAAAAAAGAAGAAGAGGAACTTGCTTCGTGACTTCGACCTTGACTACGTAAAGTTCCGCGAACTCATGTCACCGACCATAGTGCGTTGTTGACTGACAACGAAGGAGAGTGAAAAAGCCAATTGAAGTCAATTTTTGATTAAGACAAGCCGAGAAGAAGGAAATTCATGTGTTCATATGGCTGGTCGATAGACATTGGCTTATGGTCTTGTCTCTCGGACAAGCCTTTGGCTCTAATGAAAATCGCTAGGACAAAGACATGCTAAGAACGTCTTGGTGATATTCGATCACCGATGAGTTTCATGCTCAAGAAGTTGCTGGACTTTGAAGTCTTCTATTTTTCGTTTACAAAAGTAAGAATTTATATATAAAAAAATGTTGTGGGCAGATCAAGTCATTAAGCACCATGAAACATATCATGCCTCTACCATCCTTTTAATATATAGTATTTTCCACAGTTGAAGAAATCAATTTCGTTGTAATATCTACACGTAATAATCAGAATCTAACATCTCTCATCAATAATTGCCCAAGACGATAAACTATGCTAGCTAATACTTCGAACAAACCAAAATAATATTGTGCCATGTGAACAAGTTATTAAGCTTCAACATGCGAAGGTGAAAATCGAAGTTAATTGCCTTAATTTATCAAGCCATAATACTTTTTGGGAAACTATAGTAATTATGATTCATTTGCCAACTTGTTAGGATAATAAAGGATGACAATCTATTATTGAGATGGAAAGATGAGGAGGACTACGTCGTATAATTGACCAAGCAATCACATGTAAGAGGATATGTCTGAGGCAAGCTCCATTTATCATTCATGATGTCGATTTCAAGAGAGATTATCTTGTCCATATTTAAAGGTGAAGTTATCATGAAATTAATATATTGTGATTGTGGATGGAAAGATTCCCAGACAAACATTGATAGCCATGACCATCCGCGCCTAGCTGTTCTCAACTAAATGCATGGAAAGATTCCCAGACAAACGCACCAAATAATTCATAGTACTTTCCAAACCCATTTTCCTCTTTTTTGTCCACCACGAAGATCTGATTTTGAGGAGTCCAGATTCTCTCTCTCTACTGGGACCTGCTGATGTGTCTAAATTTCCCGGTCAACAATCGCACTATAATTATATTATCTACTTTTAGTGTGCTCAACAAGCCACTGATGTTCAGGTTTTATGTTAATAATCGGTCGAAAAACCAATGAGTATTTTCCTCCATAATAAGTTATTTCTCATAGTCTTTGGCTGATCTCTTGAAAGCTTTCTTTCCTCCTGTCGTAGTTGTGCTTCAATTTTAAGATCGAGTCTTTCATCCGACCATGCCACATGCACAATGATGAAAGTTCATTTGTATAGTTTAAAAGTTGAAAAAGAAAAAGAAAAATGGCGGCCGCATATAATATATTGCAGTAACATATATGGCAAAACATTCCAAAAAGCATAGATAAATAAGTATGATGATGCATGTATTGACAAAATGTTCCTAAACTTTCTCACAGTGGAGTTGATCTTGCCGGTCCAAAATGTTTGCATCAACGAATTGTTTTCATATTGTGTGTAGTATGGCTTACAAGTTATGGGTTGCAGCTCAAAAAAATATGCTGATTTCTACGGGTGAGAACTAGTCTGACTTCATCCAAGAATCGGGAACTACACTAGGGGGACTGATTCCCTGTTTCTAAAACTAGTAACCAACCACCTAGTTCTAGGATGGGATTGGACCAACTGGTCTTGTTTGGTTCCTAGGCCATCCAATAGAATTAGTGAATTCACATATCTTGGCCGAAAATTTTGGATTAATTTAATAACCAATCCATGTCAGAATTCGAAACTAATATTTTCTCCAAGATTTGCAAAGAAAACTGAGAGATGACAGGACCATAATTGTAGGCACACTCTAAAAAAGGAAGAGGATTTGATGGATTCTTTTATGTAAACAATAGACTCACAAATTAAAGGAAAATATGAGTAAGCGAAGGAGGTAAAATCGGTGAATCTTTACCAGGAAAAGAAAGAAAGTAAAATAAAGAATGAAGCAAGAGAAAAAAGGAGTAAGTCGGATGAATTGGTGTAGCAATATGAAAGAAACAAATATTTGCTTCATCATCTAGAATGAGATTAGGGTTTAGGTTTACACTTTACTACTTTAAAAATTAAAAAAAATTAAAAAATATAACCGGTTCGGTTCCCACCTTGGAATTAGAAACCGAATCGAAAATCATCAGTTTTAATTTTATGGAATCGGAAATCGGACTGGCGCCCCCTAGAACCACTCAAAACAGGCCGTTTCGATCTAGTTTAGATGGTTCCTAGTTTGGATGGTTCTATATGCTCACCTCTACTGATTTCATAATCTTTTTCTTGGCTCGTTTTCCCCTATATGCACTATGCTTACTTCATTCGACAAAATAATTGTTCTTGGAGATTTCTTTAATGGATATTGAATGTTTTAGGTAGTTTTATATGCACATCTAACAATATGGAGATTGTTTCAATCATCTGATTTTGACATTACTAGTTGAATTGGAAAAGCTCTAATACTAGTTGTTCAGTGTCATTGTTGGGCACAAAAAGGAAAAAGTTTGATTTTATTTCTTAAGACAACAAAGTACACACCATTTGCCTTATTCCTCACACAACAAACTCGCGTTGTGCACACATCTAATTCCCTCATTCTATTAAAGACATGACCTTCTCACAAGAGCTCTTCTCAATCACTCAGGTCACATCTGTAAGCCACAAAAATGGCACCCTATGATCTCCATAACTAGAATCTAGAACACATTAGTAAAGAAATAGAGATTTGCGCACTTGATTTGGAATCCATCATTCTTGATCTTCTTATATGGGGTTATTTGTGCAACAAAGTTGGATGAGAGACTTGAATATTATTTATAGAGTTTTGAGTCACATGCCCTCTCATCACAAGCTTGGCTTTACTTGGTTCACCCAAGCCGGCTCCATATTAGACTAATTAAGAATCTTTATATTTTACTTTATTAGACCAATTCCAGGAACAGTAAATTACAACATCAATTAATATAGCCCCCATCAAAAAACTCTTAGGCAGCCTTTGGCGGTTAGAATAAAATTTAAGATAAGATAAAATTTATTCTATCATGCATTTGATGTCTACTCAAAATAGGATAAAGTCCAATATAAGGAGAATATAGGCCAAACAAAATTATCCCATGGAGAAGGTGAGATAAAAATTGTAATTTCATAATAAGAATTTTTTTATCAAAAACAAACTCCTTAAATTAACAAATCTATAATTATATTTCAATATAAATAATATTTGAATTATAATATAAGAAATTCAAAATAACAATTGGTTTTTTAATTTAATCTTATTTTTATTTATAAATTGAATTTAATTCTATCTTGTAATATAAATTCAATTTAAAAAATATATTTATTACATATTTTAGGTATTTTAATATTTTAGGTATATTAGTACAATTCTCTATTTAATAAAAATTTTATTAGAGAATGATGGAAGGGGAAGAAAGAAGCAAAAAAGAAATTAATTAAAAAAGAGAGTAAAAAAAAAAAAAAAAAAAAAAAAAAGTAAATAAGAGCATCATGAGAGACTTTCACGATCTCTATTTGTAAAATTTGTGATTCATTTATATTAATATGCTGTTTATATCAAACAATATATACAATATGATGTAAATATATCCGACTTTAGTACTGCAATCACCAATCAGTGGATAAGATATAGCAAAATTTCCTATATTTTATATCCTATCTTATCTAGTCATATTCTGATTAGAAATCTGGACAACCAAATATAATTTTAAAACATCAACGCCAGTACTGCACTCTCTCATTTTTGCAAGTTTAAGGTAACTTGCTTTTTATGCTTCGTCGAAATTTGGTAGAAACAGACTCTATCTATACTAGTTTGGGGCCGTATAACTTCATGTGAAGGTAACTTTGTTAGGGGGGGTTCAAGAGCAACTTCTTGTGGAGTTTGAAATAAGTGCAAATTTAGTTGTGAACTATTCATTTAGCTTCTTTGAGAGGTTAGAGACCAATTTCTGGAGGAAGTTAAAAATTGACTTCACCAAGTTGTTATATAGAGGAAAGAGTGGCTATTGACAATGCAACTATAGATTGAAGTGTGAGATTTTGAGAAGCTGGAAAAGAGCTTCGTGTTTTCGTAGAGAGATGATCTGCAACCATCAACCTTGCTTCAACGGCGTGTTCTCAATTGAATAATTCTCTGAACGGCACTTTTCTTTGTTTTCAAAAGAAATAAACCAGTTTCAGCTTTAAATTTATGAAACCAGTTTGGCGCGTGTCTAAAAGAGAGGAGAACGAAAGTGGATAATTTTTGTAATGCAAACATCACCACAGCAATCGGGCAAAAGTAACTCCTTCAATGGTCAAAAAGGATCTTTTGGAGATGCTATATGGTCTTTTCAGCCCCAGCGACGCTTTTTGACTTTTAGTGGTTTGCATAATTGTTCACTAAAAATTTCATTTTATAGTGAAGGAGTGCGAAAAATCTTAAACACTTTTTCAAATAGACAACTGCCTAATTAATAATTAATATTGTTCTCTTTTTCCCTAGTGATTTGCATCTTAGCAACCCACTCTTGTTTCGTTCCTTAGTGGCCCCAATACTGGTTTGCATTCCCCACCCCATCATTGCTTCCACTATGATTTTTTCTGCTCTGAATATTGCTTTTTCAGAGTGGTGTTGTTTAGAATGCTTCTTATGAACAGAAAAAAAAAATGGCACGCAAAAAGAACGAAAAAGATTACATAAAGGAAGTAAAAGTATGATTTATGTTATTCTAGGAAATTGATTTACATCGTTATAAGATGGGTTAAAGTTCACTGAAGTTTAAAATCCATGTGAGATACATGAGATAATGTTTACCTCTTTCGGCTATCTTAAGTTTCCGATATGTTGTTTGTTTGATATTACACTGTTATCATTCTTTCTTATAGGTAATAGATGTATGAGATTATTTTTACTTAATCTTTGAGATCGAAAGTTATTTTTTAGTGCACTCTATAACATACAGCGATAATAACAATGATTGAAGGAATTATGAAATTCTTGCTTCGGTTGTCTCCCTAACAGAATGTAAAAGGTACTGCAAAATTGTGCTCGGAATAAATTTAATATACTCTCTCTCACTATAGCTCATGGAAATTGGAGTCGAAATGAAATTGATGACTCATAAATTTATATTTAGATAGAGTGACTAAGAACGATGTAATCTAAGATTGAATAGATCGCTTACGGAGTGGCAAAGTTTGGGCAAGCAACTACATAAATATGGAGATTGCAGTGTGAGATTTTGAGAAGTTTGAGATGAGCTTTGTGTTATTTAAGAAAAGATGATGTGCGATTAGTCTTAAAAAAGTGATGTCCTAGATTTCGACTCATTTTAAGATATATGAAATGGTTATTTTATCAATACGCTGTTAGTTACATTCACTTGGAGCTAGCCACTCATGATATACTAATCAAAGAGGAAAGGCTACTAAGGATTCAAGTGCATGCGTGACCAGAGAACTCGATCATGGATGATGATTCGACCATAAGAATTGACAAGGGTCAAGTAGTCGATCTCTCGCAATTGTATGACAACCGAGGTTATTCCTAAATTGAGGATGCTCAACATGGATTAATATTATTTTAGCCACGAGTCAAATATGCATGACTCCTAAAAGTGGCCCGTTAGTCTAAAATGTACTAAAGTTGTAGTTGGTTGAATTTAGCCATGAGTTTTAATCCGATTTTGAATATCAATTTTCAGGGATGTTAAGACTAAAATTGGTGGACGTCGCCTCATTGAACTATCTATTTTATCAATAAGTGCAAAAATTCGAAAACGAAATTAACGGACCAAGATTCAAAATCGAAAAAGGAGCTCGGGTCGGGTGAAGGCCCAATGGGCCTCACACCCATCATTGTAACATCCTGAAAATCGGCTCATTTTAGCCCGATTTTTAATCCGATTTTGGGAACCGATTTCTCAGTGATATCATGACTAAATACTTGGACGTCGCCTAATTTATTTTGGGATTTTCCGTTGGACACGGAAGCGTCGGAAAAAGGGAAGAATTGGAACGAGTTTTGGGCCCGCGGGTGGGCCGGCCCAAGACCGGCGGCCCAATGGGCCTTGCACCCATTCAGCCCAGCCCCAAGAGGGGCCCAAGTTGGCCCAAGTTCCTCCATTTCCACCCCACGCTTCTCTCTTTGCTTTTGCTTTTGTGCCCAAGTGAGGCTTTGTTTATCTTTGTTTTTGCTTGCTTTTGATTGGTTCTTCAACAAGTGGCTTGCCCACTTGCCTTGCCCTTATCCAAGCCTCCAGCAGCTCCTTCTCTCTCCTCTTTCTCCCCCAAAATTCATGCACCAGCCCACCATACTCTCTCTCCCTTTTTCTCTTCCTTTCTCTTCCATTTCTGCTGTTTTCTTGCTGTCTTTACTGTTTTCCAGCCGGAAAACAGCCTTGCCGCCGTCACTGGAGCCACCACCACCGCCCAAAGTGTAGTCCTGGGAGTTAGGAAGCCAACCGCGCATCCCTGGTCACCTTTGGTCGCCGTTAGCCGCCCGTTTCGGCCGTTTCCGCCGCCCGCACCGGTTCCGCGTGAATAGTAACCAGCACTGTTTTTGGCCCGTTTCGCCATCGTTTGTCACTCGTTGTCGTCCCCGAGCTTACCCCTCGTAGCCCTCGTTCCCCTCTACGCGCCGGTGTCGCCGGATTTCCGATCCAAGTAAGTTAACTTCCTAATCCTTATTTAGGGGTTAATCTTGCTTAGGGGTTAATTAGTGTATTTGTGTATTTGTGTATTTGTGATTAATTAAGGTTGATTGGTTAATTAGGCTGGTTAATTAAGGCTGACTAGGGTTAGTTAATTGACCATAGTTAGTAATAAAGTAACTAAGGTTAATTAATTAAAGTAACTATGGTTAGTTTTAAAAGTAACCAAGGTTAGAATTTAACTATGGTTAGGTTAATTTGACCATGGTTAGGTTAATTTGTTAACCATGGTTAAGTTTAATTATTTTTATTTATTTATTTAATTTCGGACGAATTTACTCGTTCACGAATTACGTTCACCGACCGACATCGTTCACTTGTCATACGTAAATAAATTTTGGTTTCAAATTGTTGTGTTCTTGGTTGTTATGCTTTATTGAAGTGCCGATTGTTAATTATATGCGTGAATAATGATGAAATGCATGATCGAAGACTGGGTGGAAGTGAAAGTGTTTGATTTATTGAGTTATTCCCGAGAATTAGGGAATGTATGTGATTGTTGATTGGTTGAATTTGGAATTTTGGAATTGTCGAGTGATACCGCATGACATATTACGTGGGTTATTTGAAATGGCATGTCGCATGAGCATGAGTGCATGAACGATGTTGCATTCACGACCAAGCAAAAGCAAAGACAAGAATGAATTGTTTGCTGAGGTGTTGCATGGTCAGATTAAAGTTGATAGCCCGGTTGAGCCGGATGACCGCCAATCCTTCGGGGTTGTGCCGTGACCATTGGGTCGCCCGACAAAGGTGGTCGATGCGGAGTCGCGGTTGAGGCCGGGCCCATGCTCCTTATGGAATGCCGTCGGTGGGAGAGAGCCCATGACGTCACCGTGCCTCACGGGGGAGGACGATGCCTGGTTTACGACCAGTTGACCGCCAACCATAAGGTTGTGCCGTGGCCTAGAGGGTCGTAATAATCGGAGCATGTGTGGGCAGTGTGATATGAGAAAGTTTTGTACAATGCTCTGATTATTTGCATGCCTCTTACTGTTGTTGTGAAACGATTAACAGTTTCTGCAGGTAGCGTGTGCCAAGGCCAGGTAGGGTCGCTTGTGATTGCACCTATTTATTAAACTGTCTTCTGCTGTCTTTCTCTCTGAGGTGGTATTGCATTGATTGCTTTGTATTAGGTTGTATGTTAAACTCCCGATGCGAGCGAAGTTCCTAACCTGGGCTTAGGACTTTAACTTGCCGAGTTTATCTCAACCCGTCGTGGTTAACCTTTTCGGGCCCTAGATGATGCGTGCACTGAGGATCGAAGAGAGCGATCCCTTTGAGGCCCGTGAGTAGGCGGCTATAGCCTATTTCCTTTTGACGAGCCTTCCCTCACTTGTACAGGGTTAGGTTAGCTAGGCCGCCCTTTTTTTTTTAGTAGGCCTTAGCTTGTCGCCCGTAGTATGGCGTGTATATATTTGCTTTGGTGTGCTTGGCTAACCTTCGATATATAAAATACTTTTGTCTTTCCTTTGCTTTCTTTGTGTTGTTGCTATCCCCGTTGTTTGGTTTGGGAGTTGTTCGTTTCCGCATGCGCTTAATTACAAGATAAAATGAATTGGTCGACGACGACGCACTGGGACGTCGTACAGTTAGACCTCAAGTGAAATAGGGTTGCCGCGAGCTCGAGAGTCGGGGCGTGACAATCATGGTTGGCCAAGTAGGGCCCACCAAGCCCAAATCAATTTCCAAACCTATTTCCAAGCCCAATTCCAATTCTAGCCCATTTTGAACCTGACAACTTTAAGAGCATGTTACTATTCATCAAGCCCAATTTCTAGGCTCGCTTCTTGATTTCTTATCCAAGGGCAATTTCAGAAATTTATGACAAAAAAAAGAGAAATTACCAAAATGTCCCCTTGACATTTATGCACAAAAAAACAAAAGAGAGAAAAACCAAGCTTTCCCCTCAAGTTTTGTTATTGTTTTTCTCTCTCCTCTCACTCACTTTTTCCCCTCCCCATTCCCACGTGCTTCTCTCTCTCTCCTCCTCTCTTTTTCCCCTACCCCCTTCGTCCGTCCTCTCCCCTCTTCTCTCTCTCTCTCCTCCTCCTCATTTTCCCCTCACAGCCGCCGCCAACCCCCCCTACTTTTCTCCCTTCGGTCTCTCTCTTCCTCTTCCCCTTGTTCTTCTTATTTTGCTTCATTCTTTCCTCCGATTCCCCCAAGCCGCACGCCGGAATCACCACTACCGCCACACCACCGAACGCCGGAGCATCACCGTGCCGCCCGTCTGCCCATCCTTGAGCCATGTCCAAGCCACTGTCCCTCCTCTCTCCTCATGGAAACAAACCCCACTGTGAGACCCATTTTTGCATGGCCACCTCTTGCCGTTCCGGATGTAGCCGCATGTAGCCCTTACCGCCGCCGTCTTGCCCATGTCATCGAAATTATTGTCAGGTGAGTTAATTTTCTAATCCCTCAATTAAGGAGTTAATCTCAAATTAGGAGTAGATTAGTTAGAATTAATCTTGATTAGTGGTTGGTGATGGTTAGATTATATTTGATGACAATTAGATTTACTAATCTTATTTATTATGGATTAATTATAGTTTAACTATGTTTAATACTAATTAATTAGTTAATTGTTAATTAGCATTATTTATTATAATTATTTATTTATAGAAGTAATTAATTTATTGTGTGATAATTAATTATTTTGGTAATAATTAATTATGTTTAATTTAGTTGGCAGTAATTAATTATGGAGACAATTAATTATGATTATTTTGAAGTAATTAATTATTTGGAGTAATAATTAATTATGATCAGTTGGTGGTAATTAATTCTTTGTAGTAATAATTAATTGTGAATAATCTATTTTTGTGAGGATTAATTATTTATGGAAATAATTAATTATGGTTGATTATTTGATGGTAATTAATCAATGATAGAAATAATTACTTATGAGTATTCCCTTCGGTAATAATTAATTATTGTGGAGATAATTAATTGTGATTAATTCTTTGAGTATTAATTAATTATTGTAGTGATAATTAATTGTTGCTATATCCTTTAGTGTTAATTAATTATTATGGGAATAATTAATTGTTATAATTCAATTATTGATAATTGATTATTGTGGTATTAATTAATTTTAATTAAATTTGAGTATGCTAATTACTTACAATTAACTGTTCAGTAATCATAATAGGGCGATAAATGGATAATTTAGGTGAATTACTTGGTTTATGTACCAAGTTTATGCATGTTGTTGTGATTTGAAGCATATAAGTTGAGCATGACTATGTGACCATCTAAGGTTATCTTATTGCATTGTATGTATGGAATTGCAATAAACATATTGTGTGAGCACAAACTATGGTTACATTGGTTAAGGATGAGAAATGAAATGAACTTGAGTGGTTATGGTGCTTGAGTTATCACCTAATAAAGCACCTAGCAATGTTGAAACTCTAACTAATCTGGATGCTCCAAATGCTAACAATTCACTTACATAAATATTTATAGTGTCGTGCGACCTATTATTAACGTTTAAATACCCAATTAGAGGTTTGCATATTTTATTAGCTAACCTACTTTTGTTATTCTGCTGGTCCTCTTTTTCGTGGAAACTTACCAGGGGATACTACCAATGCATTTTATAATGTAATGCGACAAAACTTAGTGGTTTGCATCTTAACTACCCACTCTTGTTTCGTTCCTCCATTTCATTTTTATATGATCCTGTCCGGCCTCTCTTTCGAATCCGTCGTCCTCCACACGTTTCTTGCTGTTCTTTTCATATTGAAAGCAATCGCAAAGCCAAATTTCACTTGTCCTTGAGAAGCTATGATCTATCTTCTTTCACTAAATCTTGTTGCATTAGCTCTTATTTGCATCTTAATTTTTGGTTCAATATTTTATTTTTCACTAAATCTCCATTACAGTTGTAATAGACAACCATTGTCAAATTGAGGAAGAAGTGCATTTATATTACAACGTCTTTGTGCAAAGTAGCACTACATAAAATAGTCCTGGCATAAATGAATAGAAATTTTTTGTTTGCTTACACGAAGAAGCAATAGTCTTACTTGAATGTTTTGTCCTCAATGGAACAACACAGATTTTACCATATGATTGCACACTTTTTGCAGATATTAGTAAATTTTTTTATTGTGAAGGCCTAAAGATCCCAAGAAATACACGCTACACTAATGCGCGACAAAATTCAGTCTTTCAACGGTTTGAAAACAAAAATGATGATGCTGGAGAGAAGATAAATTATTACTTATTTTCCGAATAATTTTGATTTGTATGCGATGTTTTCCAGTTTTTTTGTGAATTATTAGGTTATGCAGAGAGGGACCATAGTGTCAAGTGAAAAACGTTTATGGGAAGAGATGTCGAGGAGAAGGATGCTTGCGAAGAAGTTCAGCTATTAGAAAAAAGTACAGAGGATATGTTTAGAGAGGTTATGTTCGGCGGTTACAAAAAGTCGGAAAAACCTCCGGTATTATATATAGCGGTGTCCACTTTTGGCAATTACAAAACCTCTATACTAAAAGGGCGTATGGGGAAAAGTATTTTAGTACTAAACTTAGCATTGGTATCAATTTACTCATAAATTTTTTAATGTGAGTCGGTCTTAAGCTTTTTAATGGAACCAATTTAATCCTCAGTGTTTTGTATTTGCGCTAATCGAGTTGATCCGGCTAATTTTAGTTAGAAATCGCTGATGTGGAGGGTAACCATCTTATGTGGCACAATCAACACTAACATGAACATTTTTAATTTGAATTTGAATTTGAATTCTTTTCTTTTCTCATCAAATGCTGGCTAGGGCCATGACTCTCACCAGATCTAGGCAAGGGCCACCTCGCCCAATGTTGGTAGGGCCGTGAAGGCCTTGGGCGAGGGCTTGTTGGCCCTTGCCTACAATGTGAAGGGGAAAAAAAAGAAAGAAATAATAAAAACAAAAATTATAAAAAATGAAAAAATTATAAAAAATTTAAACATTATTTAAAATATTTAAGTCAATGTCACATAAGATGAATGGCATTCATATCAACAATTTCAGACTAAAATTTGGTAGATGAACTTAATTAGCACAAACAAAAAATTTAGGACTAAATTAGTCAAATTAAAGGGTTTAGGATTGAATTAATATCAATATAATATGTTTATGATTTTTTGCGTACTTTTTCCCGCAGGTTGTGACAAGAGAGCCAAAACGAATATAATTATCATGCAAACTGGTTGAACTTGTATCTGTTAGGGTTACATCTCTATTGTAATCAAAGTGTATATCTTAAAAATGACTAAAGGTTCTATCCACAATCATTAATTTGGTCAACTCAAGTTAGATTCTTTTGAAATGACTCGATTTATGAATTAAACAAACTTCATATATCCCTTTTCTACCCAAATTAGAATCAAGATCGACTGTTATTCTAGTTCATCTTCATTATCGTGAAACTATTACCTGAAAATAATCTGATCTCCTATCTTCGTGCCTCTTTCTATCTAACACAAGTCCGCTGATATTGTAGATTTTTATTAAGGATTGAACTTCTACAGCAACAATAGTATAAGTTTACAACAATCCATTTTGGATTTAATAGTTGATTTCAGCATTACTTAAAAATATTCCTTCTTAAGAAGATTAATATGTAATCTTATTCCATCCATTCCATGAAGATTATCTCCTTACGTCAGTTAATCTTTAAAAGTATGATGCAGTATACAAAGAGAGAAAGCTTGAACGTCATCCACGATTCGCATGTTCATTTATAAGCTTAAAGTTTCTTTTTAACTTAGTTTTTTAGATTAACCCTTGAAAAATTTACTTATTATCAAATTTAAGTTAAATGAGATTACTTATACCTTTCTCATACCTTAGGTAAAAAAATGTTACTACTTCAATGTTATTATCCAATATTACAGAGCATTTTTTGCAATAAATCTTTAATCACGATCTAAAGAGAACTTAAAATGAGATCATTTATGTCATTTTCTTATGTAAGCATGTCAAAGTCTACAAATTGAACAATTTTCCTTGCTTATCAACTGATTATAAATTTGAGTTGATTTGAAACACCACCGTCTCAGGCTGTTTATTCTTTTGGAATACTGCTAGAGATACTGTTCAAACTGGTCCCCAAAATGAAGAAGCAGATTTCACATTGGATGCTTGCCTAGGAGCCCTTATTTAAATACTAATCATAGTTTATTGCATCATGCAATAAAGAAATAAGGTTCAGCTTCCAAACACGACTTTGTCTCCTACGCCAAACCTCACGCCTCCCCCGGGTGATCACTAGCTTGGAGCATTTTTCGTCTCATTTCTGTTTGTTTTTGTACTCATTCCGGGTGTGCTTTTTTTGCTAATGACGATATGAAAAAGAAGAATATCCACAAACAATAATGCTAAATGGAAAAATGATACATGAATGATTATTATTTACACTCCTTCACTATAGGCGTGTTTTTGCAATAAAAATCCACCTAACTACGATTCAACCAATGATATTTCGCAAAAAAAAAAAAAACTGATATATCAATATTTCTGAAAGTCAAACTGAACAAACTAATTAGTCGACTGAAATAAAACCCTATTCAATATCCAATCATATTACTTAACGTTATTCTTTTGCTGTAAAGAAAAAACCAACCTTTTCTGTCTTCTAGCTCTTGTACGTTTTTTGGCCAGGTAACAGTGAAAAGCATGAATAGGTCGGAAGAAAGAAAAAAACAAACCATTTACCATTTACTTAATCTAGCTAATATATATATACTATATATCCTAGTGTTGGACGCACGTGAATTGGTAGTATTGGGCTCTACAGATTATCCACCAGGAGGACTTTGCCCTGGCCTCAGTTTCTGTGGACCTCCATGTTCTGATCTTTGGCGACTTCCTTCGTTTCTCAGAAACTCGCATTCAACCTCCTGGCATTGACTTTTCCCTCCTTCTCTTCACCTTGAGAGGATATTGTCGATCTTCCTTCACCGAATCGTCCCGATAAGCACTTTTTACCAAACGGTTCTCTTACCGACCAAAAAAAAAAACCAGAAGGGTTCTCTTCTGTGGGCGAATACAGCTGAGAGGATCGGCCCAAAGATGGAATTCAACGGAAGTCAGGCTGTAATGATCATCCTCGCTTTGACTGTAGGAGGACTGTAAGTGCTCTAACTGGACTTCTGTTCGAGCTATTGTTGACAGATAACCCACAATAAAAGAAAAAAAGAAACTTTGCTCCTGGACATGTTTGATGCAACATTCCTATTTTTAACACTCGATCAGGTTAAAAGTCTGTAATTCTTGGTAGGGTTTGGAGACAATTCACGAAATGGAAGAGAAGGAGGGACTCGGAATCAACCTCGAGAACAGACGATGGATCTGGAGAAGAGAATGATGCATTAAGGAGGGACTCGGAATCAACCTTGAGAACTGATGATGCATCCCATGAAGCGTACGATGTGTTCCTGAGTTTTCGAGGACCGGATACTCGCAATGGATTCACCAATTGCCTCTACCATCGCTTGAGAGATGCTGGAATCCGCATTTACTTCGACAATGAAGAACTCCGAGTCAGTAAAGAAATTGGTGGAGAGCTTTTGAAAGCACTTGACCAATCTCGAATCTACATACCTATCATCTCTAAGGGTTATGCTAACAGTTCATGGTGTCTCCGTGAAGTTGCGCACATGGTAGAACACACTTCAAGATCAGATGGGAAGAAAGAGATACTTCCCATCTTCTATGATGTGGATCCTGATGATATTAAGCTCAAAACCAATTTGTACAGAAAAGCCATGCCCAAGCACAAGAAGAAATTTGGCTCCGATGAATTGAAGCGGTGGGAAAATGCCCTTGTCAAGGTTGCACGGATAAAGGGTTGGGATCTTAAAGGCAAAGGGTAAATTTCCTCAACTTTTTATGGTTAATATGCATGGGATTTACATTGCATTGAATGAAAGTTTGTCCCTTGAAATTCCCAAACATATAGCATTTGGACATTTTCATTTAAGATTGGCATTAGAAGTTAATGAAACTAGACCAAAACAACCGAAAACCCACAATAGAAAATGGCTAATTTTTTTAAAACACCACAAATCGGCTCAAACCCGACCCTAGTCAAGGCAATTTTCCAATTCATGTCAGGTTAAGCCAATATGACCCGACAGGTAAGACAAACTTATTACTTAATCATATTTTTAACTTAATCAACTATTTTACTTAACCATATTACCACTATAATTATAGTGGAAATCATGCGATTTTCTGTATTTTTCACCTCCCGAGATGATATTTTTTTTTTTTACAATAACAAAGTCGGGTGAAATTATTGAATTAATAGGAGTACTGCAGTGCGTAATTAACTTTACAAAAGTGCACATGTGATGCATCTATTCAAAAAAGGGAAGTTTAAAAGATCTTACAAAATTTCCTAATTATGAAATATGATAATAAATAATTTAATTAAAAGAAATTATTGACATGATATGAAGAAATGGAACACATAAATGTGAAAAAAGGAAAATATTTTCAAGATTTATACGGAAGGGGTCATGTCAACTCAAAACCAATAACTACGGACAAGCGTGTTTGGCCCTAATGGATTGAAGCGGTGGAAAAAGGCTCTTGCATAGGGGAATTTTCCTGCACTTTATCTTTGGAATAAACTTTGCGTGTCCAAATTTTCAAACTTATATCAATGTGGCATCATATTAGAAGTTAATGGAATTCTGACTAAGATTGTACCCGATAACCTACAAAAGGTAAAGAGGTGTGAGCGAAAAACTTTTCTCAAACCGGCAAAAATTAGGTCAAACCCAACCTGCATCCGAATATTTCCAGTTGACTAATTATAATGCTTAATTTCAATTTTCTTGAGTAGTTGAAATAGCTGAGTTATGTATCTACGTGTTCCTTAGAGTCCTGTAGTCTATCAAGTCTTTGACTAAAACGAAATTTTCATGCTTTGCTGCAGCCAAGGAGAACAAATTGAATCGATTGTGGAAGAGGTTTCCCGTAAGCTTAATACAAGACACATGATTGTGACTGAACATTTGGTTGAAGATACTGCTCAGATGGAATCCATAATGAAGTTGTTCGATGTTGGCTCTGCCGGTGTCCGTTTTGTGGGTATCCATGGCATGGGCGGTGTTGGAAAAACAACTCTTGCCAAAGTCATGTTCAACAAACTATATTTTCACTTTGAACGTTGTAGTTTCCTTGAAGATGTTCGAGCATCATCACAACCTCAGGGTGGTCTTTTAGAATTGCAGAAAAAGCTCTTATCAGATTTGGTCGGTCATGGGATTGCTAACCAAATCAAAGATGTTGATGGTGGGATCAAGGCTATAAGAAAAGCATTGAGTAATAAAGAAGTACTCATTGTTCTTGATGATTTAGACAAGAAAGAGCAACTTGAAAAATTAGCCGGAAAATCTGATTGGTTTTGTTCTGGTAGTAGAATCATCATCACAACTAGGGACGAAAGCATCCTGATGGCTCAAGTGGGCTCATCCAATAAAGAGGTCCTTAATCAACCTGAAGGAATCTTGCATTATGAAGTTCGTGGAATGAGATTTGATTTAGCACTTCATCTGTTTTATAAGCATGCATTTAGAAGTGACTCTGCTATGGAAGAATATGATGCTCTTTCAAGAGAAATTGTTTGTACAGTGGGCATGCTTCCTTTGGCCGTTGTAGTGATAGGGTCTAATCTTTTTGACTGGAGCAAAGATTTAGGGCATTCAGATAAAAGAGATGTATGGGATGAGACGCTGAAGAAGTTAAAGGAAGGTCCTTTTGAGGATGTCCGAGATACATTAATGATAAGTTATGAACGATTAGAGGATAAGCACCAAGAAGTATTTTTGGATATAGCCTGCTTTTTCATCAATGCAGACAAAATATATCCAATTATCATGTGGAAGGATTGTGGATACTTTCCCAGCATTGCAATGAGGGTTCTCTCTCAAAGGTCCTTTATCAAATTAGAGATGATAATAGATTTTGGATGCATGACCAAGTTCGAGACTTTGGAAGGTACATTGTCCTTCGAGTATATCCTCGCAAGTTTTGTAGGGTGTGGATTCGTGAGGATGCCCTGAAATTACTGAAAGGAAAGAAGGTAAAAGGAACTGCATATGTTTGAAAATATTTGGTGCAAGAAATTCTCTGAAATTTTCTTTCCCATTTAAAGCAGCAATTTGGTTAAAGTATGCATCCAACAGATAGCTTTGTTTAACGTCGCTTTTGTTTTGCGGGGGTTACATCTCTCTGTCAAACCTGCAGGTCAAAGGTCTCAAAGTTTCAAGAGAGAACCAAAAGAAATTGCCGGATAGTTGGCTTTATTTTCTTGGTTCTAGTCTATAGAAAGTAACTTTTTTTGGAAATTTTGAAAAAATAAAGAACAGTTCACCTGTTATCCAGGTAAAATGAAAGAAAACTTGTCAATGATAAGACTATTTTCAACCCCGATTTTTTTAGGATAAACTAAGAAGAAATTTGAATTAATATGCAAATTATACCCGAAAAGTAGAAACCGAAAATATGACACTTTCATACTCGAAAATTATTTTATGTGGAAGAGGAGGAAACAACTACTTGTTGGGAAAAAGAGTGCTCCATAGTTCTGGAAAGTGTATGTGACGAGCTCAACCATTTCAACCATTAGAGAAATTGTTTGACCATGCTTTTGAGGCCTCTCTGTTGTAGCTCTGTATCCCATATGTTGCATGCTCAATTTGAGTCTGTGATACGCAGAAAAATGAAGATGTGGTAGCACTAAGCTTGACTTCCGATGGCTGTAGCCACAACATAGCATATGAAGAATTAGCCGCTTTACCGAATCTAAGGTTCCTTCGATGAAAGGCATTGATCTTTTTGGCAACTTCCAGAATCTTCTTTCGGAGTTAAGATGGTTTTCTTGGGAAATTACAAATAAGGAATTTCATGCAAAGAGTTTTCATTTTGCTAGTTTGGTCGTGCTAGACCTTTCAAGGAGCGATATAGAAGATGATTGGAGTGGATGGAGCCAAATTCAGGTATGATACTCTATTCACCATCTTTCCATTCTTCCGAATCATTCAATGCAATTTACGCGTAGGTGGCATGCTTCCCAGATCTAAAATATTTTGTAACATCTGAAATCGAATACAACTAGCCAAACACATATGTGAACAAAAGAGAGGAAGCTATAGAATCACGTGGCATCATCATGTCGTAAATCAAGCCCGGATAATTATGAAATGTGTAAAATCCGTACTAACAAGAATCTCTAGCTGTGCTCACCAGTCCATAGTATTAACCAAGCAGCCATCATCGCCTTGGTTTAAGGAATTCAAAATTAACCTACTTTGGAGTTTGGACTTTGGATGCTTTATGGCTTGTTGAAGTCGCTTTTCAAATAGCAAATTATTGAAATTTCATTCCACATTATTAAATAATGAGTCTCGTGTGCTCTTTATGTATATGCAGTCTCTTTCTATCCATTAATTTAAACTTTTATGTTGAACTTTCTAATATAATATCAAAGTCAATATTACTCTATTCGCTTATGTGTGTTCCCCCTCACGTATTCCACGGGTCTCTCCTAGACCTTTTCTGAAAAGGGAAGAGCAAACTTTGGTGTTTCTAGGGCACAACCCTGTACAATACATCTCTTTTTCTACTACACTTCTAAGAAGATCAAGAGAAAATATTAGAACATCATAAATTTTTTTATGATCCTTTACAATTTTCCTTTTTGGAACTTTATTACGACTCTACATCATGAGCACGAGTGAGGGGTATATAGAAGTCTCCCATTCTCGTATGGTTGATAGACTTGAAATATAGTTCCATGTCCAAAGTTTTTGAACCATGGGAAGATTTAAATTTCAAACTTCAAGGGCTATTTGCAAGCAAACTTCTATAAATTCATTGCCGAAAGGGAAACTTGTTTGTGCATTGTGAATTTGAATGATAGATGGTAAATTTGAAATGTCGTTGATAAGAAAAAACAATCGGCAACTTTTTAGTTCGATATCAAATAACTAACGATGTTACCACTATCAAAACTCATACCAGATTACCAATTGTTCTTGAATATTACCTGTGATCCTCTTCATTAATTATGACACAATTTGCCTAGATACTTTACTAATAGTGTTGTTTAATTGTTGTGACTTACGGACAAAATACTATTTGTCATGGTAAATGGTTAGTTGATTATGGTCATCGCTTCGATCTTACCGAGTACCAAGTTTTATTTTTCAGTAACATACAAATATTATAATTAATTTATCAGGTTAACTACCCTTGTAGACTACGAACTGTCGTTCGCTTTGACAAGCGAGCGCGTTTTTCAGCTGGGGGACAATGAATTGCTTACATAATTTACTAGTAGTATTGGTTAACGATTGTAACTAATGAACAAAAGCTATTCTTTTGCTATAAAATTGTAGTAGATTATTATATTTATTTCGATTTTACAAGCACTAAGGCATGCGAGTCAGTAAAAGACTAATGAAATAATAAATTTACGGGGCTAGCCCAAATAGATTATAAACAACCTTTCTTTTTTTACAAATGATCAGGATTTTCCATTTGTAGAGGATGAATTAATTGCTTATATACTTTACTAGTAGCATGGGTTATCAGTGATATTTTGCAAACAAACTAACTATTTTATCACTATAAATCTGTAGTAGCTTATGAATTTCACTACTGACTTACTATTTCACCACTAAAATTTAATTATGAGCGGTAAAATTATAATAAAAGGACTTAATAATTTTCAATTTCATTGACGGTACATGTTTACCATGAAAGGAAGATTATTCGGTTTCCCCCAAAGGAAGTCTTAGAAGAAACCAAGTTGAGCGACGTAAAAAATCTAGGATCATTAATGTGTTTCATTCTTTTTAATTCCACATTTTCTTTTTCTGCAGATGACAATAAAATTAAAAGTTCTCGATTTAACGGATTGCACAAAGTTGAGAAGGACACCTGACCTCTCTAATTTCACATCCTTGGAGACATTAGTACTTGCTAGATGCTCCAACTTAATCACAATTCACTCCTCCATATCTAAGCTTCAACTCCTAGAGACTTTGAATATCAAAGGGTGTAGTTCTCTTGGGGAGTTGCCGGAAGAAGTTTGTTTGCTACAATCTTTGAAGCAGATCGTAATGCCCCAAAATTTTCAGCCCTTGAAGCTTCCGGAGAGATTTGGCAATATGAAATCTTTGTCGAGTTTTACATTAAATGAGAACCCTAAAATCTGCCAACTTCCTAACTCAATTGGAGAGGCAATGAGTCTTACACGCTTAACTTTACGCCGATCCGTGGGGATAAAGGAACTTCCAACCTCAATTGGGGAGTTAAAAATATTGGTAGAGTTGGATGTATCAGCGTCAGGCATAGTCAAATTACCTGATTCCATTGGAAATTTAAAGAAATTAAGGGTGTTGAGTTTATGTAGAACAAAGATTAAGGAGATTCCTCCTACTATTGGAGGACTTGAGATGCTTGAAGGTTTATATGCCAACAAATCTAGGGATCTGACAGATAAAAACTTGGAGGAAATTGGAAAGCTATTCCATTTGAAGAAATTGAACTTAGCATTTACTAGTATTTCTAGATTGCCTCTAGAGATAAGTCGTTTGCATCTCCAAAAGCTTGAAGTGGGATCGATTGGGCTTCAACAAGTGCCGGCTCTTCCATCATGTTTGAAATTCCTTGCTGTTCAAGCTATGGACTTCTCTCTTGTCCCTCACCCCTCCAGCATCACCGATTTAGAACATCTGGAATTATATAGATTCAACAATTTAAGAGATAGATATTTCTCTGGTAGGCAGGACTATGATTCGAAACTTAAAGCATCTTTGATGAGGGAGCAGCCGTCCTATCAGCTTCCTTCTCATTTGTCGACCTTGAAACTCAGGGGTATTAGTCCGCTGCCACATTTTTCCAACTCATCAAATTTGACAGTTTTGCACATAAGTGAATGTCCAACATCACACTTGCCCATCTCTCCAAGTCTAACACATTTAAGAGAACTGAGCATATGTAGATGCGAATCCCTTGAAGAAATACCTGGCCTATCACTCTTGAGGTGTCTGGAGCGCTTGGAACTGAAAGGCTTGAATAGTCTAGTTGAGATTCAAGGCTTTTGCAATACCTCCTCCTTTCCAGATGTGATTTAATAGGAAAGTTACCCAACTTATCCAAGTTAGGTAAGCTACGACATCTAGAGGTAGAGGCTTGTCCAAATTTAAGAGCCATTGAGGGCATCGAGGCCTTAGAAAGCTTGGTATTGGATAGCCGTGGCCGCACCATCCTGGAAAGATTATTGAATATCTTGAGATCGACTTGGCTTTCCCACAAATTACCCATGTACGATGTGTACTTGAGTTATAAGGGACCAGACACTCATTATAGCATTGTCAATTATCTTCACTATTGGATGTTAGGTGATCGAATTTCTGTTTATAGTGAAGACTATGACTTGAGGTCCAATGAAGGGATTAGGGAAGAGATTCTACAAGCACTCGCAAACTCTAATATCTACATACCCATCTTTTCTCGAAATTATGCTTCCAGCCATTGGTGTCTCCACGAACTTGCCCACATGGTAAAATGCACGTCGGAATCAAAGGGGAAGAGAAGAATCCTCCCCATTTTCTATGACGTGGAGATTGATGATGTTAAGCTTGAAACTGATTTATACAAAAATGACCTAGACAAGCACAAGACGAACTTCGACCACAATGAAGTGAAGTCTTGGAAAGAGGCCCTAATCGAGGTTGCAGCGATAAGGGGTTTCGTTTCCAAATATAACAGGTAATTCTGATGTTTTGTCACTAAATCATGATGTAAATAAGTCATTCAATTGAACTTTCCCAGCACAGAGAGTTTCAAAATTATTGCAAGGCAACCCTTTCTCATATAAAAAGTTGTCCACTCAAGTAAATTCAATCCTATCGAATAAGAAGTAGATTCTTCTTGTTTGTAATATCTGGAGGAACTCTATGGTCGAACATAACAGAATTGAATACTAGCATAGCCGAACATTTTTTTTTCTGAGTTATAGATCTTCACGTTACAGTGGTTTGAGAAATCAAACAATTAGATCGTAATTTTGATATCCTTTAAATTTCTGTCTGTCCAACTAAAATGAGCTGTCCTTCAATTGTGCATCGCTGCAGTTTCGAAGAAATACTTCAATTGGTTGTTGCAGAGGTTTTTAGAGCAAGGAAATTATTAGACGTTGACCCCTGAAGCCTTCTTTTTGTCGGTTGCCTAAGAAAAGGTCACTGGATTTGCTTTCAATGTAATGAAATTCTTCCCAACTGCATTACATTTCTATTGTTTGGAGGATCTAGATATTTCATTTGGTAATGAAATTGGTTTACAATGCTAATGCTTAGGTGCATTATTTACAAAGTTAGCATATATGTATGAACGAGTACATCAGTGAACTCCCTTGCTTTATTAGAGGGTTAGTTAAGCTTATGGGTCAGTGTTTACAAGGGTGCTCTGCAATAAAAGAAAAAGGAGCTTCCATACATAGTTGGGAAAATTTGAATCGCTGGTGGAGTTGGATTGGCAACTGTTAAATATAATTGATCTACCTGATTTAATCAGAATAAATTGAAACTGACTAGGATGGATTGATCATCCATACAATGTTATCCAATGTTGTTGGACTGCTAGAAATGATTGAGGGGTTAGGTGTCAGTATATGAGTCTGACAGGTGAAATCTTTGGTGAAATTGGGAGACTATCCTGGCAGTTTGAGGATTGTAAGCTTACACTCATCGAAGTTATCTATCCCGTTGACGATCTTTTCTCTCTCCTATGTCCATAAACTTTTTTCTGGACGGTTACTGTGGAATTTGATGGTGACCCCAGTCTTTGTTTTGATGCATCTACATCCAGTCTGTTCATGGTCTCATGAAAATGGTTAATTTAGATTTTCTGTACATATCTGACATTACCCTTGACCAATATCCACCAGCTTCGATGGACGTAGTCATTTTTCCGCTTTGGCTAAAGAATATTACTAGTTTTCAATCTTGAAGAACTTTTTGGTTCTCGAAGTTCATGAAACTCAAAGTCACTAGTCCACTGCCAAACTTTTCAAACATAATGAATTTGGCAGATCTGTGTGTCCTTGGATGTCCAATGTCAAAGCTTACCTGTCTCTGCAGAACTACATTTGAGGGAATTGAAAATAAGTAGATTTGAATTCCTCGAGAACATTCCTGGTCGTCTCTCTTGAAGAGTCTACCACGCTTGAATCTAAAATGCTTGAAAAGGCTAGCTGAGATTCTAGGATTGTCGGTACTGGAATTTCCTTTAGTTTTTTTTTTTTTTGGCTTTTTTTAGTCTTTCTTTTTCTGACATGGCACTATTTTTTTTTTATCGGTCCTACTCTACTCCTATAAGGAGGCAGGGCAAAAGTCTAACATGGCACTCACTTGATACCACATCATCACCATTTGTCTGGGAAAACATTGATAATGCGATGCCAGCCACCATGTAGAATGATGATCTTTGATGGAAATAATATATATGTCACACTAGTATAAGGTAGGGGTTTTTGGTGACAAAAAAAAAACTATATTTGTTTCACATCGGTATACTTTTAGGTTCTTGATAGCATTTTCTCTCGAATCTATAAAAGATTTAGGGATTAAAGTGTTAGCTTTGTCAACCGTTGTAAAAATTCCTATTTCTTCATTGTCGAGGATACACAGTTGTTATTCTTTTGTATAGAGCGTGCGGGCTTTGGCAAAATCTTTTAATGAAAATTTGGTTTAATGTCTTTGAGTCCACTCTATAATAGAGAGATAATACCATTACGGGAGCTGTGAGATCAATTTTTCTTTAATGGATCCATAACATAACAGAAAAAGATACCAGAAAAAGTGATGAGTATGGAATTAATGAGGTATTGAACAAAATTGATGACACTCGTGAGGCTATGTTTAGATGGACATCGGACTGTTTCATCGAAAATCAACAATTGAAAAACATTTTTCTCAATTTTCTCCTTTTTAATCATTTAGGAAAATAGTCAATATTAAATGTTTTCATTATTGACTAATTTTTGAATTTAAATACTTTTGTTGATAGAAATTTTTTTTTGTTGACTCTTTTGCTTACGTGGTGACATAATCTAGGTCTGGGTGAACTTCAATAATAATGTTTTGTAGTGTTCTTCAATTCTTTTATTAGTATGTCCTAGCTGGGTGGATTGTTTGCTTACGTTACTTTTCTAGAATCGATGTGCGATTTCGAACAACTAGTATTAGAGCTGGGGTTGGCTAATCAAGAACATTGAGGGTTTTTCGGTGAGGTTTGATTGAGAGCAAACAATATGGTGTAAGATAAAATCATAATTGATTAGTTCGATGGGAAGGATTTCGGATGGCGGAAACTCTAGATCAAGGACTATCTTTATTAGAAAGATCTCTATGCTCCATTTGAGGGTTGGAAACTTGAAATCGCGAAAGTGGATCTAAGAGTAGAATTGAGATGGAAAATTGCTATGAAAAAGATAGGGTACCACATCGCAAAAGCAAAAACTACAAAAGAAATCATGGATATTTTAACAAGTATATATATGAGAAGCCATCCACATCAAATGGGATATTTTTGCTGAAGAAGTTGGTTAATAAGAAGTTATCCGACGGAGGTTCTGTGGCAAAGCACATTAATAGTCTCACACGTCACATGTCAATTGGGATCTGTAGGCCTAAATCTAGATATGAAGCTCTAAGCTTCATTATTTTTATGTTCCCTTCCAAAAAGCTATAACACCATAGTGCGGGGTGTCACACCCCGACTCTCGAGCTCGCGGCAACCCCATTTCACTTGAGGTTTAGTTGTACGACGTCCCAGGTACTGTCATCGACCAATTCATTTTATCTTGTAATTATGCACATGCGGAAACGAACAACTCCCAAACCAAACAACAAGGGGATAGCAACAACAAAGAAAGAGAAAAAGACAAACACCATTTTATATATCTGAAAGTTAGCCAGCACACCAGCAAATACAAACATGCCTTACTACAGGCGACAAGCTAAGGCCTACTCAAAAGGGACGGGCCTGTCTAACCTAACACTGTACAAGTGTCTACTCGTTGGCCTCGAAGGGATCGCTCTCTTCGATCCTCGGGTACTGCATCATCTAGGTCCTGAAAAGGTTAACCACGACGGGTTGAGATAAACTCAGCAAGTTAAAGTCCTAAGCCCTGGTTAGGAACTTCACTCGCCTCGGAAGTTTAACATATAACCTAATCCAGCAGCAAGACAATGCAGAGAGAAGCAAAAGCACGGACGCTTCAATAAGCGTACACAACCACAGGCGATCCTACCTGGCCTTGGCACACGTGACCTGTAGAAACTGTCATTTAACTCATCACGACATTAAGAGCATGCGAATAATCAGAGCATCTCACACAGCTTTCTCATGTCTCACACTCACACATGCTCCGATTATTACGCCCCCTCCTGGGCCAACGGCACAACCTTATGGTTGGCGGTTCCCGGCTAAACCAGCTTCATCCTCTTTACCTCGAGGCACGGCGACGTCAAGGACTCACTCCCAAGACGGCATTCCCGAAGGAGCATAGGACCCGCCCACTACCGCAGCCCCGCAACTGACAGAGGCCCGAGACCCGCCCCCATACCGCAGCCCCACATAGAACCCTCCCCGTCGTGCATCCGACCGAAGTCGCGACCCACTGGCCACGGCACAACCCTATAAGGATTGGCGGTCTTCCGGCAACGCCGGGTTCCCTCTCTTAATGTGATCATGCAACACATCATCAAGCAATCCATTTATATCTTTGCTTTGTCGTGAATGCAATATCGCTCATGCTCATGCGACATGCCATTTTAGATAACCCACGCAACATGTCATGCGATCTCACTCGACAATTCCAAAATCCAATTTCCAATCAGCACTTGATTATGCATTTCATCAATATTCACGAGTATAATTAACAATCGGCACTTCAATAAATCATAACAACCAATAACACATCAAAATAAGCCAAAAATTAGTTTCTGCATGAACAGTGCCGTGAACAGTAATCCGTGAACAGCGATTAGTGAACAGTAATCCGTGAACAGTAAATTCGTCCGAAATTAAATAAATAAATAAAAATAAATAAACTTAACCATGGTTAACAAATTAACTCAACCCTAGTTAATCTAACCTAACCATGATTTATTTTTAACCTTGGTTACTTTTAAAACTAACCATGGTTACTTTAATTAATTAACCTTAGTTACTTTATTACTAATTATGATCAATTAATCTAACCCTAGTCAGCTTAATTAACTCAGCCACCATTAACAAACTAACCCATAATTAACCAAGCACAAAAATTAAACTAATTAACCCCTAAGCAAGATTAACCCCTAAACAAGGATTAGGAAGTTAACTTACTTGGATCGGAAATCCGGCGACACCGGCGCGTAGAGGGGAACGAGGGCTACGAGGGGTAAGCTCGGGGATGGCAACGGACAACGAACGGTGGCCGAAACGGGCCAAAACAGCCCCCGGAACACTATTCACGCGGAACTGACCAGCAGAGGGAAAAAGGCCGAAACGGGCGGTCCGGGGCGACCGGGGCGACCAGGGGCGACCGGGGGTGTGCGGCTGGCTTCCTAACTTCCAAGACTACACTTTGGGCGGTGGTGGCGGCTCCTGATGGCGGGCGGCAAGGCTGTTTTTGGGCTGGAAAACAGCATGGACAGCAAGAAACAAAGCGAAAAATGGAAGAGAAAAGGAAGAGAAAAAGGGAGAGAGAGTGAGGGCTGGTTGCTGGACGAATTTGGGGGAGAAAGAGGAGAGAGAAGAGGCTGCTGAAGACTTGGATAAGGCCAAGGCAAGTGGGCTTGCCACTTGCTTCAAGAACCAATCAAAAACAAGCACAAAACAAAGCATAAACAAAGCCCACTTGGGCACAAAAGCAAAAAGGCCAAAAGGGAGAAGCCCATGGGCTGAGGAGGGAGAGGAGAATGGGCCACCTTGGGCCCCCTTTGGGCTGAGCTGGATGGGTCCAAGGCCCATTGGGCCGCCGGTCTTGGGCCGGCCCACCCGCGGGCCCGAAACCCGGTCCAAATTTTCCTTTTTCCGGCACTTCCGTGTCCAACGGAAAATCCCCAAAATAAATGAGGCGACGTCCAAATATTTAGTCCTGATATCACTGAGAAGTCGGTTCCCAAAATCGGATTAAAATCGGGGCTAAATTGAGTCGACTGCGACCGTAGTACAATTTGGATTATCGGGCGCCCTTTCAGGACTTTCCTCACTTTTGACCCGTGGTCAATCATTCTTTGATCCACATTAACGTCAATTCTCGAGTCAGGGACGTCCCTCGATTGTCGTGTGATCCCGGGGGCTCAATTGATAATCTCGAGTACTAAATGAAAAGGATTCGGTTTACCGTCGTTCGTAGTTCGTATCGAAGTCGTGCGGAAATCACCCACAAATCAACTTCGTACTTCTGTCGAATCAATTTATTTCCGTTTCCTTAATATTCTAGTACTTAGAGGATATCGTTCCCTCCCAGGTCCTCATGGTCGAAGGGTTCGTTCCTGATCGAAATTGCGAGTCGTACGCGAATCATTTCCTATCGACACCTCTCTGTAATCCGTTATCTCACGAACACACAGTTCGGAAAATTTGTACTGACTAGGCCTTCGACTACATTGCCCTTTTATAAAATCCTAAAATAGGGTCGATTTTCAGGATGTTACACGGGGAATTTCAAGCTCCATAAAAGATTATTTGACTCTGGATGATGTTGTGAGCAGTATCATATATGAAGAGATGTGAAGGAAAGTCTTAGGTGAAGATAATTTTTTGGCATCTACAGCTTTAAAAGTAAAAGTAAAGGAAAATTAAGCGGGCATGGCAAGTCACAATTAAGGGGAAAGAGACCAATTGCAAAAGATGAGTGCTAATTTTATCACCGGACCGAACACAAAAGGTTTCAATGTGAAGCCTACAAAAAGAAGCAACGGGATGAGAATCAATGAGCTAATGTGGTTAGCGATGAACCTTTGCTAAAGAACTTGTGTTTGTTTGTAGGGTTTGACACGACAACAAACAAGTGATTTATTGACCGAGGTGCTTCTTTTCATTGCACCACATAAAGAGACCCATTTGTTGATTATGCAAGTGGAGATTTTGGTAAGTGATTGTGGGAAATAGCCACGTACGTCTGATTGTTGGAAAAGGAACCATGAATGTGAACATCTTAGGTGGAGGACATCTAGTTTTGCGTGAAACTATGCGTATTCCAAAGTTGAAGAAAAATCTGATCTCAATTAGTAAATTTGACCAAAAAGGTTTCATTTTTCTAAATATTTTTTCAATCATTTTTATTTATTAATTTGATTAAAAAAACATGAGCTAGGCCTTTGGCCCTATCTGCATTTTAAGCCAAGTTCGAGCTCACTCCAATTTTGAGTTACACAAATGGTTTTTTTTTTGTCTGTTTTACTCTAACTCTTATCTTTCTTTCTTTTTTCTATTCTTGTTCTATCCATTTGTAGAACATAACCCTACACCAAAAACTAATCGTCCCCACCCCATCTAGTCCCTTACCATTGGGACGCATGCTGAGTGCCACACAAATGGGCTTTTTGGCTAGGCCTTTTTCAGTAATAACTTTACTAGCACTATCTCGAATTTGACACTTTAGGCCCATTATCAATCATATCTATTCCAATCTTATACAATCTCAATTATCTATTCCCATTCATTCATTCATTCCTAGCAAACAAGGACCTCAATTCCATTAACAGGCTCCGATGGTTCACTTGGTCATACAATGCAACTCATGGCAGATTTACTTGCTTGATATATTGATCCATATACAATAGAGAAAATACCAAAGTGAACCAGAGTTGAGCACAAAACGCGTAGATGGAATAAGCCTAAGACAAAGCAAGCTTGATCTATGGAAATCTCATGGCTAAATAAGAAACAATCCAAAGGAGTGTTACCATGTGAATTATAAACACATATCAATCATTAACAACAACTGAGCACACATTCTATGAATAAAATCAATAGCCAAGCACGCTGCTGACTTAAGAATTTATTTGATAGACTTAATTGAAAAAAAAAATCATGAATCTCATGACCAATGCAAGCGATTCTGAATTATCAATAGTTCGATTTCAATTTGTTCTCAATAATAGCACGGTTGTAGGTTTTTTTTATATCAGAAAATTGTAACGATACATGTTTGGACAGAGCCCATGCGCTTGGCCCGAATTAAAAACATGCACATCATTAACAAATGGAAGAGAAACAACGTGAAGCGTGCTCATGGAGTCACAGGCAGGGAAGTAAGAAACCAAATACAAACTCAGAGTCAACGTCAATACATTCGAAGCACTAAAAACCATATCTATATATCCCAAAATGCCATATTCGATCTATTGAATCATAGATTGAAGTCTGATGGACTAAGTTGTTGGCTCAATTGAATTGGATCGGATTGCAAGGGCAAGGATTTAGGTGATTGGCCGAACTAGTCCAAATCAAGACTCTCTTTTATTTATTTTTATGTACTTGTCTATTTCATTATTTATTCTATCATATATATAAGCTTAGGAAGACCAATGAGAAATTTTTATTTCCAAAAAGCTTGGTTACAATCTGTTCTGAGGAGGAGTCTTTGGAAAAAAATATCTTTATATTCCCTAAATTCTCCGAGGGATTTACACTTCATATTGGATAGAAGATCAAGATTCTTATCACGAATGTGTGAAAGATTGCCTATGAAATGTTGGGAAAGGGAATATAAAAGAGTATTCACAGCATCTTGGATAGGTTGATCATTTTCATCCATTATTGCATGACCATTATCATCTAACTTATAACCATTGATTATGTGATATTTGCTCATCAATAAGATAGTTATCCCACCATCCCTTTAATTGACTAGTAAAACTGGCTATTAAAAGATAAGCTACCGATTGATCAGTAGTATTAGGTATGATTTTATAGGTATTAGGATATTTACAAGATTTTGTTCAGAAGCTCCGTCTATGTTCCATTCATAAATGGAACACAAAGAATTTTTCTAAAGCTATATCAGAAGGTGTGGCTCTAGAGTAATATAATTTTTGTAGATCTTTTCAAACAATTTTATTGATTTCAGGAATAGATTCAGCATTTGATTGATCCAAAACATTGATTTGATCTGAGGTATCTTTTATGACAAGATTTCCTATTTTAGGAGTATCTAAAGTAATAGATGGTTTGGAATCATAGTTAGAAGTAGAAACCACTTTTCCTTTTAAAAACCTTTTTCTTTCTTATAAAGCTTTAGCAAAATCTTTGCCGAAGCTTTTTGGTAATTCAAAAGTTTTAAACAGAGATGTTTTTAAAACTTTTGATTGAGTGCTAATATTCCTTATAACCTTTCTACCATTTTGGAAAGAGGAAAAAAGATTATCTCTCGACCCATTTCTATAAATGATCTCAATCATGAAATCAATAACCAAAAATTGGAAATTCAAAATCTTAAAAATACCCAAATTAAAATGCAAAAGGAGATCTTAGAAATGAAAACTAACTTCATTAAAGAAAAAGAAGAAGATTCTTCCAGCCCAAAAGACCCAGGATTTTTCTTATTACTTTCAGAAATAACAAATAGAAAATGGTTAGTTCATATCTCCATAAAAATCAATAAAGAATTTGTGTTAAAAACAATAGCCATTTTTGATATTGGAGCATACCTTAATTGTATAAAAGAATGCCTTATACCTACTAAATATTTTGAAAACCACTCACTCTCTCAAAACAACATCTAGTGATAGGCTTCAAATTAGTTACATGATCCTAGAGGTCATAAAAGATAGTGTCTCTTATAAAAACACATTTTATTCTAATCAAAAATATTAAACAAAATATTATACTAAGAACCCTTTTTATAGGATTAGTACAACATTTCACCGTTTATGAAAGAGAAATCCAAACCCAATTTTTAAATAAGGAATTTTTTTTTGAATTTATTAGTAAACCACAAACCTGCAACTTGAATACTCTCCATGAACATTCTATTTCTGAGATAAATTGTGTAATCCAAAACAAAGAAAACCATCTTCAATTCTTAAAGGAAGATCTCAATTACAAAAGGATTGAGCAAAATCTTTCTGAGCCTAACACCCAGAAAAAGATTGCTAATCTTGAATCTTATATAGAAAACTCCATTTGTTCTACCATTCCTAATGCCTTTTGGTCAAGGAAAAGTCATGCCGTTGGTTTACCTTATGAACCGAATTTCTCCGAAAAAAAACATCTCGACCAAGGCACGGCCTTTCCAAATGAATCATGAAGTCATGAATTTTTGTGAAAAGGAAATTCAAGAACTTCTTGATAAAAATCTCATTAAGAAAAGCCAATCCCCTTGGAGTTGCTCAGCTTTCTATATCAACAAAAATACTGAATTGGAAAGAGAAAATTGTTATGGATTATATTATAAGAAACTTTTGAAATCCAAAATGAATATTTGTGACCAATGTGGATATCATTTTAAAATGAGTAGCTCAGATCGAATTGAACTTTCGATTGATCCAGGTACTTGGGATTAGCATATGGGACAAAACTTATTTTCAAAGAGAATCTTTTTCCATCTCGAGGAGATACTCGTTTATTCAGTATAGGACCATCCATAACAGTTATATCGATTTTACTAAGTTATTAGTTCCTCGTCTTGTTATTAATTATAAACCTTCAATGATGCCTTAAAATGGATAAGATATCACATCCCTAATAAAAAGAATTTGTTGAATAGACTCCACAATTCAAAGATATTTTCCAAATTCGATATGAAATCTGGATTTTGGCAAATCCAAATCAATGAAGGCGAAAAATATAATACTACTTTCACTGTCCCTTTCGGACAATATAGATGGAATGTAATGCATTTTAGTTTGAAAAATACCCATTCTGAATTCCAGAGAATTATGAATAATATATTCAACCCATACTCAGATTACATAATAGTCTACGTAGATGATGTTCTTATATTCTCTTCAAATATTGATCAACATTTCAAACATATTGGCCATTTCATTAACATAGTGAAAAAGAATGGTCTAGCAGTATCTCCTAGCAAAATATCTCTCTTTCAAACCAAAATCAGGTTCCTAGGACATCATATCCATCTTGGAACAATCATACCTATTGAGAGATCAATAATTTTTGTTGAAAAATTTCCTAAAGAAATAAGGGATAAAAACCAATTACAAAAATTTCTTGGAAGTTTGAATTATGTCATACATTTCTTTCCTAATATCAACATAATATATATATATATATATATGATAGAATAAATAATGAAACAGACAAGTACATAAAAATAAATAAAAGAGGGTCTCGATTTGGACTAGTTCGGCCAATTTATATATATATATATTTTTTTTGGTCTTCTTACAATTTTTTTCTTTTTATTTTTCTTACTGTTTTACAAAAATGGACGTTGGATTTGTTGGCAAAAATTTAGATGTCTATACATGTGATTTGAGAGGCTTAAGTTTAGGCTGCTATAGTACAAAATGGACTAAGCTCAAAGTTTGTAAATGTTTGATTTAAGAGGCTTCTCTAAACATCGTTAACCTCTTATATATCGAGGTTGTTGGGACATCCTCTGGTGCACATGATGATGTGAGAAGTGGAACCCAACCTGGGCATTTAATCCCCTCACACATCTGTCAGGGACTCAAAACAGAATTCTTTTTTTTTCTCACTAAATATTATTTTAATAGTTCAATCACATCACTAATCACTCGATCACATGCACCGTTAGTGATTTATTAAGGCATGCTTTGCTCGTGGAGAATTCTCAATTAAACCTGGAAACGGTTTATTTAAATTGACGAAACCCTTTGCTTTCCTTGGAAAATAACACTCATTTCTAACAAAAGAGAGAGAAAACTGGGTTGAACTGGATTAGCAGAGCCTCAGGATGGTCGAATGAGGACAAAAAAAAAATTGAGGAACTTGCTTCGTGGCTTCGACCTTGACTCAGTAAAGTTTCGCGAGCTCACTTCACCGCCCACAGCGTGTTGTTGACTGACGACGAAGGACCGTGGAAAAAGCCAAGTCAACTTTTGATTAAGACGAGCCGAGGAGGGAAATTCCTGTGTTCATATGGCTGGTCGATAGACATTGGTTTTTGGTCGTCTCTCGGACAAGTCTTCGGTTCTAATAAAAATTGACAGGAGCCAGACATACTGCTAGAAACGTCTTGGTGATATCCAATCACCGATGAGTTCCATGCGCAACAAATAGTGTGGACTGCCAAGTCTTATTTTTTGTTTATAAAAGTAAAAATTTATATACTTAAAAAATGTTATAGGTGGACCAAGTCATTAAACGCCATGAAACATATCACGCATCTTCTTTGTACTGTTTACACATAATAATTGGAATCTAACATCTCTTATCAATAGCTACCCAAGAAATCAAACTATGGCAGCTAATACTTGGACGATACCACAATAATCTTGTCCCATGTGAACAAGTTATAAAGCTTTAATATGCGAAGGTGAAAATCGAAGTCACTTGCCTTGATTAAATAAGCTGTAATACTTAAAAGCTATAATAATTTTGATTTCGTTTGGCAATAACTTGTTAGTATAATCAAGAAATGAAAAGTTATTATTGAGATTGAAAGGTAACAAGGTCTATGTAATCATATACAAAAGAGTATATTTGAGGCAATCTCTATTTGTTGTTCATGATGTCGATTTCAAGATAGATTAGCTCATCAATTTTCAAAGGTGAAGTTATCATGAAAATAATGTATCATGATGGTGAATGGGCCCTAAGAGAAAAAAATCGCCCGGCATACATTGATGGGCATGACTGTCCGCGCTTAGTTGTTCTCAATAATGCATGGAAAGATTCCCAAACAAACAAACTAAATAATTGATGGTACTTTCCAAACCCACTTTTGTCTTTTCCTCTTTTTTGTCCGCCACCTAGATCTGATTTTGAGGAGTCCAGATTCTTTCTCTCACTATTGACTGGGACCTACTGATGTGTCTCCAGTTCCTGTCAACAATCGCACTATAATTATATTCTCTACTTTCAACGAGCTCAACAATCCACTGATGTTCATGTTTCGAGTTACTATTCAGTCGAAAAACCAATTGAATATTTTCATCCATAATCAAGTATTTCTCATAGTCTTTGGCTGATCTCCTGCAAGCTTTCTTTCCTCCTGCCGTAGTTGTGCTCCAATTTTAGATCGATTTTTTGGTTAGACTATGTTACTTGCATGAACAATGATAGTATATTTATATAGCTTGAAAGTTGAGGAATTATAAAGAAAAATGGCAGCCGTGGTAACATATATGGCAAAATATTCCAAAAAGCAAAGATAAATAAGTACGGTGATGCATGCACTAACAAAACGTTCCTAGATTGGTTCTCCATTAAGTTGATCTTGCCTTTCCAAAAAAAATGTTCACACCAACAAATTGTTATCATATTATGTGGCATGGCTTACAAGTTCCGAGTAACAACTCAAAGAGAGCATGCTGAATTCGTTTCTCTCTTAACTCGTTTTTCCCCATATGCTTAGTGCATACTTCATTTGACAAGATAATTGTTCCTGTAGATTTCCTAGATGGATATTGAATGTCGTGAGAGTTCCAATCGTCTGATTCTGATATTTCTAGTTGAAATGGAAAAGCTTTAATACTACTTGTAGCATTGACGGGCACAAAAACAAAAAAGTTTGATTTTAATTCTCAAGAAAACAAAATACGCACATACAAGCTCTTTTATTCCACACATATCAAACTGGCGATACACACAAATCTAATTCACTCATTTTATCACAAACACGGCACACTCATAAGAGCGCTTCTTGCTTGCTCAAGTCACATCAACACAAGTACCGCACTCTCTTGCTTTTGCCAGTTTAAGGTAACTTACTTCTTTGTGCTTACAGACTATCTATACTAGTTTGCGGCCATATAACTTCGTGTAGAGATAACTTTGTTGGGGAGGTCCAGGAGCACTTCTTGTGGAATTTGAACAAGTGCAAATTTTAGTTGTAAACTATTCACTTAACTTCTTTGAGAGGTTAGAGACCAACATCTGAAGGAGGTTAAAAATTGACTTCACCAGGACGTTATATAGAGCATAGAGAGGTAAGCGACAATGCAGCTATGGATTGCAGTGTGAGATTTTGAATTGGTTATTTCATAATAATTATTTTTTCCCTAAAACATTTTCAATTGGTTATTTCATATATATTCTATCAATGATTGCCTTCATTACTAATTATATATAATGATTCACGTAAAAAAATTTTAGAATTTAAAATCTTTTCTAACTTACACTCGGTTCCGACAGGTGGGAATCAATCTATCTAATCCAGCTCTTGATTTTAGGTTGGAATTGATTCCCCTTAACATGATCCAATCGAAGTGAGCTTTAATTACAAATCAAGAAAGTACTATTCTTAATAGACAACTTTTATGTGAATCAAGAAGAAATGCATTTATATTATAAAGTTTTTGTACAAAGTAGCAATAAAGAAAAATTTCTTGGCGTAAATGACTAAAAATATTTGTTGGCAAAAACACAGAAGCAATAATCTTGCTAAAAACCTTTATATATTGTCCGTAATATAAGAATTAGGCTATATTAATTTTGATTACATATATCTTACAGATATTAGTAAATATGTTTATTGCAAAGGCCTAAACTTACAAAGAAATACAAGCTAGACTAATGTGAAACAAAAGCAAAATGAGAAAATTGCCAGAATAATCCTAAACCTATTGCACATATGCAAATTCTATCCTAAACTTTTTGATTTAGCCAATTTAATCATAAACCTTGTGACAATTTACTAATTATTGGCTAGAAATTGTTGATATGGAAGCTGACTGTGCCACGAGCCGACACTGATGTGGACATTTTTTTACAATAATTAATGATAGGGGATCCACTCATTTCGATTGGGATTTAAAGAAGTCGAAAGGACACTAGGATGGACTCCTCATCAGCAATGAGAAAGTTAGGTGATGCTATTGAGAAAGTTAGGTGATGCTATTGGACAGCTGAAGATGCTTTGAGGAGGAACATGCAGTGCATGTGGGCCTAACTAAGAGCCCTTCTTTATATACTAATCGTTGTTAATTGCATCATATAATAAAAAAATATATGAAGGTTGAGCATCCAACATGAGTTTGTCTCCCACACCGAACCTCGCACCTCCCCCTGGTAATCACTAACTTGGAGTAAGAGATTTGCCTAACCTGCTTTTTATCTTTCCCATTTTTTTTATAAGATTAATACCATGAAAAATCATAAATTTGTACACGTGACAATTATACCCAAAATTGGTACAACGGTGACAAGTTTATCATTTATTAGTTTATGTTAAATTTTACCGTCAAATTACTGAATTGAATAATATGTGACAATTGAACAGTAGAGGGATCCTCAACCAACATGAATGATTCTTGAATAATGTGACAAATTTTTACCATTTAAATACCCAACTACACAGATTAATTTAATTGTTCTTGCCAACCTCAATGCTCTGACCACTAACAATGTGATCGCCAGAGCTTCGACTTCAGTGGTTTGCATATTTTATTACCGAAACTACTCTCGAGATTTGTTTCGCTGTTTCATCTATGGTAGGTAAGGAAAAATCTAATAGTGATCGGGTGGGACGTCTTTGATTTGTATAGTAATATAAATGAAAATATGCATTCCATCCTGACACTTCTAATAATTTCATAATGACGAATGTTTTATTCACGATTTTGAGTTGATCAAAATGAAAAGGGTGTGACTTCTTCTTCTCTCTCTTAACTCTTGCCTGCTGAAAAGTAAAAAGACTAGCCCAAACGCGTTTATGGTGGCTTAAAAACCTAAATTCAACCTCTTCACTTTCTTGCCAAAAACTGAAGTATCTTTGTAAATATTAAAAAGAGATGAAAGACTATATTAGAATCTACGGGTCAATATCTGTTATAACGTGAAAGTTTCGGGTTCCAAGATTGAAAAAAATGACAGTGTGCATCGTAAAAAAATAAAAGTCAACCTGGAATTGCCAATTGGTTGTCCGGAAAAAGCACCATCCATTGTCCAACCGCATCAATTACCTTTTCTCCATCTTCTAGCTCTTATAATTCTTTCTGGGGCCAAGTCACAGTGAAAAGCATGAATAGGTCGGGAGAATAAAAAACTTAACCATTTACTATTTACTTAAAGGAAGAAAAAAAGTCATGTTCTTTTAAATTCGAGATAATCTAGCCAATGTCCCTTTAAACCCACTAAAACGTGCACTATTCTATTAAATTTCTTTCGAACTTTCAATTTTGCCCGTTCCTGTTTTCTTGTTTTATTTGCTTACGGGAATTTTACCCTTTTTAATCTTCGACTATCTGTTGTTTGACTCTTCTAGTGGAAGACCTCGTGCGTCGCACACCACCTGGTGATATTTGAGCTCTGCCCTTGCCCTCCATTGTTGACTCCTCTCTGTTTCCGTCCGCGTCCTTGTCTTCACCTTGAGAAGTTATAGTCGATCTTCCTTCTTTGAACGGTCCCAGTTTGCTCTCTTTGCAGAACGCTTCTCTTCTTTGGGTGAATACCGCTGAGAGGATCGGCCCCCAGATGGGATCCAATGGAGGTCAGGCTCTAATCACCATCCTCGCTTTGGCTGTAGCGAGAGTGTAAGTGCTTCCACTTCTTTTCGACCTCCTCTTGACAGAGAATGTACAATAAGATAAAACTTGGCTCCCGTACATGCCAATTCACATTGCTTATATTATGTCTTGATTAGGTTGGAAGTCTGTAATTTTTGTCCCACGAACTCAAGGAGAATTAGGGACTCAAAGTCAAGCTCGAGAACGGACGATGGGTCTGGAGAAGAGGAGGCGGGGTTAAGGAAGGACTCGGAGTCTACCTTGGGAACCGACAATATTTCTTGTGAAGAGTACGATGTGTTCCTGAGTTTTCGTGGGCCGGATACTCGCAATGGATTTACCTATCATCTCTACCTTGGTTTGAGAGATGCTGGAATCCGCGTTTTCTTGGATGATGAGGAACTCCAAGTCGGTAAAGAAATTGGTGGAGAGCTCTCGAAAGCACAAGACAACTCTCAAATCTACATACCTGTCTTCTCTAAGGGTTACGCTAATAGTTCGTGGTGTCTCCGTGAGGTTGCACATATGGTAAAATGTACCTCAAATTCAGATGGGAAGAAAGAGATACTTCCTATCTTTTACAACTTGGATCCCAACGATGTTAAGCTCAAAACTAAGTTGTACAAAGGAGCCATGACCAAGCACATGAAGAAGTTTGGCTCCGATGAATTGAAGCGGTGGGAAAATGCCCTTGTTGAGGTTGCACGGATAAAGGGGTGGGTTCTTAAAGGCAAAGGGTAAATTTCCTCGACCTTTCATGGTTTCGCACATATTTACATATCATTGAGTTTGTCCCTCAAAATTCCCCAACATAAATCATTGGACATTTTATTTAAGATTTGCATTAGAATTAATGAAGCTAGACCTAAACAACCGAGAACCCACAATATAAAATAGAAAATGGCTGATTCTTTAAACCACAACAAATCGGGTGAAACTCAATCCACACGATCCATGTCGGGTTAAGCCAATATGAACTAACAGGTAAGACCAAATTTTTACTTAATCAGGTTTCTCACTTAATCAACTATTTTACTTAACCATATTACCACAATAAGTGTAGTAGAAATCATGCGATTTTTTGTATTTTTCACCTCCTGTGGTAATGATAAATTTTGTACAATAATAAACTCGTGTGAAATTGTTGAATTATTGGGAGTATTGCAATTTGAAAATTATACCAAGACATGATTATAATTTTTTCTAAAAAGAGTGAATAATTAACTGTACAAAAGTGCACATGAGATGCATCTATGCAAAAAAGGGGGACGTTCAAAAGATCTTACAAAATTCTCCTTTTATGAAATATTATAATAAATAATTTAATGAAAAGAAATTATTGGCATAGTATGAAGAAATTGAACACATATACGTGAAAAGAGAAAACTATTTTCAAGATTTATACGGAAGGGGTAATGTTAACTCAAGTCTACGGACAAGCGGCTCCATGCACAAGAAGAAGCTTGGCCCTGATGAATCGAAGTAGTGGAAGAAGGCTCTTGTAGAGCGGAATTTTCCTGCACTTTTTCCTTGGAAGAAACTTTGTGTCCCAAATTTTCAAACATATATCAATAGGGCATCACACTAGAAGTTAATGGAATCCCGACTAAGATCGTGCTCGGGAACCTAAAAAATGTAACGGGGTGTGCGTGAAAATCTTTTCTTAAACACGCAGAAAGCTATCAAACCCAACCTGCACCCGAAAATTTCCAGTTCAACTGATTATATTTTTTTATTTTCATTTGTTTGATTAGTTGTAATAGCTGAGTTATGTGCCCTAGAATCCTGGAGTGTATCATGTCTTCGACTGAAACAAAATTTTCATGCTTTGTTGTAGCCAACAAGAACAAATTGAATCGATTGTTGAAGAGGTTTCACGTAAGCTTAATACAAGACACCGGATTGTGACTGAACATTTGGTTGAAGATACTGCTCAGTTGGAAGCCATAATGAAATTGTTGGATGTTGGCTCTGGTGGTGTCCGTTTTGTCGGTATCCATGGCATGGGTGGTGTTGGAAAAACAACTCTTGCCAAAGTCATGTTCAACAAACTATCTATTCACTTCGAACGCAGTGGTTTTCTTGAAGATGTTCGAGCATCATCGCAACCTCATGATGGTCTTTTAGAATTGCAAAAGAAGCTTTTATCAAATTTGGCTGGTGATGCGGTTGCTAACCAAATTAAAGATGTTGATGGTGGGGTCAGGATGATTAAAAAAGCATTAATCAATAAGAAAGTACTCATCGTTCTTGATGATCTAGACAAGAAGGAGCAACTTGAAAAACTAGCTGCAAAATCTGATTGGTTTCGTTCTGGAAGTAGAATCATTATCACAACTAGGGACGAAAGCATTTTGATGACTCAAGTGGGCTCATCCAATCAAAAGGTCCTCTACCAACCCAAAGAAATTTTGCGTTATGAAGTTCATGAGATGAGATTTGACTTAGCACTTCATCTATTTCATAAGCATGCATTCAAAAGTGACTATGATTTTGAAGAATATGATGGTCTTTCAAGAGAAATTGTTCGTACAGTGGGCATGCTTCCTTTGGCCGTTGTGGTGATAGGGTCAAATCTTTTTGATTGGAGCAAAGATTTGGGGCATTCGGATAAAAGAGAAGTATGGGACGAGACACTAAAGAAGTTAAAGGAAGGTCCTTTTGAGGATGTCCGAGATACATTAATGATTAGTTATGAACGATTGGAGGATAAGCACCAAGAAGTGTTTCTCGATATCGCGTGCTTTTTCATCAATGTTGACAAAACATATCCGGTAATCATGTGGAAGGATTTAGGATTGTTTCCTAGCATTGCAATGAGGGTTCTCTCTCAAAGGTCCTTGATCAAAATTAGAGATGATAATAGGTTTTGGATGCATGACCAAGTTCGAGACTTTGGAAGGTACATTGTTCTTCGAGTATATCCTCGCAAGTTTTGTAGGGTGTGGATTCGTGAGGATGCCTTGAAACTACTGGAGGGCAAAAAGGTAAATGGGAGCTACATATGTTTGAAAATATTTAGCGCAAGAGATTCTTTGAACTTTTATTTCTCATTTAATGCATCCAATAGATACCTTTGTTAGATCTCTCTATCACACCTTCAGGTCAAAGATCTCAAAATTTGTAGAGAGAGCCAAAAGAGATAGCCTGATAGTTGGCTTTATTTTTTGTTTCTAGGATATAGAAAGTAGTTCCTTTGAAGTATTGTAAAAAACAAAGAGCAGTTTCATTGTTATACAGGTAAAATGAAAAGAAAATTTGTTTTAGCAAGAACTTTAGAGTCGAAAAGAAGTTTATATAGAAGAGCAGGAAACAACTCCTTGTTGACAAAAAGAATGTATTATAGTTCTGAAAAGCGTATGTGGCGAGCTCGACAATTGGAGAAATTGTTTGTCGGTGCTTCCGCGTTCTCTCTGTTGTAGCTTTGTAAACTGTATGTTGCATGCTCAATTGAGTCTTTGATATGCAGAGAAGTGAAGATGTTGAAGCGCTAAGCCTAACTTCCGATGGCTACAACCACAGCATTGCATTTAAAGAATTAGCTACTCTACCAAATTTAAGGTTCCTTCAAGTGAAAGACATTGATTTATTTGGCAACTTCAACAATCTTTTTTCGGAGCTAAGATGGTTTTCTTGGGAAATTACACATAAGGAATTTTATGCAGAGAGTTTTCATTTTCCTAGTTTGATTGTGCTAGACCTTTCAAGGAGCAATATCGAAGATGACTGGGGTGGATGGAGCCAGATCCAGGTACGAAATGCCTTACTCTTTTCACCTTCCATCTTAACGAATCATTCAATGCACAGTACACATAGGTGGCATCATCCCTTGATCTAAAATATTTTGTACTAGTTTAACGTCTAGAATCTACTACAACCAACTAAACACATCTGTAAAAAAGGAGAGGAAGCTATAGAATCACATGGCATCAATATACATCTCAGTAAATGGTATAGGAGCGGAATATAATTGTTGTTTTATATTTCATCCATTCACTATAGATTGTTTTAGTAATCGAGCAATAGATAAATATGATATGCATAAAATTTGTACTAGCAAGAACTGTTAGCTTTCCTCCCCAATCCATTGTATTGTCCATGTATCCATCATGGCATTGGTTTGAGGAATTCAAGATTTTCCTACTTCAGAGTTTGGACTTTGGATGCCTTATGGCTTGTTGTGGTCGCATCTCTAATAGCTAATTGTTAAAATATTGTCCCATTTGACAGCAGATCTTATATACTCTTTATATTTATGTGGTATCTCTTTACTCATCAGTTTAAACTTTTGAATTAAAATTGCTAACATGGTATTAGATCTACCGTCACCCCTTATGCGTATGTCCGTCCAACCCCATGTGCTGTGGTCAAATTCTATAGTTCTCTCTTGGACCTTTTTGAAGGAGGGTAGAGCAGACTTTGTGGTTCCTATTGTACAACCTTATGTTGTACATCTCTTTTACTACGACCGTTCTTAATCTTGATCACGACAAAATATTGTAACAATGTAAATTTCTTTCATGATGCTTTATGATAGACTCGAAATATAGTTCCATGGGTAACGTTTTTAAATCATGGAAAGATTTAAACTTCAAGGGCTATTTGCAAGTAGATTTCTATAAATCCATTGCTAAAATCCAAATTTATTTGTACATTGTAAATTTGAATGTTAGATGGTAAATTTGAATTATTGTTGATGAAAAAGAACCGATTGGCAACTTTTTGTACAATAAATTATCAACAAACTAACAATGTTACCATCATCAAACCTCATACTAGATTACCCATTGTTGTTGAATATTACAAGTGATTCCCTTCATTAGTTAGTAGACTACGATTTGCGTAGATACTTTGTAAGCCACAAAACCACACACCTAAGGTTTGCATAGTTAGAAAACTAGAACACAATAAAATAGAAGTGGATTTGCGCACTTTATTTAGAATCCATCGTTCTTAATTTGGAATAGCAACGATCCATAGCTCAAGTGTTTCTCCTCTGTTGTCCTTTGTATCATTGGCTCGATGACACCACCCCTCCTGTGTCATGTTATGTAACTGCTCCTTATGTGAAGTTGTTTATGCATTAGGGTTAAAAAAGAGACTTAAGTACTTTTTATAGAGTTTTCAGCCATAGGCCGAGCTTTACTTGGCTTACACAAGCTAGTCCCATATTAAACTAGGTAATAATCTTTATATCTTACCTTATTAGACTAAGTCCATAAAATGATAAATTATTATCTCAATTAATGTAGCCCACATAAAAAAAAAAAAAAAAAAAAAAGCTCTTACATTCTCCCACTTGGGCTACTGTACTGTAGGTGCACATTTTTATATTGGTTTAGAGATTATTCTTAATAGTCAATCCAACTTCATAAAGTCTTAAATACCGAATCATTACGGTAAACTGCAAGAATGCACATAGAGCCTTTTATGGTCACTTGGACTTTTAACTCTACTAATATGGATTCAATATAAATATATGACAAATTGATAACTCCTCATAGACAGTGATACCTTATATGGCATTCCCTTTGTCAGTCCACATTATCTCTCCTCAAGTGTCACAAAACTTGATATGTCACCAGAGAATATCTGTATGATTTCAATTAACTTACATTTGTCTTATCCTTATATGTACCTTTTCTTCATGTGTAATAAGACAATAACTGAATGCCCCTAACCTTTACTCAATGTTTACATAATACCTTGTGATTTTCATTAGATATATGTATTAAAAATGTAACTGTACATTCATAAATACTTTATTGAATGTAAAAGAGTTGATACGTATCAAAATGTTACTAAATATAACAAACATATATAAACTTTATTAGAGTAAAAATAAAACATTTCTTAATAAACAACAGCATCCTATAATACTCTTAAACCCATGCTAATGACATGTCTTTCAAACACATAGGGGCAAAGACCTTTAGTTGGTGGATCTATAACCATATCATCTATGAAAATATGTTGTAGTATAATGTCACTAATTTGTATTTTTTCCTTTGAGATCAAAGGAAAAGATTCATAAAACTCTAGCAGAATAATAGAGGAAAAGTGGATTTACACACCTAATTTATAATCCATCATTTGTGATGCAAAATAGCGATGATCCAAAACTCAAGTGCTTCTCTTCTATCACTAGCTCAATGAGATTACCTCTCATGTGTCACGTTTTGTAAATGCTCCTTTAATGAGGTTATATGTGCATCAGGATTAGAGGAGAGACTTAAGTAATATTTATAGAGTTTTCAATCATAGACCCTTTCATCTTAGGCCGAGCTTTACTCGACCCACACAAGCCAGCCCTATTTTCGACTAATTAAGATTTTTTATATCTTACCTTATTAGACCAAGCTTGTAAAGCAGTAAATTATAATTTCAATAAATGTAGTCTATATCAAAAAAACTCTTACATACTTAATTAATAGTTTCGTTTAACTGTTATAACTTACATATGAAATACTACTTAGCATGGTAAATGGTTAGTAGACTATGCCATCGCTTCAATTTTGCTGAGTTTTATTTTCAGTGGCACACAACCATAATAATTGATTTATCAGGTCGAAATACCTTTGTAGACTACAAACCGTCATTTGCTTTGATAAGTAAGCTCGTTTTTCAGCTGGTAGACTATGAATTGCCAACGTACTTTACTATTAGTGTTGATTAACGATTGTAAACAATGAACCAAAAAAAAACCATTCTTTTACTATAAAATCCTAGTAGATTATTAGATTTATTTTAATTTTACAAGTACAAACGCTTGTGAGTCAGTAAAAGACTAAACAAATAATAGATTTACCGGGCTTTCCCTAGTAGATTATGAACAGCCTTTTGTTTTTTTTACAAGTGAGCAGGTTTTTCCATTTGTAGAGTATGAATAGGTTTTCCATTTGTAGGCTATGAATTTATTGCTTACATACTTTGCTATTTGTATCAATTACCGATAATATTTTACAAACAAACTAATTGTTCAATCATTATAAGTCCTCAATAGCTTATGAGTTCACTACTATCTTACTATTTCACCTCTAACATTTAGTTATGAGTAGTAATTATATAAAAGAAGGACTTAACAATTTCCAATTACATTGATGGTACTTGTTTACCATGAATGGAAGAGTATTCCATTTTCGGATGTGTCGGAAGCCACCTAGTTGTGCCATTTGCAAGTAAATGAGGGGAGATATTGAATTATAAAAATGAGAATGATTACTTACATAAAAAATCTAGGATGACTAGTGTGTTTCATGCTTTTTAATTCGACATTTTCTTCTCCTGCAGATGGCAAAAAAATTGAAAGTTCTAGACTTAAGTGATTGCACAAAATTGAGGAGGACACCCAACTTCTCTAACTTCCCGTCTTTGGAGACATTAATACTTGTTCGGTGTACCAACTTAATCACAATTCACCCCTCCATTTCTGAGCTTCAATTCCTAGAGACTTTGAATATCAAAGGGTGTAGTTCTCTTGGGAAGTTGCCAGAAGAAGTTTGTTCTCTACAATCTTTGAAGCAGATCATCATGCCCCAAAATTTTCAACCCTTGAAGCTTCCGGAGAGATTTGGCAATTTGAAATCTTTGTCCAGTTTTGATTTAAACAAGAACCCTAACATCTACCAACTTCCAAACTCAATTGGAGGGGCAGCGACTCTTACACGCTTAACTTTACGTGGGTGCGTGGGGATAAAAGAACTTCCAAGCTCCATTGGGGATATAAAAATGTTGGCAGAGTTGGATGTCTCAACATCGGGCATAGTTGCACTACCCAATTCCATCGGAAATTTAAAGAAACTAAGGGTGCTGAGTTTATGCAGAACGAAGATAAAGGAGATTCCTCATACCATTGGAGGATTGGAGATGCTTGAAGGTTTATATGCCAACAAATCTTGGGATCTAACAGATAAAAACATGGAGGAAATTGGGAAGCTTTCCCATTTGAAAAAATTGAACTTAGCATTTACTAGTGTTTCTAGATTGCCTCCAGAGATAAGTCATCTCCATCTCCAAAATCTTAAAGTGGGTTCAATTGAGCTTCAACAAATGCTAGCTCTTCCATCAAGTTTGAAAGTCCTCGCAATTCAAGCTATGGACTTCTCTCTTGTCCCTCACCCCTCAAGCATCGGCAATTTAGAACATCTGGAATTACATAGATTCAACAATTTGAGAAGTAGATATCACTCTACTAGGCAGGACTATGACTCAAAACTTAAAGCAGCTTTGATGAGGGAGCAACCGACGTATCAGCTTCCATCTCATTTGTTGGTCTTGAAACTCAAAAGTATTAGTCCACTGCCACATTTTTTCAACTTATTAAATTTGACAGTTCTGCATGTAATTGAATGTCCAATGTCACACCTATCTGTCACTCCAAGTCTAATACATCTGAGGGAACTGAACATAACAAGATGTGAATCCCTTGAGGAAATACCTGGTCTATCACTCTTGAGGAGTCTGGAGCGCTTAGAACTGAAGGGCTTGAATCGGCTAGTGGAGATTCAAGGTTTGTCGGAATTGCAATCTTTGCAATACCTCCTTCTTTCCTGTTGTGATTTAATAGGACAGTTACCCAATCTATCCAAGTTGGGTAAGCTAAAACATCTAGAGCTAGAAGCTTGTCCAAATTTAAGACCCATTGAGGGTATCGAGGGCTTAGAAAGCCGGGTCTTTGGATAGTCGTGGCCACACTATCTTGGAACGATTGTTGAATATCTCGAGATCGACTTGGCTTTCCCACAAATTACCCATGTTCGATGTGTTCCTAAGTTATAAGGGACCAGACACTCATCATAGCATTGTTGATTATCTTCACAGTGGGATGTGGCAAGAACAAATTCCTGTTTACAGTGATAACGATGACTTCAGGTTTGGTGAAGGGATTGGGGAAGAGATTCTACAAGCACTCACTAACTCCAACATCTACATACCCGTCTTCTCTAGAAACTACATTTCTAGTCATTGGTGTCTCCGCAAACTTGATCACATGGTAAAATGCACATCAGAATCAAAGGGGATAAGAAGAATTCTCCCCATTTTCTACGATGTGGACATTGATGATGTTAAACTCGAAACTGATCTATACAAAAGTGACCTAGATAGGCACTGGATGAACTTCGACCACAACGAAGTGAAGTCATGGAAAGAGGCCCTAATTGAGGTCGCAGCAATGAGGGGTTTCATCTTGAAAAACAACAGGTAATTCTACTACTTCACTACTAAATCATAAGGTAAATAAGTCATTCCATTGAACTTTCCCAACTCAAAGAGTTTCAAAGTTATTGCAATGCAACCCCTTTGCATACAACTAGTTGTTCACTCAAGCAAATTCAATCCTATAGAAAAGAAGCGGATCCTTCTAGTTTGTAATATCTAGAGGAACTTTGTGGTCAGATAGAACAAAATTGTACACTGGTACAACCACACGCACACACATATATATATTTTCTTTTGTTTTGTTGTCTGCGTTAAAGATCTTCAGGCTATAGTGGTTTGAGAAATTAAATCAACAAATAGATTATCATTTCGAGAGAAAAGGACACCACCAATATCATAATTTTCTTACATGGCTCATTTGAGTGTCATAATTTATATACGGCGCTCACTTGAGAACTTTTTTTTCAATCATTTAAATGCCATATAATTTTTCAATCAATTACTTGAGTGTGACACCATTTTAAAAATGTTCACTACAAGTGTTATGCCACATTGAATTTCCGGCACTTGGGTGAACGTTTTTAAAAAGTTTGCACTTAATTGATTATTTGAGAGTTATGCATATCAAGTGAATATTTTTTAGAAGTTATAAGACTTAAGTGGTTGAAAAAAAAGTTATGAAACTCAAGTGAGTTTCATAAGAAAATTATGACACTTGTGATGTCCTTATCCTAAACTTGATATCCCTTTAATTTTGGTCTATCTAACTAAAATGAGCTGTCCTTCAATTGTGCATTGCTGCAGCTCCGAAGAAGTTCTTCAATCGGTTATCGAAGAGGTTTATAGAGCAAGGAAATTGTTAGACGTTGACTCCTAAAGCCTTCTTTCGGCCGGTTGTCAAAGAATGAAGCCGCTAGTAAGTGTCATGTAACTTTTTATTTTCCGTGATGTATTTCTTCTTTAAACTTTTACTCTATTGTGTTTCACTCACGTTGTTGCAAGGACTCGAAAATTACCAACCAAATCAATTCATAATAATTTTAATGTACATGCTTTGCATATTAAATGCCTCTCTCGATCATTTCTTAATTTTTCCTTTTGTGTTCAAAAGGCCACATGCGCACATTGTGTTGAAAATTGTCACTCATGAGCAAGTAAATTCGAACTTACTTACAATTTGATTGTCTCTCTTTTTGGGTTAAAAATTGACTACCATCTAGGCATAAACTAAATCAAATCCGAAAGAGAAAAGGTGTGAACTGCGAAGTCGATTAGTTGTTTATAAGTAAAGAATTCACATACCAAAAATATTGTAGGTGGACTAGGTCATTAAGAACCACGAAACATATAGTGCGTCAACCATCCACTAAATGTTTAGTATTTTTGAAAAAACCATAATCAATACTTTGTATTATCCATATAATGTAACTAAAAACTACCATTAACAGTACGTCACTATAATGGACAGTTTCACTGCTCGAAATGGGAGTTTTCACCCTCTTTCTTTTGAAACTTACTTGGAATTGATGCTTAGTCGTATCATGTTTGGATAGGTAGGAATAAGAAATCATGATAACTCTATTATACCGTGACTGTTATATTTCAGTTCATAATAATAGGTGTCGGTCTTGCGTTGTCCAAAATTTTAGCAACAATGAATTTTTATCATCTTGGACTGGCTATTATAGCTAAAACACCTTATAGCTTTATTTCTCAAACTCACTTTCTATGTATTTTCTTGATTAGTCTTGAGATGTATGTAGCACACCTTGCAATCACATCTCAAAGCACATATGCTGAGTTCACTATCTTTCATTTGCCTTTTTTTTTCCACATGCACTATGCCTATTTCAATAGAGAAATAATAATTATATCTTTAGATTTCCTAAACGGAAATTCATATATTATTTTTTTGATTTTTTATTTCTCTCCTGCGCCTAAACCCATGAAGCATAATCAGATTTTTATTTCCTCTTTCTTTATATCTTTTCTTTTCTTCTTTGGTCCACTATTTCCGGAGCAAGCATCCCTGCAGATTTCTCTTTCTTCCGCTTTCCTTTCTTGTACTCTTTTTCTTTTTATGTTCAAACAAAGAAAGTCCCTAAATCCATAACACTAATTCCTCTCTAACTCTAAGCTTTCTTTTGCTCTTTCATTATGGACATGAATACATATTTTGTGAACAAACCTCCACTAAACCACACTAAGGCCCAAGCTTTCACAAACTTCCATTGTTCTATCTCTTTCACACCAAGCACCTCTAGGGAGAAATACCAAGCGGTTGCCTAATCTCAATTGTCTATTCCCATTCATTCCCAACAAACAAGAATCTCAATTACATTAACATGTTTCCATGGTTAACTAAATTATACAATGCGACTTGTGGCATTTTTACTTGCTTCCTATATTGATCCATATGAAAGTAACAAATTGGTCAAAGGTACAACATGTAGATGAAATAAGACTAAAACAAAGTAACAAATTGGTCAAAGGCACAACATGTAGATGAAATAAGACTAAAACAAAGCAAGCTCTATCACAACCTACCATTTCTGTTCGAAGGGGAAAAGACATAGGTTTAGGGATATTGCCTAATGGACGGGCCTACGGCCCATGACTGAAAAGCATTTCTCCCTACCATATCTCACACGACATTGGAGTGTTCCTAAAAAATTTCTAATGAGGAGTTACCATTAGCCTATTAGGGTCAACTAGAAACCCATTGAGGTATGGGAGTATATCTCACTTGCTACACAATCAGAGAATTTAGGGTCAATGACTTGATTATACTAATTAATCAACTAATGCCATTTCGGTACCTAATATTGTTCATTTCAAAAAGATTTTTGTCAAGTAGTTTGTATTGATTTTTGACTCATCCACTAATATGTGATATGGCCATGCGGATGCACAATCATGAGCATAACAATCAGCAACCAAAGTGAATCTAGCATTGTCGAACAAGGAGCATGCCATTGCCAACTAAGCCAAAGGTAAATAACAATCAATCAAGGGTATCCTTCACGAAAAATAATTAAAACCCTATGGTTGAACCCTAAAGGCTTGCTCAATTGAGTACGATTTTCACCAATGATTTTTGCACATTTAAAGAGAAGGCTACCCAAAAAGACTTTTTCATCCATTTCCAAGAAATTAAAATTTTTTGAAAATTTTCTTGATTTTTAGGAATTTTTAATCTTTTAATATTTTTGAATGGATTTTTCTGAATTTTTTAATTTTCAATATTTTTTAATTTTCTGAATTTTTAATTTTTTTCGGAATTTCAGAATTTTTATTATTTTTAAATATTTTTTAATTAATATTTTTTTTATGATTTTTACTATTAGATAAAAAAGGAATTTGGACCAGGTTAAGAGACCCGGCCCGACCGAGCCGACCCGGACCCTATGGGCCCCGGTTGGACTAAGAACCGGGCTGACTCTAAGGCCCACCGGAATTAACTAAATTGGCCCGCGAACATTTAAAAAAAAAAACAACTTCCAATTTCTATTCCCAGCCCACAATACAAGCCAGCTTAAAGCCCATTCTTCTTTTTTTCTTTTCTATTTTTCTATTCTTGTCCTCTTTTTATTCTTTTTTTTTTAATCTTTTCTGGTCTTCTTCCTGACGACCCCTCTTCTATCTGAAGCGCTCCCTCGCCGAACTCCTCACAGAAACTCGCCCTAAACGCCAACGCCGGCCGGAGTAACCGACGCCCAACCACCACAACTCCCCAGCCGCCTACTCCAGCGACTACCAAGCTCCTTTCCGGTGTGAACAAAAAACCTCACCGGATCAGTAATGAACGACCATCACTCGCAAATCGCACGAAATCACAATGCAAACAATAAAGGCGAAGATGATTCAGCAGACATAGGAGCAAACATGAGTCAGCCTTCAAATTAAAACGCAAACTATACTTCGACTTTCTTTGGGGCATTTAATCAAACATATAGAATGCGTCAGCTAAAGGGGTAAACATAGGCTCGTTGGGGACTCGGATTTGGGCACAGATCAATCATCCTGGACAAAAGCGGCGTTTGAGACTATCTTATGAACGGTCCATCAGTACTTAGCACCGGTAAGACTAAAACACTACAGATCTCGGCCACAGCATACCCACAGAACTCAGATCTCATTCAGGCATTTCAACGAACAGTTAGCACACACTACTGAAACGAGGGACTTTAGCTTGATATGGACTCGAGGACCTAGACTCCTAACAACGCGTACTAGAACACACAGTAGCAACAATGGAGGGCCGACAGGGCTGAAGCTCGTGCGGACAGGTCAACCACGAGCTCTGGCCCGACGCTTCCCCAAAACAAGTCACGCACGGTCGGGAGAAGGCCTACCTGGTTCAATAAAGGGTGTGCGTCGGACGGTGACTGATGGACGGGCCTCCGGCGACGACGAATCACCGTCTCTCTCTCTCGGTTTCACTCTCGCTCTCCATTCGAAGAAGAAGAAACCAGCTACCCCAGAGCAAGACACCCTTTTTATCGCTTCTCTCTCCCTCCAGCGACGACAGCTGTTGCCGCCAGCGTGCGACGTTCTCTCCGCTGCTCATCCTTGTCGTACGCCATCCTTGTCCTTGCCAACGTGTCTCTGTTTTTGTCGTCATGCCTGCGTCCAAGCGAGGGAAGGAGAAGAAGAGGGAGGCTGGGCCGGGGAAATAAAAAAGAAGGAATGGGCTGGGTCGGCCCAGGTGGAGAGAAGAAAAAAGGAAAAGGAAAAAAAGAATGGGGGGCCAGGCTACGGTTGGCCCTAGCCCGGCCCTAATGCTTTTTTTTTAGTTGATTAGTTAACTTTTTGAATAAAAATTTAATAATTAATACTAGTAATACAAATGCTCCTAATGTCTATTTTTGAAGCAAATTTAATGATCTTTTTGTTTAGGGGTTAGAAATTAATCCCTAATTTTATGTGCAATTTAAAACTAAATAAATAGGAAAAATTTAGGTGTCAACAAGCTCAATCCATGGAAATTACATAGCTGAATAAGAAACATACAGAGTAAAATAAAGCAGCGATACCACATGGGTTATGAATACATATCGATTATTAACAACTGGCAAGCACACATCCTATATGAACAAACAATCAATGGCCAAGCACGCTATTGACTTAATAATTTCCTCAAGCACATTATAGGCGTTGAACTCTCTCGCAACCAATCACACCTACAAGTTTCATAGATTTATCGTTGGTGCTTTCTATTTCAATATGTTCTCAATAACATGATGGTTCCAGGTTTTTTTTCATATTAGTGAACTGAAACAATTCAAGTTTAAGCGGATGGGGTATCAACCCGGCGATCTTTCATGAAAATGACAACTAGTTGCATTAGCTGAAAGTTGTCCTTGTTATACTTCTTTGCTTATGGACTTGGCACCCTTTCACTCTTATGACATGTTGTCATGGTGAGTGCAAGCTTGGTTCTGGTTCCTTTTGATGTATATTTTGTTGGTTTGAAAGTTAATACATATTTACCTTACCAAAAAAAAAAAAAACAATTCAAGTTTAAATAAAGCCCATGCGCTTGGCCCAAATTACAAACGTACACATCATTAACAAATGGAAAACAAACAACAAAAAGCTTGCTGATGGAGTCATGGGCAGGGAAGTGCGAGACCTAACACGAACTCAAACTCGGCGTCAATACATATGAATCTTTGAAAACCATAGATTGAATCATAAATTAAAGGCTGATGGGCCTGAGCTGCTGGGCTCAATTGAATTAATCCGGTTTAGAAGGGCCAAGACTCTGTGGTGGGCCCAACTAGCCCAAATCGGGACTCTCCCGTTTCTTTTTTATGTACTAGTCTATTTCTTTATTTATCGTACCATATATTTCTTTAGCCTTCTTACTATTATTTTATTTTTGTCTTTCTTACTATTTTACGAAAATGGCGTTCAATTTACTAGCAAAAAATCAAATGTCAACACTTGTAATTTGAGAGGCTCGAGTTTAAGCCGCTTAAGGGTGCGTTTGTTTTAATGAAAGTAGTTTCCTAGAAAGTGTTTTCCGGACTTTTCGCTGTTTGTTTTTCCAAAAACGATTTGGTCAATGGAAAATACTTTCTAGTCAACATAAATATTATGTATTATTTTAGGAAAATGAATTCCTATGCATGGGAATGAGAAAACGATTTCCCTCATTATGAGATATTTAGGTCATTCCCTTTTTGTTAGTTCAAATGTTATTCAATCATTTTCTAAATGCGATTCAAATGCCTGAAAATATTTTCAATCACATATCATCAAACACAAGAAAACTAATCATTTTTATGGAAAATGATTTCCTGGAAAATATTTTCTAAAAATGATACAATTTCTGCGAAACAAACGCACCCTAAGTATCAAATGGACTAAGCTTGAACTTGGTAATACTTGATTTGAGAGGCTTCTCTAAACATCATTGAACTTTTTCATGTTGCGATTGTCATGACATTGCATGTTGAACTTGATAATGCGAGAAATGTAATCCAACCCGTGCATTTAATCCCCTCTATTGGTGCTAAAATTAACTCATTGGGCTTCGTACAAAAGCAAGACTCATTGGGCCCAACCCATGAGAAAACAGATGGATAAGAGGCCACGGGGAAGCCAATTAATGCAGGTGCCAAAGAGCGCAACATCAATAACTGCTCGGGAAGAATGCAATTAGCATGGAGACGGTTTCGAAGAATCAGTACCGATGAAAGCGTGGATAAGACAATACAGTTATTAGCGCGGTATTGAAGTTTCCATAGCAATTTGAAGTGAAAAAGTAATTGCTAAAGAGCGGTTATTTATAAGGATTTACTATAAATAGCCGAAAAGGTACACTTGTGGAGGACCTTTCAACAAATCAACAATCAACTAAACTCTTAACTTTTGGCTATCTTTTATCACATTCTTTACATTTTTATCACACGTTTGTCTTTTTTCTTGTTTATCCTTTATTTGTTGCCTTTTAGCGTAGAATCAGTCGGTTCTTTTCCAAAATGACAGAGAGGCCGATTTAAACAATAAAACCAAAGCTTTGCCCCTTTGGCAAAAAATATTTATCTAAGGAATCTGTTTCTCGACGAACACCCTCACACGTTAGGACTCGAAATAGAATTTTTTTTCCTTGCTAAATATTGTGTTAATAGCTCGATTACATCACTAATCACTCGATTACATGGACAGTTGATGATTTATTAAGGCCTACTTTGCTCTTGGAGAATTCTCTTCAATGTGAAAACGGTTTTTTTTATAATTGACCAAATCCTTGTCTTTCCTAGAATCTAAAACTGATTCTAATAAAAGAAAAAGAAAGCGTCGGTTGAACTGAATAAAAAGAGGAACTTGCTTCGTGAGTTCAACCTCAACTCAGTAAAGTTGCATGCGCTCACTTCAACAATAAATAATAGTATAGTATGAAACATATCATGCCCTAACCATCCTTCTAATATATAGTAGTTTCAAAAGTTCAAGAATCAATTTTTTGTATGTAGAATAATCTAAATTTTACATATCTTATGAAATAAACTATGCTACAAATATTTCTGGGAAAATTTAATAATCTTGTGCCATGCAAACAAGTCACAAAACTTCAACATGCGAAGGTGACAATTGAAGTCAATTGCCTTAATTAATTAAGCCATAATACTTATCGGAAGACTGTAGTAATTATTATTTGTTTGACAGCAACTCCTTAAATAATGAAGGTAAAAATCTATTTATTGAGATCGTAAGTGGAAAGGTCTTTCTATAATTGACCAAGCAATCAAATGCAAAAGAGTGTATTGGAGCAATCTCCATTTATCATTCATGATATAAATTTAGGAGAGATTATCTCGTTCATATTTAAAGTTGAAGTTATCACGAAAGTCATGAGTGGGGACTCATTAAAAATAATGGCCTAACAACACTAATAGGCAGGATCATCAGCGCATAAATGTTCTCAACTAAAAGCATAGAACATTTCCAAACAAACGCACTAGATGATGCATAGTAATTACCAAACCCACTATGGTTCTTTTGCCTCTTATTTTCTTCGAAGGGCCAACGTTTCTATCTATCTGTATATGTCCACCTTCTAGATCTGATATGTGAGAGTCGCGATTCTTTCATTCTCCGCACACCAACTTGAATCGAACCCGCTCATGGTCACATTTCCAGGTCCACAATCGTGTTATTTATGTAACGTGCACGGATGATGGAAGTTCATTTGTATATCTTGAAAGTTGAAAAAGAAGAAAGAAAGATGGCGACCACTGATAATATATTGGGCAACAAATAGAGCAAAGAATTTATCCAAGAAGCACAGACAAAGAAATCTGGCAACGCATGCATTGCGCACACGTACAGGAACATATTGACACTTAAGTTGATCTTGCATTGTCCAAAACGATTGCACCGATGAATTGTAATCAAATTGTAGCATGGCTGACAAGTTATGAGTTACAACTCAAAGAGTATATACTGATTTCAGTATGTTTTACTTGGCTCCTTTTCTTTCGTATGCACTATGCCTATTTCATTTGACAAAATAATAATTTTATTTGAACTTGTAAGTAATTTGTGTGCCCGTCTAATAATATGGAGACAATCTTGATAGTCTAATTTGGATATCTTTTGTTGAATCGGGAAAGTTATGATACTACTTGTTGAGTCTAGCATTTATAGGCAGGAAAGCGAAGAAGTTTGATTTTATATCTCGAGAGAGCAAAGTACTAGATCTCTTATTTCTCACAAATCAAACTTGTGCAGCCCATGCATCTGATTCGTTCATTCTCTTAGAGACCCAGCACCCTCACAAGAGCTCTTTTCTGGCTCACTCAAGTTACATCTAAATAAGCATCGCACTCTCTCCTTTTTGCGAGTTCAAGGTAACTTGCTTCTTAGTACTTTGTTGAAATCTGATAGAAACAGGCTATCTATACTAATTTGGGGCTGCGGATAACTTCACGTAGAGGTAACTCGTTGGGGAGGTTCAAGAGCAACTTCTCATGGAATTTGAAACAACTGCTAATTCATACAACTTTTTTGACAAGTTAAAGTATGTATGATAACTATCCTATTTTTAACCAGGACTATTTTTTTATTATTAGGAATATGTTTGGAATATAAGTCCGTTTGATAATGTAATTTTATCTTTTTTATTTTTGAAATAAATTTTTAGTCTAGAAATAGGTATGAAACAGAAATGAGAAGTAAAAAATTTCTACTTCTCTATTTTTTAATAGAAAATAAAAATAAAAACTCTTCTCATCACTTACCCTCACTAATAGCTGGCCACTTGCTATCCACCACCGTTGGTTTGTTGGGCGCTAGTCACCGCCTATAAGATGAAATCCCTTGTGATATTGGGAATTTTGTCCTATCTTAAGGATTTTAAACTTATCCGGCACTCGCATCTCTGGATTGCCAACCACAATTAGTTGTCTCCCTAGCCTCAAAGAACTTGACTTGAAGGAGTGCCAGGAGCTTCGACAATAGGGGTGTCAAATGGGTGGGTCGGATCGGATTTGGGTCGGGTCGAAAATGGTCCGACCCACATTGACCAATTTAACCCGTTTTGACCCATTTTCATGCAATGTAACTCATATCCGACCTAACCCATACCCAACCCATACCCGACCCATATTACCAACACATATTAATACTTAACTTAATTTAAGAAAATCTACTCCCACTTATTTAGTCCACTTTAAACTTTTCACATATAAATTATTTGAACAAAAATTTTACATCAAATTTATAAAGTAAATTAAATAATAAAAAAATAGTAAATAAAAAAATGTGGATACCTTTAAATTGAAATAGTTTGAGGAAAATAATTTTTTTAAAAAATCGATTTTTAATTTTTTTCGATTTTTAAAAAAAATCGATTTTTTAATTATTTTAAAAAATTGAATTTATTATTTATTTTATTCTTTCTTTCTTTTTCTTTTTCTTTTTATTTTCCCTTTCTTTTCTCTTTTCTCTTTTCTTTCTTCTTCCTTCTTCTTCCCCCTTTTCCTCTATTGGTGCCGCCCGACGGCGATTGGCCAAGACGCAGGCTAGCGAGCTCGAACTCGACCAAAGCCGACAAACTCGAGGCTTGGCCGATCTAGGCTTCGCCGAGATCGCTAGCAGTGGTCAAACTTGGGGTCGCCCGGATCTGGCGAGCCGCAAACTCTATTACGGCCACCGAGTTTGGGGCTTGCCTGCCCAGATCTGGGCAAGTTGCAGCTCGACCAAAGTCGGCAACCTCGTGACTCGCCTGTCCAGATCTAGGCTAAGCTCCGACCAACGAGCTTAAGGCTCGCTAGCCCAAGCTCTATCGCGGCTCACCTGCCCAGATCCAGGCTAAGCTGCAACCGACAACGGCAAGCTTGGGATCAGCGATGGTGACGACGGCGTGATGGCAGGATCGGCAACGGAGGTCGAAAACCCATAGAGGAGGGGGATGGAAGGAGAGAGATGATGGGTCTACCTAATAACTCACTCAACCCATATTTAACTTTCACTTGACCCATATTTGACCCATACTTAACTTTCACTTGACTCATAGTTAACCCATATTTAACTTTCACTTGACCCATATTTGACCCATTTAACTAAAAGTGGGTCATAATATGGGTTTATGACCCATATTGACACCTCTATTCGATAAGTGCTAGAGCTTCCCTCAAGTTTGATATGCCCCAACCTTGATGCTTATCACTGTGAACTCATTGCGAACCTCTCAAACTTAGTTACTTTAGATCACTTGGACTTGTCTTTCATAGGTATAAGCTCAAGGGTCCTTGCCGGTCAGAGGAACTTCTCCCCCCTTGGAAGATCATAGAATCCATCCACTGGCTTCCGTCTAGTTTGTCAACCTTGCATCTCACGGATATCCTGCCACCGCAGTTGTTTTCCAACTTCAGGAACCTGTCAAGTCTCTCCATTTCTAGCTGCTCAATGGCACATCTCTCGGTGCTTGAACACTTGGAGAAGTTGAGAAATTGTCCATGAAAGTTAGTCTATCCCTCGAGAGAATACCTGATCTATCATGCTTGAAGATTCTAGAAACATTGTATCTGTTTGAATTGGGAAAACTTGTTGAGATACGATGTATGGGGGAGTTGGAATCCTTGAAGTCACTGCAAATCATTTGCTGTGAGTCATTAGAAGGATTACCTCAATCATCAAAGTTAGCAAAGCTCAAACTTTTCGAGCTACACGACTGCCAAGTGCTACGGGCCATCGAGAGTCTCAATCTGTTACAATGTTTGAAGCATTTGACTATTATGGGCTGCATGTCCCTGAAAAGGTTATTAGGATACACGTGTGAGTTGTGTTAGAGAAATAGTTCAACATCGGAGAATTGATGTGGTGTGGAGCAGTTAATATATACTAGTTGGCCTATAACTCATTCTCTTAAGTTTTTGAGTTAAGGTGGGTCCAACTGAATATATTGACGGCTTGGATTTAGGCTTCCCCCTTGGAGATCTCCCCATCTAAAGATATTTAGACTTCTGTTGCGCGCCCCCAACAAAGGTTGCCTAATTATCCAAGATTGACCAAGCTAGACACCGATTGGAAAGCACTAGAAACAATGAGTGTCGATTGCGAATCGTCATTAATATTGGACCCCATGTCTATATCAAGAAAATATTAAGTAGTTTCTTCTCACCACCTCATCATCCCACGTGGAGTGCATTTTTTTATTTTAAACAATCACCACTTGACACATGTACTCTGATGTGGAGGTAACTAAAACAAATTTATAATCTTTTTTTTTTCTCTCTATTCCTCCTCCTTCCGTCCTTCCGAGCCACCGCACTGGCCGCTCCTATCAATTCTGGCCCCCGCTCCGCCGTAACCTCCATTCACGAGCCCGCCACCCTACCGTGGTCGCTACCCCAGCTATGATATGAGTTCCCTCCCTCCGCCGTAGTCCAACGACAATCGGGATCTTGACCTCACTGTCGCAGCCATGGACGAGGCTTTGTTTCAGATCCAGAGCCCAAGTTTCTGGGTTTCCTTTTCTACGTTTGGCCGAAAGGACAAGCCCAGAGACCCACTGATTTTTGACCCACGTCGCTCTGTAAATTCCTCCATATCTCAGATCTCTTGGCTTGTCATCTTTTGGCTAAAAAGACAAGCCAAGAGATCCACTGCCCCTTCCTTGTCTCAAAAGATTTTTCCCTAGATTATTTCTTCTCAAGAGACTTCCATTTTTTCCAGATTTTTGGCCATTTGCTCAAGACCAAAAACCGGTGAAGATGACCGCAAAGACGACGGGGATGAAGGACCCCTTCCGGTCAAGACGAAGTTAACAAGAAGGATGACGGAGGGCTGGTCTGGTTCGGATGCGCAGCAGTCTTGGTCCGGACGGGCGTCGGCGGTGGACGGGCGGTGGTCAAACTTGGAGGTGATTGGCCGGAGGGGAATGAAGAGAGAGAAAGACTTGATCTGAGCAGATTTTCAATTTTCTGTGATTCCATGTCAGAGTACATGTGTCAAGTGGTAATTGGCTAAAATAAAAAAATTGCACACCACGTGAGAAGATGAGGTCGTGAGAAGTGAGAAAATATTGGCTGCAAATCGTGTGCCAGGCAAATCGGAGGTTGCTTCGGAGCGCGACACGTGTTCTCTTGTGGGCCCTAGCGTCCGGCTTGTCAGGGAGGAAAATTTTTTTGAAACTGCGCGCGGTTCTCTTCTCTCTCCCCTCCTCTGCACTCTCTCTCCCCTCTCCCTGTCTCTTCACATCACTTCTTTTCTTGAGCCCTGACCAAATATTTTCTTTTGCAGACTCTCTCTCGTTCCCTTCAATCTGCAAATTTTTCTCACTCTCCGACGCCAGCCGCGCACCCATCGGCGACCGCCGCGCATGATCGAGGACCCTCGGGCCTCCCCTCCGACTACCGCATGCTGACCGATGACTCTCACGCGCGACCGACGACCACCGCGTGCTCAGTCTCTTCTCTGTGCAAGCCGCGCACCCACCGGCGACCGCTGCGGCGATTGCCGCGCATGATCAAGGACCCTCGAGCCGCCCCTCCGACCACCATGTGCTGACCGATGATTCTCGCACGCGACCGACGACCACCGCATGCTTAGTCTCTTCTCTGTGCAAGCTGTCGACCCAAGCCCTCTTTCGACGGACGAACCGCCGTGCCGCCCTTGACGACCATCGTGTGCTAACCGACGACTCTCGCGCGCGACCAACGGACTTGCTCTTTGTTGGGTTGTGTGTCGATCGACGACTCTTGTCCTGCTTTCTCCCTCTCTTCGTGCCTGATCTGCTACATCTCTCCTTCGGTATAAATTTCTCGCTCTCTTGGATTTTGTCTGGATAGAAGAGAAGGCATACGAGTTGTCTTTTTAGAGAACACAGATGCCTCTTTAGCTTTATTTTGGCTAACTTATGCGGCCGCACAACTAAGGGAGATGCGTCGCGGGTTGGTCGAAGTGCATTTGCTGAGCGTTACGAGTTCCCATCGCCGCTTGTGGAATGCTTGTTTTCTGTTGTTCGCGGGGCTTGGGAATTTCTTGTTACGTTAAATCTTTTGTCCGCGTGAGGGGTCGTGAGGGCTCACTCAATCCGGATTAGTGGCTCTTGACTGACTGATTAAGCTGTTTGTTGATTGCCTCGTGATATTTTCGCGTGTACTGGGCGTGACGAGTGATTTTCCTTTGGACTCTTAGGTTGTAGGGCTTTCGCGGTGCAGAAGGCTATCTTTGATCGTTTTCGGCTAGGGCTTTTAGGATAAATTCAGCCACAGGAGTAGTGCGATTCGCATAAATTTTGATTTTCAGCGTAGTGCTTGGATGTAGAGATGAAGAACTGTGAGTGCATCGCAAACGTAGCTTTAGCAGGTTTGTCTTTTCTTGTTTTCTTGATGATGTCCTTAGAATTTTCCTGTCTCGCTGTTTAGGCAACTTTCTTGGAGCAATGAATGCAGGGAGCATCGGCCGGTTTTCTTATTGAGTCGGTGAATCAAGGGACAAACCCAAGAGCAGCCCCTTTTTTTGTGAGATATCAAGATTTTGGTTCTTGACAATTTTGAGGTGAGCTTAACGCTTATAATACGTCGTTTAGTTTAGCATTTTTATGTTCTTTCTTATATTCTATTTTCTATTAATTTATATTCATTTTGCTGACTTTTCTGACGTGTACAGCATGCATACCCCTCTTTGTGCTCTTGCATTCGGTTTATGTGCTTTTATTACAATGCGCTTTTTTTTTACAATGCTCTTTTGTTTGTTTTTTGTTATTGATTATGATGATGTGCTTGACAAATTTGCATAGTTCGTCAATGCTCTTTTTTGGGTCAAAAAATTTGGGCTCTTGACAAATTTGGGTTATTGATTACGATGCTCTTTTTTTTTTTTTTTTATTGGTTTTATGATGTGCTTTTATTTGGCCATTAGATTGAGGTAAGGCATTATGGATTTTTAGAGCTTCATGAGCTGCAAGATTAGAGCAACCCAAGTTTAGTAGTGGAAGTGGTGTCCTTTTTCTTTTTTTTTTCATTTCCCTCAAATAGTCGTTGATGTCTCTCATTGCCACCCAAGTTTAGTTTCCATTGATATCCTACATTTTGTCAATCTGTATTAAGGTTTGATAATATCTTTTGGCAAGTTCTTCAGCAATGAAAACCACCTTTTGACGGCTAGTCAAGTAGTAGATTTAATAAAACAACTAGTAGGAGAACCAAAATTTTACTGATGTATGCATGTGCGGCTGGTATATGCATGTGAATATGGAAGGTGTTATTTGATATATCAGATCATGTGTGAGAATGCAATTTATTACCAAACAAAATACCTTGTTATTCCGACAAAAAAAAAAAACCTTGTTATTACTTTGAAGATATTAGGAGATCATGCAATGGTTCGAAATAAAAAGTTAAGAAGTTTTGTGCTTCTCTACAACACATGGCTATTTTTGCATGTTTGTGCTTCCCTCTCTCTTTTTTCCTCAAAATTTGAGCTTGCTTAAAAGTTAATAAACTTTGATCAGTGGATTATTACAGTGTTCCTTTGGATTCTCTTAAATCTTAACTTTTAGGTGAAGAAGGTCCTCATTTGGAGTTTATTTATCAAATGGCTGAATCGGAGGTAATTATTTATGAGTACTATGTGAAATATATTTTGTTTTCTTATGTAATAGATGAGATAATTATATTTTGTTCTTTTAATTGCAGCATGAAACTGGATCTCTTGTACATGTAATGTGTGATATGGAAAAAGACTTTGAGTTTGCAGTAGGAATGATTTTTTCAAATGAACCTGAAGCATATAATAAGTATATAGCCTATGTAATCTGTAAAGGATTTGGAGTGAGGAAGGGTAATTTGGCTAGAAATACTAAAGGAGAAATAACCCAACGGACTTTTGTGTGTAATTGTGAGGGTTATTCTACCAGCTCAACTGAGGAAGAAAAGAAATTTGAGAGGTTTGAAGTTAGATGTGGCTGTCTCGCTCATATCAAGTTTAAGGTTGATAATGGTATTTTTGAAGTCATAGAGTATATTTCTGATCATAATCATGCATTCATTCCGGAAAATCAAAGGCATTTGATTAGATGTGGAAGAATTATGTCAGAGACTTGTAAGGGTGTTTTAGCTGATATGGTTAAAGCTGGCATTGGGGGAACTTCGGCATATAAATTTTTAGCAAATGAAGCAGGATGAAGCAAAAATTTAGGATTCAACTTGCGTGATTGTCAAAATTATTTGCAGACAAAAAGATCCGAAATTATAACTGGGGAGATTGTCAAAATCTTTTAAATCATTTTCATAGCATGGAACAGCAAAATCCAATGTTTTGCAATTCTATCTAAAATCAGTCATATCGCTTTAACTTATTGATTTTTTATTATCAAAATTAAATGAGGATTGATTAAATAGAAATTATTTAGTTGAAAATTTGGCATATATAAATTATACATTAAGTTGCTTGAGTTTAGCATCATGTGTTATAAGTGAACATTAATTATATGCATCTTTAGTTTGTATATTTACCCAAATTTTTATTTATGTAATGATGTATTATATTATTTTCTAGTTAAATATATCTCCGTGGATAAAGTAAGTTTATGATTAAGTGTAATAAAAAAATTTATAATCTAATGTATAAGAAAACATATTAATTTTTTTGAATAAATTAGATTCTTATTCAAATGTTTCCAATTTTCACGTATCTATATATCAAGTAATTAATAGACAAGCGAGAAATAAGATAGCTTAGATACATGATTATACTCTTGTTGCTGTTAATTTTATTTAGTAATCGTGTTGGGACTTGTGTATTGATTCATCTTATTTTTGTTTAAATAGAAATACTCGAGATGTCACCATTTGAAAGCTGATTCTCGAGAGCATATAAGCCACTCATTGCTCGTTAGTCTTATTTTAACTACACGCCATGTTCCCCCATGTAAAAAAGCCCGACAATGCTTGAGAGCAAATCAATTAGTAAATAAGATTTTTTACGGGTTCTAGAAGGTTAATAGAATCCGCACGCGTATTGTTGGTCCTTGCAAGGTTTTTATTATTACGGGAGACGTTTATTTGTTTGGAAAAATGAGAGCGCTATAAGCCGTAGTACTAAAGAGGTTAGGCTTTTGTCTAGTTTTTTAATTATTAAACAGATTGAGAAACAATAAGTATATACTCCAACATAACAATAACCGAGGTATATTAAAATATTCATATCATTTTAATCTTTCTATATTTATTTTATTTTGCTTTTTAGATACAGCAAATGTAATTTTAATCACATTAAATATCTATATTTGTTAGTCTTCAATATTTTAGTGTTTTACAATCTTTACATGGAAAATTTACCGTTTCAGCCGTCTGAAAACAACAATGATGATACTTGAAAGCAAATAAATATTAACTTAGTTTTTGAATAGTTTACATTTGTATGTAATGTTTCCAATTTTCTGTGCATTAGTAGGTTATGCAGTTGAGCAAAAAATGGTTGGAGAGGGGGCAGAGTGTCAAGTGAAAAGCGTTTGTGGGGAGAGATGGTTATTAAAGGGATATCTTTATCAATTAAGGAATGGTATACTTATGAAGAGGGATATTCTTAGAGAGATGGAATGTCATGACTCTACTTTCAAGTCATCCCCCTTTACTATTTGGAGTAGATAAAAAAATAAAGTTTCTCTTCTACAATAAGAGATGCAAAACTGTGGTTACTCTGTTTTTGTTTTCCCACAACATAGCAAAGGTATATTTTGAGTGCATTATATAAGGGTATCAAATACTTCAAGTTGAGTAATATTAGGTGAGATTTAAATTTCGACATACATATCAACTGATTATAACGCTTAATTTTCATATGTGGTAATTGGAATAGTCAACTCATTCAACCATATATCCATAGAGAGCCGGAGCCTATCATATCCGAAAGAAACTTTTATCCTCTTCTTAAACGTCTTTGACTGAAACACCATCTTTCCTGCTTTGCTGGAGCCACGGAATTACGGATCATTGCCCAAAAAATCCTAAATCTACTATACTGTGACCAATTCAATTCTAAGCTTTTTAATTATGTCAATTTAGTTTTAAAACTTTTGATGATTTGTCAATCTTTTGCCAAAATTGGCCGGAAATCGCTGACATGGATGCTGATTGGTTATTCACCATCCTATGCGGCTTGGCTGATACTAACATGATAATTTTTGGATCTTTTTAAAAAAAATTCTGAATTTTTCCTTCTTTCGTTTTTTTCCCTTTTTGCCTTTGGCCGGTTGTTGCCCTTGCCAGTGGTTAGTCGCTAGCCATGGCTGAATACTGGCCAAAGGTGAAAGATAAAGAATAGGAAAAAAAAATTAAAAAAAAGGAAATTTTCAGAAAAATCTTTAAAAAATGCAAAAATTGCTCACACCAAGTGTCGGCTACACCATGTAGAGATTTTCAGCAAAAAAAATTGGCCCAAAAGACTACATTGGCAAATTGTCAAGGTTTAGGACTAAATTGATAAATCATAAAAAATGACTAAATTGTCGCAATTGAAATGTTTAGGATTGAATTAACTGTCATACTACAGGTTTAGAACTTTTGGACAATATTTCCTTTGATATTTGTTTAATTTTAGGATTCAACCTCTATAGCCACAAGCATGTAAATACAGCTCGATCCTTTTTGGATTTTATATCACTGCACTATTTTAGATCTAAGCATTAGGGAAACAAAATTACCTTCTCCAGTTTTATGAATCTTATTCATTTCATCCCATGAAGATTTTCTCCTTCATATCGGCTCTTGCATTGAGAAAACGTCCTATGTTCGTCAAACTGATGTGTGACATAATTCCATCAAATTTATACCCTTAATTTACTTATTTAATCATATGGTGCCAAGCCGTAAGACATTATTTATACCCTTTTCTTTCTTGGCTTTGACTGATACAATTTCTTCCTGCTTTGCTGCAGCCAAGGAGAAGAAATTGAATCGATTGTTAAAGAGGTTTTGTGTAAGCTTAATGGCCAACACGTGGATTTGCCTGGAAATTTGGTTGAAGATCATCATCAGATAAAAGCCATAAAAGAAAAGTTGGATCTTAATTCTGGTGGTGTACTTTTTGTTAGGATACATGGACTAGGTGGTATTGGTAAAACAACACTTAACGAAGATTGTATTCAAGAAGTTGTCTCATCTCTTTGAATGTGTTAGTTTCCTCAATGACGTTCGAAAATCATCGGAACATGGTCTTGAAGGTCTTGTAACCTTGCAGAAACAGTTATTAACAGATGTTGGTAGTTCTATGCTGGCTGACAAAATTAAAAACACTGGAGAAGGGATGTATCGGATCAAGGCAGTATGTAAAACTAGAAAAGTCCTGCTTGTTCTTGATGATCTAGATAAGGAAGCGGAACTCGAAAAGCTAGCTGGAAAATCTGATTGGTTTGGTTCTGGTAGCAGGATCATTATCACAACCAGGAACAAAACTATCGTGAAGACTCAAGGTGAATCATCCAATAAAGGTGTCCTAAATCAAACAAAACAAATTGTGGATTATGAAGTTCATGATATGGAATTAAATCAAGCACTTCAATTGTTTTGTAAGCATGCTTTTAGAAGTAACTCTCCTACAAAAGATTATGATGCCCATTCACAAGACATTGTTCGTAAAGTGGCTAAGCTTCCTTTGGCTATTGAGGTGGTAGGTTCTTATCTTTATGAGCTGGGCTTAGCCTTGGAGCCACATGGTGTTACAATAAAGCTATTGAAAGAGATGTTGCAAAAGTTAGATGAAGGTCCTATTAAGGGCGTTCGAGATGTATTAATGATCAATTATGAAGGACTGGAAAAAGAGTCAAAAGAAGTATTTTTGGATATTGCTTGCTTTTTCACCAACGAGGACCAAACATATCCAGTTATTATGTGGGATGACCTTAAGTACCAACCTAACATTGCAATTCGTGTCCTCCTCCTATGGTCCTTGATTAAAATTAGAAATAATAATTTTTGGATGCATGACCAAGTTCGAGATTTGGGAAGGCACATCATCCTTAAAGAACATATTCCCAAATTTAGTAGGGTGTGGAAACACGAGAATGCTGAAGAACTACTGCAAAGAAAGGAGGTAAAATGGAAGATTATGTCATATAATTCTTATTTGAAGGAGATACTTGTTGAATTTTTTCTTTTCTTTTATAGTTAGCTTTGTTTATCTTACAGTTTGTCCTGTTAGTTGAGATAGCTCTCTCTCAAACATATGGGTTAAAAGGTCTTGTACATCGGTGGAGCGAGACCAAATAATTTTTATAATAGTTAGCTTAGTTTTCTAGGTTCTATAGAATGGAAAATAGCTTATGCAAATTCTGAGAAAATAAAGCACACTTTCACGCGCTATCCGGTTAGAATTTAGATTATTTTCAAACACAGTGAAAACAAAAAACTATGAAGATTGGAGTTGATATGATAATCATATTCATGAAAAATAGAAAGCAGTAAATGAAGAAATGATTTAGAAGATATCTTTAATTGGAAGCTGAAAAGTTTCGTTATCAGTGTGGACGAAAACATAGAAATCTAGTTTCCGGGAAAAGGAGTGTGCCATGGTAGGTTCCCTGTTGGAGAAACTGCCTAACTGTGTTCATACACTTCCTTTCTGTATAGCTCCATAAGAGTGTTACGTTTTGTGTACTCAATTAATCTCGAGTGTTTGTTGGCGGGGAAATGGAGATGTAGAAGCATTAAGCCTCAACTTTGTTGATGAAGAATTAGTTGCTCTACCCAAACTACGGTTCCACTCTATAGATGAAGAATTAGTTGCTCTACCTAAACTACGGTTCCTTCAAGCAAAAGGCTTGGATTTTTCCTGCGAATTCATGAATCTGCTTTCAAATCTAAGATGGCTTTCTTGGCAAACATGGCAAACGGCATTCTAGGCAAAAAACTTACATCTTAGTAGTTTGGTCGTGCTTGACCTTTCAGATAGCAATATTGAAGATGACTGGGGTAGGTGGAGCCAAATGAAGGTATGATATGCCTTACTCTATATACTTCTTTCTGGTCATTATCCCATTCGTGATAGCCAGAAGCAAGATATACAATTTACTTTGTATCATTACCGCATACATTTGACATAATGGTTAAATGCACTCCTCATTTTATCTAAGTGTAGAATATATTTTGCATAAGTATATCCTATATCTTCTTCTTTTTTATATCAAAGTAAAACACAATTATGTCCCACATAAAAAATGCTTCATGTGGTTTATAGCCTTGGTTTCTTGGCTCTTGCTTAGTCTTTGGAAATGGTATATTCCAATAAACATAAGTGCCATTTTGCTTCATATGCATCATAAAAGATTTGAAAGACATAAAGTTTGAGTCAAGTTGAGTAATAGAAAAGTCAATTGTACAGAAGTTTGAGATTGGTTATATTTAACTTGAACCAAGTAAATGATCACAAGGTTATTTGGAAAACCTAAGTTGATTATTGGAATCAAGGCGAGCTTGAGCTTCATAATACTTGATTCAAGTGGCTCACTAGCCTAATTTAATAGCTGATTGCCTATATTATGTTAATGATTACGTTAATGAACTGTAAATAAATGAAAATTCCATTTCTTTTACTTTTCTATTTTACCTGAGTTAATGAGCGAAGGCTCAAGCTTTAGATTGAATCAAATCAGATCTCATACAAATCTACAATTCCATTCAGGTTTGAGAACGAATCTGATGGAGCTCCTCCATTTATAACATTTACTTTTTATTTAGTTTTTGGGCTACAAAAATTGCGTGTAATCAACTTAGCTCGATTTGACATTTAAATTCTCTGCTTTTTTGCTCCCTGTCACCCCCCCCCCATTCCTTGTAAAGGAAATTAAGAGTCCCTCCCCCTCTCTCTCTCTCTCTCTCTCTCTCTCTCTCTCTCTCTCTGTGCCATTAGTCGCCTCTTGCCAACCCTTCTCTCCATCTCTCATTCTTCATTAAAAAATTTCAACTTAAAGTGGAAGCACGTATATCAACTTTTCTTATTTTATTTTGCTGGTTGTTAGAACTACTTTCTCTCACTTTTTGGGTTCTGCAAGGATCGAACATGTGCTCCCACACTCACGTCTCCAACCCCACTGAGATCCCTTGCCACCGGGCCGTTTGCCTTGGTGGTCTCATAAGTCCACTCTACTCTGCATCAGTTATGTTTGAAACCGTCGGTTTATATCCCCACTATTATTAGGGTTTACATAACACTTAGCCACTTAGAGAGAGAGAGAGAGATTGAATGCGGTGATGTTGAAGATTGTGGTCGGAGGCGGTGTGCTGGTGACCAATGACGGAGGGTGATCCGGGAATTAAAGTCTTTTGTGAAGTTTTTCTTTAAGACACAAACGACGAGTTTTGGAAATAAAGAATGTGCATTGATATAAAAGGTGGAATGGTTCTTTGTATTTTCCCCGGGGTATGAATTTGACTCCTAACAGGGCCTAACTCCCTTTAAAAAAAATTAAGGTTGGGAATTATTTTAAAAAACTTAAAGCATGAGGGTTATTTTTTACATTCCAAACAGAGTTTAATATAAAAACTACCCCAGTTTATCTTAAATAATCACTTACGGATTATTAGCTTATTAATAATACTAACATATATGTTGATGTTTCTCATTAATTTTTCTGCTTCTGCTATTTCTCTACAGATGAATAAACTAAAGGTTCTAGATTTGACGGGTTGCATACGGTTAAAAACGACACCTGACTTCTCTAACGTCACATCTTTGGAGAAGTTAATTCTTGCTCAGTGTGTCAAGTTGACTACAATTCACAGCTCCATTGGTAAGCTAAAATGCCTAGAAACTTTGAATATCAAGTAGTGTAGTTCTCTTGGGGAGTTGCCCGAAGAAATTGGTTCTCTACAATCTTTGATTGAGATTGTAATGCCCCAAAATATTTGCTCCTTCAAGCTTCCGGAGACATTTGGCAATCTGCAATGTTTGTCAAGTTTGATTTTAGACGAGCACCCCGGAATCAGTCAACTTCCAAACTCTATAGGAGGGTTGGTGAAAGTTACACATTTATCATTACATCGTTGTTTGGGGATAAAGAAGCTTCCATGCTCTATTGGAAAAATGAAAATGTTAGAAGAGTTGGATTTATCAAAGTCAGGAATAGTTGAACTACCAGATTCCATTGGATGGCTAAAGAAATTGAAAGTGATAAGGGTAAATCACACGGTGATAAAAAAATTTCCTTGTACTATCGGACAAGTGGAGATCCTTGAAGAGTTACATGCCAAGAAATGTTGGGATTTGACGGATGAAAACCTAGAGGAATTAGGAAAGCTATCCCATTTGAGGATATTGGACTTATCATATACTGAAGTATCTAAGTTTCCTACAATGCAAGGTTGTCTCTCTCGACTCCAAACACTTGAAATGAGTTCAAGTCACCTACCAAAAGTACAACATCTTCCCCTGAGTTTGACGCGCCTTCACTTGCAAGCATGCCACTTCCCATCTAACCTTCACTTTGCAAGCCTCGTTAGTTTAGATTATCTAGAATTGTCTAGATTGACCATTTCAATTGATGAAACTAGCCCAACTTGGGCAAGCGATTCACCAGAAGAGCAAATGATCCATACACTTCCATTTGGTTTGTCAACTTTGAAATTCAGAGGCATCAATCTACTGCCACCTCTTTCCAATCTGGGAAGATTGTCGGTCTTGTGTGTAATTGAATATCCAATGTCAAGCTTCTCTATCTCTAAAGGCCTACAAAATTTGAAGGTTTTGAAACTAAGCAATTGCAAACTCCTCCAGAAAATATCAAGTCTATTACTCTTAAAAAATCTTGAGCGCTTGGATTTAAACAGATTGGAAAGTTTGGTTGACATTGATGATTTGTCAGAATTGGAATCCTTATGTACTTCCGTATTTCCCATTGTGGTCGGATAGAAAGGTTACCCAACGTGTCAAAGTTAGATAGGCTAGGGCACATTGAGCTAGAAGCTTGTCCAAAATTAAGAGTCATTGAGGACTTAGAAAGGTTGGAGTTGGATGATTGTGGTTGCACTATCCTGAAGAGATTGATTGATGTCTCAAAATCGACCTGGCTCTCCAACAGAGTAACTAAGAACCAGGTGCTCCTGAGTTTTAAGGGACCGGAAATTTGTGATAGTAGTGTTGATCAGCTTCGCAAGGACCTAGTTCATAATCGAATTTCAGTTTGGGACGATGAAGGACTGAGCTTTGGTGATGGAATTGGCAAAGAGCTTCCACTAGATGCCTTTGATATTTACATACCCTTTTTATGTGAGAACTATGCTTCTAGTGTGTGGCGTTTACGTGAACTAACCCACATGGTAGAATGCACGTCAAAGTCAAGTGGGAGAAAAAAAATCCTGCCCATTTTCTATGATGTCGAGGTTGATGATGTCAAGCTTGAAAGTGATTTGTACAAAAGTGCCCTAGCTAAGCACAGGAGGAAATTTGGCAATGAAGCGGAGGAATGGGAAAGGGCTCTGATAGAAGTCGTGGGTATGAGGGGGTTCCACCTGCAAACTAAGAGGTAATGCTTCTATTTCGACTGACTACAGTTTACCTTCTAAATTAAGAAGTAATGAGTCATTCAGTTGACCTTTACTGAACATAGAATTTCGAATTCATTGCAATGCAAACTTTTGCACGAAAATATCTAGTAGATTCTTGCCCTATGTTTTTTTTTTTTTTTGGTCATAATTCTTGCCCTATGTTAGGAAGAGTTTTTTTAGGTGGGTGAAGAAATTTGAGGAACAATATTAGCGGGCCCAGCAGAATTCATTTCACCTCTAAATCTGCACCCCTATTTTCTCTACCTCTTCCAAACAATGGTTTAGCAATAGCCACCCCATCATTAAGTACACAAACAGAGCGTTATTGTTTAAAGAAGAAAAAGAAATGGCGCGCAAAAAGAACAAAGAAGATTTCGATGAGGGAGAAAAGTGTAATTTGAACTGTCCTAGGAAATTGATTTAAATTGTTACAAGATGGGTAAAAGTTCATTAAAGTTTAGAACTCATATGAGATTGAAAATTTGGCCATTTTAAGTTTCCAATTTATGGTTTATTTGTCCTTACGCAGTTATCATTCTTTCTTATCAAGGTAACATGAACTCCTGTGGAATTTTTTAATAATGTTTGAGATTAAAATTTTTTTTGAATGCACCCTATCATATAGAGCGATAATAAAGTTAATCAAAGATGCTGTTGAATTCTTGCTTCAATTATCTCCATAACCGAACATAGAAGGTACTGCACAAAGTGTTAGTCTGGAACAAATGCGTTATTTTCTCTTGTTATAACTCATGGAAATTGGTATGAAATGAAATTATTGACTCATAAATTGATATGTAGATGGAATAACTAAGAACAATGTAATTTAAGCATAACATTACGAAATATTAGATAACACTGTCCAGGAGTCCGCCATTGATGATAGATGGAATCTGTGCCAAAAAAACAAATGTTAAGTTAAAAAATTAAAGAAAGTTTCGTTTAAGGTGCATCTTAAAATCCTGACTTTAAAAAGTAATATGTTTCATTCTCTCAAGGAGGGGTGTGTCACTGGTTTGACGTGCAATTTTTTTATTGAGTTTTGTGTCAAATGCCCCTAGCTTTCGTCAATTATTATTCTAAAATATTTGAAATATAAAAAATAAAAATAAAAATGATAAATAAGTATGAAGATTTAGGAGAAATGATCTGATATCGTCATTATGTAAAGGCACGACAACGTAAATTTTAACATTTTTAACGGTTTTCAACTTTATCCTAATCTTTTATACCTATTAGCAAAATAGCCAATTTTTCGAATTAGTTTCAAATCTATCTCATGTCTTCAATACCATTTATGAGAAGGAATATTTTACTAGATTCTGTCCCGAATTCAAATTTTGTCCCTAAAAGAAGGAAGATTTATCTAGGAGGATTTATAGGGGAAAAGAATTATAAAGGATGAATAATCCAAAGGAGTATACTTATCTAGCTTCATATCCGCTAAATCCTGTTTATTCAGAGTATTTTTCAACTTTAGGCATGAAAAAAATGAAATTTTTGGTTCTATAAAATATTCCAACAGGTCTGGTGAAAATTTACCAAATAAAACTTGTTTCTTAGAAAATAACAAAACAGTTTTACCTATCAAGAATATATGTTGTTTTTCTTTCGATTTTGCATCAGACTGATTGTAACGCCTAGTGTGCATCCATAGGAACAGAATTGGTTGACTTTTTAAACCATGCGGTCCCTAGAGGCACAGAGATTGTCATATCTGGAAGATATTTATACCCTGTTCTTTCATGTCATTGATGAAACCAAAACTTCCTGCTTTGCTGCAGCCACGAAGAACTAATTGATTTGGTTAAAGTGGAGGTATTGTGTAAGCTTAATGCCAAAAGCGTGGATGTGCCTCAACATTTGGTTGGAATTGATGAGAACGTGGAAGACCTAATAAAGCTGTTGGATATCGACTCCAGTGGTGTAAGATTTGTTGTAATATATGGACTGAGTGGTTCGGGTAAAACAACACTTGCAAAGGTTTTGTTCAACAAGTTATTTTCTCACTTTGATGGCGCTAATTTCATGAATGATGTTCCATATTCATCGCAACATGGTCTTATAAACTTGCAGAAGAAGTTATTATCAAGTTTTGTTGGTTCTATGATTGCTGACCAAATTGAAGACTGTGAAGATGGGATGAATTGGATCAAGAGAGTGTGTGAAACTAGAAAAGTCCTCATTGTTCTCGATAATGAAACCGTGATAGAACAACTCCAAAAGCTGGTTGGAAATTGGTTTGGTTCTAGTAGCAGGATCATTATCACAACCAGAATATCTTATATATTAAATAATCTAGATTATTCATCTAGTGAAGAGGGCCAAAAACAAACCAGATCAATTTTTCTTTATGAAATCCGTCAAAAGAATCATGATTATAATCTCTTATTGTTTTGTAAGCACGCATTCAAAAGAGACTTTCCGGAAGAGGAATATGATTCTTGCAAGACAAATTATCTCTAGGGTGGACCTGCGTATTATTGTTATTGAGGTGATAGGTTCATATCTTCATTATCACGGCTCTAACCTGGAGCCACATGGTGATAAAAAATTCCTTCTGATGATTTTAACCATCAATTAATGATAAGTTTCACAAGATTGAAGGATGAGCAAAAAGAAGTATTTCTGGATATCGCTTGCTTCTTTATCAACGAGGACCAAACAAATCCAGTTATCATGTGGGATGACTATGGTTATAATCCCGACAGTGCAGTTGATGTCCTAGTCCAACTGTCCTTGATAAAAATTAGATTGCCTCCAGAGATAAGTCATCTCCATCTCCAAAATCTTAAAGTGGGTTCAATTGAGCTTCAACAAGTGCCGCTCTTCCATCAAGAAATTGAACTTAGCACGCACGCACGCACGCCGCCGCACGCACGGCGCACGCACGCGCACGCACGCCGCACGCACGCACGCACGCACGAAGATAAAGGAGATTCCTCATACCATTGGAGGATTAGAGATGCTTGAAGGTTTATATGCCAACAAATCTTGGGATCTGATAGATAAAAACATGGAGCAAATTGGGAAGCTTTCCCATTTGAAGAAATTGAACTTAGCATTTACTAGTGTTTCTAGATTGCCTCCAGAAATAAGTCATCTCCATCTCCAAAATCTTAAAGTGGGTTCAATTGAGCTTCAACAAGTGCCAGCTCTTCCATCAAGAAATTAAACTTAGCACGCACGCACGCCCGCTTGCCCGCACGCACGCACGCCGCACACGCACGCACGCACGCTGCCGCACGCACGCCGCACGCACGCCGCACACACGCACGCCGCTGCATGCGCACGTACGCACGCACGAAGATAAAGGAGATTCCTCATACCATTGGAGGATTAGAGATGCTTGAAGGTTTATATGCCAACAAATCTTGGGATCTGACAGATAAAAACATGGAGGAAATTGGGAAGCTTTCCCATTTGAAGAAATTGAACTTAGCATTTACTAGTATTTCTAGATTACCTCCAGAGATAAGTCATCTCCATCTCCAAAATCTTAAAGTGGGTTCAATTGAGCTTTCAACAAGTGCCAGCTCTTCCATCAAGTTTGAAAGTCCTCGCAATTCAAGCTATGGACTTCTCTCTTGTCCCTCACCCCTCAAGCATCATCAATTTAGAACATCTAGAATTACATAAATTCAGCATTTTGAGAAGTAGATATCACTCTACTAGGCAGGACTATGACTCAAAACTTAAAGCAGCTTTGATGAGGGAGCAACCGACGTATCAGCTTCCATCTCATTTGTTGGTCTTGAAACTCAAAAGTATTAGTCTACAGCCACATTTTTTCAACTTATTAAATTTGATAGTTCTGCATGTAATTGAATGTCCAACGTCACACCTATCTGTCACTCTAAGTCTAATACATTTGAGGGAATTGAACATAACAAGATGTGAATCCCTTGAGGAAATACCTGGTCTATCACTCTTGAGGAGTCTGGAGCACTTAGAACTGAAGAGCTTGAATCAGCTAGTGGAGATTCAAGGTTTGTCGGAATTGGAATCTTTGCAATACCTCATTCTTTCCTGTTGTGATTTAATAGGAAAGTTACCCAATCTATCCAAGTTGGGTAAGCTAAAACATCTAGAGCTAGAAGCTTGTCCAAATTTAAGACCCATTGAGGGTATCGAGGGCTTAGAAAGTTGGGTGCTGGATAGTCGTGGCCACACTATCTTGGAACGATTGTTGAATATCTCGAGATCGACTTGGCTTTCCCACAAATTACCCATGTTCGATGTGTTCCTAAGTTATAAGGGACCAAACACTCATCATAGCATTGTCGATTATCTTCACAGTGGGATGTGGCAAGAACAAATTCCTATTTACAGTGATAACGATGACTTCAGGTTCGGTGAAAGGATTGGAGAAGAGATTCTACAAGCACTCACTAACTCTAACATCTACATACCCGTCTTCTCTAGAAACTACATTTCTAGTCATTGGTGTCTCCGCAAACTTGATCACATGGTAAAATGCACATCAGAATCAAAGGGGATAAGAAGAATTCTCCCCATTTTCTACGATGTGGAGATTGATGATGTTAAACTCGAAACTGATCTATACAAAAGCGACCTAGACAGGCACTGGATGAACTTCGACCACAACGAAGTGAAGTCATGGAAAGAGGCCCTAATTGAGGTCACAGCAATGAGGGGTTTCGTCTTGAAAAACAACAGGTAATTCTGCTACTTCACCACTAAATCATAAGGTAAATAAGTCATTCCATTGAACTTTCCCAAGTCAAAGAGTTTCAAAGTTATTGCAATGCAACCCCTTTGCATACAACTAGTTGTTCACTCAAGCAAATTCAATCCTATAGAATAAGAAGCGGATCCTTCTAGTTTGTAATATCCAAAGGAACTCTGTGGTCAAACAGAACAAAATTGTACACTGGTACAACCCCCCCCACATACATATCAAATTCAATCCTATAGAATAAGAAGCGGATCCTTCTAGCTTGTAATATCCAGAGGAACTCTGTGGTCAAACAGAACAAAATTGTACACTGGTACAACCCCCTCCACGCACACGTGCGCGCGCGCGCGCCCGCCTGCCCGCACATACGCACGGCACCGCACGCACGCACGCACGCCCGCCCGCCCGCCCGCCCGCCCGCCCGCCCGCCCGCACGCCGCCCCACGCATGCCTGGACACACGCCCGCACGCACGCCCGCACGCACGCCTGCCCGCGCCCGCCCACGTACGCACGCACGTACGCACGCATGCTCGCCCGCCCGCAGCACGGCCGCACGGACGCGCACGGACGCACGGCCGCCCGCCCGCAGCACGGCCGCACGGACGCACGGATGCACGGCCGCCCGCTCGGCCGCCGCACACACACGCCGCCGCATGCACGCCGCCACACGGACGCATGCACGCACAGACGCACAGACGCACGCCCGCACGGACGGATGCACGGACGCACGGCCACACGGACGCACGCACGGACACACGGCCGCACGCACGCACGCACGCACGCCCGCACGCACGCACGCATGCATGCCCGCCGCACACGCACGCCGCCGCACGCACGCACGCTGCACGCATGCCGCCCGCACGCACGCACGCCGCACGTACGCACTCACGAAGATAAGGAGATTCCTCATACCATTGGAGGATTAGAGATGCTTGAAGGTTTATATGCCAACAAATCTTGGGATCTGACAGATAAAACATGGAGGAAATTGGGAAGCTTTCCCATTCGAAGAAATTCAACTTAGCATTTACTAGTGTTTCTAGATTGCCTCCAGAGATAAGTCATCTCCATCTCCAAAATCTTAAAGTGGGTTCAATTGAGCTTCAACAAGTGCCCGCTCTTCCATCAAGTTTGAAAGTCCTCGCAATTCAAGCTATGGACTTCTCTCTTGTCCCTCACCCCTCAAGCTTCATCAATTTAGAACATCTAGAATTACATAAATTCAGCATTTTGAGAAGTAGATATCACTCCACTAGGCAGGACTATGACTCAAAACTTAAAGTAGCTTTGATGAGGGAGCAACCGACGTATCAACTTCCATCTCATTTGTTGGTCTTGAAACTCAAAAGTATTAGTCCACTGGCACATTTTTTCAACTTATTAAATTTGACAGTTTTGCATGTAATTGAATGTCCAACGTTACACCTATCTGTCACTCCAAGTCTAATACATTTGAGGGAATTGAACATAACAAGATGTGAATCCCTTGAGGAAATACCTGGTCTATCACTCTTGAGGAGTCTGGAGCACTTAGAACTGAAGGGCTTGAATCAGCTAGTGGAGATTCAAGGTTTGTCGGAATTGGAATCTTTGCAATACCTCATTCTTTCCTGTTGTGATTTAATAGGACAGTTACCCAATCTATCCAAGTTGGGTAAGCTAAAACATCTAGAGCTAGAAGCTTGTCCAAATTTAAGACCCATTGAGGGTATCGAGGGCTTAGAAAGCTGGGTGCTGGATAGTCGTGGCCACACTATCTTGGAACGATTGTTGAATATCTCGAGATCGACTTGGCTTTCCCACAAATTACCCATGTTCGATGTGTTCCTAAGTTATAAGGGACCAGACACTCATCATAGCATTGTCGATTATCTTCACAGTGGGATGTGGCAAGAAAAAATTCCTGTTTACAGTGATAACGATGACTTCAGGTTCGGTGAAAGGATTGGAGAAGAGATTCTACAAGCACTCACTAACTCTAACATCTACATACCCGTCTTCTCTAGAAACTACATTTCTAGTCATTGGTGTCTCCGCAAACTTGATCACATGGTAAAATGCACATCGAATCAAAGGGGATAAGAAGAATTCTCCCCATTTTCTACGATGTGGAGATTGATGATGTTAAACTCGAAACTGATCTATACAAAAGTGACCTAGACAGGCACTGGATGAACTTCGACCACAACGAAGTGAAGTCATGGAAAGAGGCCCTAATTGAGGTCACAGCAATGAGGGGTTTCGTCTTGAAAAACAACAGGTAATTTTGCTATTTCACCACTAAATCATAAGGTAAATAAGTCATTCCATTGAACTTTCCCAAGTCAAAGAGTTTCAAAGTTATTGCAATGCAACCCCTTTGCATAACAATATTTGTTCACTCAAGCAAATTCAATCCTATAGAATAAGAAGCGGATCCTTCTAGTTTGTAATATCCAAAGGAACTCTGTGGTCAAACAGAACAAAATTGTACACCGGTACAACCCCCCCCCCACATACATACAAAATTCAATCCTATAGAATAAGAAGCGGATCCTTCTAGTTTGTAATATCCATAGGAACTCTATGGTCAAACAGAACAAAACTGTACACTGGTACAACCCACCCTCCACGCGCGCGCGCGGCGTGCGTGCGCACACGCACGCCACACACGCACGCACGCACGCACACCCGCCGCACGCACGCGCGCCGCCGCACGCACGCACACGCGCACGCCGCCGCACGCCCGCCCGCCCGCCCGCCCGCCCGCCCGCCCGCCCGCCCGCCCGCCCGCACGGACGCACGGATGGACGCACGGACGCACGGCCGCACAGTCGCACGGACGCATGCACGCACGCACGCACAAATATATATATATTCTTTTGTTTTGTTGTCTGAGTTAAAGATCTTCTTTTGTTTTGTTGTCTAAGTTAAAGATCTTCAGGCTATAGCGGTTTGAGAAATCAAATCAACAAATAGATTATCATTTCGAGAGAAAAGGACACCACCAATATCATAATTTTCTTACATGGCTCATTTGAGTGTCATGATTTATATACGGCGCTCACTTGAGAACATTTTTTTCAATCATTTGAATGCCATATAATTTTTCAATCAATTACTTGAGTGTGACACCATTTTAAAAATGTTCACTACAAGTGTTATGCCACATTGAATTTCCGGCACTTGGGTGAACGTTTTTAAAAAGTTTGCACTTAATTGATTAATTGAGAGTTATGCATATCAAGTGAATATTTTTTAGAAGTTATAAGACTTAAGTGGTTGAAAAAAAGTTATGAAACTTAAGTGAGTTTCATAAGAAAATTATGACACTTATGATGTCCTTATTCTAAACTCGATATCCCTTTAATTTTGGTCTATCTAACTAAAATGAGCTGTCCTTCAATTGTGCATTGCTGCAGCTCCGAAGAAGTACTTCAATCGGTTATCGAAGAGGTTTATAGAGCAAGGAAATTGTTAGACGTTGACTCCTAAAGCCTTCTTTCGGCCGGTTGTCAAAGAATGAAGCCGCTAGTAAGTGTCATGTAACTTTTTGTTTTCCATGATGTATTTCTTCTTTAAACTTTTACTCTATTGTGTTTCACTCACGTTGTTGCACGGACTCGAAAATTACCAACCAAATCAATTCATAATAATTTTAATGTACATGCTTTGCATATTAAATGCCTCTCTCGATCATATCTTAATTTTTCCTTTTGTGTTCAAAAGGCCATATGCGCACATTGTGTTGAAAATTGTCACTCACGAGCAAGTAAATTCGAACTTACTTACGATTTGATTGTCTCTCTTTTTGGGTTAAAAATTGACTACCATCTAGGCATAAACTAAATCAAATCCGGAAGAGAAAAGGTGTGAACTGCGAAGTCGATTAGTTGTTTATAAGTAAAGAATTCACATACCAAAATATTGTAGGTGGACTAGGTCATTAAGCACCACGAAACATATAGTGCGTCAACCATCCACTAAATGTTTAGTATTTTTGAAAAAACGATAATCAATACTTTGTATTATCCATATAATGTAACTAAAAACTACCATTAACACTACGTCACTATAATGGACAGTTTCACTGCTCGAAATGGGAGTTTTCACCCTGTTTCTTTTGAAACTTACTTGGAATTGATGCTTAGTCATATCATGTTTGGATAGGTAGGAATAAGAAATCATGATAACTCTATTATACCGTGACTGTTATACTTCAGTTCATAATAATAGGTGTCGGTCTTGCGTTGTCCAAAATTTTAGCAACAATGAATTTTTATCATCTTGGACTGGCTCTTATAGCTAAAACACCTTATAGCTTTATTTCTCAAACTCACTTTCTATGTATTTTCTTGATTAGTCTTGAGATGTATGTAGCACACCTTGCAATCACATCTCAAAGCACATATGCTGAGTTCACTATCTTTCATTTGCCTCTTTTTTTCCCACATGCACTATGCCTATTTCAATAGAGAAATAATAATTATATCTTTAGATTTCCTAAACGGAAATTCATATATTATTTTTTTGATTTTTTATTTCTCTCTTGCGCCTAAACCCATGAAGCACAATCAGATTTTCATTTCCTCATTCTTTATATCTTTTCTTTTCTTCTTTGGTCCACTATTTCCGGAGCAAGCATCCCTGCAGATTCCTCTTTTTTTTTATTACTCTTTTTCTTTTTATGTTCAAACAAAGAAAGTCCCTAAATCCAGAACACTAATTCCTCTCTAACTCTAAGCTTTCCTTTGCTCTTTCATTCTGAACATGAATACATATTTTGTTAACAAACCTCCACTAAACCACACTAAGGCCCAAGCTTTCGCAAACTTCCATTGTTCTATCTCTTTCACACCAGGCACCTCTAGGGAGAAATACCAAGCGATTGCCTAATCTCAATTGTCTATTCCCATTCATTCCCAACAAACAAGAATCTCAATTACATTAACATGTTTCCATGGTTAACTCAATTATACAATGCGACTCGTGGCATTTTTACTTGCTTCCTATATTGATCCATATGAAAGTAACAAATTGGTCAAAGGCACAACATGTAGATGAAATAAGACTAAAACAAAGCAAGCTTTGTCGCAACCTACCATTTTTGTTCGAAGGGGAAAAGACATAGGTTTAGGGATATTGCCTAATGGACGGGCCTACGGCCCATGACTAAGCGGGGGCTCTCCCTAGCTCATATCACACACGACATTGGAGTGTTCCTAAAAAATTTCTAATGAGGAGTTACCATTAGCCTATTAGGGTCAACTAGAAACCCATTGAGGTATGTGAGTATATCTCACTTGCTACACAATCAGAGAATTTAGGGTCAATGACTTGATTATACTAATTAATCAATTAATGCCATTTCGGTACCTAATATTGTTCATTTCAAAAAGATTTTTGTCAAGTAGTTTGTATTGATTTTCGACTTATCCACTAACATGTGAGATGGCAATGCGGATGCGCAATCATGAGCATAACAATCAGCAACCAAAGTGACATCGAATAAACTGCATCGCGAGAGTAAGAATCTAGCATTGTCGAACAAGGAGCATGCCATTGCCAACTAAGCCAAAGGTAAATAACAATCAATTGAGTACGAAAAACAATTAAAACCCTATGGTTGAACCCTAAAAGCTTGCTCAATTGAGTATGATTTTCACCAATGATTTTTGCACATTTAAAGAGAAGGCTACCCAAAAAGACTTTTTCATCCATTTCCGAGAAATTAAAATTTTTTGAAAATTTTCTTGATTTTTAGGAATTTTTAATCTTTTAATATTTTTGAATAGATTTTTCTGAATTTTTTAATTTTCAATATTTTTTAATTTTCTGAATTTTTAATGTTTTTTTCGGAATTTCATAATTTTTATTATTTTTAAATATTTTTAATTAATATGTTTTTTTATGATTTTTACTATTAGATAAAAAAGGAATTTGGACCAGGTTAAGAGACTCGGCCCGACCGAGCCGACCCGGACCCTACGGGCCCCTGTTGGACTAAGAACCGGGCTGACTCTAAGGCCCACCGGAATTAACTAAATTGGCCCGCGAACATTTTTTGAAAAAAAAAAAAACAACTTCCAATTTCTATTCCCAGCCCACAATACGAACCAGCTTAAAGCCCATTCTTCTTTTTTTCTTTTCTATTTTTCTATTCTTGTCCTTTTTTTATTCTATTTTTTTAAAAATCTTTTCTGGTATTCTTCCTGACGATCCCCTTTTCTATCTAAAGCGCTCCCTCGCCGAACTCCTCACAGAAACTCGCCCTAAACGCCAACGCCGGCCGGAGTAACCGACGCCCCTTCCATCGTCGAACCACCACAACCCCCCAACCGCCTACTCCAGCGACTACCAAGCTCCTTTCCGGTGCGAACAAAAAACTTCACCGGATTGGTAATGAACGACCATCGCGCGCAAATCGCACGAAATCACAATGCAAACAATAAAGGCGAAGGTGATTCAACAGACAAAGGAGCAAACATGAGTCGGCCTTCGAGTTAAAACATAAACTATACTTCGGCTTTCTTTGGGGCATTTAATCAAATATATAGAATGCGTTGGCTAAAGGGGTAAACATAGGCTCGTTGGGGACTCGGGTTTGGGCACAGATCAATCATACTGGACAAAAGCGGCGTTCGAGACTATCTTAGGAACGGTCCATCAGCACTTAGCACTGGTAAGACTAAAAAACTACAGATCTCGGCCACAGCATACCCATAGAACTCAGATCTCGTTCAGGCATTTCAACGAATACTCAGCACACACTACTGAAACGAGGGACTTTGGCTTGATATGGACTCGAGGACCTAGACTCCTAACAACGCGTACTAGAACACACAGTAGCAACAATGGAGGGCCGACAGGGCTGAAGCTCGTGCGGACAGGTCGGCCACGAGCTCCGGCCCGACGCTTCCCCAAAACAAGTCACGCACGGTCGGGAGAAGGCCTACCTGGTTCAATAAAGGGTGTGCGTCGGACGGCGACTGATGGACGGGCCTCCGGCGACGACGAATCACCGTCTCTCTCTCGGTTTCACTCTCGCTCTCCATTCGAAGAAGAAGAAACCAGCTACCCCAGAGGAAGACGCCCTTTTTATCGCTTCTCTCTCTCCCTCCAGCGACGACAGCTGTTGCCGCCAGCGTGCGACGTTCTCTCTGTTGCTCATCCTTGTCGTACGCCATCCTTGTCCTTGCCAACGTCTCTCTGTTTTTGTCGTCATGCCTGCGTCCAAGCGAGGGAAGGAGAAGAAGAGGGAGGCAGGGCCGGGGAAATAAAAAAGAAGGAATGGGCTGGGTCGGCCCAGGTGGAGAGAAGAAAAAAGGAAAAGGAAAAAAAGAATGGGGGGCCAGGCTACGGTTGGCCCTAGCCCGGCCCTAATGCTTTTTTTTAGTTGATTAGTTAACTTTTTGAATAAAAATTTAATAATTAATACTAGTAATACAAATGCTCCTAATGTCTATTTTTGAAGCAAATTCAATGATTTTTTTTTGTTTAGGGGTTAGAAATAATCCCTAATTTTATGTGCAATTTAAAACTAAATAAATAGGAAAAATTTAGGTGTCAACAACTCAATCCATGGAAATTACAGAGCTAAATAAGAAACATACAAAGTAAAATAAAGCAGCGATACCACATGGGTTATGAATACATATCGATTATTAACAACCGGCAAGCACACATCCTATATGAACAAACAATCAATGGCCAAGCATGCTATTGACTTAATAATTTCCTCAAGCACATTATAGGCGTTGAACTCTCTCGCAACCAATCACACCTACAAGTTTCATAGATTTATCCTTGATGCTTTCTATTTCAATATGTTCTCAATAACATGATGGTTCCGGTTTTTTTTCATATTAGTGAACTAAAACAATTCAAGTTTAAGCGGATGGGGTATCAACCCAGCGATCTTTTATGAAAATGACAATTAGTTGCATTAGCCGAAAGTTGTCCTTGTTGTACTTCTTTGCTTATGGACTTGGCACCCTTTCACTCATATGACATGTTGTCATGGTGAGTGCAAGCTTGGTTCCGGTTCCTTTTAATGTATATTTTGTTGGTTTGAAAGTTAATACATATTTACCTTACCAAAAAGAAAAAACAATTCAAGTTTAAATAAAGCCCATGCGCTTGGCCCAAATTACAAACGTACACATCATTAACAAATGGAAAACAAACAACATAAAGCTTGCTGATGGAGTCATGGGTAGGGAAGTGCAGAACCTAACACGAACTCAAACTCAGCGTCAATACATATGAATCTTTGAAAACCATAGATTGAATCATAAATTAAAGGCTGATGGGCCTGAGCTGCTGGGCTCAATTGAATTAATCCGGTTTAGAAGGGCCAAGACTCTGTGATGGGCCCAACTAGCCCAAATCGGGACTCTCCCCGTTTCTTTTTTATGTACTAGTCTATTTCTTTATTTATTGTGCCATATATTTCTTTAGCCTTCTTACTATTATTTTATTTTTATCTTTCTTACTATTTTACGAAAATGGTGTTTGATTTACTAGCAAAAAATCAAATGTCAACACTTGTAATTTGAGAGGCTAAAGTTTAAGCCGCTTAAGTATCAAATGGACTAAGCTTGAACTTGGTAATACTTGATTTGAGAGGCTTCTCTAAACTTCATTGAACTTTTTCATGTTACGATTGTCATGACATTGCATGTTAAACTTGATAATGCGAGAAATGTAATCCAACCCGTGCATTTAATCCCCTCTATTGGTGCTAGAAAAGGAAAAAATTGCATGCCTTATTTTGTGGATCATACAAAAGATTTCTGTGAATGCATGATGTATATATAATTTTCGGGCAGTTCTTATGATCATCAAAACAGAAAAGACATATTTTAAGAGCATCTTAAATCTCTTTCAGTTGAGTAATATCGGACTGAATTTTGGTGTAGATGTAGAACAATTAAGTTGTCATTTTGATATTGTTTTGTTGTGTGCCTAACGAAAACAAACTTTATTATTTATTATGTATTGTTGTAACCAAAGTAGCATTTACGTTGACACACGACATGCCATAACACAACATGCCGACATGTTAGGATACATTATATATTAAATGTATATTTTTACATATATATGAGAAATTATCATTTTTATGATTATTTCGATCAAATTAATTTCATTCAAATTTATAAATAAATAAATAATAAAAAAAGAGCCTAGAATGAATTTATACTAAAAACATTAATTCACCTTTTGTTAATATCATTCGTAATTTCAATTTGACAAATTCAATTGCATTTCATTCCAATAATCCATAAAATTTGGGGGAAAAAACAATCTACGTTCCAGACTTGTGTGTTAGAAGAGGAGAGAAAAAAACAAACTTAAGGGAAGAATTGTGGGTCACAAAAAGTGAGAGTCAAAAGAGAAGAGAAGACTATTTTTTCTTCTTTCCCTCTTTATTATTATTTTATTATTTTTACATATTTATATTTTGATCCCTCAGTTATTAAATTTTTTTAAAATTGACCCCATACGTGTTAGAATCACGTGTTGGAATTCTAACTCACGTGTTGAAGCGTGTTGAGAGAGTTGACCACGTGTTAGATTTTCCAACACCTATTGACCGTGTGTTAGGGTGTTTCGAACACATGTTGGAGTGTCAGACATGACACAAAAGCTCCCGGAGAATGTTGATGTTTCCTAGGTTGTAGTCTTGAAGAAGTACTTGAATTGGCTACTGAAGAAATTGAAATATCTTATGTATGCCAACGCAAGAAGGAATTTCTAGAATTACTTAGGTCATTGTTAAAGAAAAAAAATAGAATTTTATTCTAAGTATTTTGTTTATATGTTTTATATGCATGAATTCAAAGGTGACTCTACTATAGAAGTACTCTTTCCAGAGGAATCGTTCCAACAAGTGAATGTCCAGCAGAGAAAATGCGTCCAAATTCCAAAGCTTAGTCAAAAAATTAGTTGTGAAAAATATTTAGGTGAAAAGAAAGTTGGGTCCAATAGAATAGAGCCCGAATGGCAGCGGCCCAAATGATACAGCAGCCCATCTATATCGTCTACTTTATCGTTTTTTTTTCCCATTTTCTTTTGTGTATTGAATTTAAGATCTTCAGGTTATAATTGTTTGAGGCATCAAATCAATAATTAGATTGTCATTTTGATATCATTTTACTTTATGTCTTTCCGATTAAAATGAATTGTCCTTCGACTATGCAATGATGCAAGTACGGAGAACTAGTTAAGAAGATTGCTAAAGAGGCTTTTGGAGCAAGGCAATTATTAGATGTCGACTCCTCAAGCCTTCGTATGGTTCGTTGTCAAAGAAAAAAAGGACGTGTTGCTTTCTAGCTAATAAAATTCTACAGAACTGCATTCTATTTCGATTGTTTGGAGGATTTAAATATATCATTCTGTAATAAAATGGGTTTACAATTCTAATGCTTTGGTTATATGTATGAAGGAAGATATTAGTGAACTCCCTTGCTTCATCAAAGGGTTGGTAAAACTTTCACATTTGTCTTTGCAATGGTGTCAAGAAATAGAGGATCTTTGAGATGTTAGTATTTACATGGGTGCTCTGCAATAAAAGAAAGATGCTTCCCTTCTAAGCAATAAATTTCTCTAGGATGGAGTTCTCTATGTTTGAGATTTTAATGCTTGGTACTTTCCTTTTTGAAAGATTAGCACAGAAACAACTTGTTCATGTGGAAGAACTAGAAAAAGCTTAGGTGCCCTGTGATGAGAGCTGGGCATTACAAGGTTACACATCTTTCCCTTTCCTCCTCGAACTTACCATCTCCACTTAGACCACGAGTACGAAAGGGCAAAAATGAAAAATCGATAAATCATTAAAAAAAAAAGGAAGGTGGCTACAAATAAAATATTACGATGATTTGTATATTTCGATTGCTTTTGGAGGTTTAACAGCTTTCTAGCACTTATAAAGACTAACCAGTTTTCTGTCGCATATCCATCTCAAACGTCAAGAAAGGATAAAAAGGGTTAACAGGAACTTTTCATCATCCATGGTCCTCTCTTGACATGAATTATAGTGTATTTGCAGGCTGCACAATGGACTTATGTAAAAATTAAGTATTTTTCAAAATTGCAAACTCTATCCATAAATATCAGAATATTTTACATACTAAAAACTCAATAAATCAAGACAAGCACATATTAATTGTAAGTAATTCAGCATGAAACTCAATAACCAGTTGCGTACGTGCAAAATCTATTACTTTTCCTATACTCTAATGAGCATGGGCGGATTACTCAAATCGTATCTGCTAATCAATTTCATAATTAGGAAAAGTTGGGATCCTCTTTGCTCCTGCTTTAGCTCTTGTTTGGATGGTGATTCCCATTTTGGAAAAAATAAAAATTGCACACCACAAGATAACTATCATGGGCAACATCATAGAGCATGCATTATTCTCAATAGACATCACACACGTCACTTAGGTTAATCGTACACATTCATAAAAGGATGTCTATGCATGCACGGTGTATATCTAATGTACAGGCAATTCTTATAACCATAGGAAAGGAAAACATATTTTTTTCCAAGCGTCTTAAATTTTTTCAAATTGAGCCATGTTGGACCGAATTTTGAAATTGATGTAGATCGGTTAGTGTCGACACCTGAATTTACCGAGTATGCATTTTTCTTAAGGATAAAACATACACGCACGCACACGCGCTATTCATACATACATATATATAATATGAGTAACGAAGAAAAGGGGCTATAAATAAAATCCAGACCCACCGTCGGGCTCATCTCGCACAATCCAAGACCATCAGGTTCTTCAGCCCTCCCATCCTACTCGTCCATCAACTAGTGGAGCCCAATTTGCGCAGCCTGAACTTCAATCTCGCAGTCCAATTTATCAAAGCCAATTTTTGCGCGGACGCTTTAATTAAACCCCTGCCGGTTTGGGAAGCCCAAAAGGAGAGATGAAAAATGCTTAGCCTCAAAGTCTCTAAGGTCACTTTCTTGAGGAAGACAGGAGGAGAGAGAGGGGCAGGCACACAAGAAGAGCACGCAGACACGGCAAGAAGGTTGAGGCTAAGCCCCTCTCACCTAGCAAGAAGGAGAGAGATGAAAAAGGCTGAGCCTCAAAGTCTCCAGGTCACTTTCTTGAGGAAGACAGAGAGGAGAGAGAGAGAGAGGGGCAGACACACAAGAAGAGCACGCAGACACGGCAAGAAGGTGGAGGAGACGGTGTTTCAATTCCTTCCTCCACAACTCGCTAGAAATCGTTCGGGCTGAGTGACGAGCACAGAGAGGAGGAATCGGTCTTGAGGAGAGAGAGGGGCGAACGCCAGATCTTTCTACTACGCGTCCTCTCTCTATCAAAGAAGTTCACCTCCATCGTCCTGGCGTTCTTGATGTTTTCTTCGTATCGATAGCAGTCGCAGGGCCAAAAGTCACCTGTTCTTGACAAGCAATGGTCAGATCTGTTGGAAATTTCCTATAATGGGCTTACATTAATTAATTAATTTTCTATTTTAAATAATCGGGTTTAAATATATTTTGAACCCTCAGTGATCTTATTAAATTGGGTTTTGGCGTCTATTAATTACGAGCGGGCTTTGAGCGGAAAGTGTGTAGCGGTGTGTTTTATTGAAGCCCGTAATGGGAGGGCGGTTAACACGCTATTGATTAGGGTTTCTTGGCCCCCTCTAGCTATAAAAGGGTAGGTTATACCTATCGGTCGCCGAATCCCATTAAAGGCTTTCGCTAAACCGAAATAGGTCATAGAGAGGAAGATCCGGCATACCGATAGATCACCGATTACATCGACCTGATCTGTTTTCAATCAAGTGAGGTTATGGCCAAACAGTGCGCTTTTAAATTATGGCTTAAATAGGTACGCTTTAAATTCCGCTGTATGTACATATAAGTTTTGGTGTTTTACAATTATATATGGATCTAATTATTCTTGATTAATTAGTTATTTATGTAGAGAAATTTCTACATGTGGTATCAGAGCGGGTCATATATGATTGTAAAACCCAATTTTTTTTAACAAATCCGGTATATTGTTTACTGTGTTTTTTCCTTTTGGTTTTGAGCTTCTATCAGTTTGCGATTTATAAGTTCTTATGCGATTTCGATCAATCAAAGTTTTTTTTTTTTTTGGTCAAATCAAATCAAAGTACTTATTAAATAGGTAAAAATAATGCATTAGAATTAAAGAGATAAGTTATGATGATGATGATATCTTTGTTTTCTTGGATGATCGTTGTTTTGCAATTTCGGATCTATGATAGACCTCTCTATGCATATGTCTGGAAACGAGCTAGTAAACAAGCTTTTTAGTGTTTGATGTCTTCATAACATTCGAAGTCAACTTGAAGAGCTTTCCAACAAGCCATAGAACACCCTGATCCGGTGTCAGTTGCTATCCAAAATCATCATCTAAAGTCAGTTTAGTAATCTGTAAAATCTTCTGTTCAGTTCTGCTATGCATGTTGTCTGCCTATTGCTTTTGTCGATTTTTTTTTTCCAATTTCTGTGTTGAGATCTAGAGGTCGACTCCTTCATGAAAAATTTTCATATAGGTCTTAATTTCAACATATAATATTTTTGGATTTTTTGGAGCATAATTAGTGGATGAAAACCTTCTGCATAGATCAATCAATTTTGAAATTTTAGGGCTTTTGTTCTACACGTCGAGATTGTTCCCACCATATATAATTTGTATAATTTCATTGAGTAAATATTGAGAAATTCGAAATTCTTGAATTCATAATTTTGAAAAGGTTCTAAAAATTTTGAATTTTTTTTTTAATTGAATGATGTATGTAAGCAATTATTATATGGGTATTGTTATATTGTGATTCTTGGGTTCAATGTGATTTAGATTCGGAAGTTACGTTTTTTTTAGGTCTTGATATGTTCCCTTTCAATTATTGCCCATGAACCCATGTTGTTTCTTGAGTAGATTGTTTTCGGTCCGATGCAATTCAAAGTTTTTCTTGAGTTTTGGGTGTGGAAAATTTTTGGGCTTTGTTTGGTTTTGGACTTTACCTACTGGTTTTCTTGGCTTTTGCGGGTGACTGTATTGCCAACTATCTATGGGATTTTAGCCATCTATTCGAGTGAATTGAGGCTCAGCTCTATGGTTGATGACGGATCCCTTCGCTTCCCATGTGTGATCGAGTGTACCAATTGATTGGGTCTAGTTCTTGTATTTCTCGATCTATATGGGTAGTTTGATTCTTGGTTCCATCTTGTGGTGGTTTGCTTTGGCTGGAGTTTTGGGATAGTTTTCAATTTATTGTTTTTTTGACTTTTTCTTTAGTAAGACAGGGTCTACATCAATTTTTTTTTTCGTTTGATTATATGGAATGATTACCGGAAAGTAGTATGGATTTTATTAGATTGAATAATAGGTTCTATTTGATTATATACGTGCAAAAGAAAATGCAGCAATCTAGCTTGTTCTTCCTTTATTTCCCATGATTTCCTCACTTGTGGTTAATTGCAATGTCATGGCTGGGACATTGAGTCCATCATTGTTTAAATAATAGTTGTTGAACCCAACGATGCAAATGCAGAGCCTCTAGATGGGGTGAAATTAGAGATACTTGCTTTTCAATTGTATATGATTTTTGAGGTTTAGAGGTTCTAGTATTATGTATTATTGTTTGAATTTTTTTTTTTTTTTGAAGATGAGTAGTAGTAGATTGAAGCTATAGACAAGAACAATAATTTTTTGAACCTTGGATATGGACGATTTAGTTTAGTCTTTCTTCAATTAATTCATCTTGGATTTTGATTGGATGCAAGATTGTCTTAATTATACGTGAATTCACTTTCTTGATTTTGTTGAACTTACTGTCAAGAAAAAGGAAAGTCCAAGTTAGACTTATTAACCAAATTATATGGTTTCCTACTCCAAGTTGAAGTAGCAAATTCGAGTAAAGATGAGATTATTAATTCGACTATGAAAATAATACTAATCCGAAATAGGACCTTCATAGGGACTATGGAGCAATGCAATGCTTGATTTTTTATGAAGGATTTTGTATTGTAATTGGGACTTGTTCATTTAGTCTCATAGTTGATGTTTTGTGATGAGCTTATAGCAGGATTGTTGACCTACTTTGTGGTTTTGCTTTGATTAAAATATAAACTATTTAATAAAAGGGATAATCTTCATGAAGGATTGGTAACATTGTCGCTATTTGAACAAATATCGACTTCATTAATTTCTTGGGTTGCATCGGTGGGGAGGGCTTACTTTTCGCATGGCTTTTGTCTATGCCTACTATAAAGCCATGCATGAGAAGTGGTCAATTGCCCACTACTTCTTGAAACATTAGTATAACATAATACCATAGAGAAAACAGTATTATATAGTGCTAATAAGTGTTATATTGTATCAGTAAATTTATTCATGTGCATTGACGAGCTCCCTTTATCTTCTATTGTTATCGTCATCTCTCTTTTAGGCTATCAAATTAGTTTGGTTTCGAGTCTCTCTATTGTTTGGTGTTAATGAGATTCGGTTAATTTGAATAAGCACCCGAGATAATAGATTTTGAGCTATCCTCACTTCTCCTTTGGACACTGTAAATTTCAGTTGTCATGCTCATGTGCCTATAGCTAGTGCAAGATTGCGTTCCTCCATGTGTTTGCCTCCATCATGTGTGAAGTGTGAGGTCTTAAATGAATTATAACATTCTCCAATAGTTTGCTTTGATATCAGCAAAGCTTATTGATGTAGTGCAGCCAAGCTATTAGCCCCACGTGCACGGAATGACGTGTAGGGCAAGTGTAGGGTCCTCCAAGGCCAGTTTCAATTTTTTTTTTAATATGCCTAATTTTTAATTTATGATTTTTTGGTATGGTAAATTTTAATTTTGGCATATTTAAATATTTATTTGGAATTATTTATTGTTATCCATATTTAATTCCATGAAAAATAATTTTGTGCCTATTTTTCCAATTTTTAATTTATGGAAATTTATTATAGGGTATGAGGGATAAGATGACAATATTCACTTTCCCTAATTTAGCATAGATTATCTATACTTTCTTGCTTGAGTTTAACTAGATAATCTTATATGCTTAATTGTAGAAATAGGCACATAAAATTGTGGCAAAAATTGTTGTTTGATAAATGCAATATGATCTTGGGAAGCACATGTCGTAAAGTGCTTCATATTGTTTGATGAATTTTTGGGCATTGATTAAATGGAATATTTTTACAAATTATTAAAGTTCCTTATTGATAAAAAATTAGTATGTACAATTACCTGCCCAAAGGGGGTTATTGTGTATATTAATTTGAAAATTGCATGAAGATATATTCCAAAATTAAAAGATGGGGATGTATGACTCAAAAAGATTTATCTGCCCAAAGGGGATAAATTTTTTTAAGTTATATGTAATTCCCCTCTATATTGATATATTAGAGATAATTGATGGGATGTGTGACTCAAAAGGTTTATCTGCCCATAGGGGATAAATTTTGAGAGTTATATGTGATTTCCCTTTGTGTTAAGATAATGGGGATGTATAATTTAAAGGATTTGTCTGCCCAAAAGGGATGAAGATTATATGTAATTCTCCTTATCTATCTCTATATATTGATATCATGGAGATGTATAATTTAAATGATTTGTCTGCCCAAAGGGAATGGATCATTGACAATTATATGTAATTCTCCTTGTTATTGTTTTACAAACTTCATGCTGTAGAAAATAATGGTGCATTATATGCTCTACCCAAAGGGGAGTTTATACTAATTATTTTGTGGAATTACTTATTGCCCATAATTGATTATATTGCATTATGTATGTCAAACAGTTATTTTTGCTGTGAACAACAACAATGCCACGGTTGAGATGTTAACCGGATATAATATTATATTATTAAGGACTTAGTCAAAAAGGGAGACATTGTGATTGAAAATATTAGAACTAAGTCCATATTAGCCGATCCTCTAACAAAAGGTTTACGACCCATTATGTTTAAAGATCATGTGAGCAATATGGGTATTTTAGAGTTTTTTTTTTTATCTCTTTTGTTAGTGGGAGCTATATAGTTTGTATTTCTAACTATTATGGTTATATGGAAACTTATAATGCTTTTATAATGTTTATTAAAGCATTTACTTTTGATGATCATCACTGTTGATTTTATTGTTATCCTTTCTCCTGTCGACTGAGAAATGGAAATATATAACAGTATCTTTAAACAAATAGTTTGAAGATGACTGGATGTCACTAATTATGAGATCTCATGTTGGATTGTGACATAATTGTGCAATTTCATATTGTTTAGAAATCGCACTGAGGCAATTTCATGTTGTTTAGAAATTGCGTTAATGCAGTTTCATGTCGTTGAGAAATTGCATTGAGGACCGATAAGAAATAGTGTCTATTTTTTTGATCACATGTTGGCACTATTTCTTACTACACTACTAGGTCCATGATCCATGAAAATATAATACTTATTATACGTGATTATGGAAAGTCATGTGTTGCGGTATTTTCTTAACCATTGATCGCCATAGTCCTATAATGAGGTTATATAAGATTGGATTGGTTTTGAGATGCCGTTATTGGAATATTATTTTTTAAAATTGTGGCCACATAAAACAAATTTTCAGTTATTAACCCGAGAGTGTCGTTTTCAAAATAAAAATCGTTTTCAAAAATAAAACAAATTAATTAATGTAGCCCAAGTGGGAGAATGTTGGAAATTTCCTATAATGGGCTTACATTAATTAATTAATTTTCTATTTTAAATAATCGGGTTAATGGATATTCCAATATATTTTGAACCCTCAAGTGATCTTATTAAATTGGGTTTTGGCATCTATTAATTACGGGCCTAGTTGAGCAGCAAAGTGTAGGCAATTGTGTTTAATTGAAGCCCGTAATGGGAGGGGCCCAGTTAACACGCTATTGATTAGGGTTTGCTAGGTCCCCTCTCTAGCCTATAAAAGGGTAGGTTATACCTATCAGTCGCCGAATCCCATTAAAGCTGCTAAACCGAAATAGGTCATAGAGAGGAAGATCCGGCATACCGATAGATCACTGATTACATCAGCTTGATCTGTTTTCAATCAAGTGAGGTTATGGCTCAAACAGGTACGCTTTAAATTATGGCTTAAATAGGTACGCTTTAAATTCCGCTGTATGTACATATAAGTTTTGGTGTTTTACAATTATATATGGATCTAATTATTCTTGATTAATTAGTTATTTATGTAGAGAAATTTCTACAAGATCTTCTTTCACTTAATCTTGTAGCAATCAGCCCTTTTTGCGCACTGTGGTTCGAAGACCAGTCGTTTTGGGATTTGTTGGTGAATGCAGAGTAGAGAGGTTCGGCTGCATATTGAACTCCATCGGGGCATCACCGTCGAACTCCGTCCACTAGGCGGTTTGTAAGTATCGTGATCTACTTGACTTGAAAATTTAAATAATTGCTGAGATATATACATATCTTATTCCTATTTCCGTGTTAGGTTGAAGTCCATAATTGTTGGTTACGAGACGATTGACCAAAATGAAGAGGAAGAGGAGCTCGGAGGCAATCCCGACCATGAAAACTAAGCCGAATCCGAGTACGACGTGTTTTTGAGTTTCGGGGAAGCGACACGCGCCTAAACTTCACCGATTACCTTTACTTTGCAGCATGGTACGTGTGGGGATCCGCGTTTTCCTCGACAGTGAAGAACTTGAAGATGGTGAAGAAATTAGTGAAGTTTTGAAGGCGGTGAATGAGTCTCGGATCTGCATACCCATATTCTCTCGAACTTTGCCTCCGGTTCATGGTGTCTCCGTGAGGTAGCCCGCATGGTAGAATGCACCTTGGAATCGATCGGAAGAAAGAGATAATCCCCATTTTCTATGATGTGAATGCTGATGATGTGAAGCTCAAAACTGATTTGTACAAGAAAGCCATACGAAAGCACAAGGAGAAGGTTGGCTCCATTGAATTGGAGCGGTGGAAAAGTGCCCTTGTCGAGGTTGGAGATAGAATTGGTCGGGAACTTATAGGCAAACGGTAAATTTCCTCGACTTCTTATGGTTAATAAGCACGATATTTACATTTCCTTGGATAGAAGTTTGTCCTTCGAAATTTCCGAACATAAAGCATTGGGGCATGTATTTAAGATTTGCATTACAAATTAATCCAACATTTGAGAACCACAATCGAAAATCGAATATGGCCAATTCCAATTTATGTCCCATTAACGCAATATGACCCGGCTTGTGAGACCAACCTTTTACTTGACCATATTTTTTACTTATTCAACTTTTTGACTTAAATCATATTATCACAATATGTATAGTGGAAATCATACAACTTTATATACTTTTCCTCTTCCACAATAATCACAAAATTTTGCACAATTAACATACTCATGGTAAATTGTCGAATCAATAGGAGTATTGCTATTTTAAGACTATATCAAGACATGATTAGACTTTGTTCTGAAAAGAGTGCATAATTAACATTACAAAAGTACATGCGCGATGCATGTATGTAGAAAAGGGACATTTAAAGGATTTTATAGAATTTCTTTATTATGATATATTGGAACAACTAAGTAATGAAAAGAAATTATCGTACAATACGGAAAAATTGAACATAATATGTGAAAGAGAACATTATTTCAAGATTTGTACAGAAAGGGTAATGTTAAGCTTAAAACCAATTTGCACAAAAAAGTGATATCCAAGCACAAGAAGTTTGGCTCTGATGAATTGAAGCGGTGGAAGAGGGCTCTCGTAGAGGTTGCACTTATAAAAGGATGGGATCTTAAAGGTAAAGAGCAACTTTCCTGACACTTCTTCTCATGGTTGATAGTTGAAAACTACATCTATCGGGAAGAAACTCCGTGTGTCCAAACTTTCGAACTTATGGCACTGTGGCATTACATTAGTAGTTAATAAAATCTAGACTAAAATTGTGCTCAAAAGACCTACAAAAGGAACTGAGGTGTGGGTGAAGGGGATCTTTTCTCAAACCCGCAAAAAACCATGTCAAACCCAACCTATACCCCAAATATAATTTGCAGTGCAACCGATTATAATGCTTGATTTCCATTAAATTTAAGTTGTTGAAATAGCTAAGTTTGTCTATCCACATGTTCCCTAGAGTCTTGCAGTCTATCATTTCTTTGACTAAAATGAAATTTTCATGCTTGCTGCAGCCAAGGAGAAGAAATTGACTCTATTGTTGAACAGGTTTCCCGAAAGCTTAAAACAAGAGACATGAATGTGACTGAACATTTGGTTGAAGATAGTGCTCAAGTGGAAGCCGTAATGAAATTGTTGGATGTTGGGTCCAATGATATACGTTTCGTTGGTATCCATGGCACGGGTGGTGTTGGAAAAACTACTCTTGCCAAAGTCATGTTCAACAAACTATCTTTTCATTTTGAAGGCTGTTGTTTCCTTGAAGACGTTCGAGCATCATCGCAACCTCATGATGGTCTTTTAAACTTGCAGAAAAAGCTCTTGTCGGGTTTTGTCAGTTCTATGTTTCTTGACCCAGTTGAAAATGTTGATGATGGGATCACAATGATCAAAAGAGTTTTTAGTAATAAAAAAGTACTCATTGTACTTGATGATCTAGATGAGAAAGAGCAACTTGAAAATTTAGCCGGAAAATCTGATTGGTTTTATTCAGGTAGTAGAATCATTATCACAACTAGGGAGGAAAGTATCTTGAAGACTCAAGTAGACCAATCTAAAGGAATATTGGCTTATGAAGTTCTTGGAATGAGATTTGATCTAGCACTTGATCTGTTTTATAGACATGCATTCAGAAGTGACTCTATTGTAGAAGAATATGAGGTTCCTTCAAGGGAAATTGTTCATAGAGTGGGCATGCTTCCTTTGGCCGTTGTGGTGATAGGGTCCTACCTTTTTGACTTGGGTGATGATCTTGGGCATTTGGATAAAAGAGAAGTATGGGATGAGACGCTGAAGCAGTTAGAGGAAGGTCCTTTTGACAAAGTCCGAAAATCATTAATGATAAGTTATAAACGATTAATGGATAAGGAAAAAAAAGTATTTTTGGATATAGCGTGTTTTTTCACCAATGACAACAAAACATACCCATTCATCATGTGGAAGGATTGTGATTACTGTCCTGCAACTACAATGAGGGTTCTGTCTTATAGGTCTTTAGTAAAAATTAGAGATGATAATAGGTTTTGGATGCATGACCAAGTTCGAGACTTTGGAAGGTACATTGTTCTTAAAGAATATCCTCGCAAGTTTTGTAGGGTGTGGATTCGTGAGAAAGCCCTGAACCTATTGGAGAGAAAAGAGGTAAACTATGGTGCTGTTGACACCCGAATTTTTATTTATTTTGTTCTAATTGCCCATTTATTTTGCACTTATAAATACATATTAATTTACAAAAAAAAAGATTAAAAAAATCGGATGGGCTCAGTTCAGCCCACTCCTCTATTCGCCCATTTCTTTTTCTTTTCCTTCTTCTTTCAGCCCACCTCCCTCTTATTTTGGGCCTGGCCCATCCTCCCTTGGATTCTTCTTCTTCTCCCACATTCACACGCACACGCGAAAAACGCAGCGGAGGAGCAGAACGTGGGGGAGAGGGCAACGACGCCGCGAGAATAAACCCCCCCACCACCGAGAAGAGAAAAAGGGGCAAGCAGAAAGAGAGAGAGGGAGGGAGACGACGATTTTCGGAGAGGGAAAGGAGAGCGAGAGAAGAAAAACCAGCGAGAAGGAAAAGGCAGAGAGAAGGGGCGGTTTCTAGAGTTTTGAGGAAAAAAAACCAGAGGAGAGAAAGGGAACAAGGAGAAGTGAGGGCAGATCCGAGAGGAAGGGGGACATGGTCGGCAGCCTCGCCTGAACCACCGCCGACGACCTTCCGTCGTACTTCAGTTCCGGCACCTGAAACGGAGAAAAACCAGAGGAAAACAGGAGCTCGGTTTGGAGAGATCAGGGGCAGTCACAAAAAAAGAAGAAGAAGAGGAAAACGGAGAGGAGGTTAGCCGGGCTTTTTCTGGATTTCTGAGGAAGCTTTCCCGGCGAGATCTATTTTAGCGTTCAGGCAAGGAGAAGAGAGCGAGAAGGAGTTGCTGTCACTGCTGGAGGCCATCCGCTCGTCTCCGTCCGCCGTAAAACCTTGACTGAACCAGGTAAGCTGTTTCCAGGGGTATCCCGGTTCTGTTTTTTGGCGAGGTGGTCGGCCGGAGCTCGCGCCGATCAGTTCGCGCGAGCTCTGGCCCCTGTCTATCCCTTTTCTGGTAGTAGTGATGTCCTTTATTCCATGTCTCGTGAGCCCGGTGCACGTTCGAGTCTCGACGGAGTCGGAAACCTTAGGACTTTATAACGCATATCACCTGTTCGAGGAAATGTCTGAATGAAGCGCAGAATTTTTTATCACCGAATCTGGCCCGACAGCTTAGTTTAATGGTTATTTGTCCATATATTGCGAATATGCGTTTTCTTTCATGTTTTTCCTTGGTGTTATGACGAATCTTATGAACGGTTCGCGTCGGGTCGGAGTGGGTGTTCTCGGTTCCGGCGGGGGAGAAGATGGGTTGCCGGAGGGCATGGCCGACGGTCAACGTCGATCGGAGTGACTGAGCAATGGTGGTCGTAAGCTGGATGGTCGGTCGTGTCAAGGGTCGTCGGTTTGATAAAAAGAAGAAGAAGAAGAAGAAGAAGTTGCAGGCGTGCATGGGGGAAGACGTGCATGGGGGCGTGCTGCAGTTGGAACGAGAAGAAGACCAAAAGAGTAAAAATAATAATAAAAAAGAAAAAAGAAAATACATCAAAAAAATCAGAAAAAAAGCAAAGAAAAGAAAAAGAAAAAGGGGCGCCGGGCCAAGAGTTTGAATAGGAGGGGGCTGGGCTGATTTCGAGTAGGCCGATTGTTTGATGTGGGCTGAAGAGGATTGGGCTGAAAATAGAAATAGAAAATGGGCTGTCTTTCACTATTGGGCCATTTTTAAAATAAAAAAAATTTCGACCGGGCCGTTCAGCCAGCTCGGTCGCTAGTCCAGCCCGGCCCGATAGGGACCGGGTCGGGTCTCACGACCCGGTCCGAATCACCTTTTTTAATTTAAAAAAATCTAAAAAAAAAAAAAAAAATTCAGAAAATCAAAAAAATATTTAAAAAAATCGAAAATTCAGAAAATGCATGGAAAAATTCAGGAATCTGGAAATTTCGAAAACAGATATTTTTATTTTATTTTATTTTATTTTATTTTCGAAAATATTAAAATATTTAAAAATTTTTCCAAAAAAATAGAAAAAATCAGAAAATTCCAAAAACATTAATAAATATTTTTCTTAAATTTTAAAAAAGTCAGAAAATATCAAAAATCTTGAAAGCTTGTTTTATTTAATTTCGGAAAATTCGAAAATATTAAAAAATATTAAAAATTCAGAAAAATTCAGAAAATTCAGAAAAATTCCAAAAAAAGAAAAACCCTTAAAAAGGAAAAAAGACTAAAAATTGAATAAGCCTTTAGGGCTCTACAATAGGTTTTCCTAGTTTACGTTATTAGGATTATTCCTGCATCTTATTTTTGCGATGACATTTTGAACGTTATTTTCTTACCTTAGAACGGTTAGGACAGATCTTAGTCGAATATGTTGCCATGACCTCATTAATACATGATCAAGTTAGGTACCGAAAGGGCGTTAGTCATATGATTAACGTAATCAAGTCCTCGATCCTAGATCCTCTGGTTGCGTAAAAAGCGAGACACGCTCCCATGTCTCGCCTGGTTCCTAGTCGACCTCAATAGACTAGTGGCGACTCCTTATTTGAAATCTAGTCGACCTCAATAGACTAGTGGCGACTCCTTGTTTGAAATTTTTTACGAATATCCCAATGTCGCGTGGGGTATAGGCTTGGGAGAGCCCGAGTTAATTAAGGACCGTCGGCCCGAAATTAACAATACCCCTAAACCTATATATTTTTGAGCAAATTAGGTCGCGACAGGTGGTTTTTTTATTAATATACTCTTTTATATTTCTTGAAAAGTAGAAATTGGAAATATTATATCTTCATTAAGAATCAAAAACTTAAAAATTAGTTTATGTAGAAGAGGAAGAAACAACTACTTGTTGGGAAAAAAGAGTAACCCATAGTTCTGGAAACCATATGTCGCATGCCCAACCATTGGAGAAATTGTTTGACAGTGCTTTATGGGTCCTCTCTGTTGTAGCTCTGTAAACTGTATGTTGCATGTTCAATATTGTGTCTATGACATGCAGAGAAATGAAGCTGTTGAAGGGCTAAGCTTGATGTTAAATGGCCACAGCTTCACGTGAGAAGAATTAGGTTGTCTACCAAAACTAAGGTTCCTTACAGTGAAAGGATCTGATTTTTCTGGCGACTTCAAGAATATTCTTTCGTAGTTAAGATGGCTTTCTTGGCAAACATGGCAAAGGACTTTCCATGCGAATAACTTTCACTTTAGTAATTTGGTTGTGCTTGAACTCTCGTATAGCAATATTGGAGATGACTGGGGTGGGTGGAGCCAAATGAAGGTATGATATGCCTTACTCTATATACTTCTGTTTGGTCATTACCTCATTCGTGATGATAGAAGCAAGATATATATATTTTACTCCTTTGTATCATTACCTTGTATGATTGACATTAAGGTTGGATGCACTTGTCATTTCATCTCAATGTAGAATATATTTTGCATGAGTGAATCCTAGATTTTATACCAAAGTAAAACACAATAAAAAAATACTTCAAGTGGTTATAACCTTGGTTTATTAGCTCTGAAAGTTGCTTAGGCTTTGGAAATGGTATATTTCAATAAAAGTAGTTTATTCCAATAAATGTAAGTGCCATTTTGCTTCAACATGCATCAAAATATGATTTGAATGATGTAAGGTTTGTGTCGAGTAATAGAAAAGTCAATTCCAATCAAGTTTGAGATTGGTAACATTTAGCTTGAACTGCATAAATGATCACATGTTTATTTGGAACAGCTAAGTTTTTTTTATTTAAATCAAGTCGAGCTTGGGCTTCATAATTCTTAATTCAAGCGGCTCACTATTCTAATTCACTAGCTGATTGTCTATATTATGCTTATGATTACGTTATTGAACTGTAAATGAATGAAGATTCTATGACTTTTACTTTTCTGTTTTACCTGAGTTAATGAGCAAAGGCTCAGGCTTTACATTGAATCAAATCAGATCTCACGCAAATCTATAGTTCCGTTTCGGGTTGAGAACAAATCTGATGGAGCTCCTTGTCCATTTCTGACATTTACTTTTAAGTCGGTTTTTGGGCTACAAAAATTGTGTGTCACCAACTTAGCTTGCTTTGACATTCGAATCCCTGCTTTTTTTCACAGGTCAAAAGACCTCCTTATTGCTCTCTCCCTCTCCCTCTCCCTCCTCGTTCGGTCACCATGTTCATGAGAAACAAAATGACGTAACAAAAATATGATAGGTACCCTCCCCCCTAACAGTTGCCATTAGCAACTCATGCAAACCCTTCCTTTCCATCTCAGATTCTTTCTAGGTGCTCATATTAAGTTGAATGTAGAATACCCAAAATCTACTCCCTTTTATATCAACTTCACTTTTGCATCATTTATTTTTAAGACCATCACTTTATTTTGTAACTACTATTAGACTTTCTATTACACTTGACATAGAGAGTAAGAGAGAGTTGAGTTGGAGACACCAAGGGGTTGAATATGTTGATGTTGAAGATTGTGGTCGAAGGTGGTGTGCTTGTGGTCCATGGCGGTGGGTGGAGAAAAACTTGTTGATTTGGAAATTAGAGTTTTTTGGTGTTTTCGTAGAATGAATACTTTATTCTTTTGGTAAAGGAGTTTTGTTCTAAGAAGTGAACTGAGGGTTTTGAAAATAAAGCATGTAAAGTAAAAGGTGGGATGATTCTTTGCTTTTACCTGTGGAATGAATTTGAATCCATATAAAAAGCTCAGGTCAAGGATTATTCTAAAAAATTTAAAGTAAGAGGGTTATGTGCAGCATCCCCAAAAGTACTTAGGAAATTCAGTTTACCTAGATTATCTTATATAATGGCTTATGGATAATAAGCTCATTAGTAATATCACAACATGCAGATATTTCTCATTTATTTTTTCACCTCAATTTGTTTTTTTGTTTGCAGATGGATAAATTGAAGATTCTGGATTTGACGAGTTGCATAAGGTTAAAACAGACACCTGACTTCTCTAACTTCATGTCTTTGGAGAAGCTAATTCTCGCTCAGTGTGTCGAGTTAACCACAATTGACTGCTCCATTGGTAAGTTAAAGCACCTAACAACTTTAAACATCAAGGGATGCAGCTCTCTTAGGACATTGCCTGAAGAAATTGGTACTCTGCAATCTTTGATGGAGGTTATCATGCCCCAAACTCTTCAACCCTTCAATCTTCCAGATAAATTCGGCAATCTAGAATCTTTGTCAAGTTTGATATTAGACGGGCACCTTGGAACCAGCCAACTTCCGAGTTATATTGGAGGTTTAGTGAAAGTTACATTTTTATCTTTACGTTGGTGTATGGGGATAGAGAAGCTTCCATGCTCTCTTGGAAAAATGAAAATGTTGGTTGAGTTGAATTTATCAATGTCAGGAATAGTCGAACTTCCAAATTCCATTGGATATATGAAGAAACTGAAAGTGATTAGGGTGAGCTATACAATGATAAGAAAGTTTCCTCATACAATCGGACAGGTGGAGATGCTTGAAGAGCTACATGCCAAGAAATGTTGGGATTTGACAGATGAAAATCTGGAGGAATTCGGGAAGCTATCCCATATGAAGATATTGGACTTATCATATACTCATGTGTCTAGATTCCCTACAGTGATAGGTTGTCACTCTAGTCTCCATACACTTGAATTGGGTACAAGTAACCTTCTGGAAGTACATGGTCTTCCCTCAAGTTTGACACACCTTCACATTCAAGCATGTCAGTTCCCGTCTATCCTTGACCTCTCAAGTCTCATTAATTTAGATTATTTGGAATTATCTAGATTAACCGTTTCAAGAGAGGAACTTGACCCAAGTTGGACAAATGATTTGCTAGTGATGAAACTGATCCATTCGCTTCCAAGTGGCTTGTCAACTTTGAAATGCAAGGGCATCAGGCTACTATCGTCTCTTTCCAACTTAAGAAAATTATCAGTTTTGTGTGTCATTGAATATTCAATGCCATACTTCTCTATCTCTCAGGAGCTAATACATTTGACGGAATTGAAACTAAGTAAGTGCAAATTTGTTGAGATAATATATGTGTCACACTTGAAGAATCTACAACACTTGGAACTAAACAGATTGGACAAGCTACTTAAGATTCAAGGTTTGTCAAAATTGGCATCCTTGTTGTACTTTCGTATTTCTGACTGCTATAGGATAAAAAGGCTACCCAACTTATCAAAGTTAGATAAGCTACGACACATTGAGCTAGAAGCTTGTCCAAAACTAAAAGCAATTGAGGGCATCAAGGGCTTAGAAAGCTTGGTGTTGGATAATCGTGGTTGCATTATCCTAGAGAGATTGTGGGATGTCTCAGGGTCAACTTGGCTTTCCCGCAAGGTACCTGAGTGTCAAGTGTTCTTGAGTTTTAGTGGATTAGACACTTCTTATTGTATGGTTGATGTCCTTTACAAACGCTTGGTTCGTCATCAAATTTCGGTTTTTAGAGATGATGACAAATTGAGCTCCGGTGATGGAATTAGAGAAGAGCTTCTGCAAGCACTTAACAACTCTCATATCTACATACCCTTCTTATCTAAGAACTATGCTTCTAGTTGTTGGTGTCTTTGTGAATTGGTTCACATGGTACAATGCACGTCAAACTCATGTGGGAAAAAATAATCCTGCCCATTTTCTACGATGTGAAGGCTGATGATGTTAAGCTGGAAAGCACTCTGTATGGAAGTGCCCTAGAAAAGCATAGGAGGAAATTTGGCAACAAAGTGGAGAAATGGGAAATGGCTCTACGAGAGGTCGCGGACATAGAGGGGTTCTACCTGAACAGTAACAGGTAATGCTGCTATTTTGATTAACTGGAGTTTACCTTCTAATTATGAGTTAATGAGTCTTCAATTGAACTTTAGCACCATAGAATTTCATAGTAACTGGAATGCAAACTTTTGCACAAAAACTCTTGAGGGCACTCAAGTAGATCCTTACGCTTTGTTTGGAAAGGTTTCTTAGGTGGGTGAAGAAAAAGAAGGCAAAGAAATTTGAGGTGAAGAAAAGGTACTCTTTGGGTTGGTTGGAGTTGTAGGATACGGTGGTAAAGATAGTGTAGAGATATGAAAAATGAAGAATGAAAAATAAAAATTGGTATATGTATTTCTTCGTATTTTGACTTCTACAAAGTTCATTTTATTGCAACAGCCGATAAAAATTGTTTCTTGAACGATGTCTATAGAAAGCCTATTGCCAAAGCAGAGAGGGTTGCCTAGGCAGGACATCTCATTCTTCTCTGAAATTGAAGAATTTAAATAGGCATTAATAATTACTATATGATCCTTCACAGTTTTATCATTTTTTATTACTTTTGAGAGTTTATTTGGAAATGAGAGAAAAAGTGTGAACTTCTCCCCTGCTTTCTTCGCACCTCTGCGAGGAACAGAATTGGTTGGCCCAGCAGAATTCATTTTACTTTCATATCAACAGATTTTTGTCATTTTTCTACCACCCGATCATTCCTTCCACAATAATTCTTTCCACTCTAAATCTTGCTTCCCAAACAGAGTGTTATCATTTAGGATACTACAAAAGAACAGAAAAAAATGGCACTAAAAAAGAATGGAGAAAATTTCAATAAATTGAGAAAAGATCTAGCGAGAACTTGCCAAATAAAATCTTTTTACTTTTTTTTTTGCCAAAAATAAAACTGGTGCACTTGGAAAATAATAAAGCAGTTTTACCTATGAAGACTATCCGTTGTGCTTCTTTAGATTTTGCTCCATGGCCCGAATTTAACTTTTGTTTTATCTCAAGATTCAACTCCTATATCATATCAACACAATCCTATAAATTTAGCTCAATTATAAAAGCACTTTGGATTTTATGTCCACTGCATTTAGTTTGTTGATCCAAGAGCATTATGAAAAAAATATTACCTTCTTAAGTTCTGGGAACCTATACTCCATCCATTCCATCAAGAATGTCTACTTCAGATCAATCGGCTCATGCATTATCTAAAGCATCTTTAATACAATAAATTGAGTGGCTTTTCTTGAAATTCCGTCGTACATGTCAACTTACTATAGCGCTTAATTTCCATCCATAGTAACTGAAATGGTTGACTTAATTAACCATATGGTCCCTAGAGACCCAAAGATCTTCATATCTGGAAGAAATTTATACCCTTTTCTTTCATGTCATCGACAAAAACAACCATTTCCTGCTTTGTTGCAGCCAAGGAGAACTGATTGAATCGGTTGTTGAAGAGGTTTTGCGCGAGCTTAGAGGCAAACCACGTTTGCCTCAGCATTTAGTTGAAGATCATACTAAGATAAAAGCCATAATAGAAAAGTTGGATGTTGACTCAGATGGTGTACGTTTCATTTGGATACATGGAATGGGTGGTATCGGTAAAACAACACTCGCAAAAGTAGTGTTTGACAAAATACTTCTTCATTTTGATGCTGCAAGTTTCCTCCAAAACGTTCGAGAATCTTCCCAAGATAGTCTTGATGGTCTTGTGAACTTGCAGAAAGAGTTATTATTGAGTGTTCTTGGTTCTAGGGATACTGTACGAATCAAAGACATAGGTGATGGGATGGGTCAGATCAAGAGAGTATGTAGTACGAAAAAGGTGCTTATTGTTCTTGATGATCTAGACAAGAAAGAGCAGCTCCAAATGCTAGCCTCAAAATCTAATTGGTTTGGTTTGGGTAGCAGGATCATTATCACAACTAGGGACAAAAGTATCATGATGACTCAAGTGGAATCATCAAGTGAAGTGGTCCTAAATCAACCTAAAAGAAGTTTGGCGTATGAAGTTCAACCAATGGATTTTCTTCAGGCACTTCAATTGTTTTGGAAGCACTCATTCGGAAGAGACTATCCCTCAGAAGGATATGATCATCTTGCAAAAAAAATTATCCTTAGAGTTGGAAGGCTTCCTTTGGCTATCGCGGAGATAGGTTCAATTCTTTGTTCCCGTCATATAATTGGACAATGGGAAGATGAGTTGAAGCAGTTAAATAAAGGTCCTTTGAAGGCTGTCCGCGATGCATTAATGATAAGTTTTGAAGGATTAGAGGATGAGGAAAAAGAAGTATTTCTAAATATCGCTTGCTGTTTCACCAACAAGGACCAAACATGTCCAGTTTTTATTTGGGATGACCGTAATTACCACTCTCGAGTGCAATTAGTGTCCTCATCCAACGGTCCTTGATAAAAATTCGTGATAATAAATTTTGGGTGCATGAGCAACTACGAGATCTGGGAAGGAACATCATCCTTGAACAATATCCTTACAAATTTAGTTGGGTGTGGAATCATGAGGATGCTGTAAAACTACTGGAGAGAAAAGAGGTAAAATGGAATAGTATGTCATATAAGTTTTATTTGGAAGGAGAAACTTGCATTTTTCTTTTATTTTATTGTTAGCTTTGTTTAAGTTCCCATTTGTCTTATTAGTGACATAGGTCTCTTTAAAACATTCGGGTAAAAAGATCTTTTAAATTGGTGGAGAGAGACCATATAGATCGCCTAATAGTTAGCTTTGTTTTCTAGATTCTGTAGAATATTACATAGATTGTTGGAAATTGTGAAACAGCAAAGCACCGTTTCATGAGGTGTCCGAGCAAAGTCAAAAGAAAACTAGCTGTATGAACAGATTTTAACTTACATTCAAACACAATTAGAGAGAAAAAAAAGGCACAACTACGAAGATTGCAATTGATATGCTTATAATTTGTGTTGAAAAGTGGAAAATGGAAATGGATAAATGATTTATGAGATATCTTCAACTGGAAGCTGAATTAATCTTGAGTCTCTATTGGCAGAGAAATGAAGAGGTGGAAGCACTAAGCCTTGCTCCCATTTGCCATCGCATCGACATTACAGCTGAAGAATTAGCTGCACTACCAAAATTAAGGTTCCTCCAAGTGAAATGGTTGAATTTTTCTGGCAACTTTAAGAATGTTCTTTTAGAGCTAAGATGGCTTTCTTGGCGAATGCGGGAAATGACTTTCCATGCGAACAACTTTCACTTTAGTAATTTGGTCATGCTTGACCTTTCACAAAGCAACATTAAAGATGACTGGGTTGGGTGGAGCCAAATGAAGGTAAATATGCCTTACTCTATACACTTATTTCTGTCATCACCTCATTCAAGATATATATTTTAATTCTTTATATCATAATCCATATGATTGACATAATAGTTGCACACACTCCCCATCTCATCTGAGTGTAGAATGTATTTTACATGAATCAAAGTAACAATTATGTCCCAATTGAAAAAGGATTCATATGCTTTGTAACCTTGGTTTTGTAGTTCTGAAAGTTGCCTAGGCTTTGGAATTGGCGTATTTTAACAAAAGTGAGTGATGTTATGCTTCAATATGCATAGATATGATTTGAATGATTATAAAAGTTTGAGTCAAGTTCAGTAATATGAAAGTAAATTGGATTTAAGTTTGGGATTGGTAACACTAAACTTGAATGGCGTAAGAAATCAACTAAGTTGATGATTTGAATTAAGGTGAGCTTGACCTTCATAAGAACTGATTCAAGGGGTTCATTAGCCTAATTTAGTAGTTAAGTATTTCTTTATAATTGCATTAATGAACTGTAAAATAAATGAAAATGACATTATTTGTACTGTTTTTAATTAACTCGAGTTAATGAGCAAAGGCTGGATTTTTACATTGAATTGAGTTTTTAACTACATCGTCAAACAAATCTCAGAGAAATCTTTAGTTAGTTCGGGTGAGAGATCAAATGTAATGGAGGAGCTCCTTGTCCAATTTTAACATTTAATTTCACGTCAATTTTTGGGCTGCGAAAATTGTGTGAAATCAATTTAGTTCGATTGGTTATTCCTTGAACAAAATTGAAGATGTATCTCTTTGCGCGTTCACGTTTATGTTGACTTGCCATTTTCATAAGAAACAAAATGATGGGACAAAACGACAGGTACCCTCCACATTAACAGTTGCGTATTGAGTTGTAGGTAGAATACCCAAACACATTCTCACCTTTTTTATCAACTTCACTTTGCATCATCCATTTTTATTAATTTTTGGTGTTAACGTGCCGCAAGTGTGAGTATGCGGTAGGCTATTCTGCAAATATCTAGACTACAAATATCTTATGCATGCTAGTTTTTCTAGAAATTGGATTGATTGTTTTCACAATATTTAAAACCATGACTTTATATCTCTTGACTATTAGTAGGTTTTACATTACACTTGAGGGAGAGAGAAGAGAGGTAGGTAGGTAGGTTAAGATTGTGGTCGGAGGTGGTGTGCTCATGACCGGTGGCGGTGGGTGGAGAAAAACTAGCGTGTCGGTATTTGGGGTTTGTGGATGATTTGGGAATCATAGCTTTTTGTGTTTTCGTAGCGAGGATGTTTTAGTCTTTTGGTTATGGAGTTTTGTTGTAAGACGCATACTCCTGGTTTTGGAAACAAAGGCTGCGAAGTGAAGTAAAAGGTGGGACGGTTAGGGTTTATTCTAAAAAATTTGAAGTATGAGAATTGCAAAAAAAAAAAACTAGGGATATTCAAATGACCCTAGATTAACCATAAGTCATGAATATCCCTAGATTATCTTTAATAATGACTTATGGATAATGAGGCTCTTACTAATACTGCCGTATATGCTGGCTTTTCTGATTTCTTTTTTTCTTTTTCTTTTTCAGATGGATAAATTGAAGGTTCTAGATTTGACGGGTTGCCTACAGTTAAGAAAGACACCTGATTTGTCTAACTTCTTGTCCTTGGAGATGTTAATTCTTGCTCGGTGTCTTAACCACAATTGACAGCTCCATTGGTAAGCTAAAACACCTAACTACTTTGAATATCAGGGAATGCTTCAGACTTCGGGAGTTTCCTGCAGAATTCTATTCTCTACAATCTTTGACGAAGATTATCATAACCGAACTTCTTCCACCCCGTGATCTTCCAGCGAAATTTGGCAATTTGGTCCGTCATGGCAATTTGGTATGTCAAGTTTTATATTAGACGAGCACCCTAGAATTAGTCAACTTTCTAAAGTCTATTGGTGGGTTTGTGAAACTTCACACTTAACTTTACGTGAGTGTGTGGGAGTAAAGGAGCTTCCATGCTCCGTTGGGGAGATGTATCAAAGTCAACGGTAGGCATACTACCTGATTCTATTGGAAAGCAAAAGAAACTAAGGGCGGTGAGGAGAGAATATATGGCTATAACGAAGTTTCCTCATACTATCGGAGGAGTGGAGATGCTAAGGGAAAAAAAGAGAGGTAGGCCTGATTTCTTGGTTGACCTTGAAATTGCCTAGTTTAGTGCCAGGTCAATTCCTAAGGGAGCTAGTTCGTTTCTTGATTTTGGGAATCGGGAACCAGCTCTTAGATAGAGTAGATTCCGGGTTCTTAATCTAAAAGTTGCCCATCCTAAAACTAATTACTATCTAATATTATTAATTATTTTCCAGTAATGATCAACATGTTATTTTTAGATAGATCCCCATATTTTGATGTTGTTAATGATAGATTAGCGCCTCAAGTTTGGTAGGTGGATTGAATTTCATCCATTCCATCAAGAATAGCTAGTTTGCATTGGTTCGTGAATTCTAGAGCTTATTAAATTCTTCATTCGACAACATCTGACGAAAATTTGGCGTAGCTGAAGACTAATGGATGCTAATACCTAACCATTGTTGAGAAAATATTCCCTAAAGAGTTTTTGGAAATTGACAAAACTTATCCATTGAAATAGACTTAGCTTTTGATGATAAATGTTTTTCAGCAAGAAAGTATGATGGAAGATCATGAGATCTCGTTTGTTAAACCTTGCTTGAAGCAAAATTATTTCCTTCCATGGCTAGGAAGGAACTGATTTTCTTGTGCAATGGCTAGGGGATATTGATTGGATTCACTTGCCTTATATAAGGAGTTCCAATTTGAAAGTTTTCCAAAAAATTCTCTCTAAATCTTTTTGTGGATTTGAGACTTCAATTAGAGGCGATTTGTTTCCAAATTGAAATACTCGACTTATGGGACCCCGAAGTGTTGTATGGGCAATAGTATCTTAGGGAAGATTTATTCTTGGCAACTCGGAAGCAATAAGATTTTCTTAAGATTCAGGCCAATGGGTAGATTGTGTCACGCCCCGACTCTCGAGCTCGCGACAACCCCTTCTCTTGGTTGATAGAAAGCGACGTCCCAGGACTCGTCGACGACCATTCATTTTAATCTTTCGTTATGCACAAGCGGAAGACGAACCATCCCCAGTCCAACAAACAATCAATCATTCAATCAGGGATAGAGGGATGAACAGCAAGAATAACCATCACTACTCATTTACACAATTTACTAGATTAACCAACGAGAGGATCGTTTTCCGATTCACAAGCCCGACAACGAGGGGCGATCCATCCTCTAAGCCAAACCAAAAATGAACTAGGCTAGGCTAATCCAGCTGTACAAAATGAACCCTTGGGTTCAGCACCACGGTCACTTGGACCCATCGGACTCGACTCCGTCAAGTCGATCACTAGAGAAGCGGGGGCAGGATTCTCCACTGCGGGTGCGCCATTCTAGGGGCCTGAAAATTGTTAACCACGACGGGTTGAGATAAAATCTCAGCAAGTTCTTCCCCTAAGCCCCGGTTAGTACACCAACTCAACTAGGGGTATCTCTCCAGAACCACCCCTCACTCAACCCGACCACAAACACCCGGCAAAGAATCAGCAATCAAACTACAGACAGGTTCAACCAACAATCAGAAGTCGGTTCGCATGCAACCTTACCCGGTATGCCATACCCTGCACGTTAAACCTCATTCAATGCAAGCAATGCAACCAACAATCGAATAGTCGGTTCGCATGCAACCTTACCCGGTATGCCATACCCTGCACGTTATAAGTCAGCACAATACACGCAATGCACATGGCCGTTAGATGATGCAGTTCATCAATCACATGCGAGTCGCGTCACAAGCGATCTCACCTGGCCATTGCCACACCCTGCACGTTATCAATTCATGCGTGCGTGCAATAAATGATGTGATCATCTCATGCATAATCGGAACCAATGATGCCATGTTTTCTCATGCACTCTTGCATCCACACGTGTTCCGATTATTACTTGCCCACAGGCCACAACCGAGGCGCAACGGCGCTACGGCGCCCTTCCTCCGCAGGGCGCAACCGTGCCCTTCCGTGCCCAAAAGACGTCAAGGGATACTCTCCCAAGACCGCATGCCCAACGAACGTCAAGGGATACTCTCCCGAGTCCGCATGCCCAACGAACATCAAAGGATACTCTCCCGAGACGGCATGCCCACAGAACGTCAAGGGATACTTTCCCAAGACGGCATGCCCACAGAACGTCAAGGGATACTCTCCCAAGACGGCGGTTTCAACTTAGTGATCATGCAAGCATACAATCACAACCCGCTTATTATCTTTGAGCATTAACCAATGCACACATGCTTGCATATGAAACCTCAAATCATTTCTCACAAAGGCGGTCCATTTCCGATGTCCCTCGGACAAACCATTTTCCCCACCTTTCTCACAAAAGCGTTCCATTTCCAGTGTCCCTCGGACAAATCATTTTCTTTCTCATAAAGGCGGTCCATTTTCGGTGTCCTTCGGATAAACCATTTTCTTTCTTTTGTGAAAATCACACAATTCAAGCGGATGCTTATGCGATGCCACATTCAATTCACTTCATATGATCAAGGCACATGAAATTATGCACAATTTCACTTCCGGATGAACAATGTCTTGTGAACGATGTCGAAATGAACAAGAATCCATGAACAGTAATTTCCGAAATTCAATTAATAATAAATTAAATTCAGAAATTAAAGAAAACATTGATTAAATACAATTAATCAATCAATTAAGCTAAATATGCTTAATTATCACATAAACCACACATAATCAACATTTAAGCATAATTAAGCAAGATTAAACTAAGCTAATCTTAATCAACTATCTAACCACCTATCTTAGGGCTAATACACTTAATTAACCCTCCTAAACCAGCATTACCACTAATTAGCCCAACCCTAAGCAAGTTTAGGCACTAAATAGGGATTAGGAGCTAAACTCACCCGTTAAGCGGGCCGGCGACACGGGTGCGGCGGCGGCGACGAACCCGACACCTGGGGACTTCTCTCACGACACTCCAAGGCGGTCCCGGGCTCAACACAGCAGCAACAACTTTGGATTCCCCACTGAACTTCACAAAACAGCACTGCAGGAGGAGGAGGTTGCTGGTCAAAGCGAAAACAAGCTGGCCGGAGCTCCGGCGAGCTGGTGGCCGGTGACCGGAGGCTCCTGGGGGTCAAGGGGGAGGTGTGTGTGGCTGGTGTGGGCAGTGGGTAGGCCAAAAATGGAGAGAAACGGAAGAAAAACCGAAGCTGTACAGGAGGCGCTGCACAGTGACGGACGGAGGACCGCCGACTTCTGGCCACCGTACAGGTCGGAAGGAAGCTCCATTCGGCGATCGGTCATCGTGAACAGTACGTAATTTCTGTGCTGAACATTTTGATAGGTGGCACGGCCCGAGATTCCACCGGGAAGGCAACGAACAACTCCAATTTCGGTGAGAGGTCAGAAACTGAAACTGCAGGAAAGCAAGGGAAGCAAGGGGAGAGAGGGCTGCGATTTTGGAGAAGATGAAGAGGAGAGAGAGAGTGAAGTGAAGGCTGAAGGATAAGCCTTATCAAGGCCATCAATGCTTGCCCCACTTGCCAAACAATTGACCTCATCTTCTCTCTCTTCTTTTTGACTTTTCTTCAAAATATCCAAGGGCATTTTGGTCATTTCTACCTTGCACACTTCCCAATGTGCCCTTGGGCTGAAAATGAAGGGCGGGCCTAGGAAACGGGCCGGAAAATAAATAGGAATGGGCTCGGGAATTTGTTGGGCTCGAATTAGCTCACGTTTAGACAACGGGCTTGGGAGGGTTAATGATCGGTTTGGCCCAACGGCCTCACTTGCTTGTCTCGGTCTTCCACAATGGCTGTCCCACCTTGGGCGTGAGGCCCACACTGATTTTTCCCGGCCCACGTCCTCGTAGGCTCGATTCCTCGGTCCGTAAACCCATTTCCTAAAAACTCGGCTCAACTGACACTGTCGACTATCGAGGAAGCATCATCCAAAAGTCCGTCCCGGACGTTCCCGAAAATTCGAAGTCCAATCTTGGATTCTCATGCCATGTTAATTTCGCCCGAATGCCATTTTGGTACTACTCAAGGCCGACAGGCGGCCGAGGATTCACGCGTAACGACTCGTGCCAATTCACGTTCAAGACTTCTTGACACATGGACGTCCTTGACTACATGAAATTGCGAAGGATCGATTCTTATTTCAAAGTACATGATTATCAAGGATCGATATAGGGCCGTTCGCGGGTTCGATAACATGAGACGGAATCACCCGTCGTCCCATTATTTCTATCCGCGAATCGACCTCTAGTCGTCCCCGAAATCGGCCTCGCATGACTACGGGATCGTCCTTACGCAAGTCTCACGGTCCGAGTCGTTTTCCTGTGTCAAGTTCTTTAGTCGCACGAGTTCTGTCCTCATTAGCCTTTCCCCTCAAGGTCAGTATCTCAAGAGTGATCAGTTCCGAGTGAGATCAACCAACAATGCATTGGCGAAATTAACGTTCATTTCTCCCTCAAAGGGCTCGAATTTCAGGACGTCACAGATTGGCTATACAATCTTCCAAAGATTATGTCCAACGGTCAATTTGGATAGGGGAGGAGTATATAAGAAGGTCTCGAAGCAGAAAGTGTAGGCGAATGCGCATGCAAACACAACAAGAGCAAAAACTTACAATTCCAAAGTTTTGAAGAGTATTCTCGATCAAATAGATTCATCTTTCGTGCTCTTTGTGTAATCTTTTAGAGGTTAAGATTGTGTGAGGAGTTAATTTCACGAGCTTGAGTTTTCATTACTCAGATCTTGTAACTTTTGATTGGTTCAAATAATGAAATCTAGCCAATAGGCTATTAGTGCAGGAGAGTGGACATAGGCTTGTTAAAGAACATTTGTGTGCAATTTTGTATCCCTACTCTCTTTATTTTATTAGATAGAATCGCTTGCATATCGGTAAGATCTGATCATTCTATCACTAGAAGTTGTTTTGTTGTAATATTGGTTTTAAATTTCTTTATATTTCGCAATATCACCTATTCACCCCCTTTAGATAATCCTTTAGATAATCATACTAACCTTAACAATTGGTATCAGAGTTCGGTTGCTCTTTATTTCTGAAGTGCTTATAACTTCTAAGCTAACGATCTATTGTGGCTAGTAATATTGTTTTCGGACTCATGGAAGGACGACGTGATATAAGGCCTTGGTATTTTGATGGAAAGGACTACAACATCTGGAATAATAAGATAAAGGCATTCATTAAATCCAAAAATCCCTTGGAGTGAGACTTAGTATAAAGAGGAATTAGACCTTTAGTAGTTTAATCATCAAAAGATGGAGATAGCAAGAAACCATAATATGAAGCTATATCTTATGCAAACAAACTCAAAAGAGAAGCGTTAGATGCTAAAGTTGTTTATTCCTTATATTGTGTATTATCTCCTGTTGAGTATAATCATATTTCCTCGTGTGAAATAGCAAAAGAGATTTGGGACAAGTTGCACATGACTTATGAAGAAACTGATCGAGTTAAGGAGACAAAGATAAACATTCTTCTCTAACAATTGAAGTTTTCAAAATGAAGCCAAAAGAATCTACGACTGACATGTTCATTAGATTCACGGATATTGTCAATGGTTTGGCATATCAAGGTCAACTTGTATCGATCCTATGAAAGTGAACAAGATACTTCAAGGGTTATTAAAAGAATGGAATAACATCAAGACATCCATTCGAGAAACTCAAAGGATCTCATCACTCTCAGTAGACGAGCTCACTGGAATGCTTCGGTCTTATGAAGAACATCTGAACGATGAGGGTGACACAAAAAGTAAGAATACGATAGCCTTAAAATCCAACTTTGACTTTGATGGTTCAGATTTTGAAGATGATGAAGAAGACGATGAGGAGATATAAAGCCATAAAAGGGAGAAAATTCAAAGGGAAGAAGTCTTATAGATCATCTGAGTAGAAGAAAATTTTTGGTGAAAGAGAAGAAAGCAAAGAGATCATTTGTTTCAAGTGCAAGGACATATAAAGCCAAATTGTCCTCTTTGGAAGAAAAAGAAAAAGAAAAACGAGAAGAGCAAGAAAGCTCTGAAGGTTGAAACATGGAGTGATGCAGAATGTGAAGAAAGCGATGAATAGTAAGCCAACATATGTTTAATGGCAACATTTGGTTCTTAAGAAAAAATTGAGGTACGTAATCTTGACATTCTTGAGGAAATAGCTAGTTATATTGATGAGTTTTGTGTTGATTATAAAGCTGCACTTAGCAAAATTTCCAAATTAAAAAAGGTTAAGGCAACATGAAAATTTTCAAAAGTAAAAGATTGATTCTCTTTAGGAAGATCTTTTAAAATCTCAAGAAAATCATGATTTAGTTTTGAAAGAAAGAAATCTTTTGAAAAAAGGAAATTTTGGATATTACTTAAAGATTTTTTATTGGTTTGAAAACTTTGGAACATATTTTGTAAATCCAAATTCCCCATTACAACAAATTGAGACTCGAATGTAAAAATAAAGAATATCTTCAAAATCCTTTTCCAAAATGGAAGGATAGATGGCATGGAAAGAACAAACCTCCAAAGTTGTTTATAGAAATCATTTAAAAAGCAATTTGTAAAACCTATTGGCCGAGACTATCTCGGATGTTCTATTTGGCTTGGCAAAAATCTAGGTCATTTTGAAAATTATTGTTCAAAAGGATGGAAGCCAATTCGGAGAAACTTTCTAAGTTTGACTGATCCTTCTAACAAAAAAGATCAATGTAATCAATGAACTTTTGGTATATATTCGATATAGTCCCTAAATTTTTAATTTGATTAATGTAGTCCATGACCTTTTGGTACATATTCAATAGTCCCTGAATTGTATGAAAATATTCAATGTAGTCCCTGGTCTTGAATTAATGGAAATGGATTACATTAAATATTTTCATTCATTTGAGGGACTATATCGAACATGTACCAAAATTTTAAGGACTAATTAAACAAATTAAAGTTTCAAGGACTAAATTACATATTGAACTAAAGTTCATAGACCAAATTGAACAAATTAAAAGTTTAAGGACCAAATTGAACATTGAGCCAAAGTCTAGGGACTGTTTGTGTCATTTTCCCGTCATATTATCACCATATGTATAATGGAAATCATGCAATTTTATGTATTTTTTCCCTCCCATGGTAATCACAAAATTTTGCACAATTAATGTACTTGTGGTAAATTGTCAAATCAATAGAAGTATCGTGATTATAAAATTATGCCAAGGTATGATTAGAATTTGTTCCAAAAAGGGTGCATAATTAACATTACAAAAGTACATGTGCGATGCTTGTATGCAAAAAATGGACGTTTAAAATTTTTTACGGAATTTCCCTATTCTGAAGTATTTGAACTTCTAATTAATGAAAAGAAATTATCAACCCAATTAGGGAAAAATTTGAGCATAATATGTGAAAGAGGACAATATTTCAGGATTTGTACGGAAAGGAAAATGTTAAGCTCAAAACCAGTTGGTACGGAAAAGCGATATTACATGTGCACAGGGATGGGATCTTACAGGTAAAGGGGACTTTTTCCTGCACTTTTTCTCCTGGTTACTGTTGCAAACTACATCTGTCTGGAAGAAACTGTGTGCCCAAATTTTCAAACTTATAGCACTGTGGCATTACATTAGAAGTTGAAGGAATCTAGACTGAAATTGCTTTTGAAAACCTACAAAAGGAAATGAAGTGCGGGTAATCTTTTTCTCAAACCCGCTAAAAACTATGTCTGACCCAACCTGTACCCCAATTATAATGTCCAGAACAGCTGATTATAATGCTTAATTTTTATTTGCTAAAATTGTTGAAATAGCTGAGTTATGTATCCCACATGTTTCCTAGAGTTCTGTAGTCTATGATGTCTTTAATTGAAACGAAATTTTCATGCTTGCTGCAGCCAAGGAGAAGAAATTGACTTGATTATTGAATAGGTTTCCCGTAAGCTTAATACAAGACGTGTGACTGAACATTTGGTTGAAGATAGTGCTCAAGTGGAAGCCATAATGAAATTGTTGGATGTTGGGTCTGATGGTATACGTTTCTTTGTATCCATGGCATGGGTGGTGTTGGAAAAACTACTCTTGCCAAAGTCATGTTCAATAAACTATCTTTTCATTTTGAAGGCTGTTGTTTCCTTGAAGACGTTCGAGTATCATTCCAACCTCATGGTGGTCTTTTAAACTTGCAAAATGCTCGTCAGGTTTTGTCAATTCTATGTTTCTTGACCCAATTGAAAATGTTGATGGGGGGGGATCATGATGATCAAAAGAGTTTTTAGTAACAAAAAAGTACTCGTTGTATTACATGATCTAGATGAGCAAAGAGCAACTAAAAAATTTAGCCGGAAAATCTGATTGGTTTTGTTTTGGTGGCAGAAGCATAATCATAGCTAGGGAAGAAAGCATCTTGAAGACTCAAGTAGACCAATCCAAAGGAATACTGGCTTATGAAGTTCTTGGAATGAGATTTGATCTAGCACTTGATCTTTTTATAAAATGCATTTAGAAGTGACTCTGCTATAGAAGAATATGAGGTTTCTTCAAGAGAAATTGTTCATACAATGGGCAGGCTTCCTTTGGCCATTGTGGTGATAGAGTCCTATCTTGTTGACTTGGGCATTTGGATAAAAGAGAAGTATGGGATGAGACGCTAAAGCAGTTAAAGGAAGGTCCTTTTAACAAATTCTGAAAATCGTTAATGATAAGCTATAAACGATAGAGGATAAGGAAAAAGAAATATTTTTGGATATAGCGTGTTTTTTTCACCAATGACAACAAAACATATCCATTTATCATGTGGAAGGATTTTGTATACTATCCTGCAACTGCAATGAGGGTTCTCCCTTATAGATCTTTAGTAAAAATTGGAGATGATAATTGGTTTTGGATGCATGACCAAGTTCGAGACTTTGGAAGGTACATTGTTCTTAAAGAATATCCTCGCAAGTGTTGTAGGGCGTGGATTTGTGAGAAAGCCTTGAACCTATTGGAGAGAAAAGAGGTAAACTATGATGGTTTTTGAATTAATTTACTCATTTGTATTTCTTGAAAAGTTTAATTACGAAACGGAAACTTGAAAATTAGTTTATGTAGAAGAGGAAGAAACAACTACTTGGTGGGAAAAAGAGTAACCCATGGTTCTGGAAAGCATATGCCGCGTGCCCACCATTGGAGAAATTGTTGGACAGTGCTTTCTGTGTCCTCTCTGCGGTAGCTCTGTAAACTATATATTGCATGCTCGATATTGGGTCTATGACATGAAGAGAAATGAAGTTGTTGAGGGGCTAAGCTTGACGTTCGATGGCCACAGCTTCACACGAGAAGAATTAAGCTTGTCTACTAAATCGAGGTAAGTATCTCAGGAGTGTCAAAACTTGGCACGGGGGACACTTAAATGCCAAAAGTTACAAAAAGTATACTTAAGTGCCAAAATCGAACAAAAATGATCAGTTAAGTGCCAACGGCGAAAAATTCCGGTCAAACTGCCACGTGTCCATTTTTCAGCGAGTTTATTTGCTAACGGAGCATTTTTTTCAAAATAAAAAATCCACGTGGCAATTTTAATAAAAAAATTGTCCACGTCAGATTAAAAAAATTTTAAAATCGTTTTTATTAAAAAAAAAAAAAGAGAGGAAGGGGGATCCGGCAAGGGCTGTGCAGCCCTCGCCACCGCCACCGTCAACGCAAAAACGACGTCGTTTTGGCTAATTTTTCATCGACTTAATTTCCGGCGAGCCATGTAGGCAAGAAAATTAATAAAAAATTGCCACGTAGGATTTCCGGAAGGGTTCCGACGACTTGGCACTAAGTGATCCATTTATTTTGAAAAATGGCACTTAAGTGTACCTTTTGTAACTTTTGACACTTAAGTGTCCCTCCGTGCCAAGTTTTGGCACTCCTAGGGTACTTAACTCCTACCAAATCTAAGGTTCCTTCGAGTGAAAGAATCTGATTTTTCTGGCAACTTTGAGAATAATCTTTCACAGTTACAATGGCTTTCTCGACAAACACGGCAAACAACTTTCCATGCAAATAAATTTCACTTTAGTAATTTGGTCATGCTCGACCTCTCGACAGCAATATTGGAAATGACCGGGATGGGTGGAGCCAAATGAAGCTATGATCTACCTTGCTCTATATATTTCTTTCTGGTCATTACCTTTTTCGTGATAATAGAAGCAACATGTATACTTTTACTTCTTTGTATAAATACCTCAGACATTGACCTAATGGTTGGATGCACTCGCCATTTCATCTGAGTGTAGAATATATTCTGCATGCGTAAATCCTAAATCTTTTTTTATCAAAGCAAAATACAATTATTTCCCACGTAAAAAATGCTTCATGTGAATTACAACCTTGGTTTTTTAGCTGTGAAAGTTGCTTAAGCTTTGGAAGTGGTGTTTCCAATAAAAGTAGTATATTTCAATAAATGTAAGTGCCATTTTGCTTCAATATGCATCAGAATATGATTTGAAAGACGTAAAGTTTGAGTTGAGTAATATAGATGTCAATTGTAATCAAGTTTGAGATTGGTAACATTTAACTTAAACCAAGTCAATGATCACAAGTTTATTTGGAAAAAGCTACGTTGATTATTTGAATGACGGCAAGCTTGAGCTTCATAAAACTTGATTCAAGTGGCTTACTAACCTAATTTAATAGCTACTTGTCTATAGTATGTTTATGATTATGTTAATGAACTGTATATAAATTAAAATTCCCTTACTTTTTCTCTTCTATTTTACCTGGGTTAATGAGCGAAGGCTCAAGCTTTGCACTGAATCAAATCAGATCTCATTCAAATCTGTAGTTCAGTTCGGGGTTGAGAACAAATCTGATGGAGCTCTTTGTCCATTTCTAACATTTACTTTTAAGTCAGTTTTTGGGCATAAAAATTGCGTTAATCAACTTAGCTCGATTTGACATTTGAATTCTCTGCTTTTTCCCCGTCGAAGGACCTCCTTATTCCTTGAATCTCCCCCTCCCCCTTCTCTATCTGCGTGCATGTTTATGTTCAGTCACCATTTTCATAAGATACAAAATGACGTGACAAATTCTATTCACCTTTTATATCAACTTCACTTTGCATCATTTATTTGTAAAATCATCACTTCATTTTGTAACGATTATTAGGCTTTCGATTAAACTTGACATAGAAAGTAAGAGAGAGTTGAGTTGGAGACACAGAGGGGTTGAATGCGCTGAGGTTGAAGATTGTGGTCGAAGGTGGTGTGCTGGTGGTCAATGGAGGTGAGTGGAGAAAAACTAGGGGAGTTGGTACTTGGGGCTTCTGGTTGATTTGGAAATTAGAGTGTTTTTGTGTTTTCATAGCAAGGGTACTTTAGTTCATTTGGTTATGGAGTTTTTTGTTCTAGGAAGCGAGCAAATGACTCCTAACAGGGCCTGACTCCATAATAAGGCTCAGGTCGGGGACTATTCTAAACAATTTAAAGTGTGGGGTCATTTGCAAATTCAAACATACTTGGGAAAATCAAATTGCCTGGATTATCTTAATTAATGACGTATGTATAATAAGCTTATTAGTAATATTATGAGACATGCTGATGTTTCCCATTTATTTATTTTTTTCACTTCAACTTTGTTTTTTGGCAGATGGATAGACTGAAGGCTCTAGATTTGATGGGTTGCATAATGTTTAAAAAGACACCCGCCTTCTCTAACTTCACGTCTTTGAAGAAGCTAATTCTTGCTCGGTGTATCAAGTTAACCACAATTGATTGCTCCATTGGTAAGCTAAAGCACCTAACAACTTTGAATATCAAGGGATGCAAGTTGCTTGGAGAGTTGCCTAAAGAAGTCGGTGCTCTACAATCTTTGACAGGGGTTGTCATGCCCCAAACTTTTCAACCCTTCAATCTTCCAGAGACATTCGGCAATTTATAATCTTCGGCGAGTTTGATATTAGACAAGCACCTTGGAATCAACCATCTTCCAAGCTATATTGGAGGGTTAGTGCAAGTTTCACAATTATCTTTACGTTGATGTGTGGGGATAGAAAAGCTTCCATGTTCTCTTAAAAAATGGAAATGTTGGTTGAGTTGGATTTATCAATGTCGGGAATTGTTGAACTACCTGATTCCATTGAATATCTGAAGAAACTAAAAGTGATTAGAGTAAGCTATACAATGATAAGAAAGTTTTCCCACATGATTGGACAGGTGGAGATGCTTGGGGAGTTACATGCCAAGAAATGTTGGGATCTAATAATGAGAACTTGGAAGAAATTGGGAAGCTATCCCATTTGAAGATATTGGACTTACCATATACTCATGTATCTAGAGAAACTAGAAGTGATCGGGGAGAGTTATACAGAGATAAGAAAGTTTCCTCATACTATCGGACAACTGAAGATGCTTGAAGAATTACATGTCAAGAAATGTCAGCATTTGACGGATGAATATCTAGAGGAAATCGGGAAGCTATCCCATTTGAGGATGTTGGACTTGTCCTATACTCTTTTATCTAGATTTCCTTCGGCACTACGTTGTCTCTCTCGTCTCCATACACTTGAATTTGGTTCAAGTCACCCTCGGGAAATACTTGATCTTCCCTTAAGTTTGACATGCCTTCACATGCAAGCATGTCACTTTCCATCTATCCTTGACCTCTCAAGTCTCATCAGTTTAGATTATCTAGAAGTTTATAGATTAACCTCTTCAATAGAATAACCTGGCCCGACTTGGACGAACAATTTCCTAGAAGAACAACTGATCCATCCACTTCCGTCTAGTTTGTCAACCTTGAAAGTTAGGGGCATCAATCTACTACCACCCTTTTCCAACTTAAAAAAAATTGGCGGAGCTTTGTGTCATTGAATATCAAATGTCACGCTTCTCTGTCTCTCCAGACCTAAAACATTTGACGAAATTGGAGGTACGGACCTGCGGAGTGCCAAAAGTTGGCACAAAGACACTTAAGTGCCAAAAGTTATAAAATGTACACTTAAGTGCCAAAATCGGAGCAAAATGGATCACTTAAGTGCCAACGGCGAAAATTCCGGCCAAATTGCCACGTGTCAATTTTCCGGCGACTTAATTTGTTGACGGAGCATTTTTTTTCAAAATAAAAAATCCACGTGGCAATTTTTTAAAAAAATGTCCACGTCAGATTTTTAAAAAATTAAAATCAATTTTATTATAAAAAAAAAAAAGGGGGGAGGAGGGGATCGGCGAGGTTGTGCAGCCCTCGCCGATCCCCTCTTCCCCCCTTTTTTTTAATAAATAAAATTGATTTTATAATAATATATATTTTATAATTATTTAATATTATTTAATTAATAATTTTTAAAATCCACGTCAGCCAAAACGACGTTGTTTTGGCTGATTTTTGGCCGATTCAGTTTCCGGCGAGCCACGTAGGCAAGAAAATTAATAAAAAATTGCCACGTAGGATTTCCAGCGACTTGGCACTTAAGTGATCTATTTTTTTAAAAAATTGGCACTTAAGTGTCCCTTTGTGCCAACTTTTGGCACTCCCGCTGTACTTATGCCGACGAAATTGAAACCAAGTGAATGTAAATTGCTCGTGGAAATAGCTGGTCTGTCACTCTTGAAAAATCTACGATACTTAGATCTGAACAAATTAGAAAGGCTGGTTGAGATTCATGGTTTGTCAGAATTGAAATCCTTGCGGTCCTTCCGGATTTCCCATTGTCCTATGATAGAAAGGTTATCCAACTTATCAAAGTTAGATAAGCTAGTGCAGATCGAGATAGAGGATTGTCCAAAGATAAAATCCATCGAGGGTCTCAAGGGCTGGGAAAGCTTGGAGTTGGATAACCATGGCTGCATTGTTTTGGAAAGATTGTTGGATGGCGAGAGATGGACTTGGATTTCCCATAGTGCTCCCTAGTACAAGGTGATCCTGACTTTTAGACTACCAGACACATTACATCATCGTCAAGTTCCTTCACAAGAACCTGGGTGGTAGTGTAATTCGTGTTTTTGCAAACAATGTCCAAGTGAGATGTGGTGATGCAATTGCCGAGCGGCTTCTGCCACTGGTCGACCATTGCCATTTCTACCTACTCATGTATTATCCACAAATTATGCTTCTAATAAGTGATGTCTCGGTGAATTGGTTCACATGGGAAAATGCACATCAATGGCAAATGGGTAAAAAATAATCTGGCCTATTCTCTACTATGTGGAAAATGATGCTGGTAAGATTGGACGCGATTTATACATAAGTGCCCCGGATGAGCACAGGATGAAATTTGGCAACAAAGTGGAGGTTCTGGGAAGAGGTTGTGAATATCCAGAGGTTCAAACCGAACACTAACAGATAATGCTGCTATTTTGATTAAATTATGAGGTAATATATCATTCAATTAAACATTACCACCGGAGTTTCAAAGTCACTGCAATGCAAACTTTTGCATAAAAATATTCAAGAACACTCAAGTTGATTCTTACGCTATGTTTGGAAGAGTTTTTAGGTGGGTGAAGAAGTTTGAGGTAAAGAAGAGATATTCTTTGTGTTGGTTGTATGTTGTAGGATGCGGAGACGAAGAGAGAAAAATGAAAATTGGCATTTTTTTTCATTGTAAGCATAGTTGTATTTTATTGGATAGTTACTGTATTATCCTTCACAATCTTGTCTTTGCTATAACTTTTGATGGTATATTCGGAAATAAGTTAAAACATGTGGCTTTGTATGTTCATTAATTGTTGATTATGGCTCGTTAGCACTACTAGTAATTATTTTTTACTAATTTAATTTAAATAAAAATTAACAAAGCATTCGTATATCCGCATCAGTCTTGTTCTTGCAGTATTACTAACCCAGTATTCTTATACTAAAAGTCACTTTTGGGTTTCTTGAAGTTTTTAGATTTTCTTAATTTTCATCGTAAGTCATTATTTTGTTGTCGCTTATATTAAATAAAAACTTAATTTAAATAGTGGCGAACATCCTTTCCTGTACTTCAGCCTATTGTATATTTGAATTTGTAATGAGGAGTAGAAAAGGCATTGGATTAACGGCTGTAACAAAAAAAGGACTTTTAAATTCTGTGTCTCACGGGTGCACATACTAGTTTGAATGTAGAGACAAAGAAAATGCACAATAGCAGCGCCTCTTTTCATTATTTATAGAATAGATAAACAATGATAATACAATATTATTGCCAACTAATTTGTTTCTGTTAGAATATCTCTAAAAATAGCTTGTAAGAATATTCCCGGGTTTCTCAAGATTTTATTTGGAACCCGTTTCTAATTTTCTTTTGTCAGATTTCAAGTTTTGTTGCCACTGACATGTTATTTCAAATAAATCCATGGATTTAAATGTTTGTTGATCGAAGAATTAATGACAAATGATCTCCTCAAGTTCTGTAGGTAGATTCTAAGTCATTCATTCAATTGAGAGTAGTTTTTTGTTTTTCATTCTCTTCTTTGGTGTATGAGTTAAAAGATATCCGGCTTATGTTTGTTTAAGACATTAAAACAACAATTAGGTTGTCATTTTGTATCATGTTATTTTCTATCAGACTATTATGAACTTTTTATGTCTCTAAGCATTGCTGTAGCCCTGAAGAAGTGGTTGGATGATTATTGCATAGGTTTTGAATCATTTGATGGATGTCAATTCTAGAATTTGACTGAAGTTTAGGTGAAGATCAATGATAGCTTATACCCGCTGTAAGGAAACTGTTTCTTGACCATTTGTTTGGTTCATTGACGGAGAAAAGAGAAATGGTGTTCCATCGATCCATTCCACGAAATGATGTTCTGTTAAACTGCATTTGTTTTCTAATTGCTGAGGAACTAGAAATTTCATTTTAAAATGAAGATGGATATTCTTACGCTTGGTATAGTGTTTGGAATATTATAATGAAATTTGAGTAACTTGTTCATGTATCGGATCTAAAAAATCGTTGAACTTCTGCACTCTACTAGGAGGTTAATGAAGCTTGCACATTTGTCATTAAGGGGGTGCTGGGAGATAGAGGAGCCTTCGAACTCTATTGAAGGGCTAGTTAAAGCTTATACATCTCTGTTTTGGTGTCAGTGCTATGATAAAAGGGCTTCCATACTCTTGTGAAAATGAACTTGTTGGTTTAGTTGAAATGTTAAAGATGGTTGATCCACTTGATTCAATTGGAAATTTGAAGAAATTTAAATTAACTTGAATTGGCTCTTTAGTAATAAGAAAGTTACGAGGCTCATATATGAGTTTGACAAGTGAAATTTCCTGATTTCTTAAGATTTAGCTTGGAACTCTTGACCAATTTGCTTATCTCATAATTCATGTCCTGTTGCGATCCACATGTTAATTCGAATAGATCCATGGATTTTAGATGTTTGTTCGTTAAAGAACTAATGGCATATGATCCCCTCAAGCAGATCCTTGTAGTTCATCATAGCCAGAGGAATTGAGCAGGGAAAATAGACCTTAAGTTCTCGTTTTCTATTTTTTCTCCTCTTCTTTGGGGTATGAGTTAAATGATCTTCAGGTTACATTTGTTTGTGTCACTAATGAACTTTTTGTTCTTTGTGTATTGCTGTAGCCCTGAGGAAGTAGTTGAACTGATTATTGAGAGGTTTCAAGTCATTTGATGGATGTTAACGCCAGATTTTGACTGAAATTTAATTGAAAATGGGGGACAGCTGATACACACTGTAAGCCTTATGGAATTTTGGGAGAACACAGGCAGATGGTGGATCTCATCTAGAAAGGTACTAAACTTTTCTAGCACAAATATTTTCAGGAATTTTGAAGTAAATTTTATGGACGTTTACTGAACTTTAGCATACTTGAAATCATGTCATTGAATTCTGATTTCTTTCATTAAGAGCATGAAACATTACCATTTTTTTTAATCTAATGATGCATTTTGGTTGGATTGCGCACAAATTGGAAATTTTCCATGAAATGCTGACGTGGCGAACATGTGGCCAATTTTTCAGTTGCCATGTCACTACACATGTTCACCCATCACTACCACATGTCCGCGTCATATCAATACGCTGCCAGAAAATTGATTGATTGTTGCAGTTAAAAGTGTTATCATTTATAAAAGGAAAAGAAGGAATGTATAGTGCTCTGAGTGGTAGAAGTCAAAATTCTTGACATAATTGCGAAATCTACTAGAATTCATTGACCACTTATGAGATGTACTTGAAATTTTCAAGAAATGAGAGTGAAGTTTGCAATTGATATGTTGGCTCGGATGAATTACTGTTAAGAAGTCGGAGATTTCTGATCAAACCACCAGTGAAGCCTTCTTTCACTCGATCGAACCATCTGGGCGACTCTTCAGCATGTAAATCTATTCACATGATGCGGCTTTCACATCTCTAGGTTTAATCACAAAATCCCATGTCTCGTTCTGCCTCAAGGCTTGGATCTCTTCCTTCGTCTTCCTTCGTCGCCCTTCTCTTCTCCCTGCGAATTGCTTCTTGAGATGAGAATGGTTATCTCATGTGTTAATTTAACACAGCATTAGCGGACTTAGGATTTGGACGTGTAGCCCATCCGCGTGTCCTCGGAATAAGACCATTAGATTCTGCGCTCAGACCATGTAGTACGATCCTCCTCTCCCGTCCTTGTTTTTGTTATAGGATTTTGAGGATCCAATTACGAGATTATCGGCATAGATATTTGAACTCCGCAAAATACAGGCTCATGATTATAATCCCGGTGAGTGATGGGCAAAAGGTCGTTCTTCTGCTTCTGGAGCTTTGCATCATTTCCTAAGCAACGAGAATCACCAGTGTGTCCCATCCGTCTTTGAGTTCTTGCATCCTTGATGTATGGCAATAACTCATTTGCATAGCTTTGCCCGCTTTCCTTTTCTAGTTCTACTCCGCCAGCTCATCTTTATAATTTGACTATCCAGTGATTTTGCGTCGAAATGGCGGCACCAACTCCTAGGATGGCCTTTCTTCTCACGCAACCCGCATGTGCACGATATTTTATTTATTTATTTATGCAAATAGCTATTTCATTTACATTCTCAACAATTTGGTTGTCATTTTCTATCACTTTGTTTTCCATCAGACTAACATGAACTTTTTTCTGTCTCTAAGCATTGTTGCAGCCCAAGGGAAGTGGTTAGATTGATTATTGCAGAGGTTTTGAATCATCTAATGGATATCAATTCCAGAATTTGACTGAAGTTTACGTGAAGATTAGCGATAGCTGATATTCGCTGTAAAGAAACTGTTTCTCAAGCCTTTGTTTGGTTCATTGGCGAAGAAAAAAGAAATGGTGTTCCATCGATCCATTCCACGAAATGATGTTCTGTAGAACTGCATATATTTTCTAATTGTGGAAGAACTAGACATTTCATTTTAAGATGAAGATGGATTATTACGCTTGGTTCGGTGTTTGGAAGATTAGAATGAAATTCGAGTAACTTGTTCATGTGCTATATCTAGAAAATCGTTGAACTTCTGCACTCTATTGGGAGGTTGGTGAAACTTGCACGTTTGCCATTAAGGGGGTGCTGGGAGATAGAGGAGCTTCCGAACTCTACTAATACTTAAAGCTTACACATCTATGTTGATGTGGGTGCCCTGTGATATACTTGTTGGTTGAGTTGGACTTGAAATTTTAAAGATGGTCGATCTACCTGATTCAATTGGAATCTTGAAATTAAAAGTAATGAGAACAAACACTTCAATAATGAGAAAATTACGTGGCTAGTATACAAGTTGGACGGGTGAAATTTCTGGTGAAATTTCCTGATTTCTCAAAATTTTGCTTGGAACTTGAGTACAATTTACTTATCTTAGAGTTCAAGTTCTGTTGCGACCGATAAGTTATCTCGAATAGATCCACAGATTTTGATTGTTGGTTCATCAAAGAACTAATGACAAATGATCGCTGTATTTCATCATAGCCAAAGGAATTGTGTGGGGAAAATAGACCTTAAGTTTTTGTTCTGTTTTGTTCTGTTTTTTTTAATTCTCTTCCTTGGTGTATGAATTAAATGATTTTCGGGCTATGTTTGTTCGAGTCGCTAATGTGAACATTTCTGTCTTTGTGCAGTGCAGCATCCCAGAAGAAGTGGTTGAATTTGATTATTGCTGAGGTTTTTAGGCAAACGATGGATGTCGAAGCCAGCATTTGGCTGGCGTCTAGTTGAAGGTCAATGATAGCTGATATACGCTGTGGGGAATTTTGGGAGAACGTAGGCAGATGCTGAGTTATTAAAAACTTTTCGGATGGCATGTCACTGCACATGTCGCTACACATGCTGAATTCTCCAAGAATTTTGTTTAATAACTCAGCAAAATGCTGATGTGGCGAACATGTGGCCAATTTTTTGGATGCCATGTTACTACACAAGTTCGCCCATCACTACCACATGTCCATCGCGTCAACACACTGCCGGAAAAGGGATTATTGCTGTTAAAAAGTAGATCGATTGTAAAAAGAAAAAAAATTAGGAAAGCACATTGCTTTGAGTGGTAGAAGTCAAAATTCTTGATGTAGTTGCGAAATCTACTAAAATTTAGTGACCATCGATGAAATCTACTACAATTTTTCAAGAAATGAATGTGAAGTTCGGCCGAACGAGTTACTTTTCCATCAATGGAGCCTTGTTTCACTCAATCGTACCATCTGGGCGACTGTTCAGCTTGAAAATCCACTCACATGACATGGCTTTCACATCTCTAGGTTTTATCACAATATCCATGCCTCGTTTTGCCTCAAGGCTTGGATCTTCTACTTCATCGCCCTGTGAATTACTTCTTGCGATGAGGAGGCTATCTCACACCAATATCCTCTATTAACGCTGGCATTAGGGCATTTGGGATTTGATCGTGTAGCCCGTCCACCTGTCCTTGTAATAAGACCATTACATTCTGCTCTCAGGCCACGTACTATGATCCTTCTCGCCCTTGTTTCTGTAGAAGGTCGCTCTTCTGCTTCTGGAGCTTTGTGTCATTTCCCTGAGCAGCGAGAGTTATCAGTGTGCCCCTTTCGTATTTCAATTCTTGCATCCTTGAGGTGTTGCAATAACTCATCGTCACGTTGGCCAACATGTACATAGCTTTGTCGGCTTTCCTTTTTCTAGTTCGACTCCATGAGCTCAGCCATACGAGATCCAACCTTTTTCCCAATAATAAAGTACTTCATTAAAATCTCCCACACACATCCATGGGGTTTGATTCCACCTACTGATTTGGTATAATTCCTCCCAAAATCTCAGCCTAGACTGGAATTCATTAGGGGCATGAATGAAAGTAATGTGCATTTTCTGTATGCTTTCAGCAAGTTCACAAACCTAGTTCACGTAATGCACTGAGAATGAATCTATTTCAAAAGACATTTCCTCATTCCGAAACAAAGCCAATTCCCCTGCTTAACCTATAGGATTCACTACAAAACTGTTCTGGAATTGTAACCGACGTTTCATATGTTGCACTGCTGGTTCTTGATTCTTTGTTTTTATCGAAAACATTGAAGAGGGCCTCTCCTGATTCACTAAGATTCTAATGGCTTGATTTGTCAGGGGTGTGCCCAAGCCCTGACAATTCCAACTTATAAACTTCGTCTGTGACCAAGTGGCTTATTAAAGCTAGCCACCAAGGCTCATTTTGTGTCCTCTAGAACAGGTATATCGGAATTTCTAGAAGCTGAGTGTCAACTAGAACAGGCATACATGGGGCTTGATTCTCATACGGGCTGAATCTTTTTACATTTTTACTAGCTGGAAATTTCCTCCCCACTTAATTTCCATTTATGTGACTCTTCAGGAGTCCGAGCCAGAATTACAGGGGCTAAGGCTGGAGTGGTAATCACCACCAATGAAAACGCCACAATACTCCCACAGCTAACTACCAGGCATCAAAACAAACAGTTGGTGAGCACTCATTTGGTAATCGTAGTATAGACGGGAACCACTCGAGAACCGGCATCACCGAGCATCAACAAGTCACAGCTGAAGAAGCATCTCCTTCACTGGCACACAACTAGCAAAGAACATGACAGCACGGATGTAGCAGATCATCCGCATCGCGGTCAAGGGGGAGTCAGCAACCTTGAATGAGAAATGGATGAAGAAGGATATAAGTGGAGTTGGTGCGATGAAGAAGGAGAGAACTCCAACCTAGTGGAGAGGTAGACTTCCACTGAGGGAGAGGAAAAATCCCAGTAAGGGAGATGTGAGCTCTCACGAAGGAGTCAGCAATAGGGCTTGAGACCAAACAACTTTGATAGTCTGAATTTTTTTGTCTATCAAGCGGTAACTCGTGCCGTTTTTGGGTCATTTGATAGTGCAGATATTTTTGTCGTACGAATGTAAGTTCATTTTTTTTAAAAATCTGTCCCTAGTTTTAATGTAAAGATGAAGTAAATACTCAAAGAAAGAGGAGTGCCTCTTTTCATCGTATGTTAATTTAAATGCCTTAGAGAAGCTCATAAGAATATGCCCCAGTTTCTCAAGATTTTGCTTAGAACCCGCATCTATTATTTTCTGAAGTGGTCGACATGTTATTTTCAGATATATCCTTGGGTTTTAAATTAAGATAAATTATGTCCTCAAGTTTGGTAGGTAGATCGAGTTTCATCCATTCCATCAGGAATAGCTTCTTCCCATTGGTTCTTGAATTTCTAGAGCATCTCCATATGAGCGATCCGATGAAAATTTGGTGTAGCTATAGATTAATGGGTGCTAATACTTAAGCTGCTAGAGTGATAACATTATTAAGTTTTTTGTTTGCATGTTATATTCATAGAAGTAGATCCCTATGGTTTATCATATCTAGAGGAACTCTGTGGCCGAACGAAATTACATAACCGTACAGCCGAACATTTTTATAGTCTAGTTTTTTGTTTTTCATTTTCTTTTGTGTACTGAGTTTAAGATCTTCGGGTTATAGTTGTTTGAGGCATCAAAATCAACAACTAGATTGCCATTTTAATACCCTTTTACTTTCTGTCCGTCCGACGAAAATGAATTGTCCTTCACCTTTGCAATGCTGCAGGTACGAAGAACTTGCCAAGAAGGTTACAGAAGAGGTTTTGAAAGCAAGGCTGTCAAAGGTTGACTCCAGAAGCTTTCGTTTTGTTCGTCGTCAAAGGAAAAAAAGAAGAAAACAACGTATCTGCTGTCTAGGTAATAAAAATCTGCACAAATGCACCGATCGACTAATCGGATGAGCCATGCAACATTGGAAGAGTAAAACTAGCGCTTTTCTTAGGACAATATTTTGCTCAACACCATCATGCCCGAGAGGATTTCAAAACATTCTCAGACATATTTAAGTTAATCTTTCATCTTCTCTATTTAATTTTTACATTTTTTGAAGGAAAACAAACACAATCGATGATGTCATTAAAAAAATAATTATCCACACTTCAATCTCATGCACTGCTTAGAAAGAGGAGGGTTAGGTGTGGGCAGCAGTTCTAGTTTTGAGCTAAATGCAGCCCGAGAGAAAAAAAAAAAAGAAACTCCCTTTAACCACTCGAGGTCCAGGCTTTCACAAACTTCCATTTCTCTCTCTCTCTCTCTTTCATATTGAACACCTCCAGGGAGAAACTTATTCGTTTCCAGAAAACAAACTCTTGCTCGATGTAAATTATCTATTCCCATTAATTCATTCCCAGCAAACAAGAACCCTCGTTTCCATTAACATGTTTCAATGACGCTCAGTTATAAAACGCCAACTCATGGCAGATTTACGTGATTCACATATTGATCTATACACAGCAAAGAAGATGACAAAGTGAGCCGGAGTCAACGTAGATGAAATGAGACTAAAAACAAAGCAAGCTTGATCTATGGAAATCTCATGGCTGAAATAAATAATCCAAAACTAAAATACAGCAACAATACCACATGGATTACGAATACATGAATACATATCAATCATTAACGACAACCAAGCACACATGCTATATGAACGAAACAATCAATAGCCAAGCACGCTATTGACTTATGAATTTCATCCAACAAATTATAGGCGGTGAATTGCAGAGCGGTACAGCCGTACAACTTGATAATCTAGTTTTTCGTTTTTTTATTCTCTTTTGTTAGCGAGTTAAAGTTATTTAGGTTCGAGTTGTTTGAGACATCAAATTAACAATTAGATTGTCATTTTTTATATTCTTTTACTTTCTAATCATCCTACTAAAATGAATGGTCCTTTATCTGTGTACTTTTGCAGCCCCGACGAAGTAGTAATTGAGAAGGTTATCGCAGAGGTTTTGAGAGCAAGGAAATTGTTAAACAGTTGACTCCCTGAAGCCTTCTTTTGGTTCGTTGTCAAAACAAAAAAGAATGGATTCGCTTTCTATTTAATAAAATTTTGTACAACTGCATTTTTTTTTCAATCATTAAAGATTCTAGATATTTCGGTTTGTGATAAAATTGGTTTAGGATTCCAAGGGCTTTCGTGAATTATTTACAAGTTTAGCTTATCTTTGTGAACGAGGATATCAATGAACTCCTACGCTCTATTGTTGGGTCAGTGAAGCTTTAGCATTTATCTTTGCAACAGTATCGGGAGACAGAGGAGCTTTCAAACTCTCTTGCAGTGTTGACATAGGTGCTCTACAGCAAAAGAAAGGAGCTTCCTTTCTCTGATGGGAAAACTAGAATTGCTGGTTGAGTTGGATTCGCAACATTTTTATCAACTGGAAATATAAAGACATTGAAATTGACTGGGATGGCCCATTCTCCAATTATCTGTTTTTGTTTTGATGCATCTAGCATCCAGATTACGCATGGCCTCATGAATCTGGTCAATTTACATCTCCTGGGCACATCTGACGTTTTTCCCTTAAAGCAATGCATCCACCAGCTTTCCATGTAGTTTGTCATTCTTGCAATTTTGACTTGAGAAATACTGCCGATGTTTTCAATCCTAGAGAACTTTTTGGTCCTCGAAGTTCATGGATGTTCAATGGCAAACTTCGCAGAAAGGCTAAGAGCAATTGGAGGAATTAGTTGATAAGTTTTTGCAGCTCCCTAGAGTGTAAAGCATTGGGCACTCATTTAACCTTGAGTCTCTGTTGACAGAGAAATGAAGATGTAGAAGCAATAAGCTTGATATCCAATGGCTGTAGCCACAATTTTGCACCTGAACATTTAGCTGCCTTACCAAATCTAAGGTTCCTTCGAGTAAAAAGTGTTGATTTTTTCGGCAACTTCAATAATAATCTTTCGGAGCTAAGATGGCTTTCTTGGCAAGAGAGGCAAATGACTTTCCTAGCAAGTAACTTTCACCTTGGTAAACTGGTTGTGCTTGACCTTTCCAATAGCAAGATTGAAGACAGTTGGGGCGGGTGGAGCCAAATGAAGGTATGATATGCCTTACTATATAGATATTTCATTTTATCTTTACCTCATTTGTGATGAATGAGGCAATGATGAAAACAAAATATATTTTTCAATTCTTTCTATCAATGCCTCACACAATTAACGTAATGGTTACATGTACTCCTCATCACATCTGAGTGTGAAATATAATTTGTATGAGTGACATTCAATATCCTTTTATGTATCAAAGTAAAACACAATTATGTCCCACATAAAAGTGCTTCATGTGGTGTATAACCTTCCTTTCTTAGTTCTAAAAGTTGCTTAGGCTTTTGTTATGGTATATTTCATTATAAATGCCATTTTGCTTCAAAATGCATCAAATATGATTTGAATGAAACAAAGTTTGAATCATGTTTAACAATACAAAAGTTAATTAGAATCAAGTTTGAGTTGGATAACACTCAACTTGAACAGCATAAAGGATCGCAGATTTATTCGGAGTAGTTATGCTGAATATTTGAATCAAGGTGAGCTTGAGCTTCATAACACTTGATTCAAGCGGTTCCCAAGCCTAACTTAATAGCTAATTGTTTATATGAATTTTATATTTTCATAATGAACTGTAAATAAATATAAATTACATTACTTTTACTTTTCTATTCTACTTGAGTTGATAAGCAAAGGATCGAGCTCTACATTGAATCTAGTTTTTAACTGTTGTGTCAATTCAAATCTCACATAAATTTATAGTTCAGTTTGGGCTAGTTTCTAACATTTAATCTTAATTCAATATTTAGGCTACAAAAATTGCATGAAATCAACTAAGCTCCATTTGAAATTTGAACCCTCTACTTCTTTTTCTACTTGTCAAAAGACCTCTACTTGAATCCTTCCCTGAACAATATCGAAGACTCTCTCTCTCTCTCTCTCTCTCTCTCTCTCTCTCTCTCTCTCTGTGCGCGCACGCGCGTTTACGTTCGTTCACCCGTTTTCGTTCACCCCACTAACAGTTGCCGTGAATCACATCTTGCAAACCCTTCCCTCCATCTCATGTTCTCTCTAAAACTCTTCAACATAGAATGGATGCTTATAATAAGTTAAAGGTAAAATGCCACATTCATTGTCACCTTTTATATCAACTTCACTTTGCTTCATTTATCTTTACAACCGTCACCTCGTAACCTCATTATTATTAGGTTTTACATTACACTTGACATAGAGTTTAAGAAAGCGTTGAGCTGGCGACGCAGAGGAGTTGAATGCGGTGGTGTTGAAGATTGTGGTCGGAGGTGTTGTGCTCGTGGCAAATGGCGGTGAGTGGAGAAAAACTAGGAGTGTTGGTATTTGGGGCTGCGTTTTGGGATTCAGAGTTTCTTGTGTTTTCGTAGCGAGGATACTTTAGTCTTTAGGTTATGGAGTTTTGTTCTAAGACGCAAACTGTGGGTTTTGGAAATAAAGAATGTGTAGTGAAGTAAAAAAAGGTTTGGGGACTATTTTCAAAAATTTTTAAGTATGAGGTTTATTTACAACATCCCCACAAAGACTTGGGATATTCAAATTACCTTAGATTATCATAAATAATGACTTATGGATAATGAGTTTATTACTAGTACTCCCATATATTCTCATGTTTCTCATTTATTTTATAACTTCGACCTCTCTTTTTTGCGCAAATAAATAAATTGAAGGTTTTAGATTTGACAGGTTGCAAACAGTTAAAAAGGACACCCGACTTCTCTAACTTCATGACTTTGGAGATGTTAATTCTTGCTCGGTGTGTCAACTTGACCATAATTGATAACTCCATCGGTAAGCTAACACTCCTAAGAACTTTGAATCTCGAGGGGTGTACTTCTCTTGTGGAGCTGCCGGATGAAGTTGGTTTTCTACATTCTTTGACACAAATTGTCATGCCCCAAACTAACAGGTAATTGCTTCCATTTCGATTAATTATGAGAATATAGGTCATTCAATTGACTTAAAACACCATATAAAATTTCAAAGTCACGTCAATGCATCCTATTGCATCCAAATAGCCATACCCTCAATCAGATTCTTATTCTTTAGAATACTTTTATGATCTTTAAGTTCAAAAAGGGGAGGTTTTTTACTATTTAGCCTAGGTGTTCTACTAACCCGGAGGCCAAATCTCCAAAAAGTGCGTGAACTTGTACCCATGAGACCAAAATATCCCCACTTTCCAAATGACCCCAATAAAAATATATAAATTTCATACTTGATGACTGAAAAACTCACTATTAAGTTTTTCGCCAATTCAAGTTAATTAATTCACTCCCAATAGTCAACATGAAATGCTAATCTTCGATTTGGGGCAAAAAGAACTCAATTCAAGAAGCCTAACTCTTTCAAATTTTTAATCTGTTCTTTTTTTTTTTTTTCTCTCATTTCTCGTTGAACAAATGAGACATTAATATAGAAGTCCAAAAATCGATGTCATTACTGATTATCGAGAAACTGCTGTGCCTCTCTGATGTTTGTCTTACTAACATGTCCACGTCAAATGCCAAATTAGTTTGCGTGAATGAAAAATTTGATGGTGGACCTTTTTGGTCTAATTAATATTAGTTCATGCACTTTTTGGGTGGAGATATTTTTGTCGTATGAATGTGAGTTCATGTTTTTTTTTTTTTTAAAATCTGTCCCTAGTTTAAATGCAAAGATGAAGAAAGTGCTCAAACAAAGAGGAGCACCTCTTTTCATCATACGTTAATTTCATACTATCAATTATTTTATTAAGAATATCCCTAAGAGCAGCCTGTAAGAATATGCCTGTTTTCTCAAGATTTTCCTTGGAACCCACGTCTAATACTACCAATTAATTTCTTTGGTGTTAGACATGTCATTTCAGATATATTCATTGTATTTTTAAATGTTGTTGATGATAAATTATCTCCTCGAGTTTTGTAGGTGAATCCAACTTCATCCATTCCATACTACTTCGCATTGGCCTGAATTTTAGAGCATCTTAATTTATTCAAATGAGTAATATCCGATGAAATTTGGTATAGCTGAATATTAACGGGTGCTAATACTTAACCACTGGAGCCATAAAATTATTGAAGTTTTCGTTTACATATTATATTCACAGAAGCAAATTCCTATAGTTTATCATATCCGGTGGAACTCTATGGTCAAACAGAATTGATGGCAGTATAGCCACACATCTTTATCATCTGATTTTTTATTCTTTCTTTTTTTCTTTTGTTTGAGACATCAAATCAAGATACTCCTTTTACTTTCTGTCCCTCCGACTAAAATGAACTGTGCTTCACCTGTGCATTGTTGCAGCCACGAAGGATAATTAGTTCGGAAGGCTGTTGCAGCAGTTTTGAGAGTGAAGGGTTATTAGTCGTTGACTCCTGAAGCCTTCTTTTGGTTCATTGTCAAAGAAAAGATGAATGGATATGCTTTCTTGGTAATAAATCTATGTACAACTACATTTTGTTTCGATTGTTTTGAGAATGTGAAAATTTCATTTTGTAATGAAATGGATTTATGATTCTTAATGCTTTAGTGCATCATTTACAAGGTTAACAAATCTGTATGGATGAGGACATCATTAAACTCCCATGCTTCGTTGGAGAGTTAGTGAAGGTTTCACATTTGTCTTTCCAGCGACGCCAGGGGATAGAGGGGCTTTTAAACATCAGTGTTTCCATAGATGCTCTGCAACAAAAGAAAGGAGTTTCCAGTCCATGTAATAAATTTTTGTAAGGCGGTCTTCTTTAAGTTTGTAATTCTAATACATGGTACTTTTTTCGTGAAAACTTAGCATAAAGCATGAAATAACTTGTTCTTGTGTAAGAAATAGAACGTCATTGAACTTCCGCTCTATTTGGCCAAAAAGATTAAAAAAAAAGAAAGATGGTAATAAATTCCCCTCTCTATTGGAAGGAGCTTCCATGCCCTGTGATGAGAGCTGTGCATTACAAGGTTTATAAATCTTTCTCTTTCTTCCTCGAACTTAAGATCTCCAGTTAGACTAGGAGTACCCAAGGGCGAAAATGAAAATCAAGCTCCTATATTATTCTGGCTATATATAAGTTAGGAAAAAAAAAGTTACGACTCAGGCATTTCACAATCAGATTCAAAGTTCGTACTTAATCCAACTCAGGCTTTTCAGCAACATTAATGAGCATTCAATCAAAAGGCATAATGTAACAATGAAATAACGGGAATCACAGCCCAATCAGTAAAGATCATCAAGATTGAATCTAACTCATTAATATAGTCTCGATCGTGAACAATTTTCATGCTTGCAACAACAAAGGCCTCGGATTCTATTTTATACGCATAACACCTAAAACAGAGCAGAGACCTTTCACCTTAGCTAGGAGCGATCATCAGTCACAGTCGGTTGTTCGACTAGCCAGAGGAGGCCTTGGATTCGTTGCCAAGGATGATTGAAGCCAGTGAAGGAGAATCGAACGGGCTGTGAGTGCTTCGAGCACTCTGATCAGATGAACAGAGCAAAACCGAGAAAGTCCCATTCAACGAGATCTTTGACAATCCGAAGAGACCATACTTCATCGACAATCTAAAAAATTCCAAAAAATCAAACTTAAAGCTTGGCAGAGAGGGAATATAGATCCTGAGAATGGAGTCGAGCTCCTGAGTGGATAGCGTCACTAGAATCAGAGATGTTTTTGAGGCATACGCCGGTGACACAAGCTACAACATGGAGAAGTCAATACTACTGATTGAATCGCCCATGGAAATCAGAGAACGAGAGGGTGACTTAGCTTCCATGCTATTGCAGTAATCTAAAAAACTGACCAGGAAGGAGTAGGTGCGCTCGTCGGAACAGAGCTGAGGAACGTGGAATCCGCCCCGAAATGAAGAGAGGCTGAACAATCCGAAAAGGCTGGCCGAGAGGTGGTTGCCACTTGCCTGGCCGAGCCTAAATGAGTTCTGATCTTGACTGGGATAATAAATTGAGTTCGTGGACCTGGGTCAGTGGGCCGAACGAACCAGGCGTATTAGATCAGGCCCTTTCCGTCTTGACCCAATTTGACCCTTCAACTATTTTCTTCTTCTTATTCTTCTTCTTTTTTTTTGTTATTATATGTATTTTTTACACAAAGTATATTTGATGTTTTGACAAAAATTTGGGTGTCAACAAGATATGGGATCTTTCAAAATCGGTCATTAGTGAAAACTTGCACCATGTAGCTAAGTCTGACCTTTAGATATTTTGATGAAGGGTTAACTGGTGAAGATTTTGGGCTAGGGTAATTAGTTGGTGTTCTTTTAGCCAGAAAATGTTCGGGGAAGGTTTGGAATTAGAGTGAAAGTTGGTGATTTATCTTAGTGAAAAAAAGTTCGGAACTGAATCAGGGTTGAACTTATAGTTTATGTTTTTCTAGGGAAGTATGCAAATAGTGTTTATTCAAGTTCTTTGAGACATTAGAGACCAACTGATAGATGAAGTCAGAAATCGACTTCACCAAGAGGTTATCTGTTGCAGAGTTAGCGTGAGTGAGTAGGCAAATACTACAGATTGCTGAGACGAGCTTCGTGCTTTTGGTGGAGAAGATGATCTGCCATTACTAGTCTTAAAAATGAGAGATTTCTCTAAGAAAAGATTTTGCAGCCATCGGCCTCCTTTTCCTCTCCATGAGGCGTCGGTCAAAAAGAGGGCACTCTGCTAACCTGGCCGCCCCTCATTCAACGGTAAAAAAGAAGTAGGAATGCTTATAGTTCATTTAAATTCCCAACCACACATTGATTTAAGTCGTTCTTTCCAACCCCAATGTTTCGACCAGCAGCTGGTATGCACAGAGTTCCAACGAGAAATGTCCACAACCAGACATTATAAAATACCTTGGACGTCGTCCTTTAGTAAAAGATGCTCCAAGTCTGGCCTAGACTAGTAATTTATGCCAGATAGAATGAATAAGTTATTTAACTTCTTTGGTGCTTTTCTAAAAGACTACATAAGTGACAATACAAAATTGCACGCGTGATGCATGTATGCAAACAATGTATGTTTAATAGATCTTAGAAAATTTCCCAATTATGAAGTACTAGAATTATTAAATAAATGACAGAAATTATTGATATAATATGAAGAAATTGAACACTTTTATGTGGAAAGATAAAATTATTTTAAGATTAGAATTTTTTTTAGTAAAATTGTTTGTAAGTAGAAAGATTCAAATTGAATAACGCGAAAGATAAAATAGGATTATGATTATAGGTCTTTGTCAATTGATGATTGAGGTTTTTTTAGGAAGGAAAAAGTAATCTTGATCAAGTAGGACCTCTTTGATATGTGTATGTATGTGTGTGTATGTATGTGAAGTTATCGATTTCATCCCAACACCTCCAGCAATGTCATAATAATGGATGTTTCATTTAGAATTGTTAATTGATTAAAGAGGAAATGATGTGGCTATTTTCTTTAACTCTAAAAAGGAAAAAAAAAAAAAAACTTGCCCGGGCCTATTTATTTTGGCTTAAAAGAGTAAAAATCAACTTTTTAAGTTTCTCTTCAAATATTGAAGTATTCTTTCATGTGTTAGAAAGTGATGTTTATATATTTACGTATCAATATTTGTATAACATGAAAGTTTGAGATGGTAAGATTAAAAAAAAAATTCAAAGTGTGCGTTGCAAAGTTTGAAAAAAAAAGATTGAAAGATAAAAGTCAATCTGAACACACCAATTTGTTGATTGGAAAAACATATTTAAAGATTTTCCATCATGGAACAATATTTAATTTTTCACACACCGAAAGCTACAAATCTGATGATGTTCACTGAGTTCGGTGATGGCTTGGCTTGAACTTAACTGGCTTTGTAAACCACGTGGCTTCTGAATTTTTGAAGCCCCCTAGCGATTATTAGCATGTGTCTTCCTGCGGGATCACGTTCACCTGTCGCATATGATGCTTTTTCCTTCCCATTGAAATTGAAAATAATATCATCACGGACCCTACTGCCAAAGACGCAAATCTCAACGAATTAATTAATCGCCTCCCAAAATATACGTGTCGGTCAAAAAACAATCCCGATTCAAGATCGGTTGTCATAGACTACATATTCCAGAAGTATTTCTTTATATTATGTTTATAATTGCATTAATGAACTGTATCATAAATGATTGCATAATTTATTTTACAAAAAATAAATGATTTGATAAATATTTTATTAAAAATAATTACTCACATTATTTAAAATAATTAATCAATAATAATATTTTCATTGCTAATAATAATTTATATCTGAAAATTTTTATAGAAGATAAAAATATTTTTTGTGCATTTATTTTTGCCAACAATCATTTTATGGAAAGCATTTCCGAAATCATTCATTTTTCATAAAATAAATACATCCAAAAATGACATTACTTTTATTTTATTATTTTATTTGAGTTAATGAGTAAAGGCTCGAGTTTTACATTGAATTTAGTTTTTAAGTTCCATGTCAAATAAATTCTCATTTAAATCTGTAGTGTTGTTCGGGGGTATAGAACAAGTCTAATGGATGCTGATTTTCCCTCCATCTCGGATTCTTTTCTAAAATTTTTCAACTTAAAATGGATGCTCATAGTAGATTTAAGGTTAATCATTCTCGCTATTAATGTCAACGCCAAGCATCATTTATTTTTATCACTTTACACTTTATATAATAATTTATAGTGTAAATTATGACCAATTAACGTGATCCCTACGGGATCACGTTCACCTGTCGCATTTGATGCTTTTTCCTTCCCATTGAAATTGAAAATAATATCATCACGAGATCCTACTTGCCAAAGATGCAAATCTCAACAAATTAATTAATTGCCTCCCAAAATATACGTGTCAGTCAAAAAAACAATCCCGATTCAAGATCGGTTGCCATAGACTACATATTCCAAAGTATTTCTTTATATTATGTTTATAATTGCATTAATGAACTGTATCATAAATGATTGCACAATTTATTTTGCAAAAAATAAATGATTTGATAAATATTTTCTTAAAAATAATTACTCGCATTATTTAAAATAATTAATCAATAATAATATTTTCATTGCTGTTAATAATTTATATCTGAAAATTTTTATAGAAGATAAAAATATTTTTTGTGCATTTATTTTTGCAAACAATCATTTTAAGGAAAGTATTTTCGAAATCATTCATTTTTCACAAAATAAATGCATCCAAAAATGACATTACTTTTATTTTATTATTTTATTTGAGTTAATGAGTAAAGGCTCGAGTTTTACATTGAATTTAGTTTTTAAGTTCCGTGTCAAATAAATTCTCATTTAAATCTGTAGTGCTGTTCGGGGTATAGAACAAATCTAATGGATGCTGATTTTCCCTCCATCTCGGATTCTTTTCTAAAAATTTTCAACTTAAAATGGATGCTCATAGTAGATTTAAATCTCACTATTAATGTCAACGCCAAGCATCATTTATTTTTATCACTTTACACTTTATATAATAATTTATAGTATAAATTATGACCAATTAACGTGACCTGTCGCATTTGATGCTTTTTCCTTCCCATTGAAATTGAAAATAATATCATCACAGACCCTACTGCCAAAGACGCAAATCTCAACGAATTAATTAATCGCCTCCCAAAATATACGTGTCGTCAAAAAATAATCCCAATTCAAGATCGGTTGTCATAGCCTACATATTCCAGAAGTATTTCTTTATATTATGTTTATAATTGCATTAATGAACTGTATCATAAATGATTGCACAATTTATTTTGCAGAAAATAAATAATTTGATAAATATTTTCTTAAAAATAATTACTCGCATTATTTAAAATAATTAATAAAGTATTTTGTTCAAATATTAAAAATTCATAACATTAACACTTTATATAATAACTTATAGTGTAAATTATGACCAATTCCTAACATTTAGATAACCAACTGCACAAATTAATATCAATCGTTCTTTCCATTTCAGAGGTTGGTGGAGCTCTGACTTTAGTTGTTTGCATATATTATTATCTAACTTAGACTTATTATTCTGCGGGTCCTCCTTTTTACAAAAAAACCACCTTTATGCTCCAAACGATGATTGGTGTTTTTCTTCATTGTGAGAGCAATCATAGGGCCAAAATGAGACGTCCTTCATAATCAATTAGCTCCTTTTATGGCTGAGAAGTCAAAAACTCATCTGAGCTCGTTTATTTTGGCATAAAAAGGGAAAAAGTAAAATTTTCGCTTTCTCGCCAGAAACTAAAGTATTTTATTCAAATATTAAAAATTCATAAAAAATTAAATCTAAATTTCATATCAATATTTATATAACGTGAAAGATTCAAGTTGTAACATTGAGTTGAAAACAAACACTATTCAATATCCAGCCACATAACTTAAGGTGATTCTCTGTTGCAAAGAGAAACCTACTCTTTTCATTGTCTCCTAGCTCTTGTACATTTTTTGGCCAAATCACATTGAAAAACATGAATTGGTCAGGAGAAAAAAAAAACAAACCATTTTCCATTAACTTATAGGTTTGCAAAAAGGGGCACGCACTTTAAAATTTGAGACAAATCTAGCTAATGTTCCTCTCTCATGGAATATTCTGTTGAATTTCTCTTGAAATTCCAATTAGCCCTTTCTTTTTTCATGATTTGTTTGTCGGATTTTTCCATTTTTAATCTTCAATTGCATTTTGTTTCATTATATTATTGTTGAACCACTTGCATCACACATAATCTCAAGGTGTGTATCAATCCTGATCAAACCCAAGAGCTGAATTGGACTAATCGACTCTGGGTAGTTCTCAAAGGAATTGGTTTGATTTTTGATCCCAAAATTTTGAAAACATGAATAATTGGTGTAGCTCCTTATCCCTAGGAAGGGACCGTACCTACTGGACTAAATTAGTGGAACTAACCTAGAGTATTATTTATTTATTATTTATTTATTTTTATAGCACAAATCATAAAAAGGTAAAAAGAGAAACATAGCAAAAACCTTGAGAAAAAAAAATACAATAAACCTGTTGTTCCCTAAGACAACTTGAGATTCAGATTGAGACTAGCTAGTCTGATTCCAAGCTGATCAAGGTTGGTTCCCAATTCTATAAGGTGGGAATGGATCTTGTCCGATCCTATTCTAGTTCTAGAGTAGGAACCAACCCATTTTGAACTGATTATCCCTAACATGATATGGTCATAGTGGGCTTTAATTACAAATCAAAAAGTATTATTCTTAATAGACAAACTTTATGTAAATGAGGAAGAAAGGCATTTTTAGTAAAAAATCTTGTACAAAGTAGCAATAAGAAAATAGTTGGTGTAAATGACTGGAAAAATATGTTGGCATAAAAAAAGAAGCAATAGTCTTGCTAAAAACTTCTCTGAGTTTACTTTCACTTTGTACTTATATGTTTTTTCCCTAATGGCATAACTAGTCTATATTAATTTGTCCTTGGGGTACCATTTGATTGCATATATCTTGCAGATATAAGTAAATCTGTTTATTGCAAAGGCCTAAACTTACCAAAAAACACACACTAGACTATTGTGCAACAAAAGCAAAATGGGAAAATTACCAAAAAAATCATAAATTAATTGTAAATATGTTAATTCAATTCTAAACCTTTCAATTTGATAAATTTAACTTTAAATCTTTTGCAAATTTGCCAATTATTGGCCAAAAATCGTTGACATAGATGTCAGTTGTGCCTTATAAAATGACAGATGTTGACATGGACAACTTTTGTAATGATTGAAGATAGAGGAACCACCCAATTTGATTGCAAATTTAAATAACTCAAAGGAAATTAGGATGGCCTACTACTCATGAGTAATAAGAAAGTTAGGTGATCTTATTGGATAGGTGGAAATGCTTTGAAAGTAACATAAAGCGTATATGGGTCAGACAAAGAGCCCTTGTTTAAATACTAATCACAGCCAATTGCATCGTGTAATATATATATATATATATATATCCAAACATGAGTTTGTCTCCCACGCCGAACCTCACACCTCCCCCAGGTGATCAATAAAGCTTGGAGGTAGAGCTGTGCCTAACCGGCTTTTGTTTCATTCCCATTTTATTTTAAACATCTCTAGACGTTTGTTTTTCAACCGTCGGATCCGTATTAGTCAAAATTCCTTCGGTTTGGTTGAGACCCTCTTTGCTGTTGCGAGGACAGGCAGAAGCACAAAAAGCAAATGGGAATGAAACCAAAGCAGGTTAGGAACAGCTCTAGCTCTTTTAATTCTTTTTTGGCCAAGTCACAATGAAAAGCATGAATAGGTCGCCAGAAGAAAAAAATGAACCATTTACTATTTACTTATAGGTAGGAAAAAGACATGTACTTTTAAATTCGTGACAAATCTAACCAAGGTCCCTCTAACTCCGTTAAAACATGCAATATTCTGTCAAAAATTTCTCTTGAAATTTCAATCTTGCCCCTTCCCCTTTTCTTTTTTCATTGGTTGTGGAATTTTCCCTTGTTTAATCTTCAACTATCAGTTGTTTAATTCTACCAGTGGTGGACCGCGTGCGTCGCACATGACCTGATGATATTGGGCTATAATTCCTCCCCCATGGAGGACTGTGCCCTTGCCCTCTATTGTTGAGTCGTCTCAATCTCTGTGCAACTCTTTCTCATCGCCTTGAGAAGTAATAGTCGATCTTCCTCCACTGAACAACACTCCCAATTAGCTCTTTTTACAGAAGCGTGGTTCTGTTCTTTGGGTGAATACAACTGAGAGGATCGGCCCACAGATGGGATTCAATGGAGGTCAGGCGCTAGTCGCCATCCTCACTCTGGCTGTAGGAGGATTGTAAGTGTTCTCATTCGACTTCTGTTCGATCTCCAGTCAACAGATAACACACACGTTAAAAAAAGAAGAAACTTTGCTCCTGTACATGTTTGATGCAATTCATCCTACTTGTCTGGATCAGGTTAATAGTTTGTAATTTTTGGCAGGGCTCTGAGACAACTCACAAAACCGAATAAAAAGAGGGACTCGGAGTCAGCCTCCATAACGGACCATGGGTCTAGAGAAGACAGTGAGACGTTCGATCCATTGGGAATAGAGCAAGTGTTTTTTTGTGACTCATTTGATTTCTAGACGTAGTGTGCTTTTTGACGAATGACACAAAACATATCGGGAAACCATGTGGGACGATTGTAGATTAGAGATAATAGGTTTTGAAACGCACGACCAAGTTCGTGATTTTAGAAGGTACATATTATTCTTGAAGAATATCCTCCCAAGCTTAGTAGCGTGGATTCTTTAGAAAGCCCTGAAACTACTGTAAAGAGATATGTAAACGGGAAGTGTAGAGAGAGCCAAAAGAGATTTGCCTTTCGTCTTGCAGGGGTTACATCTCTCTGTTAAAACCTTCTGGTCAAAAGTCTCAAAAGTCTGTAGAGAGAGACGAAATAGATTGCCTAATAGTCGGCTTTATTCTCTAGGTTCTAGGATATGGAAAGAAGTTATAGTTCTAAATATTTGGGGGAAAAAAAACCAAAGAGCAATTTCGAGTTATCCAGGCGGACTGGAAAGAAACTTTATGAAGAATTCTAATATACTTCTCAACCCCCATATTTGAGAATAAACTATGAAAAATTGTGAATTAATATACAAGTTGTATTTCCTGAAATGTAGAAACCGAAAATGGACAATATAGGACTACGTTCAGTTTGTCATAGTTTCTCTTAGAATTAATTACTTGGATTCTGAACTTTTTTTGAAGCCCCCGAGTATAAAACTACGTGCAGTTTTCACATTTGATGCTTTTTTCTTCCCATCAAAAATAAAAATTATATCAGTACAGCCTATTACCAGATCCCATAATCTCAATAAATTAATTAATGGCCTTCTGAAAAGATATGGGTTTGTTCAATAACAATCCAATTCAAGATCTGAGTTTGTCAAGATATGTGTTAATAAGAACACTGACCAAATTTGTAAAAGTTTGTAGTGTAATGCGACAAATTCTTAACCTATAATTACCCAACTATACAGATTACTTTTAGTCGTTCTTTCAAACCCCATTGTTCTGACCACCAGCTCTGGCTTCGTTCCGCTGTTTCATCTTTTCCCGCGGCTCCTTTTCTTTCTCAGAAATTCACCTTCAATCTCCGCACGTTCTTGATGTTATCTTTCTATTGAGCGCAATCGTCTATCCAAAAATCACCTCTCCCTGAGGAGCGATAGTTGATCAACTTTCATTAAGTCTTGTCTCAATTAGCTGTTGAACTCCATCGAGCCATCACTTTAATCACCCTCTGAACTTTTCCTTTTTTTGGTCGAAAACATGACGATAATATTAATTCTTAAGAGTTCTTAAAAAAAATTGCCGGATAGGTTTTCTCTCCCGTTCCGTGGAGCTCTCTCTGTCAGTTGGATAGCTCTGCCCTAATTCTCCTTCTCATCTGGAACCCTTATTCCTTCCAATGGAGTCACGTATGATTCTTATTTCTCTCACAGATTCCCACTGAGTAATCACGGGTTTTTTGCTGGTTTTCTTACCCGACTATTCCAAACCCTCTGAACTTTGTCCACTAAGCAAACTGTAAGTACGTAATCCGCTTGACTGGAAAATTAAAATAACTGCCGAGTATATGTACATATCTTGACAGACATCAAGGCACCAGAAAGAAACTTGGACACATAAATGTTTGATGTTACTGGTCCATTATTATTTGTAGGGTTCTAACATGATTGACCAAATGAAGAGGAAGAGGAGCTCGGAGGCAATCTTGAGCATGGAAACTAAGCCAGCATACTAGTACGACGTGTTTTTGAGTTTCTGCGGGGCGACACGTGTTTAACCTTCACTGATAACCTTTACCACAGAATGGGAGATGCTGGAATCCGTGTTTTCCTTGACAGTGAAGAACTCGAATGTGGTAAAAAAATCAGTGAGCTTTTGAACGCAGTTGATGAGTCTCAGATCTACATACCCATCTTCTCTGAAAAATTCGCCTCCCGTTCATGGTGTCTCCGTGAGATTGCCCGCATGGTAGAGTGCCACTCAAAATCAAACGGGAAGAGAGAAATAATCCCTATTTTCTATGACGTGGAGCCTAATGATGTGAAACTTATATCTGATTTGTACAAGAATGACATACTCAAGCACAAGCAGAAAGAATACCGTAAGTCCGAAGAATTGGAGCAGTGGACAAGAGCCCTTAAAGAGGTTGGAAGCATAATGGGACACGAACTTAAAGGAAAGCGGTAAATTTCCTTGACTTCTTATGGTTTCTTTTTTTTTTATCAACTTGTTATGGTTGATAAGCCATAAGCCCATTTATTTTGGCTTAAAAAAGAAAATTTTCAACTCTTTCACTTTCTCACAGAAAACAAAAGTAATTCTGAAAATATTAAAACAAGATAAAATATTATGTATATTGATATTTGTATAACGTGAGGTTTCAAGTTATAATATTGAGAAAATAATCAAAGTTTGCATTGCAAAATTTGAAAATGATAAAATAAGAAGAAATAAAAGTCAGTTCGGACAGGCCAATTAGTTGACAGAAAAACACCATTGGATATCCAATCACATTCCAATCACATTACCTAACGTGAATCTTCTGTTGTAAAGAAAAACCTGCCTTTTCTCTGTGTCCTAGCAATGATAATACTTCTTAAAAAGTTCAACCGAAAAGCTTAAGCTAATAAGTGAAGAAATACAACATTAATATCAAGAGCATTCTAAACTTGTTGTTAAGTGATATGGGACAATACACTAATAATGCTTGAAAGCAAAAAAGTTATAACTTATTTTTTGAGTAGTTTAGATTTGTAGTAATGTTTCTCTGTTGGAAATGTGCAGTGCTGGATGAGACAAAGACGATCTAACGAAAATAATTTTCGTACTGGTTGATTGAATCTGTTAGATTGTTTGGCTTACTTCTCTAGCATAATCAAAACAAATATAGAATCACAAGAATGAATAAAAGTCTTCATAAACATTAATTTGATCAACTAAAATTTGATTGTTTTCAAATGACCCGATTTATGATCTGAACAAACTTCATATATTCGTTTTCCACTCAATTACAAACCAAATTGGATATTAGTCAGGTTCATCTATAGTCTCTACGTGAAACTATTACTTGAAACTAATTTGATGTGCCTAAGCGCATTAAATTCTTCAAGTTGAGTGATTTTCCATGAAATTTCAATTTCAACTTACATATGAACTGATTATAATGCTTAATTTTCACATGTGATAATTGAAATGGTCAAACTCATTCAACCACACGTCCATAGAGAGCCAGAGTATATCGAATATGGAAGAAACTAATACCCTCTTCTTTCATGTCTTTGACTGAAATATCTTTCCTGCTTTGCTGGAGCCACGTATTTATCTTTGTATTATATTAGGATTCAACCTCTCTAGCAACCTCTGTAGGAGCTTAATCCTATTTGTATTTTTTTATGTCACCATTAACACCCAAAATTTACTTATTTATTTGAGGCTTAATTGCATAGAAAATTATAAATTAATTTCTAAGCCCTAAGAAAAAATAATTTTCATTAAATTGCGTCACATATGGACATTAGGAACATCATCATTACTAGGATTAATTATTTAAAATTTTTGAAAAAAATTTATTAGAAGAGTTATAAAAATAAAAGCAAAAAGCGAGACCGGGCCAGGGCTAGGCCGGCCCGGGCTGCTTTCCTTTTCTCTTCTTCTATTTCCGTTCGCCTGGGCCGGGCCCAGTCTCCCCTTTTCCTATTCTTTTCTCTTCTCCCCAGCGCGGGCCGGCCCACTTATTCTCCCCCGGCCCGGTCAACTTCTCTTTTTTCCTTCTCTCCTGGCTTTCTTTGGACGCTGGCTCCTCGACAAACAGCGACGACGCACGACGAAGGACGACGTACGAGCGATGACAGTAGCACGGGGAATGTCGCGCGACGCTCGGTCGGCACGGGGCGAGCTGGCGTCGTCCTGGAGAGAGGACGGAGAGAGGGATAAAAAGGAAAGAGAGAGCTCGATGAGGGGGGGGCTTCTTCCGCGAGAGTGAAAGAGAGAGACCGAGAGGGGCAGAGAGAGGGCGAACGGATAATGAGAGATCCGATCGACTGAGAGAGCAAGAGAGGGGGTCTCGGCGGCACGCAGACCCGTCCGACGACCTTCCCTGGCGACGACTCCAAGCCGAACAGGTAGGTTCGGCTCTGCACTTGCTCTGTTTTGGGCACGACGGGCCGAAGCTCGCGGCCGTCCAGCTTGCGCGAGCTCCGGCCCTCGTGGCCCCTGTATTTTGTTCCCTAATCCCCGTACATCGTGCGTCCAGGTCGCCGGGGTAGGTTTGAGTCCCGGTTTGGACCAAGAACCCCTCGTTCCAGTAGCGTATGCCCAGTGTTTGTTAGGATGCCTGAATGAGAACTGAACTCCGTTGGTTTTACTAAGCCATTATTTCTGATTTCGAGCACGTCTGAGTGATCCGTTTAAAGTCTGGACGTCGCCTTTTTGTTTTTTCTCGCCATAGCTCAATATGCCTTTTCCTTTCCAAGTCTTGTTCCATGTTTATGTAGTGTTGTGCTGGTAAACGGGGATCGTCTGGGAACGTCTGGTGGCCTCCGATGTCGGACAGGATGGGATTCCGGCACGTTTCTGTGTGGTGAGTGTGGAGTTCGTCCATAGAGGAGGTTCGGCGAAGATGGTGCATGGTTTGGGTGAGCTTCGGTGAAGGCGTTGTAGGGTGGAGGGTGGCTTCGGGAAAGGAGGGGCGTCGCAGAGAAGAAGGGAAGAAATAGAAATAATAAAAGAAAAAGAAAATTTTTTAGAAAATAACAAATAAATAAAAAGGAGAAGAGGAAAAAGGAAAAGGATTTAAAAATTAGGTTTCATTCGGAGCGGGTCGGGTCCGGGTGGGCGGATCGGGTTTACCCAAGCCGAACTCCCTTTTCCCGAATATAGTTATAAGAAATATATAAAATATATAAAAATGGGTTTAAAATTCAGAAAAACCAAAAAAAAAAAAAACTTACAAAATTCGAAAAAATTTTAAAAATTCAGAAAAATTAAAAATTTTAAAGATATTTTAAAAAATTGAAATTTTTTAAAAGATTCAATAATTTTCATAAAATTAAAAAATTCAGAAAATTTTTAAAAATTCAAAATAAAATCAGAAAATTTTTAAAAAAAAAAATTCAAAGGTTCAGCAAAATTTAATAAATTAAAAAAATCCAGAACATGCATAAAAATATTTTAAAAATAAAAATTTTAAAAATTTTCTAAAAACTCGAAAATTCATAAAAAATTAAAAGAATTCAAGAAATTAGAATTCCTTGACAAGCTTAAATCTTCTCTCAAAAAGTAGGAGTCTTTTGATCTAAGATTGTGCTTGAAGTTGACTAAGTCTTTAGGTCTCTATTTTAGGGTTTCGATTGTCCTTAAAATGCCCTTGATTGTGCACTTTTGATACAATGACTATGGCTTCCTTTTTGCCTAGTTAGAATTGACATTTATTTATCTCTTAGTGTTAAATGCTTGTTTTTCCTTATAATTTATTTAATGCTTTCTTTGATTGCTAATTGTATATAATGATTGCGCATGCACATGATCATCTCACATATTAGTAAATAGGTCTAATATCAATCTAGATTGCCTGACAAAAATCTTTTTGAAATGAACAAGCTTAGGGACTGAGAGGGTACTAATTGATTAATTAGGATAATTAAGCCCCCGACTCTAAATTCTTTAGTTACATAGGAAGTGAGGTACACTCCTATACCTCACTTGATTTCTAACCAACCCTAATAGGCTAATGACGACTCCTCATTAGAAATTGTTTATGAACATCCCAATGTCGCGCGAGGTGTGAGCTTGGGAGAACCCGCGCCTAAACATGGGCCATGGCCCCGTCTTTTAGGCAACACCCTTGAACCTATTCTCTCCCCTAAGGGGTAGGTCACGATAGTCATGACATTAGTTTATGGGAAATGTTGATATAACTATCTCTCTAAAATGATGGAGAGATGGTCAATGGTCGGCCACCAATTTTTTTGTGAAAACTGATAAACTTCGTCAATCGGTTTCAATTTTTGATTCCTTTTCCTTTTCCTTTTTTTTTTTTTTTGACTTCTACATTTCCTTATTGCAAACTCAAGAAACAAAATCATAACAAACAAATTGAAATGAGTTGATATATGAAGAACAAATCAAAGTGATTATATTCGAATAATCAGAAATATATGAAGAGCTTAGTTATAACTTTCAAAATAGTGGATATTTCTGGCTGAAGAAAAAGATTATGTGGATATTATTCCCAAATAAAAAAATTTAATAAACTCAAAAAGGGGGAACGTAATTATCTCGCACGCTTTAAACTTCCGATTATTGTCGGATTTTGTAATTGAATAAGTTATAATTAGTTGCAAAGCCGATGTTGTAAGTGTTTTTTCATCTGTTGAATATAATAGATCTATATAATGACATTAACGAATTTCCTTTTAGTAAGTGATAATATTAATTTACTTGTAATTATTTATATTTTGGTACCTAAAATATTTTTTCTCTCTTTTTTTTGGTAAGGATATTTTTTCTCTCTTTTTTTGGTAAGGATATTTTTCTCTCTTCATATTCAAGAAATATGATTTTGTGGGCCCTCCTATGATTTTGTCTCTCAATTTAAGTTTGTAATAAGGAAACATAGAAGTAAAAAAAGAAAGGAAATATAGAGTAAAAATTGAAACCGGTTGGGAAGTTTACCAAAAAAATTTTGTGGCTGACCATTGACCGTCAACTCCGCCATTCTACAGAGACGGTCATGCTAGCGGCTCCCTTAGTTTATTTAGTCGATTTAGGCATTGATAAAACAAAATTACCTGTCCAGTTTTACGAATCTTCTTCCGTTCATTCCATCAAGAATATCTCGTTCATATTGGCTCATGCATTGTTAAGACGTCTCAAATTCGTCAAACTGATGAGTCAACTAATTCCATCGAAGTTCCACGTACGTAGCAACTGATTTTAACGCTTATTTTACCTGTTTAACCATATGGCCCCCAGCCGAGGGACATTATTTATACCTTTTCTTTATTGCCTTTGACTGAAACAACTTCTTCCTGCTTTGCTGCAGCCAGGGTAAAATAATTGAGTCGATTGTTGAAGAGGTTTTGCGTAAGCTTAATGGCAGACAGGTGGATGTGCCTGTGCATTTGGTTGAAGATCATCTTCAGATAAAAGCCATAATAGAAAAGTTGAATGTTAACTCTGAAGGTGTACATTTCCTATGGATACATGGAATTGGTGGTATCGGTAAAACAACACTTGCGAAGGTTGTGTTCAAAAAATTGTCTTCTAACTTTGAACGTGTCAGTTTCCTAAACAACGTTCGAAAAACATCAGAAAATGGTCTTGATGGTCTTGTGACCTTGCAGAAAAAGTTATTAGCAAGTGTTGGTAGTTCTGTGCAGGCTGACCAAATTAAAGGCGTTGGAGATGGGATGTATTGGATAGAGGCGGTATGTAAAACTAAAAAAGTCCTCCTTGTTCTTGACGATCTAGATGATGAAAAGCAACTCGAAAAGCTAGCAGGAAAATCTGATTGGTTTGGGTCTGGTAGTAGGATCATTATCACAAGTAGGAACAAAAGTATCTTGAAGATTCAAGGTGAATCTTCTGATAAAGAGGTTGTATATCAAACCAAAGAAATTGTGGATTATGAAGTTCATGAAATGGAATTTGATCAAGCCCTTCAGTTGTTTTGTAAGCGGGCTTTTAGAAGAGACTTTCCAATAGAAGGTTATGCTCCTATTTCAAAGGATATTGTTGATAAAGTGGTCAGGCTTCCTTTGGCTCTCGAGGTGATAGGTTCATTTCTTTTTCACAAAGGAGTCGCCTTGGGGTCACATGGTAATAAAAGAGAGCTATGGGAACAGACGTTGAAGAAGTTAGATAGAGGTCCCTTTAAAGATGTCCGAAAGACATTAATGATAAGTTATGATGGATTGGATGACAAGGAAAAAGAAGTATTTCTGGATATTGCTTGCTTTTTCACCAATGAGGACCAAACATATCCAGTAATCATGTGGGGTGACTGTGATTACTATCCTATCATTGCAATTGCTGTCCTCATTGAGCAGTCCTTGATAAAAATTGGAGATGATAATAAGTTTTGGATGCACGACCAAATTCGAGATCTAGGAAGGCACATTGTCCTTGAAGAATATCCTTGCAAAGAACATCATCGCAAATTTAGTAGGGTGTGGACTCATGAGGGTGCTTTAAAACTCCTAGAGAGGAAAGAGGTAAAATTGAAGAGTATGTCACATAATTTAAAGAAACTTGTTGAATTTCTTCCTTTATGTTACAGGTAGCTTCGTTTACTTTCCGTTTGTCTTGTGAGTGAGATAGCTTTCTCTCAAACTCTTGTGTAGAAAGGTTTTCTAAATTAGCGGAGAGAAACTAGATGTATTGTCTAATGGTTTGCTTTGTTTACTGGATTCTGTAGAATAGGAAATAGTTTTCTGGAAATTATGAAACAGCGAATTACCGTTTCACGTACTATCTGGGCAAAATCAGAAGATAACCAGTTGAATGAAGAATTCTAAAATTACTTTCAAATACAACTATCGAGAAAACAAAAAAACTTTCAAGATAGGAATTGATCTGCTAATAATATTTTCTTGAAAAGTTGAGAATGGGAAATGGAGATTTGATTTAAAAGTCATTTTCAGATAGGAGCTGAAAATTCTCCTTAATGGTGTTTATGTCTCCTTGCTGGGAGAAATTATTTACCCGTGTTAATATGCTTCCGTTCATTATAGCTCTGTAAAAGTGTTGAATGTTGTGCTCTCAATTAATCTCGAGTCCCTGATGGCAGAAAAATGAAGATGTAAAAGGACTAAGCCTGACTTCCAGTGGCTGCAACTGCAATTTCGGGCCTGAAGAATCATCTGCTCTGCCAAATCTGAGGTTCCTTCAAGTAAAATGCATTGAATTTTTTAGCAACTTGGAGAATAACTATCACTTTAGTAATTTGATCATGCTTGACCTTTCGGAAAGCAATATTGAAGATGGCTGGGGTGGATGGAACCACATGCAGGTATGATATGCCTTCCTATATACTTCTTTTTGGCATTACCTCATTCATGATGAATGAGGCCATGGTAGAAGCAAAACAGATATTTTACTTCGTTCTATCACTACCCCAAACCATTGACATAATGGTTTTGTTTGCACCCCCATCTCATCTAAGTGTAGAGTATATAGAGCTACATTCCATATTATTTTATAAAGCAAAGTAAAATACAATTATATCCCACATAAAAAATTCTTCATCTGGTTTATAACCTTGGCTTCGTAGTCTTGAAAGTTGCTTAGGATTTGCAAATGGTGTATTCCAATTATAGTAAGTGCCATTTTGCTTCAATATGCATCAGATATGATTTCAATGACCTAAAGTTTGAGTCAAGTTTAGTTATACTCAAGTTGGAATCGAGTTTGAGATTGGTAACACCCAACTTGAACGGCAAATGATCAGATGTTTATTTGGAATAGCTAAGTAGATGATTTGAATCAAGTTGAGCTTGAGCTTTATAATGCTTCAAGCGGCTCACTGGCCTAATTTTAACAGTCAAATATTTGTTTATGTTATGCTATAATTGCATTAGTGAAATGTAAAGCGAATGAAAATGACATTACTTTTACTTTTTTACTTCACTTAATTTAATGAGCGAGGGCTCGAGCTTTAAACTGGATCTAGTTTTTAACTACGGGACAAGGGACAAGGTAGAGGAAATTTTTTAGCAGTAGTTAAGTATTTGTTTATGTTGAGTTTATAATTGCAAGGGGTAATGGGCAACGAACTTTGATGTCGCTATATGGTCTCTTGTGTACTTGACCAAACATCCCGAGCCTATTTATTGGCTCAACCCATTGACTAAAATTTTTTTCCCTACATTTGTCAGAGATATTTTTCCTTGGGCATATTTTTGGCCACAAGCTTTAACTAACTCCTGTCAAAACTAAGCTAGAGACCTGTAGAACATTAATCCTAGAGGTGTCTAGGCCATTCTAGAAAATTGATCAATATTTCATCTAGTTGTGCCATTTGCAATTAAGATTACACCGAATTATAATAATGAGGATAATTACGTCAACTTTCCCTAGACATATATGGTAAGATGATTGATGCAATTCATTCTCTTTAATTCAATTTCTTTCCCAGCAGGTGACGAAAAATCTGAAAGTTCTGAATTTAGCAGGTTGCAAAAAGTTGACGGAGACACCCAACTTTTCTAACTTCAAATCTTTGGAGATCTTAATACTCGCTCGGTGTCCCAATTTGATCACAATTGACCGCTCCATCAGTGAGCTTGAAAACTTAAAAACTTTGAATATCAAGCGGTGTAGTTCTCTTGCAGAGTTACCAGAAGCAATTGGTTCTCTACATTCTTTGACAGAGATTTTCATGCCCCAAAATTTTAAACTGTTAAAGCTTCCGAATAGATTTGGTGAGCTGACATCTTTGTCAAGTCTTACATTAGACAAGCACCCTAGAATCAGCCAACTTCCAAAGTCTATTGGAGGGATGGTGGGACTGACATACTTATCTTTGCATGGGTGTGAGGGAATAAAAGAGCTTCCGTCCTCCATTGGGGAGTTACAAAAGTTGGTTGGGTTGGATGTGTCAAAGTCAGGAATAGACATACTACCCGATTCTATTGGAAAGTTAAAGATACTAAAGGTGATGAGGATAGGTGGTACAATGATAAAAAAGTTTCCTTGTACTATCGGAGACGTGGAGATGCTCGAAGAGTTGCATGCTGCGAAATGCTTGCATCTGACAGATGAAAACCTGGACAAAATTGGAAAGCTATCCCATTTAAGGATATTGGACTTATCAGGAACTCGTGTCTCTACATTGCCGGGGGTGATAGGCCTTCTGTCTCATCTCCAAACACTTCGATTGGGTTCGTGGAACCTTCGAGAAGTGACATCTCTTCCATCAAGTTTGACACACCTTCAGCTTCAAGCTCGTGACTTCTCGTTTATGCCTAACATCTCAAGCCTCGTCAAATTAGAATATCTGGAATTGATTAACTCAGCTGAGGAACCATACTCACGTCAGATGAGAGAGCAATTCATCCATCAGCTTCCATCTTGTTTGTCAACCTTGAAACTCCAAGGTAGTCCACTGCCAAACTTTTCCAAGTTAAAGAATTTATCAAATCTGTGTGTCATTAGATGCCCAATTTCAAGCTTACCTGTCTCTCAAGACCTAATACAATTGAGGGAACTGGAAATAAGTAAATTGGAATCCCTCATAGAAATACGTGATCTGTCACTCTTGAAGAGTCTACAGCGCTTGCGTTTGAACAGCTTAAAGAATCTAATTCAGATTCGAGGTCTGTCACAATTGAAATCCTTGATGTACCTCCGTCTTTCAAAATGTCCTTTAGTAGAAGAATTACCCAACTTATCAAAGTTGGATAAACTACAACGTATCGAGCTGGAAGATTGTGCGAGGATAACAGCAGTTAAGGGCATCGATGCCTTAGAAAGGTGGAAATGGGATGGCAGTGGTTGCACTGTCCTGGAAAGATTATCGGATGTCTCAAGGACATGGCTTTGCCACAAAATACCTAAGTATGATGTGTTTGTGAGTTTTAGAGGACCAGACACTCGTCAAAGCTTAATTCCTTTCCTTTACAATAGTCTGATCCGTAATCAAATTTCCTTTTACAAAGATGAAGAATTGATTGAAGGTGAAGAAATTGGTGGACAATTGTGGCAAGCAATAAATGACGCTCACACCTACATACTCATCTTCTCTGAGAGTTATTTTTCTAGTCGGTGGTATTTCGGTGAACTTGCGTACATTATTAAGGGTGAGCGGTTCCAGGTTCCTTACAGGTTCCGCTTGGAACCTGGAACCTACCCTCGGGTACAGGTTCCTAATTTTTTGGAACCTGGAACCTACCCGTCGAAATCTGGAACCTAGAACCTACCCTCTCACAGGTTCCGGTTCCGGTTCCAGGGTCCAACAGGTTCTTCTTTTCTTTTTTTCATTTAAGTGGAACCAATTCCGGTTCCGAAAAGAGGAACAGGAACCGAACCTCCCTCCCTAGAACCGGGAACCGTGATCATCCCTTCCAACATAGTCTTTATAATGATAAAAATCACAAAAAATACATTCATCCGTGTAAACTTATGCATTGGCCTGCTTTGTCATCTTAAGCGTCTAAGCGTTTTACTCTCAAATCAGCATGGTGCATGTAAAGGAATTTGGGGAAGAGTGGTGGATGGATTGGGGGCCAGCGAGTTTAGGCCAACCAGTACTCATCCACCATGATCACAAGTTAGAATCTAAGCATTAAGAATGCAGTGTAATTGCAGGATTAGCACTGCCTGTGGCAATACAACGGAAGTGGCCTTCTGAAGCTGTACTGACATAATTGATTTAGCTGAAGCTGCTAATTTTCAGTTCAAAATCAGAAATGCACTACTTTGAAACTCACTGAAAGGTTTATAGACTTCAAAATGAGTATAAAATGGCAGAAGAAGACAATCTTTACCTTCTTCTGTGTAAGGATTTCACCACCCAGGCTTTTGAGAAGCCATTCACGATCATGTGGAAGACCTGCTCAATGTTCACGAAGCAGGACACTCTTATTTTAGTTAAGTTCCATTGTTCTTCCAAACACTACATGAAGCTTAAAACTTCACAAAAAAGACAGTGCACCGAAATTGACTAGGCATAATGGAAGGCTACATGATCATTAAATCCCAAAGGGTCAAGCATTTGCAGCTTGCTTTAAGAAAAATAAGACAGACTCCAGAGAAAACTAAAATTATTGGAAACCGGAAAGCGACCCACCTCTGAAAACAGATTTTAAGTTTTTCAAGTTTATTTCCCATAATCACTTGCCCTATAAAAGAATTATATATAAACTTCAAATTCAAAGTAGCTTTCCTTTTGGCCTACCGGAAAACTGCAGTAGCTTCCGAGTAGCTACTCTGTGGTTATAAATAAACTTCAATGTTCAAAGTAGCTAGAGTGTGATTAGGAGAGAATTGTTCATGTGTGACTGTAGCATCATTCATGTTGCCATGTAAGTATGGGCATCTTAACAGTAGTTTCTAATAAAAGAAACGTCCTGCAGAGATACGCCAACTTTTGTAGGATCAAAGAATTTAGATAGTAATGCGACTGGTTAGCAATATGTATAAACAAGAGCATAAACAAAAGATCACCGGTACTGCTAAGAGCATCAACTTCAAGGGCGACGAGCGGCAGGGAGCCACGAGCGTCCAAGTTAACACAAGCGGTGGGCGGCGAGGAGCTAGGATCGTCGACGGCGACAACAAACGAGTGGCGGGCAGTGAGGAGCCACGAGCGTCAACTTCAAGGGCAACGAGCGGCAGGCAGGGACGATCCATGAGCGTCAACTTCAAGGGCAACGATCGACGAGCGGCGGGGTGTTAAAATAGTCATTCTGAGGGCAAACTCCCAGACATTTCCTTATCTCATCCTGCAGAAGATTTCATCCATCCCAATAAATAATCTATGTTTGGATAAAGAGGAAAAGATACAAGTTGTCTAAGACACTAAGGTTCAAATCCTTCAGGCTTCATATTTCTATCAGTCTTCAAGTGACGGAGTGTTAAAATAGAAGTATAAACTGCATGTCTGACAGTTTAAACTTTTACAATAAACGGTTGCCCACTCAACTTTAATGCAAGTAATACAAAATATCAGGCAAAATACAAATAAATCTTCGATTATAAACCCCATCAAGCATCTAACATTACACAAGCAAATAATCACTCCACATTACCATGCACGCCTTTCCATGAAAATGCATAGATGTTAATAGAGAAGGCTAATATGTTCTGAACTCAGTGGACACACACGACACCGATGCCATCTTGGAAGAAAGATGTATCGACACTTCACAGTTTAAACCAAGTTTTCCAGAAGACTGACAACAAAGCAGTAGCAAGCTAGCAATACTATACGCACAAACCTACCCCTTCCCGACATTCAGACACGATATGCAGCACGAAGTCATATGCTTCTAATCCATCATCGATTGCCATTCTAAATGCAACGTTCAATCACTCTCCAAAGAGCTAAAGCAGCGGAGAACCAAGCTGGAGCAAAATGACGAGTTTCCCACTCCGAGATGCTCTTCATACCAAATTTATCTCTATCTATATATGGTTCGGCCCAAAGAAGAGCGGAAAGTGCCGAGAGGGGCGATTCAATAAGGGGAGCTCAGAGTGTCAATCGCCATGCTAGCGATTCGACAGCAACTCAATTTCAAGAAAGGTGGGAAAGATCCGGCGGACGAGCGAGCCGGGAAGCTAGGGTTTTGGTGGGTTGGGTGAGGGGAGGAGGGAGCCCGACTTGGTAGATGACGACGACGATGAGGGCTACGACGGAGAAGAAGGAGACCACCACGAGCAGCCAAGAGCGTCGACGGCGAGTGGCGGCGCAGGGATCCATTCCAAATCTTTTCCTAATCTACCACTAGTTGCATCAAAGATTCGCACGTGGACCCTCTTCATGCAATAGCGAAGAGAAAATTTACCAGAATCCGAGGTGAAGATGAAGATGACCAAATAAAGATGGCGAGAGAAGGAAGAACCCCTTGTTTGCCTCGGTCGGCTGCAACCAAAAATGGAAAAGAAAGACCCCAATCTATTAACCCCTCGTGGGAACAGATCGGCGGCAGCAAGACGGGGTCACAGTCGCCGGAGGGAGATCTTCGCCAGGTTGCATCGCGTGTCGGGGAGAGAGGGAAGAGAGAAACTGAGAATTGAGAAGTGGGGGGAAAAATTAGGGTTAGAAGAAGATTTTTTGGGAAGGAGGGTAGCTGGAGTGGACCGGTTCCGGTTCCGGTTCACGGTTCCGGTTCTATTAGGAACCGGGAACCGGGCCGGAACCGCCGGTTCCGAAAAATGAGGAACCGGGAACCGGAACCGGACTCTCTAAAACTGGGAACCGAACCGGACCCTCCGGTTCGGTTCTCCGGTTCCCGGTTCTACCCGGGAACCGTGCTCACTCCTATACATTATAGATTGCACGTCAAAGTCAAAAGGTGAAAAGATAATCCTCCCCATTCTCTATGACGTGGACATTGAGGATGTTAATCTCGAAAGCTCTTTATATAGACACCACCTAGACAGGCACAGAGATAGGGGATACCATAGAGAAGTGGAGGTATGGGAACGGGCTCTTAAAGAGGTCCCGCTGGCCAAGGTGTTCGACCTGAAAACTAACAGGTAAGGTTTCTATTTGGATTAATTGCTTTTTACCCTCGAAATTATTACACATCAGCGATTCAGTTTCCTTTACCAACATTGAGTTTCGCATAGAAGAAATGGCATGCAATACGAATGACGAAGATTTTGATGAAGGGAGAGAAGCGTGATATAAGTTTTAGGAAATGCATATAAATTGGAGAAAAGTTGATTAAATATTGGAATCTATAAAAGATTTATGAAATAAAATGGCAGCTTTGTTGACTATTGGAAACCAATTTCTCCATTCTTGAACGACACACACTCACTGTTCTTTGTTATAGAGTGTCTATGCTTGGGCGAAATTCGTGAATGTAAATTTGAGTAGAATGTCTTTGAGTCCACTCTATATTTGAGAGACAATAGCATAAAAGGAGCCGGGAGATCCTTTTTTTTTTTTTTTTTTTCTTAACAGTATCCATAACATGACAGAAAAGATACCACAGAAAGTGTTGACTATGGAATGAATTAGGTACCACTTTCGTTTTAACTCATGGAAGTTTGAATTGAAACAGAATTGATGACACTCATATAGATACATAGATGGAGTGAATCCAATTGTTTCGTGGAAAATCAACACTCAAATAAACATTTCCTTGATTGTTTGGCTATTTTATCATTTGGGGAAAAAGTGTTAACCATGGAATGAATTAGGTACCACTTTCGTTTTAACTCATGGAAGTTTGAATTGAAACAGAATTGATGACACTCATATAGATACATAGATGGAGTGAATCCAATTGTTTTGTGGAAAATCAACACTTGTATAAACATTTCCTTGATTGTTTGGCTATTGTATCATTTGGGGAAATGAGTTAGTAGAAAATACTTTTATACAAAAATCTATACTTATATATTTTTATCAATGATTAAAACATTTTTTTGTTGGCTCATTTTCCCAAGCAATACAAACAATGAAAAATGAGGAAATATTCTTTGATTGCCGATTTACCGTGAAGCAAGTGGAATGTAAAAAGAACAATGTGATCCAAGCATGTGACTTTGCGGAACAATAGACAGCACTCTTGTAAGTCAAAAGGTTAACTGGAAAAAAATTCAACAATGCTGGAACAAAGGGAATCGATATATGCACAGAAATTCAAATGTTTTGAGATCTTAAATTTGAAATAAGAAAGGAATTTTAAAATTCTCATCTCACGATTGTGCTACTAGTTAAAATATAAATTAGAAGAAATTGCCCCAAGAATTGGAGAACCACTTTTTATTATACGTAGCAAAGGTATAGCTTTATTTACTTTATATATTAAAAAATAAAACAAATTAATATTGTTTCTGCTCGAACATCACTAGAAAACAGCTTGTAAGATATGCCCTAGTGTCCCAAGATTTTGCTTGGAAATTTTGAACCAGTCTATTATTTGCTTATCACGGAATTCAAGTTCCATATCATTTCAGATTAGACAAATGTTAGACATTAAATGACATCCTCAAGTCTGGTAGATGGACCCAATTTCATTCATTCCATCAAGATAGCAACTTCGCACTGGCTCCTGAAATTCTAGAGCATCTCCATTTCTTGAAATGGATCAATATCTGATGGGTATAGCTGTGGATCAACTGATGCTAATACTTAGTTCCACACGTTGGAGTTATAAATTTTTGAAGTTATTTCACCACATGGCCGTACATATATGTTCACAGAAGTAGATCCTCTGGTTTAACATATCCGGGGGAACTATGTGGTGAAACAGAATTGCTTAGCGGTACACCACCAAGGACCTTCATTTTTTGTTTTTGTTTTTGTTTTTGTTTTTCATTCTCTCTTGTTTTTTGCATAAGTCGAAAGGTTTCAGGGTTACATTTGTTGGAGATGTTGAATAAGCAATTTGTTTGTCATTTTGATATAATTGTGTCTTCCGTTGGAACAACTTTTCTTTCTTTGTGCATTACTGCAGCCCTGAAGATGTAGTTGAATTAATTGCTGAGGAGGTTTTGGATCATCGGATGAAAGTCAACCCAAAAACGTTGACTGAAGTTTAGTTGGAGGTCATTGATAGCTCACAGACGCCGCAAGGAAATTATTATTGAAGTTTTCGTCTGGTTCATCGTCCAAGATAAAACAAATGGATTTCTGCTCCAAGTGATAAAGTTTCTGTAGAACTGTGTTGTTTTTCTAATGTTTGGAGGCTCTCTATGGATTTCATGTTGAGATTATATAGGATTACTATTCTAATGCTTGGTACATTTTTAAAGATTAGAATGAAATTACACTATCTCTTTCATGTGTAAGATCTAGAAGTCATTGAACTTCCACACACTTGAGATATTACAATAGTTGGTTGAGTTGGACTTGAAATGGTTAAATAGACTTGATATATATTTGATTGGAAATTTAAAGAAAACGAAAGGAAACTACGATGGACTCCTCGATGAGAAATTTTGGTGATGCTATTGGACAGTTGGAGATGCTTGAGGAGTTGCATGCTGCCTATAAGGATCTTGGACTTATCATGCTAAAAACACATTGAATCCGTGTTTTATTAGGAGAATATTGATGTAATTTTTGGGCTCTACTTGAATACATAATTGGAGAGCGAGTTATGGGCATGGTTCTCATTGTGTGGCATTTCTATTTTTAATGTTGGGTCTTCAAACCTCTACGCATTTAGTCTCGCTTGGGTAAGAAAATTTCTAGTATTCGATAGTGTTAACAAATATTCGGTGTGGGATGCAACTTAACTTTCCTCTAATGAATTCCAAGTTCGATCAGCTCATGGCTCTGCATGCTCTGCATACCACAAAAAAGAAATCTCCTGGCGTGGAATTTTCAGGATTCCACGATGCTGAAGTCATTATAAGCTTTAGAGTGAAGAATGAAATTAGCAAAGTAATGGCTAATATTGCCAAAAAAAAAAAAAATCAGAGCTCAAATGGTTGTTTTTAGGCATGGTTGTTCTGGTTCAGACCTCGCTTCCACCTGCTTCGGAATTCTTCATCTCATTCCCATACACCTTCGGTTCAGGAACAGGCCTGGCTCACTTAATGACTTTTTAATTAGCCACGTCAGTACTTTCATCTTTTTTACTGTTAGAATTGGTGTTATCAAGCCGTCAACGCGATGTTGAACACTAGATTTTGTCAAATCTCGGTGAAATAATTCTGATATCACGCCTGAGCACGAAAGACAATTTCTTTTGATTTTATGCTAACATCGCTACTATTTGGTAGCATGATATATACTAGACTAGATCGAGTAATTCATTAATTAGATACTATCGAATGACCACAAGTAAGGAAATGGATGACCCTGGATTTGGATAAGAAATTCTACCTAAGGCATAACCTAGAAAAGATAGAAGAGATGACTCAGAAGTGGCTTTAGTTTTCCTCTCTCATTGGAACTCGGCCAACCAGCCCAACAACCACATTACAAAGGTCGATATGGTCACCGATGCAATGGTAATTCTTGCTCTCCTGTCCTCTCCCTAGTCGTTTTAGTCATAAAATCTCAAATTCCGTTATCGCGGTCGTTGATAGTGTTGCATCAAGGTCATGCATCCAGGCCATCATTGGCTCTGATGTCAACCATCAACAACCGCCGCCACTGGCCAGTAGTGCCTCGCCGACCAACGGTGGTTTCCCCCCGCTAACCTCTCTATCATATTCTTTAGCCCAGTCCTATCCTCAAATAGGCCGAATGCCAAATTCAAAATATGCAATTCCCAAGCCTTATGGTCATTTTCACCTGGGCCTCCATTACGTCATTGTTTCCGAGTTGAAAAAAGAACACGGACATGTTTATATGTCGAAAAATGTTCAACAAATGACCCGTGTGATGTTGGCTTATGAAATAATCTGATGCCTCTGATGCCATCGAAATCCAGTCACGTTAATTACTTGGAGAAACACGATGAAGAGTATATAATAAGGTTTGTCCCGTGAATTACGAGCCAAATTAGTTGTCGTCTTTGTTATTTTAACTCTTTTATTTTCCCCAAGGAATGGATTTCAAAGAGAGAGAATCTACACTATGGGGAAGCACAAAACAATTGTCCGACGGCTTAACAAGACCCAAAAGCTCGTGGGGATGTGGCCGGAAACCGAAGATATAGGATCTCTCATTTCTGGTCAATCCTTATTACTAAGGGTGTGTTGGGCAATATTTCTATTCCGAGAAATATTTTCTATTTATAAATTACTTTTTTTCCATTTATATTCCAAGAAATAAAAAGGTAGAATTTTTTTTTTACTTCTTGTTTTTATTCCAAATTTATTTCCTGGTCACTTTTCTATTCCAGATAATATAAAAATCAGCTGACATTACCAAATGGATTTATATTCTTTTTCTATTCCGGATAACAAAAGAATGAAAAAATAAAAAAAAACAGAATGATTATCAAATAAGCCCTAAATTCACCACCATCAATCTGATTATTCTATGGCCGCCTTATTTTATTATTTGTTTTAGAATCTTCCTAGCAGATGCACCACTGAGAAAGCAATTATCAATATTACATTACATGTACCTTAAATTAATTTATGTTTTCAAGATCTGCAAGGCCTTGGTAAATATATTTAAGAAAGGCTCGGATTGCTGTGGAGATACAGGTCAACATATATGACCACTTTACCAACCCTCATTCTGCATTCATCTAATTGCATTTTCAACGGCACGCTCCCTCTGCGTGTGATTTTGTTGCTAGTGACGATGGAAAAAAAGGAAGAAAAAAAAAAATCCACGGTGACGTCTTAAATTTAGACCTATTTCGTGATATATAAAATGGTTATTTTATCAAGGCACTGTTAGTTACATTTACTATGAGCTAGCCCCTCATAAGTTAACTAACTATTTAGAAGAGCAAATTGTAGATGATTTCGAACGACTTTGATATTAACTGCGAACGACGTTAAATCAATTTCTTTTTAGCCTTGTACTCAGGATGAGCAATTGACTCCTCATGATTACATGACAATTGAGAATCACCCTGATTTGAATAGGCACGATTGTGGATTGAAAATTTATCAACCGCAGGTCGAATGCGTGAGAACTCCTAAACGCCGCCCGATAGTTAAGTTGTATTAAAGTCGCAATCGATCTATTTTAACCACAAATTTCAATTTCAATTTCGGGTAATGAATTTTCAAGGATTTCGAGACTAAAATGTTGGACAATGCCTTGTTGATTTTTAAATTTATCGGTAAATCCGAAAATGATCGGAAAAGGATTTAACAGGCCGAAATTTGAAGCTCACGAGGAAGTGGGCCAAGCGAGGGCCCATTGGAGCACACGCCCAAGGTGGGCGGTCACAAGGCCCAAATAAGCCACGTGGGCCCAATTAGGCCCACCAAGCCCAAAATGATTTATTGGCCCATTTTTAAGCTTTTAGCAATTTGGCGGCGATTTGCAAAGCCCATTCCTATTCATTCTAGTCCATTTTCAAGGCCCGTTTCTTAATTTTGGCCTGAGGACAAAATGGTAATTTGTGCCCAAGTGAAATTACCATATTGCCTCTTTTGACAATTATGCCAAAAAGGACAAAAAAGAAAAAAGCCAGAGAGCATAATAATTTTTTTATTTTTTATTTTTTATTTTTCTCTCCTCCCTCACTTTTCCCCCCCTTCATCCGTCCTCCTCCCCACCTCCTCCTCCTCCTCCTCCTCCTCTCTCTCTCTCTCTCTCTCTCTCTCTCTCTCTCTTTTCTTTCCCTTAGCCGCAGCTTATGCTGTTGGTCCCCCCTCGCCGAACCAGCCACAGCTGCATGCCATCATCGTCTGTAAGCCACCGTCCACCGTTGAGAAGCCACGCCACCCATCCGTGAGCCATTCGTTCATCATTCTCGCTGAACCGGAAAGCACCCTTGTGAGACCCACTTTATTTTACACGTGCCTCCTCGATGTTTCAGATGTAGCCGTGTGTAACCCTTGCAACCGCCATTGCGTCGTCGGAATCGTTGCCGAGTGAGTTTACATTCTAATCCCTTAATTAGTCCATTAACATTTGTCATTAAGGGGGTGCTAAGAGATAGAGGAGCCTTCAAACTCTATTGAAGGGCTAGTTAAAGCTTATACATCTCTGTTTTGATGTGGGTGCTGTGATGCAAGAGCTTCCATACTCTTGTGAAAATGAACTTGTTGGTTTAATTGGACTTGAAATATTAAGTCGATCCACTTGATTCAATTGAAAATTTGAAGAAATTGAAAGTAACTAGAATTGACTCTTTAGTAATAAAAAAGTTACATGGCTCATATATGAGTCTGATGGGTGAAATTTTTTGATTAAAATTTAGCTTGGAACTCTTGACCAATTTGCTTATCTCAAAATTCATGTCATGTTGCAATCCACATGTTAATTTGAATAGATCCATGGATTTAAAATGTTTGTTCGTTAAAGAACTAATAGCATATGATCCCCTCATGCAGATCCTTGTAGTTCATCATAGCCAGAGGAATTGAGTGGAGAAAATAGACCTTAAGTTCTCGTTTTCTTTCTTTTTTTCCTCTTCTTTGGGGTATGAGTTAAATGATCTTTGGGTTACATTTGTTTGAGTCACTAATGTGAACTTTTCGTTCTTTGTGTATTGCTGTAGCCCTGAAGATGTAGTTGAACTGATTATTGAGAGGTTTCGAGTCATCTGATGGATGTTAATGCCAGATTTTGACTGAAATTTAATTGAAAATGGGGGATAGCTGATACACGCTGTAAGCCTTATGGAATTTCGGGAGAACACAGGCAGATGGTGGATCTCATCTAGAAAGTTACTAAACTTTTCTAGCACAAATATTTTCAGGAATTTTGAGGTAAATTTTATGGACGTTTGCTGAACTTTAGCATACTTGAAATCATGTCATTGAATTCTGATTTCTTTCATTAAGAGCATGAAACATTACCATTTTTTTTTTTAATCTAATGATGCATTTTGATTGGATTCCGCACAAATTGGAAATTTTCCATGAAATGCTGACGTGGCGAACATGTGGCCAATTTTTCATCCATCACTACCACATGTCCGTGTCATATCAATACACTACCAGAAAATTGATTGATTGTTGCGGTTAAAAGTGTATCATTTATAAAAGAAAAAGAAGGAAAGTATAGTGCTCTGAGTGGTAGAAGTCAAAATTCTTGACATAATTGCGAAATCTACTAGAATTCATCGACCACTGGTGAGATGTACTTGAAATTTTCAAGAAATGAGAGTGAAGTTTGCAATTGATATGTTGGCTTAGATGAATTACTGTTAAGAAGTCGGAGATTTCTGATCAAACCACCGCTGAAGCCTTGTTTCACTCAATCGAACCATCTGGGTGACTCTTCAGCATGTAAATCCATTCACATGATACGGCTTTCACATCTCTAGGTTTCATCACAAAATCCCATGTCTCGTTCTGCCTCAAGGCTTGGATCTCTTCCTTCCTCGCCCTTCTATTCTCCCTTTGAATTGCTTCTTGAGATGAGGATGGCTATCTCATGCCAATATCCTCTTTTTGAAGGCCAATGAATGGAGATGGCGGTACTATTCCAGAGGTCGTCGACCGCGGTTGCCAGGTAGTATATGAATGGTTCTGGTTGAATCATGGTTGTTCGTAGTTGTCATCTTAGACTATTAAAAAAAAATTAGGGTGCAAGGAGAAAACGAAGGGGAAGAACAGAGATTAAGAGGATGGGCTTTATATTGGGAAAAAAAATTAGAGTGGGTTCAGGGCTTAATCCATGATGGGCTTAGCACGGTGTTCCTCCGAGATGGACTTAATTAGGTTTAATGAACTTTGGGCTTGAACAGTCTTAAGTGAGCTTGGGCTTGGCTTCGTATGATTTGGTTTGGGTTGCGTTTGTTCTTTAATGAGTTGGGCTTTATACTAATTGGAATACATTTTGCTCAACATCAACATAGCCGAGAGGACTTCAAACCATTCTCGGACATCCTAAGAGTTTTCTTTTTTTTTTCTTTTCTTTTCGCTATTTAACTTGTTAAATTTTTTGGGGGAAAAAACACAATCGATGATGTCACAAAAATAAAGCACCCACATTTTAATATCAGACACTGCTTAGAAAGAGGACCTGGTGTGAATAGCACTTAGCTTTGGGCTGAATGCACCCTGAGAGCAAAAACCTTGAAAATGCACTAAAACATGGGACTCCTAATTCAAATAGATTAGAATTGAACATTGATGCAATTCAATGGCCATGAGAGGCTCGAGTTTAGGCCGCTGAAGTATGGAATGGATTAAGCTCAAACTAAGTGATGCTTGATTTGAGAGACTTCTCTAAGTTTTATTAAACTTTTTTTATACTACAGTTGTCAAGACATGGCATGTTAGACTTTGATGATGCGAAAAATCTGACCTAACTTGTGCATTTAATCCCCTCTCACGTGTTTGTTAGGGACTCAAAATAGGCCTGCTTAGCTCTTGGGAATTCTCAATTAAACCTGAAAACTGTTTGTTTTAATTGACCAAACATGCTGCTGACTTAGGAATTTCATCAAACATATTATAGTCGCTAAACTCTTTCTCTTGACCAATCACAGTTACAAGTTTTGCATTTTTATTGGAGAGAATTTTTGGATAAAAATCATGAATCTCATAACCAATGCAAGCGACTCTGAAATACTGATAGTTCAATTTCAATTTGTTCCAAGTACTAGGATGATTCCGGATTTTATTTCATATCAGTAAACCGTAACAATTCAATAACCGTTGATGAGCCAGAATCCGGTAAACAAAGAGGGCGAATGAGGCTACAGTGATAATGAAGTGGATCCAAAAAAGATTGGGACGCGAATGAGGATAACTGGCGTATGGCTGTGTCCAGAGAGCGGAAGGAGTGAAGTCGGATGGGCCTGAGCTACTGGGCTCATTTGAATTAAACCAGATTGCAAGTAGCAAGGACTTCGATGATGGGCCGGATTGCAAGGGCCAGGACTTAAGTGATGGGCCTGAGCCACCGAGCTAAAAAAAATACACACGTTAGGAACCTAATTGCATAGAAATCAAAATTGCTGGATCTGATTAAACATAGACAAAAAAAAAAAAAAAAAAAACTTTGGATTGGTCATTATGGTCATCCAAGGAGTCTTTAAAAATTTCCAAAACTCGTTAAAAAGTCTCGACACCTTTGACGGAGTCCACTTGCCATTGTGGAACATTAGGTGGGAAATAGACAATTATATTTGATTTTAATGTGAGCCGGCCAACTTTTGACCATGTCCCAAAGGGATTTACCTGCTATCTTAAAAAATAAATTTACCAAGAAAAAGGGTTGAGCTTTTGTGACTTTGTGTTACAGTCCAAGAAGGTGGGACCCCGGTTCATTTCCAGGAAATGCACCCCCAACCTGTGGGGTTGCGCAGTTCTTATCAAGCCAAAAAGAAAAAGATAATGAATGTGTAAAAAATTGCATGTTCAAATATGGTGTCAACTTTGGCAGTGCATGTTCACAATGCTAATGAGGAAGAAAAAGATGAATTGGGAATAAAATATGCATATGGGTGGGCTAAAAAGTCATCAATTTGCCCATTTAAAATGAATAAATACCAAGTCTATCGTCGATATAGAACTTTTTATCTACATTTCCATCTTAGAATGGGTAGTAGATGAATGAATTCGGTTAGGCAGAGCCCATGGATAATCAAATGAAAGGAAAACATGAATTGAACTCAATTAGCAGAGTGCATGGATAATTAAATGAAGGAAAAAAGAGAAACTTGCATCATGAGTTCGCTCGACTCTGTAATGCTCTGTGCCATGCACTCACTTTGCCAGTAGTAGCGCGTTGGTGCATCAGATGTGACTGACGACAAAGGGCCGTGAAAAAGCCAAGTCAAGTCAACTTTTGATTAAGCCAAAGCGAGGATAGGATATTCATTTGTTCATATGGATTTTCGATGAACATTGGTTTTGGGTTTTATCTCTCGGACCAAGCACCACATCACAAATCAAGACATAAACTAATAAAAATCGCTTGGACAAAGACATACGAACAACTACTTGGTGATATCCAATCACCGATGAGATACATGCACAAGAGATAGCGTGGACTTACAAAGTCTTTTTATATGTTTATAAGTAAAGAATTTGTATACCAAAAGAATTCTTGGTGGACCAAGTCATTAACCACCACAAAAGGTTTTATACCTCAACCACAAAACCAATTTCTTCATAATTTTTACACATAATAATCAGAGTCTAATATCTCTTACAAATAACCACTCGACAATAAATTGTGTTAGCGAATATTTGGACAAAACCAAATAATCTTGTGCCATGCAAACAAGTCATGAAGCTTCATTTGAAAACAAACTCATTAAGAAAATTAAGGGTGAAAATCTATTTATTGAGATCAAAAGGCGACAAGATCTCCATCATATAATTGGCCAAGCAATCATATGCAAAAGCGTATGTTGGGAGAAATCGCTATTCCTCATCCATGATGTCAATGTTAGGAGTGATCGTCTTGTTCATTTTCAAAGGTGAAGTTATGACGAAAGTAATTTATTATGATTGTGAGTGGGCCCTAAGAGAAAGTTATTGCCTGACGAGATTGATAGGCATGATCACTGGTGCATGGTCCGCAACAAAAAGCGTGGAAAATTTCCAAACAAACACACTAGGTAATTCATAGCAATTACCAAACCCTCCTTTTTGTTTCCTCTTATTTTTCTGGGACGGCCCATGTTTGGGGAGTCTAGATTCTCTCTCTCTGCACTTCAAACTTGACTTGCACAGGTTGACGTGATAATTTTTTAGAATTTTTTTAATGTTTTTATTTTTATTTTTTTCCTTTTCTTTTTTCTCTTCTTCCTCTCTGCCTTCTCTCCCCCGCAGGGACTGGCCAGCCGCCGGCGGCCACTGGGTGAGGGCCGCGAAGCCCCGATCTAGAGTGCAGAGAGAAGGGGGGAGGGGGGGCGTCTGTGTATTCCTTCTTCCAGCAAGAGCTGAAGCTCGAGTCAAGAAGGAAACCAGACCTCAAATACGACAGTTTGTGTTCACTATTATAATTGGGCCATGTAATTGCGGCAACTCACGCCGTTATAGAACATGATTCATTATGCAATAAAAGTTATGTATATTGAATTTGTGTCACTTTTGGGTTTATTGTACAACCGTTTTAAAACATATTAATTCGTGTTGGAAAGTGGCCGCTCTACTAAAATCTACCGCATGGAAAAAGAAATAGTGGGAACGAGGATAGCCATTTGCCTAACGCGGTACTAAATTTTGGCCTAAGAAAACTCTTGTAATTATCATGACCTGTTTGAAAATAGCCCACCCACACAAATCAACTATGTAGAATTTATTTTGGTAAACTTAGAATGGTAAATTAATATTTGTCGTCATCCATGACGTCAATTTCAAGATATATATCACAGATCAAAGTTTCAATGACAAAAATGTCGCGAAGGGTACTGGGCAGCATAGTGTGAATGGGCCCCAATAATAAATTATTTCTTGACCAACGACCACGTGATTTTACGCAGAGTCATCTTCATTATTTGTTCACTTTTTAAATATGAATTTAAGTGACCCCCCGGATCTCTCTCTCTTCCACCCAATGTTGACGTTATTATTAATCCAAAAAAGGATTAATAACACACAAAATCCTGAATTGATATACTTGTGATAAATTTACTTCAAATTATTTTTTTGACCACTAAAAACTTTATATTGGTATACCTTTGACAAATTTATTCAAAATTAATATACTTATGATAAATTTATCCTTTATTAGTTTCCATTAATTTTACTATCAAATTGCTGAGTTGGATAACGTATGATAATTGATTGATATACCAGTTTAGGATTTTACTATCCATTTATCACAGTTGTACTAGTTTGGTGATTTTTTGTAGTATTAATACAATTTAACATAGGGTATATTTGTCAGTAATATACTAATTTGGGATAAATTTATTACAAGTGTACTAGTTTTGAATTTTTTTTTATAGTCATTTGGGATATATTTGTCATAAGCGTACCAGTTTGGATTTTTCGTGATCAAAAAATTAGTTTTGGATAAATTTGTTATAAGTATAGCGGTTTTGAAATTTTCTTGGTCAAAAAATTAGCTTAGGATAAATTTATTGCAAGTATACTAATTTGGAATTTTTCGTGACGTTAACCCTTTAGAAAAATGATATTAATGAGTGCTCTTCCAAATATTTGTTAAACGTATTTGGTACAAAGTATTTTCAATTTTTAAAATATTTATTTTTCGTAATACAAGAGGTTTTAGTGTACTGGAAATGAAAGAATTTTCTTAATTGATTGCTTAAAAATTGTTCACTATATATTCATTAGCAAGATTCATTTTATAGAATGATTTTTTTTCGTTGGTGGCAAATGCCATGTGCATCTATTGGTAAATGTGTCAATGAGAGACAAGTTATCTAGGTTGCCGATGACATTATTGTAGGTTGTTTAGTATTTTCTAAGTTGTATAGATGTATTCTTTTGTCTACTCACATGGAAACTTATTAAGATAATAATAACAACAATAAAAATAATATAAAATTTCATTTTCGTTGAACTTGTACAAAGGAAGATTGATTGCGGATCTACGTATATAATGACGCAATCATTGAAGGATCTTGTGTGAGAATTTTTTTTTTTTTAAGGGAAGTTATATTCTGCACATACATATTGGGATATAATTTGCTAATATTTGTTGCCATATTTACAAGATCTTGCATATACTTATATGATCTATATTCCTTTTGCGAAATACGTCAATGTGCATTTGAGATTTATGTCGAAGGCAGAATCTTTTTAATATTGCAAGATATCATCATGTGCTTTTACATATTCATATACACTTGTTATTTTTTGTTAAGTATATCTTATAATTGGCAGGATTGATCCACAAATCAAAAAAGGTATGTACATAATGTCTTCTATATTTTTACAAAGTTATTATCCCTTGTGCAAGGATTTGCAGGTGGTCAAAGAAATTTACCATATGAAATGTGGAAAGTTTGATATGAAATATTGCGAAGGTTCCGCACCATTTTCAAAGGAGCGGAATTTTTCTTCTTTGTGCAAAAGTCTCACATATTGTTGGGCATAAGTACGGCGGGAGTGCCAAAAAATTGCGCGGAGGGACTGACACTTAAGTGCTTAAAAGTTACAAAAGGTACACTTAAGTGTCACTTTTTAAAAAAAATGGATCACTTAAGTGCCAAGTCGCCGGAACTACGTCGAAAATCCTACGTGGCAATTTTTTATTAATTTTTTTTTTTTCTACATGGCTCGCCGGAAATTGAAACGACGAAAATCGCCGCAAAACGACGTCGTTTTTGCGTTGATGTGGATTTTAAAAATCATTAATTAAATAATTAAAAATATATATTATTAAAAAATCGATTTTATTAAATAAAAAAAATAGGAGGGGATCGGCGAGCCCTCGCCGATCCCCTCCTCCTGTTTTTTTTTTTTATATAAAATCGATTTTAATTTTTTAAAAATCTGACGTGGACAATTTTAAAAAAAAAATTGCCACGTGGATTTTTTGTTTTGAGAAAAATGCTCTGTCGAGAAATGAAGTCGCCGGAAAATGGACACATGGCAATTTGGCCCGAATTTCTTGCCGTTGGCACTTAACTGATCCCTTTTGCTCCGATTTTGGCACTTAAGTGTACCTTTTGTACCTTTTGTTTAGCACTTGAGTGTCCCTTTGTGCCAACTTTTGGCACTCCAGGAGTCCGTACCTCCATATTGTTGAAGAAAACAAAGAGAAGACATTTGGTTCAACATGCACAAGCCGCGATAAGAGCTATTCACAAAAACTATCATGACAATAGAGGGAGAAAAATGGATGCAAAAGAAAAGCAAAGGATTGTGATCATATCAAAAAAGCATCAAATTGAGGGGAGCTTAAATCAACCGTGAGAATATCTTAATAAAGATTTCAAAAAAGGTAATGTATGCTAGAACTTGCTAAGTTCTACATGATCTTATTAGTATATCTTCTAATTCCCTTACTTTTTGTCATTATAAATCTCATATTTCCATTCTCATTTTATTATGACAAAAAAGGTAGTGAAATTTATAATCATCCGTGATCATTGCTATATATTTTTTCTTCAACAACATGAGTTGTATTGCATATCTTTTACATTTTGTCTTGGCATACAATAAGATGATTGTTTCTAAAAATTGAGTTTCATACCAAATATGTTTTGAAGATATTATGTGAAGTTGAGTTGAATTATATATTCTTTATGGGATACTCCATCCATTATTATCATTTATTTTGTGATGCTGACAAAAAGGGGAGAAAATGTAGGAAAAGTATAACACTCAATGCAGATGAAAATCTTTTGTGATCTTACTCAGAGGGAGCTATATTGAAACAAGAAGTTTTCTTAAATTTTTTCTTATCTTGAACTTCCTTAATCAGAGAAAGAATTTCTTTATAAATCTCATTCACTCTGATTAGCTCGATATTCTGTAAGAAAATTTGTGCTCATCTTTACTATATCAGCAAAGATTCTTATAGAATTCGTATTGCACCTAGTCTAAAGTCTTGCTTTCAATAGAGCTATTTGATTTTTAAATCTTTTCTAAAGATTTTCTTAAGTTTTGCTTGGAAAGTTTTGTCATCATAAAAAATGAAGAGATTCTTGAGAAAATTTCCTAATGTGTTTTGAAGATTGACAAAAGTAAACTTAGATTTATTATTTATCCTTATGACGCTTAAGCAGTGGAGTGAAATCTTCTAATTACTATGAATATTTTCTTTAAAGAAAAAAATATCTCACAATGTGATTGAGACAATTTCAACCAGTCAGCTAGCGTAATTCAAAAAATTAAGTTCCTTCCTAGAATGAACATTAAATATCAATTCTATTGGCATGAATTTCAAAAGCAATTTCAAGTTGTATCAGTGAAGCTTATATGTGCCGCATTTCTTGTGCCAACATACTAAAAGATATATAATAAGTGTGATCCTTGAACACTGTCCATGATAAGTTAGCACAACTCGGAGAATATATTTGCACAATTGCAAACCACCATTGCGAAAGTCATGCATAAGGCATGAAGTCAAATGTCATTACGTTTCCAATTGTCCAGAGTCCTATCACCTTTGCAATTAAAAAAATATAGTGTCATTGCTGAAAAGTTCACATTCACAGGTCGCATATGTGATTTATGAATCAATTATGTATTTTTCCAATATGCAATCTAAGTTCTAAATATGAGATTTGCACAAAATATAATTTCGTAAAAAAAATTCATAGATGAAGAGAAAGCACAATCTAAATAATTCAGCACGAGAAACAAGGCGAAGAAGCCTGACGCACTGCACACGCCAAATTCGCGCGCAGGAGCAGGTGGCTAGTGCCACTCTCCAGCCTCATGCGGACCCTCTCCACTCTTGGACTAGCGTAGCCCAAGCCTTCGCATCTATATAATTTCCACGTAATTTCAATCCCTTGCATTTACTTTTCATGTAATTATTAATCCTCATATTTCTTTTCCTCGTAATTTCAAGCCCAATGCAATTAGCTTTTCATCGCATTTATATTGATAGTTTCTTCGCCTCATCAAAATATCAACTGTACGATATTCCGTATATTATTAAAGGTCTCACACTTTTATGTAATAACTTATTTTAATTGATCAAAACCTTTGATTTCCTGGAAAATAAAACTCATTTCCAATAAAAGAAAAAGGAAAAGAAAAATTGGGTGGAGCCCAATTAGCATTTGGCAGATCCCAAGGATGGTCCAATGAGGAGAAAAAGAGGAATTTGCATTGCGAGTTCGACCTTGACTCCGCAAAGTTCGCCTATAATAGCGCGTTAGTACGAAGACGCAACCGACGACGAAGGACCGTGAAAAGCCAAGTCAAGTCAACTTTGGATTCAGACATGCGGGGGAAGGAAACTCATGCGTTCATATGGCTCGATGAACATTGGTTTTTGGTCAGGTCCCTTGGACAAGCCTTCGCTTCTAATAAAAGTCGCTAGGACAGTGACCTCCTAACAACTTGATGATGTCCAATCACCGATGAGTTCCATGTACGAGCAATAGCGTGGACTACGAAGTCTTTTTATTTGTTTATAAGTAAGAATTTGTACGCGAAAGAAATTCAAGACGGATTGAGCCATTAAGCACAGTAAGCAACTATAATAAAGTTATCGGTTGAAAAGAAAATTCTTAAGTTTATCATATAGGCGTTAATTTAGTCATAAAATTTTAATTTAATTAATATATTCCTAAATATTTGTATGGCATGCCGGTGTTGGGGATTTAACGTGAACAAATTTGCTCAAGATGACACTTTCTTGAGGCCTTTTTTTTTGGATTTTTTGGATTTTCTTTTTTCAAATTTTCTCAAAACGATGCTGATTTGATTGATGAAGCAGTGATAATTCTCCGAAAATTGTAGAAATTATCATTTGTCTTCCATCCCACTTGATGTTATAATTAAACAATGCTTATTTTAGAGAGGAATAAGTGCTGTAAAAATTCTAAGACTTATTAAGAATTTGTAATTGATTTCTAAAACATTCAAGTGTGCAATTAAGTTCTAAAGTTTATCAAATTGATGTAATTAAATCCTTTCATTACCTTTATTTAACTTGGCTTATGGAAAATGTTAATGCGGATTTTTTATTGTTTTATCTCTCCTAAGTAGCATTAACTTTATTAGAGCATTAAGCATAAAACTAAAACGACATCATTTTAGTCCAAATGTTATTTTTTTTTAGCTTAATTCTTAGTTGAATTGTATTAAAACAAAGGCTAAATTTTTTTTTCCAAAAAAATGCAAAAAGAAATGTACAGGCAAGGGAGACCTGTGAGGGTTACCAAACTAGCATAGTGAAAATTAAATATAAAATATAAAATCACACACCAATAAAAGTCACAGTAGATTTTTTTTTAGCCAAGTTGGATGGAGTTACAAAAGAACTCGATTGCATCGATTGAATAAGTTTTAGGACTTAATTGAACATTTTGAATCTTTTAGGACTCAATCACACTTTCAAGACAAGATATAGAGCTTTCCGTGCATTTATCTCTTTTAAAAAGTTGATGTTAATGAGTGATTTTGCGAATGCTCCTCAAGCATATTTCATACGAAGCATTTTTAATTTTTAAGATAATTATTTGTATGATACGAGATTGAAAATTAAAGTATTCGCTTATATGATTGTTTAGCAAATACTTCTTAAAAAATTTCGTTTGAGAATAGTTTTGTTGTTGGTGAGTGTAAATTGATAGTATTTGCTTTTCGGAATGCTCCACTGTTTGCTGCCTCCCGTTGCTGTCCATCTCCACCCGCCGTTGCCCACCATCTGCTCACCAGCGCGGCCGCCCATCGACAGGTCAAGAGAGAGAAATTTTATATCGTTATCAAACATTGTATTGTTATTAAATATGTATTTTTTTTTAAAAAACTCGTCTAGATAATAGAAATAGAAAATTTTATTTCTGACTAAAAATTATGTCCTGAAACAAAGTAGCTATCATTCGCGCCCCGAATGTCATGTGTGCTTGTTGATAAATGTTTCAATGAGATGAATTATCGAGATTGTGGATGCTATTATCGTAGGATGTTGAGTATTTACTAAGTTCTAGATGTCCTCTTTCTTCTACTCATATGGAAATACATTAAATATATGGCGTTGTATTTTTTGTACATGATCCCATTTTCCTTGACTTTTGTAATTTCACAAATTTAGTGCATATGAGTAGAAGAAAGAGGGCATCTCGTTGTTCAATATCCTTAGAATGTTCATTTATTGTACCCTTTGAGCGATAAAAACAACTTGAAAATAGCGACTCAATGTTGCAATTTTGGGAAGTTATTATTATATAAGAAGTATAAACACATTATCAAAATGACTCTCAAACCAAATTTCACCATAGTGGTCACTAGTTGGAAAAGTTCAAGAGCAACTTCTCATGAACTTATTCAAGACATTAAAGACCAGCTTCTAGAGTGAGTTAAAATTGAGTGATTATACACATACAGAGATTGCAATGTAAGATGTTGAGAAGCTTGAGATGAGCTTCGCACTTTTAGTAGGGAAGATGACGTGCAATTTAATCCTAAAAATGAGAAATTTCTCTAGATAAGAATCTCCAACGATCAGTCCCTCCTTCCGCTCAATACCGTGTTTTCAATGCCATTTTTTAAAAAAAGAAACCGATTTTAGCTTTAAATTTATGAAACCAGATTGGTATTTTAAAAAGAGAATGAAAAGAGGAAAGCAGAGGATCCTCTTAAAAGCAAAAGCAGCACGTACCGATCGGTCAAAAGGAGCTTATTCTGCCATGTCTGCCACTACCTGGGTGGTCGGTGGAGCTTTTTGACTTTTTGGGTCTGCATAATTTACTGTGGGTCCATCCTTGGAAATTCATCTTCGCTTTCCCTCGTGTTTGTTGATGTTTTCTTCGCCTCGAGAGCAATTAGAGCCAAAAATCACCTCTCCTTGAGAAGTCTTAGTCGATCTTCTTTCTCAGAAATTCACCTTCGTCTCCCTACGTTTCTTGATGTTTTCTTGGCATTGAGAGCAATTGCAAAGCTAGAAATCACCTCTTCTTGAGAAGCCTTAGTGGATCTTCTTTCTTGGAAACTCACCTTTGTTCTCTCCCGCGTTTCTTGATGTTCTCTTAGCATCAAGAGCAATCACAGAGCCAAAATTCACCTCTCCTTGAGAAGCACTGGTCGATCTTTTCACTAAATCTTGTCACAATTAGCTTTTTTTGCACGCTGTGGTTAAATTGTTGGTGAATGCATTGTAGATGATCGGCCACAAATTGGACTCCATCAAGGCATCGCTTTGATCACAATCTGAACTTCATCGTGCTGGGCCGGCTATAAGTAGGTAATCTACTTGACTTGGAAATTTAAATAATTTCTTAGTATATATACATATATCGAGATGCGTCAAGGCACGAAAAAGAAACTTGCACATGTAATTGTTTGATGCAATTCATTGTGCTTGTTTGATGGTAGAGTTAGAGTGAGTGAGTATGCAATTAAGTAGACTGCAGTGTGAGATCTAAAAAAGCTTGAGATGAGCTTCGTGTCTTTGGTAAAGAAGATGACGTGAGATTATCCTTAAGGATGAGGTTCGTGTTTTTGCAGTTTGCCATTTTTACCGCTTGCAAATAATTTTAAAATATTTATTTCTTCTTTTCATTCTTTTTTATAAATATAATTTGTCTTTGACAGACACAAAGGAAAATTAATTATAGTGTTGTCAAATTTTAAATAGATGACTTCTTTGGGTAACATGGCATTTCCAAATATTTAGCTCGTCTAGTCCCCAAGTAGTTTTCTCCACAAGCATCAGGAGAGGCTCCGATCAAATGGTAGAGAGCAGGGCTTTCTCTTTGTCAGGCCAAATGAATATATATAGATATTGTCCTGTTCATGTGCATTGAACGTGATTCCCACATAGAGGAAAGCATGAACTCAAATACTATGGTTCGAATATTAACTTCACGGCATCGTGTGTCCATGCTCTTAATAAGGGAAAAATGGATTTTAGACTTCTTAGAAATATAACAAAATTTTAGAATTGATAATTCATGTTCACGTGTCATAATCATGTATTGATTGTGGCAATAAAAATTGATACATATATATATATTAAATTCGATACTGTTGAGTTTGTCATTAAATCGTTCTAAAACGTTTTAATTCGTGTTAGAATTTATCGGTCCTACAAAAATCTAATGCGGCAAAAAGAAAGCAGTGTGAACAAGATAGCTAATGAAAGCTCGTCTAATAATCGTGACTTGTTTGACAAATAAGCCATCAGCACAAATCAAGCGTGTGTATTTAATAAATCCGTTAACTGAGATTGTACGGTGATATCATGACGAGTGGGAATGAAACCAGGGCAGGTTAGGCACATCTCTAACCCTTGTAATTCTTTTTTGGCCAGGTCACAATGAAAAGGATGAATATGTCGGAAGAAGAAAAAATTGCCCTCCTGCGTCCGGTTCAGTGGACGTAGTGCAGAAGAACCTGCATTTCACCTGCCTTCCTAGCGCTCTGGAGCCTTGATTTCCCAAGACCTCTCCCACTGTCCTTCAAACGAAGGGTTATAATCCATTCATTATTTACTTACGGGTAGAAAAAAGACGTGTCTTTAAATTCGAGACAAATCTAGTCAATGTCTCTCTGACCCCGTTAAAACGTGCAATATTCTGTTAAATCTCTCTCGAATATTCAATTCTGCCCCTTCCCGTTTTCTGTTTTATATCAATTGCGGGATTTCCCCTTTTTAATTCTACTAATGGTGGACCGCGTGCGTCGCACATGACCTGGGGAGTTTGAGCTATAATTTTTCCCCACAGGAGGACTTTTGCCCTTGCCCTGCATTGTTGACTTGTCTCTGTTTCTGTCCGCCTCCTTGTCTTCACCTTGAGAAGTTATACGCGATCTTCCTTCGCTGAACGGTCCCAATTAGCTCTTTTAACAGACGCGTGGTTCTCTTCTGTGGGTGAACACAGCTGCGAGGGTCAGCCCAAAGATGGGATTCAATGGAAGTCAGGCTCTAATCATCCTCACTTTGACTGTAGGAGGACTGTAAGTGCTCTGATTTAACTTCTGTTCGATCTCTTGTTGACAGATAGCTCGCAAAGAAAGAAACTTTGCTCCTGCACATGTTTGATGTAATTCAGCCTGGTGGTTCTTTTACATTCCTATTTTAAAGTCTCCATCAAGTTAAAGGTCTGTAATTTTTGGCAGAGCTCTGAGACAGCTCTTGAAATCAAAGAGAAGGAGGGACTCGGAGTCAACCTCGAGAACAGACGATGCATCTGCAAAAGAGAACGAGGCGTTAAGGAAGGATTCAGAATCAACCTTCAGAATGGATGATGCTTCTAGAGAAGAGAACAGGGCGTTAAGGAGGGACTCGGTGTCCACTTCGAGAAAGGACAATCTGACAACCTCAAGAATGGACGACGTGCCTGGAGAAGAGAACGAGGCATTAAATGTAGCAAGAGTGTAAGTGCTAGAATTCCACTTCGTGTCGATCTCTAGTTGACAGATAATGCCCAATAAAATAAAATTTTGCTCCTCTACAAGTTTGATGCAACTCAACCTGCTTATTCAATTTACATTCCTATTTTAAAGTCTGAATCAGGTTAATAGTTCGTAATTTTTGGCTGGGCTTGCAGACAACTCACGAAATGGAGGGGCTCGGAGTCAACATCGAGAGCGGATGATGGGTCTGGAGAAGAGAATGAGGCATTAAGGAGGGACTCGGAGTCAACGTCAACAACGGACAATGAGTCTGGAGAAGAGGAGGGGTTCGATTCACTTGGAATAGAGCACAAGGTAAGGTTTGCCATCCCTTTGATTTCTGGATATAGTGTGCTTTTTGACCAATGACACCAAACAAATCCGGTAACCATGTGAGACGAGTGTAGTTACTATCCTCACGGTAAAATTAGTGTTCTCTTTCATTAGGTCCATGATAATATTAGAGACAATAGGTTTTGAAATGCGCCACCAAGTTTGAGATCTGGAAGATAATCCTCCCAAGCTTAGTATTGTGGATTCTTGAGAAAGCCCTGAAACTACTGGAGAGAAAAGACGTTAACGGGAATTGTAGAGAGAGCCGAAAGAAAGAGGTTGCCTAATAGTTGGCTTTATTCTGTAGATTCTTGTGTAAAGAAAGTAGTTTTTTTTTTCCTTCTAACTTTTGTGAAAAAAAAAAAAAAACAAAGAGCAGCTTACGCATTATCTCGGTAAAATGAAAAGAAACTTTATGAAGAATTTTAATATACTTTTCAACCCCAATTATTGAGTATAAACTATGAAGGTTTGTGGATTAATATCTAAGTTATATTTCCTGAAAAGTAGAAATTGAAGATCGACAATACTTTCTGAGATATCTTCAACAAGAAATGGAAACTCGAAAATGAGTTTATGCAGAAGACGTTAACATCAGTATACAATTGACAAAGGTCGACATACATAACTACTAGGTTATTCAATTAAAATGTCTCATACATTTAGCGTTTAATATAATGACGATCATTCTGCATTCTTCTAAATCCCTTGTTCTACGCTGTTGGGTTCTTTCACTTTTTTTTTGCTTGTGACGACGAAACTCCTATAATAAAGGAATGGTCATTATTAACACTCCTTTGACACCGGCTTGTTTTCAGAACAGAAGCCCACGTAACTACGATTCAACCATGAACATTTCGAAAAATACAAAATGATAGATCAATATTTCTGATCCTGCTCTTATTAATCTCGCCACTTGCCTAACGTATAAAATAAAGAGTAACTTGTCTTAAATTTCGAATATTAAACAAAAGTACTTCATGATTTTTGGCATTTGAAATAATTTGCTGCCCCTTCGACGCCATCAAGATTCAATCGCATTAAGGTAGCTCTTTCCCTGGGAACTGTTTAAATTAAAATCACCAGTATCACCTTGAATTACGGGCTAAATTAGATGTCATCTTTGTTCTTTCAACCCGTTGTTCTTTGGTCAAATAGAAATGGTAACTTCAACCCACCGATAAGCTCCAAAATGATTTTTGATAAATTACTGAAATAGTTGGTATTTTGAAATAATCAATAAACTTTGGTAAGTGGACTCAAGTAAGAGTTGCTAATTCTTTTTATAAGAGCCAGTAACTTTTATATGCATATAACATCAGCTAATAAATCTCGGTGAATTATTAAAGTAAGAGATGATTTTGAAGAAAGGGAAGAAATATTGATAATTCAATCAAATAAGAGCTGGTAAAGCTAAAATTAGGTGATAACTTTATTGGTGAATAGTTGGTAAATCGCTTAAATTAATATGAGCAAATAGCTACAAAACTTAGTAACTTTAATACCATCGCCACTGCAGCATATAATTATTGGTAGGCCTTGGAACAATTATCGATTTCAAAACTATCAAATAAAACTTGGTGAATGGACTCGAATCAGAGTTGGTAATGTTCAACAAAAGTTGGTAACCTTAATATGTCGATAAGCTACGTAAGTAAATATTGGTAATTCATAATAATTTGAAACAGTCAAATAACTGATGACACTTCTACAAAAATGTTGGTAATTTGCTGGCACGTTACAGCCTACATAACCGTTAGTACTGTTATAAAACTGTTGGTAACATGTTATAGACTAAATAAGAGGTTGGTCAAAATTTTAATTACTGACGGGTATTGAAATATACCAACACATCTAAGGAATTACTAGCAAGGAACAATGTTCCATATTTTTCAAGCACCGAGAGCTGGAAATCTAATGATATCGACTGAACTGGGTGATAACTTATCATTAACTTAACTAGCTTGATATGGTTTCTCTTGGTAGAAGCGGTAGAAGGCGGTTTCTTGGAAGTAATCACTTGGATTTTGAATTTTTTGATGCCCCCCGAGTGACTATTAGCATGTGCCTCTCCAAAGGGCCGTGTTCAGTTCCCACATTTGATGCTTTTTTCATCCCATTGAAATTGAGAAACGATATCATCACAGCCTATAGCCAGATCCTAGAATCTCAATGAATTAATTAATGGCCTTTCGAAAAGATATGCGTCTGTAGAATAACAATCCCGATTCAAGGTCTGAGGTTGTCAAGGTATGTGTTAGCAAGAACACTGACTAATGTGGATCCAGCGGTCAAAACGAATTTATGGGGATGCTAACAATTAATTCATGGGTTGATACCACGAAAAATTTCAAATTGGTAGAGCTATGATAAATTTACCCAAAATTAATTTATTGATCACAAAAAACCCAAAACTAGTATACCTATGATAAATTTATCTAAAATTAATTTTTTATCACAAAAAATAAAAAATTGGTATATTTGTGATAAATTTATCATCTGTTAGTTTCCGTTAAATTGAACTAATATCACAAAAAATAACAAATTGATACACATGTGACAAATGGATGATAAAATCCTAAATCAGTACACCCATCAATTGTCACGGTGTCATTCAACTCAGCAATTTGAAATAAAAATTTACGGAAACTAACAAAAGATAAATTTGTTACATGTATACTAGTTTGATATCTTTGGTAGTCAAAAAATTAATTTATGGTAGATTTATTACAGGTGTACTAATTTGAGGTTTTTCGTGATATTTAACTCTAAAAGTTGGTAGTGTAATCCGACAGATTTCTTAACCTTTAAGTAGCCAACTATGCAGATTAATTTCATTCTTTCAAACCCCAATGCTCTGGCCACCAGTTGGGTGTTCGGTGGAGCTTTCACTTCTTTCCACTGTTTCATCTTTTCCCGCGGCTCCTCTCTCAGATATTCACCTTCAATCTCCCCGTGTTCTTGATGTTTTCTTTCTATTGAGCGGAATCGCATATCCAAAATTACCTCACCTTGATAAGCGATAGTTGATCATCTTAATTCACAATTGGCTTTTGAACTACATCTAGCCATCACTCTAATGTGGACTGTAAGTACGTAATCTACTTGCCGAGTATATTTACATATCTTGACAGACATCCAGGCACGAGAAAGAAACTTGCACACATAATAATTGATGCAATTGGTCCCATTTCCAAGTCTGATTGGGTTGAAGTTCGTAATTACTGGCAGGGTTCTGAGACGACTCACCAAATGAAGATAAAGGGGAGTTCTGAGACGACTCACCAAATGAAGAGAAAGGGGAGCTCGGAGGCAATCCTGTGCATGGAAACTAAACCAACATACAAATACGACGTGTTTTTGAGTTTCTGTGGAGACGACACTCGCTTAACCTTCACTGATAATCTTTACCATAGGATGAGAGATGCCTCAATATGCGTTTTCCTTGATAGTGAAGAACTCAAAAAGGGTAAAAAAATCAGTGAAGTTTTGAAGGCGATTGATGAGTCACAGATCTACATACCCATCTTTTCTAAGAAATTCGCCTCCCGTTCATGGTGCCTCCGTGAAGTTGCCCGCATGGTAGAGTGTCATTCAAAATCAGATGGGAAGAGAGAGATAATCCCCATTTTCTATGACGTGGAGCCTAATGATGTGAAACTTATATCTGATTTGTACAAGAACGACATACTCAAGCACAAGCAGAAAGAATACCGTAAGTCCGAAGAATTAGAGCAGTGGACAAGAGCCCTTAAAGAGGTTGGAAGTATGATGGGACTGGAACTTAAAGGAAAACGGTAAGTTTCCTTGACTTCTTATGGTTGGTAAGCACAATATTACATTTTATTGGATGAATTGGGGCATTTATTTAAGATTTGTATTAGAAAGCTAGTTTCAGCATCCAAAACCCACAGCGAAAGATAGAATATGGCTGATTTTTTTTTTAAATCACAACAAATGACCCAACAAGGCATTTTTCAATTCATGTCCTGTTATCCCAATTTGACCTGAAAGGTAGACCAACTTTTTACTTGATCATAATTTTTACTTAATCATATTTCACAATTAGTATAGTAGAAATCGTGCAATTTTATGTATTTGTCCCCTCCCACAGTAATCGCAAACTTTTGTACAATTACAGACTTGTGTTAAATTGTTGAATTATTAGGAAGAATGAAATATTAAGGACTTCACACATAAAATAAGAAAAGTGAATTCCTAAATCTAGAAAGACGAAAACACTTTCCAGAATCACTCTCACTTTTCGCTTTTCTAAAACGCTTATCACTTTCTCCCTCCCATTCACAGCACAGGCAACACAACTCAAAGGAAGTAGCTCGCACTTCAATGGCCGCCGTTGCCGTCGACGGACACTGACATAATCCGCATCACGCAAAACCTCCATCGCCCTCAGCAAATGTCCTCTCCTCCTCTTCCTCCTTCCTCTCCCTTTGCAAGTCACTTCTCCGCACTTCCACTTGACTCCCATTTCTCACCTGAAATCCCGCGCCACTAACTCTCCAAACTTCTCGCTTGCCTTCTCCGATACACTCTCTCCTCTCCCTCATTTCCCTCTCCTTGCAAAGCCGTAGTCTCTCTCCACTCCTCTCTTGTTGCTCCTCTCCTACATAGACTTGCTTGTTTCTTGCCGATTCCCACTTGACGTGAATTCACTCACGAATGTCTAGTTCTACGATGCTCTCTTCAATGTCTTCGAAATCAACGACGTTCAATCCGCGGGGAATCGATCCTCTCTAGTTTTCCCAAGTTGGTCATATTAGACGATGCACAGCTAGTTGATCCTTTGCAATTATTTTCCAAATGAGATTCAAGTATCAAAAAACATTTTCGGTCACATGTCACCAAAATAAAATGAAAATTAACTATTTTTCTGAAAAAGTGATTTTCAAAATGTATTTTCCTTTGTTATGGAGTTTTTTACGAAACAAATGCACCGTTAGGGCCTGTTGGTGCATGATTGTATTTTTTGTTTGTTTTCTAGAACGAAAAAAGAACAGAAATCCGTTTGGTAGCTTTTTTGCTCATCGGAATAGATTTGGAATAGAATCAAGAAGTAAAAAAAAAATTACTTCTTTGTTTCTGGAAACAATTCTAGAACCAAGACAAAACCATTTTCTTTTTTTTTTTCTCTGTTCTTCTCTTCTTTTTCTTTCTTTCTTTTTCCCTTCTTTTCTTCTTCCTCTAGTTGTCGCTAGCCATGGCGATGGCCAACGACCAGCAAGAGGAAGAATAAGAGAAGGAAAAAGAAAAAAAGAGAAAAAAGAAAATGTAATAAAATTATTAAAAAATTAAAAAAATTCTAAATCACAAAAGAATTTGAGGGTTGTATCAAACATTATTTTATTCTGGAAATAGAAATTTCAGACAATTACCAAACATTTTCAAATGCTCTATTTCTGAACGGGAAATTGTTTTCGGGAATAGAATGTTTACCAAGTGTACCCTTAGGGTATTTTTTACAGTAAAGGCCTAAACATACTGAGACATGCATGCTAGACTAATGTGCAACGAAAGAAAAACATAACTCGGGGTAAATGTTGTGTACAAGAATTTGTTTAAATAAACATACTATATATGACTTATTTGTGTGATTTTTATTTTTAACTGGTATATTTGTGCTCGAAAAGAGACATTTTAGCCATCGAATGTAATATGGCCAAACAACATTTCTTAGAACAAGAAGGTACATTTTCAAAATTAGCAATCTAGTCATTTATCTTCCGTCAATGTCTTTGTTAATGATAAGGACCGAGAGCCCAAAATTGAAATTACATATGAACTCTTCTTGGCAAAGACATGCCAACTTTATCTTAAATTACTTTTAGTGGTTTATAATTGTTTCTATCACTACTTCAAAAGTTGTCATAAAAAGGTTTTGACGACTGCATTTTGAAGTTTCAAGTTTATATGATTTATATCAGTTTAGAATATTTATTCTTACTAAAATAGATTTATGTGTTTATAATAACCTCATGCTAAAATTAACTGAAATTATAATACATAAAGTTAAGTATGGATCTAAAAAGATTTAAAAAGCGAATTAATGTTTAAAGTAAAACCATAGGTTGATATCTTAATTTTCCTGTGTACTTACGATGAAACTAAATTACTATAAGCAATTCTATCTAAAATCAGTCAAATCGCTTTAATTATTGATTTTTTATTATTGAAATTAAATGAGGATTGATTAAATAGAAATCATTTAGTTGAAAAATTGGCATATATAAATTATACATTAAGTTGCTTGAGTTTATTATGATGTATTATAAGTAAACATCAATTATATACATCTTGAGTTTGTATATTTACCGAAATTTTTATTTATGTAATGATGTATTATATTATTTTCTAGTTAAATATATCTCCGCGGATAAAGTAAGTTTATGATTAAGTGTAACAAAAAAAAATTTATAATCTAATGTATAAGAAAACATATTAATTTTTTTTTAATAAATTAGATTCTTATTCAAATGTTTTCAATCTTCACGTATCTATATATCAAGTAATTAATAGACCAGCGAGAAATAAGATAGCTTAGATACATGATTATAATCTTGTTGCTGTTAATTTTATTTAGTAATCGTGTTGGACTTGTCTATTGATTTATCTTATTTTTGTTTGAATAGAAACACTTGAGATGTCACCATTTTAAAGCTGATTCTCGAGAGCATATAAGCCACTCATTGCTCATTAGTCTTATTTTAACTACACGCCATGTCCCCCCAAGTAAAAAGCCCGACAATGCTTGAGAGCAAATCAATCATTAAATAAGATTTTTTACGAGTTCTAGAAGGTTAATAGAATCCGCACGCGTATTGTTGGTCCTTGCAAGGTTTTTATTATTATGGGAGAAGTTTATTTGTTTGGAAAAATGAGAGCGCTATAAGCCGTAGTACTAAAGAGGTTAGACTTTTATCCAGTTTTTTCATTATTGAACAGATTGAGAAACAAGAAGTATACTCCAACATAACAATAACCGAGGTGTATTAAAATATTCATATCATTTTAATCTTTCTATATTTATTTTATTTTACTATATAGATACAACGAATGTAATTTTAATCGCATTAAATATGTATATTTGTTAGTTTTCAATATTTTAGTGTTTTACAATGTTTACATGGAAAATTCACCGTTTCAACCGTCTGAAAACAACAATGATGATACTTGAAAGCAAATAAATATTAACTTAGTTTTTGAATAGTTTAGATTTTTATGAAATGTTTCCAATTTTCTGTGCATCAGTAGGTTACGCAGTTGAGCAAAAAATGGTTGGAGAGGGGGCAGAGTGTCGAGTGAAAAACGTTTATGGGGAGAGATGGTTATTAGAGGGATATCTTTATCAATTAAGTAGTGGTATACTTATGAAGAGGGATATTCTTAGAGAGATGGAATGTCATGACTTTACTTTCAAGCCATCACCTTTACTATTTGGAGTAGATAAAAAAATAAAGTTTCTCTTCTACAATAATAGATGCAAATCTGTGGTTACTCTGTTTTTGTTTTCCCACAACATAGCAAAGGTATATTTTCTGTGCATTATATAAGGGTATCAAATACTTCAAGTTGAGTAATATTACGTGAGATTTAAATTTCGATGTACTTATCAACTGATTATAACGCTTAATTTTCATTTGTGCTAATTGGAGTAGTCAACTCATTCAACCATATATCCATAGAGAGCCAGAGCCTATCATATCCGAAAGAAACTCATACCCTCTTCTTTAATGTCTTTGACTGAAACACCATCTTTCCCGCTTTGCTGGAGCCGCGGATTTACGGATCATTGTTCAAAAAATCCTAAATCTACTATACAGTGGCCAATTCAATTTTAAGCATTTCAATTATGTTAATTTAATTTTAAAACTTTTGATGATTTGTCAATCTTTTGCCAAAATTGGCCGGAAATCACTAACGTGGATGCTCACTGGTCATCCACCATCCTACGCGGCTTGGCCGACACTAACATAATAATTTTTGCATTTTTAAAAAAAAAATTCTGAATTTTTCATTCTTTTTTTTTTTTCCCCTTTTTGCCTATGGCCGGTTGTTGCCCTTGCTAGTGGTCAGTCACTAGCCATGGCCGAGTACTGGCCAAAGGTGAAAGATAAAGAATAGGAAAAAATAAAAAAAGGAAAATTTTAGAAAAATCTTTTAAAAAATGCAAAAATTGTCCACGCGAGGCGTCAGCTATGCAGTGTAGAGATTTCCAACAAAAAAATTGGCCCAAAAAACTACATTGGCAAATTGTCAAAAGGTTTAGGACTAAATTGGTAAATCATAAAAAATGACTAAATTGTTGCAATTGAAATATTTATAATTGAATTAACTGTCATACTATATGTTTAGAACTTTTGGACAATATTTCCTTTGATATTTGTTTAATTTTAGGATTCAACCTCTATAGCCACAAGCATGTAAATACAGCTCAATCCTTTTTGGATTTTATGTCACTGCATTATTTTAGTTAGTCGATCTAAGCATTAGGGAAACAAAATTACCTTGTCCAGTTTTATAAATCTTATTCATTTCATCCCACGAAGAATTTCTCCTTCAGATCGGCTCTTGCATTGTGAAAACGTCTCATGTTCGTCAAACTGATGCGTGACATAATTCCATCAAATTTATACGTACGTATCAACTGATAATACCACTTAATTTACTTATTTAATCATATGGTGCCAAGCCGTAAGACCTTGTTTATACCCTTTTCTTTCTTGGCTTTGACTGAAACAATTTCTTCCTGCTTTGCTGCAGCCAAGGAAAAGAAATTGAATCGATTGTTAAAGAGGTTTTGTGTAAGCTTAATGGCCAACATGTGGATTTGCCTGGAAATTTGGTTGAAGATCATCGTCAGATAAAAGCCATAATAGAAAAGTTGGATCTTAATTTTGGTGGTGTACGTTTTGTTGGGATACATGGACTAGGTGGTATCGGTAAAACAACACTTACGAAGATTGTATTCAACATGTTGTCTTCTCGTTTTGAATGTGTTAGTTTCCTCAATGACGTTCGAAAATCATCGGAACATGGTCTTGAAGGTCTTGTAACCTTGCAGAAACAGTTATTGACAGATGTCGGTAGTTCTATGCTGGCTGACAAAATTAAAAACACTGGAGATGGGATGTATCGGATCAAGGCAGTATGTAAAACTATAAAAGTCCTCCTTGTTCTCGATGATCTAGATGAGGAAGAGCAACTCAAAAGGCTAGCTGGAAAATCTGATTGGTTTGGTTCTGGTAGCAGGATCATTTTCACAACCAGGAACAAAACTATCGTGAAGAGTCAAGGTGAATCATCTAGTAAAGGTGTCCTAAATCAAACAAAACAAATTGTGGATTATGAAGTTCATGATATGGAATTCAGTCAAGCACTTCAGTTGTTTTGTAAGCATGCTTTTAGAACTAACTCTCCTACAAAAGATTATGATGCCCTTTCACAAGATATTGTTCATAAAGTGGCTAAACTTCCTTTGACTATCGAGGTGGTAGGTTCTTATCTTTATGAGCTGGGCTTAGCCTTGGAGCCCCATGGTGTTACAATAAAGCTATTGGAAGAGACGTTGCAAAAGTTAGATGAAGGTCTTTTTAAGGGCGTTCGAAATGTATTAATGATCAGTTACGAAGGACTGGAAAAAAAGTCAAAAGAAGTATTTTTGGATATTGCTTGCTTTTTCGCCAATGAGGACCAAACATATCCAGTAATTATGTGGGATGACCTTAAGTACCAACCTAACAGTGCAATTCGTGTCCTCCTCCTACGGTCCTTGATTAAAATTAGAGATAATAAGTTTTGGATGCATGACCAAGTTCGAGATTTGGGAAGACACATCATCCTTGAAGAACATACTCCCAAATTTAGTAGGGTGTGGAAACGTGAGAATGCTGAAGAACTACTGCAAAGAAAGGAGGTAAAATGGAAGATTATGTCATATAATTCTTATTTGAAGGAGATACTTGTTGAATTTTTTCTTTTATTATATAGTTAGCTTTGTTTAACTTACAGTTTGTCCTGTTAGTTGAGATAGCTCTCTCTCAAACATATGGGTCAAAAGGTCTTGTATATTGGTGGAGCGAGACCAAATAGTTTTCTTAATAGTTAGCTTAGTTTTCTAGGTTCTATAGAATGGAAAATAGCTTTATGAAAATTCTGAGAAAATAAAGCACACATTCACACGCTATCCGGTTAGAATTTTTAAATTACTTTCAAACACAGTGAAAACAAAAAACTATGAAGATTGGAGTTGATATGATAATCATATTCATGAAAAATAGAAAGCAGTAAATGGAGTAATGATTTAGAAGATATATTTAATTGGAAGCTGAAAAGTTTCGTTATCGGTGTGAAGAAAACATAGAAATCTAGTTGCCGGGAAAAGGAGTGTGCCATGGTAGGTTCCCTGTTGGAGAAACTGCGTACCAGTGTTCATACACTTCCTTTCTGCTCCATAAGAGTGTTACGCGTTGTGTACTCAATTAATCTCGAGTATTTGTTGGCAGGGAAATGGAGATGTAGAAGCACTAAGCCTAACTTCCCATGGCTACAGCCTCAACTTTGTAGATGAAGAATTAGTTGCTCTGCCCAAACTACGGTTCCTTCAAGCAAAAGGCTTGGATTTTTCCGGCGACTTCATGAATATGCTTTCAAATCTAAGATGGCTTTCTTGGCAAACACGGGAAATGGCATTCCAGGCAAAAAACTTACATCTTATTAATTTGGTCGTGCTTGACCTTTCAGATAGCAATATTGAAGATGACTGGGGTGGATGGAGCCAAATGAAGGTATGATATGACTTACTCTATATACTTCTTTCTGGTCATTACCTCATTCGTGATAACCAAAAGCTAGATATGCAATTTACTTCTTTGTATCATTACCACATACATTTGACATAATGGTTAAATGCACTCCTCATTTTATCTAAGTGTAGAATATATTTTGCATAAGTATATCCTATATCTTTTTCTTTTTTTTATATCAAAGTAAAACACAATTATGTCCCACATAAAAAAATGCTTCATGTTGTTTATAACCTCAGTTTCTTAGCTCTTGCTTAGTCTTTGGAAATGGTATATTCCAATAAATATAAGTGCCATTTTGCTTCATATGCATCATAAAAGATTTGAAAGACGTAAAGTTTGGGTCAAGTTGAGTAATAGAAAAGTCAATTGTACTCAAGTTTGAGATTGGTTACATTTAACTTGAACCAAGTAAATGATCACAAGGTTATTTGGAAAACCTCAGTAGATTATTTGAATCAAGGCGAGCTTGAGCTTCATAATACTTGATTCAAGTGGCTCACTAGCCTAATTTAATAGCTGATTGCGTATATTATGTTAATGATTACGTTAATGAACTGTAAATAAATGAAAATTCCATTTCTTTTACTTTTCTATTTTACCTGAGTTAATGAGCGAAGGCTCAAGCTTTAGATTGAATCAAATCAGCTCTCACACAGAGGGTTTGAATGCGGTAATGTTGAAGACTCTGGTTGAATGGCGGTGGGTGGAGAAAAAAATAGGGGTGTTGGTTTTTGGGGCTTGTGGTTGATTTGGAAATTAAGGGCGCGAATGATAACATTTCTGTCCAGAAATTAATTTCTGAAAGAGAAATAGATTTTTCTATTTCTATTTTTGGATGAGTTTCTGAGCCAAAAAACGTGTTTGATAACGACAAAAAATTTCTATTCTTGGAATAGAAATTCATTTGATAATCAAAAAAATTTTACTTTCTCAAGTGGCGGTGGTAATGGGAGGGGCAGCGACAATCAGCGATAGGCAGCAGCTGGCAACCGGTGGCCGGCGGTGGGCGGAGGTGGTGGTGAGCGGCGGATGGCAAGAAATTCCTTCGAGTGAAAAGTAAGAAAGAGATAAAAAATTTCTGATTTCTATTCCAGAAATAGAAAAGTAAAAATTTGTTGTTTCTGATTTCTATTCCAAACCTATTTTTGGAATAGAAATATGTTCTAGAAATAAAAAAGTAAATTTTTTTACCAAACGGATTTCTATTCCAGAAACAGGTCTAGAATAGAAATTTATTCCAAAAATAGAAACAAAATAGTTATCATGCGTGCCCTAAGAGATTTTCGTGTTTCGTGGGAAGGTTACTTTATTTCTTTTGATTATGGAGTATTGTTCTAAGAAGCGAACTGAGAGTTTTTGGAAATAAAGCTTGTGAAGTAAAAGGTTGGATGGTTCTTGGTTTTTACCTGGGGTAAATATTTGACTCCTAACAGGGGCCTAACTCCATTAAAGAAACTCAAGTCGGAGATTCTTCTAAAAAAATTAAATCAAGAGAGTTATTTGCAGCATCCCCAAAAAATACTTGGAAATTCAAATTACCTAGATTATCCTAAATAATGACTTATGGATGATAAGTTCATTAGTAATATTACGACAAATGCTGGTGTTTCTCATTTATTTTTTCACTTTGACTTTTATTATGCAGATGGATAGATTGAAGGTTTTGGACCTAACGGGTTGCGTAAGGTTAAAAAAGACACCTGAGTTCTCTAATTTCATGTCTTTGGAAAAACTAATTCTTGCTGGGTGTATCGAGTTAACCACAATTGACTGTTCCATTGGTAAGCTAAAGCACCTAACAACTTTGAATATCAAGGGATGCAAGTTGCTTGGGGAGTTCCCCAAGGAAGTCGGTGCTCTACAATCTTTGACAGAGGTTGTCATGCCCCAAACTTTTCGACGCTTTAAACTTTCAGAGACATTTGGCAATCTGAAATCTTTGTCGAGTTTGATATTAGACGAGCACCTTGGAATCAGCCAACTTCCGAGCTATATTGGAGGGTTAGTGAAAGTCAAACATTTATCTTTACGTTGGTGTGTGGGGATAGAGAAGGTTCCATGCTCTCTTGGAAAGATGGAAATGTTGGTTGAGTTGGATCTATCAATGTCAGGAATAGTTGAACTGCCTGATTCCATAGGAGATCTGAAGAACCTAAAAGTGATTAAAGTAAGTTATACAATGATAAGAAAGTTTCCTTGTACGATTGGACAGGTGGAGATGCTTGAAGAGTTACATGCTAAGAAATGTTGGGATTTGACAGATGAAAACCTAGACGAAATTGGAAAGCTATCCCATTTGAAGATATTGGACTTATCATATACTCATGTATCTAGATTCCCCAAAGTGCTAACTTGTCTCTCTCGTCTCCTAACTCTTGGATTGGGTTCAAGTGATCTTCAAGAAGTACCTGAGCTTCCCTCAAGCTTGACATGCCTTCACATTCAAGCACGTCAGTTCCCATCTATCCCTAGCCTCTCAAGCCTCGTCGCTTTAGGTTATCTCGGAAATATCTAGATTAACTCAAGTTTCAAGAGAGGAACCCGACCCAAGCCGGATGAACAATCCGCCGAAAAAACAACCGATCCATCCGCTTCCATGTGGCTTGTCAACCTTGAAATGCAGGGGCATCAGCCTACTACCACCTCTTTCCGACTTAAGAAATTTGTCAGTTCTATGCATCATTGAATATCCAATGCCATACTTCTCTATCTCTGAAAAGCTAATAAATTTGACAGAATTGAAACTCAGTAAATGCAAGTTTGTCGAGAAAATATATGGTCTGTCAGTCTTGGAGAAGCTAAAAGACTTCGATCTAAACAGATTGGACAGGCTGGTTGAGATTCAAGGTTTGTCAGAATTGAAATCCTTGTCATACTTTCATATCTCTGGCTGTTACAAAATAGAAAGGTTACCCAACTTATCAAAGTTGGATAAGCTACAGCACATTGAGCTAGAAGCTTGTCCAAAAATAAAAGCGATTGAGGGCATCAAGGGCTTAGAAAGCTTGGTATTGGATAATTGTGGTCGCACTGTCCTAGAGAGACTGCAGAACATCTCAGGGTCAACTTGGCTTTCTCGCATAGCACCTAAGTGTCAGGCGTCCCTGAGTTTTAGTGGACTAGACAATTCTTATAGCATTGTCGATGTCCTTTACAAGAACTTGGTTCGAAACCAAATTTCAGTTTCTAGGGATGATGACATGGTGAGCTCTAGTGATGGAACTAATGAAGGGCTTCCACAGGCACTTGACAACTCTGATATCTACATACCCATCTTATCTAAGAACTATGCTTCTAGTTGGTGGTGTCTCCGTGAACTAGCCCACATGGTAAAATGCACATCAAATTCAAATGGGAAGAAAATGATCCTGCCCATTTTCTACGATGTGGAGGTTTATGATGTTAAGCTTGAAAGCACTTTGTACAGAAGTGCCCTAGATAAGCACAGGTGTAAATTTGGCAACGAAGTGGAGGAATGGGAGATGGCTCTAAGAGAGGTCGCGGCCATAAGGGGTTCAACCCGAATAGTAATGTAATGCTTTGCTATTTTGATTAACTGGAGTTTTCCTTATAAATATTAAGTTAATAAGTCATCCAACTGAACTTTAGCACTATAGAATTTCATAGTCACTGGAATGCTAACTTTTTCACAAAAACACTCGAGGGCACTCAAGTAGATTCTTGTGCTTTGTTTGGAAGAGTTTCTTATGTGGGTGAAGCAAAAGAAGGCAAAGAAATCTGAGGTGAAGAAAAGGTACTCTTTGGGTTGGTTGGAGTTGTAGAATACGGAGGTGAAGATAGTATGGTGATATGAAAAATGAAAATTGGCAAATCTATTTCTTTGTATTTTGACTTCTATGAAGTTCATTTCTTTGCAACAGGAGATAAAAATCGGTTTTTGAAGGGAAGATGACAAATAGTATATGAACTTTGGCTTAATGAGCAATGTGGTATCTGAACTTTTAATTTGTTCAATACAGTTCTGAGCTTTACCTTAATGTGTAATGTCATCCATGAACTTTTAAATTATTTAATGCGGTCTCTGGACTTTTAGTATATGTTGTCCATGAATTTGAATTAATGGAAGGATAATATTGATCATTTTCATGTTTAATTTAGTCCCTGAACTAATTTGAATATGTACCAAAAGTTTAGTAACCACATCAAACAAATTAAAAGTTTGGAAACCACATTACACATTAAGATAAAATTTAGGGACCACATTAAACAAATTAGAAGTTCAAAAACCACATTGAACACTAGGCTAAAGTTCATAAATCATTCGTGTCATAATCCCTTTTCTGAACAAGGTTGGCTGGGTTGGACATCTCATTCTTCCATGAAAATTGAAGGATTCAAGTAGGCATTGAATAATTACTTTTGAGAGTTTATTTGGAAATGAGAGAAAATGTGTGAATTTCTCCTTGCGAGGATCAGAATTGTTTCGCCCAGCAGAATTCATTTTACTTCCACATTAGCATCTGCATTTTCTCTACCTCTTCGCATTCAATGCCCGATCATTCCTTCCATGATAATTCTTTCAACTCTGAATCTTGCTTTCCAAACAGAGCTTTCTTGTTTAGGATTCTACTAAAGAACAGAAAAAAATGGCACTCAAAAAGAATGAAGAAAATTTCGGTAAATGGAGCAAAGGTGTGATTTTAAATTATTATAGGAAGTTGATTTAAATCGTCACAAGATGGGCAGGAGTTCATTGAAGTTTAGAACCCATATGAGATAGATGAGGTAGAATTTTTTAACTCTCTTGGCCATTTTAAGTTTCCAAATTATTGTTTGCTTGACCTTACACAGTTGTCGTTCTTTCTTATTGACGTAACAGAGTGCGTGAGCTTTCTGTAGAATTTTCAAAATAATGTTTGAGTTTGAAAGTTGCTTTTGAGCGCATTTTAAGATATAGAGCGATAATTAAAGGTGCTTTTGAATTTTTTAATAATGAAACTATTTCTTACATATCAATCCGTGCTGCAGCGAACAAGCAGAACGTAAGTTAAGATCCAAAAAATTTGTAACAACCGATCTAAAATTCCCAATGCTATGGTCTTTTCTGCCTTGAAATGCCCCTTCAACCATTAAGAAGATGAGAGTCTTTGAATTCTATTTATTTATTTATTATGTTATTTCTATTTTTTTGTACCCTTAGGAAGGAAGGGGTGTGTGAGATTGATTTAAAGTGCTATTATTTTATTGAATTGTGTGACAAATGCCGCTTGTTTTCTTCAATTCAAATAAATAAAACAAATAAAATACATAAGAAGAAAAAATTTCCACCACTTCAGGACTAATTTAATTTTATCAAGAAAAATATTTAGAAGTTAAAAAGTTAAAACTGAAAAAAATAATAAATTTGTAAGAAGATTTAGGAAAATTATTGAAATGGTTACTACTTAAGCCCAAACGACAAAGTAAATCTCAATCTTTTTAACGGTTTCTAATTTTATCCTAATATTTTAAACCTATCAGAAAATATCCAAACCTTTCGAATTTGTTTCAAAACTATCCCAAGCCATTTAACACCATTTATGAGAGGATTATTTGATTAGATTGTTTCTTGAATGCCAATTTTGCTCATTAAAGAAGGAAGATTTATCTAGTTGTAGTATTCAAGGGAGGATATTTAAGGGAAAATAATGTAACGGATGCATAAATCAAGGGAGAATATTTATTTGGCTTCATATCCGCTAATTTTTGTTTATTAAATGTATTTTCGAATTTCAAAGAAAAAAACGAAGTATTAGGTTCTTCTATGCAATAGTCCAATAGGTCTAGCGAGACCTTACCAAATAAAATCTGTTCACTTTTTTTTTTTTTTGCCAAATATAAAACGCGTTCACTTAGAAAATAGTAAAACAGTTTTCCCTAATAAGAATATCTGTTGTCTTTCTTTCTATTTTGCTCTATAGCCCGAATTTATTTTTCTTTTATCTCAGGATCCAACTACTATATCAACACAATCCTAGGAATTAGCTCAATAATACAAGCACTTTGGATTTTATGTCACTGCATGTTAGTTTGTCGATCCAAGCATTATGAAAAAATATTGCCCCCTTAAGTTCTGTGAATCTTTCTCCATCCATTCCATCAAGAATGCCTACTTCACTTCAATCGGCTCATGCATTATCTAAAGCATCTCCAATACATCAAATTGAGCGTCTTTTCATGAAATTCCAATGTACTTGTCAGCTTACTATAACGGTTAATTTCCATCCATATTGAACTGAAATGGTTGCCTTATTTAACCATATGGTCCCTAGAGACCCAGAGATCATCCTGTCAGGAGGAAATTTATACCCTTTTCTTTCATGTCATTGATGAAAAACTATTTACTGCTTTGTTGCAGCCCCGAGAACTAATTGAATTGGTTGTTAAAAAGGTTTCACGTAAGCTTAGGGGCAAAAGTGTGGATGTGCCTGAACATTTGGTTGAAGATCATAGTCGATAAGAGCGATAATAGATAAGTTGGATGTTGACTCTGGTGGCGTGCGTTTCGTTGGGATACATGGAATGGGTGGCATCGGTAAAACAACACTTGCGAAGGTTGTGTTCAACAAATTACTTCTTCAGTTTGATGGTGTTTGTTTCCTCGAAAACATTCGAGAATCATCCCAACATAGTGTTGATGGTCTTGCAAATGGTCTTGTAAACTTGCAGAAAACGTTATTATCGAATGTTGTTGGTTCTAGAGATACTGTTTGTATCAAAGACATAGGTGATGGAATGGATCAGATCAAGAGAGTATGCAAGACTAAAAAGGTCCTCATTGTTCTTGATGATTTAAACAAGAAAGAGCAACTCCAAAAGCTAGCCGGAAAATCTGATTGGTTTGGTTCAGGTAGTAGGATCATTATCACAACTAGGGACTATAGTATCTTGGTGACTCAAGTGGAATCATTCAGCGAAGTGGTCCTAAAACAACCTAAAGGAATTTTGGCTTATGAAGTTTATGAAATGGAATTTGGTCGAGCACTTCAATTGTTTTGTGAGCACGCATTCGAAGAGACTCTCCGGAAGAAGGATTAGAGCATCTTGCAGAAAAAATTGTCCGCAGAGTGGGAATGCTTCCCCTGGCTGTTGTGGAGATAGGTTCAATTCTTTGTTCCTGTCATACAATTAAAAAATGGGAAGATCAATTGATGCAGTTAAAGAAAGGTCCTTTGAAGGGTGTCCGTGATGCATTAATGATAAGTTATGAAGGATTAACAGACGAGGCAAAACAAGTATTTCGGGATATTGCTTGTTTTTTTACCAACGAGGACCAAACATATCCAATTATCATGTGGGATGACTGTCAAAGTGCAATTAGGGTCCTCCTCCAACGGTCCTTGATAAAAAATAGAAATAATAAATTTTGGATGCATGAACAATTGCGAGATCTAGGAAGGAGCATCATCATTGAAGAATATCCTCACAAATGTAATAGGGTGTGGATTCATATGCGTGTTGTAGCAATGCAATGGGAGAGAAAAGAGGTAAAATGGAAGACTATGTCACATAATTTTTATTAGGAAAGAGAAACTTCTTGCATTTTAGCTTTTATTTTAGGATTAATACCATGTAAAACCTTACATGGATATATTTGAGATAAATTGATACCAAATTAATTTTTGATCACAAAAACCCTTAATTGATACATTTGTGACACATTTACCCCAAATGATCACAAAAAACTCAAATTAGTGTACTTGTAACAAATTTACTCAAAACTAATTTTTTTTACAGTCAAAAACCCAAAACTAGTACATTTGCGACAAATATACCCTTCATTAAATTAGATTAATACTACAAAAATCACAAAATAGGTACAACCGTGACAAACGAAATGTTAATCCCAAACCGGTATACCATTCAACTATCACGCGTTACCTAATTCAGCAATTTAATAGTAAAATTTAACGGATACTAGCAAAAGGTAAATTTATCACAAGTGTACCAGTTTAGGGCAAAGTCATCAAAGATATACAAGTTTGGGGTTTTTTGTGACAAAAAATTAGTTTGAGGCAAGTTTGTTAAAGATGTACCAATTTAGGGTTTTTCTTGATATTAACCCTTTATTTTATTGTTAGCCTAATTTAACTTCCCATTTGTCTTATTACTGAGAGCGCTCTCAAACATTCGGGTCGAAAGGTCTCGTAAATTGGTGGAGAAAGACCAGATAGATTTTTCTAGATTTTGTAGAATAGTACATAGTTTTCTGGAAGTTCTGAAACAACAAAACGCCGTTTCACGAGCAATCCAAGCAAAATCAGAAGAAAACTAGGGGTATGAAGAGTTTTTAACTTACTTTCAAACGCAATTAGAGAAAAAAACAAAAACTATGAAGATTGCAATAATTATGTTATTATTTTTCCCGAAAAGTAGAAAATGGGAATGGACAAATGATTTATAAGACATCTTCGACTGCATGCTTAATTAATCTTGAGTCCTTGTTCGCAGGAAAATCAAGGTCTGGAAGCGTTAAGCCTGATTTCCGGTGGTGGCTGGAGGAGCACCTATACGGCTGAAGAATTAGCTACTACATCAAAATTAAGGTTCCATCGAGCGAAAGGCTTGGATGGCATCTTCGAGAATCTTCTAGAAAGGCCTTTTGGGGAAACATGTGGAGCGGCATCCCATGGAAATAACTTTCGCTTCAATAATTGGGTCATGCTTGACCTTTCGGATAGCAAAATTGAAGATGGCTGGGATGGGTGGAGCCAAATGAAGGTATAATATGCCTTACTCTATATACTTCTTTCTATCATCACCTCATTTGGGATGATAGAAGCAAGACATATATTTTGCTTGCTTGTATCATTTCCTCATATGATTGACATAAAGGTTGCATGCACTCCACATCTTGTTTGAGTGTAGATTAAATTTTGCATGAATCAAAGTAAAACACAATTATATCCCACATAAAAGATGCTTCATGTGGTTTATAACCTTGGTTTCGTAGTTATGAAATTTGCTTAGGATTTGGCATTGGTGCACTCCAATAAAGAAGCCGTTTTGCATCAATATGCACCAGATATGATTTGCATGGCTATTAAAGTTTTGAATCAAGCTCAGTAGTACAAAAGTTAATTGGAATTAAGTTTGAGCTTGGTAACTATTAACTTTAATGACGTAAAGGATCACAAGCTTATTTGGAATAGCTAAGTTGATAATTCAAATTAAGGTGAGCTTGACCATCATGAGACTTGATTCAAGGGGCTTACTAACCTAATTTAATAGTTAAGTATTTCTTTATAATTGCATTAATGAACTGTAAAATAAATGAAATGACATTATTTATACTTTTGTAATTAACTCAAGTTAATGAGCGAAGGCTGGAGTGTTACATTGAATCTAGTTTTTAACTGCAGCGTCAAGTCAAATCTCAAAGAAATCTATGGTATAGATTCGGGGTAGAGAATAAATGTAATGGCGCTCCTAGTCCATTTCTAAAATTTAATTTTAAGTCAGTTTTTGAGCTACAAAGATTGTGTGAAATCAACTTAGCTCGATTAGGTACCCTCCCCGCTACCAGTTGCCATTTAGTCACCTCTTGTGATCTTTCTACAATTTGTCAACTTAAAATGGATGCTCGTATTAAGTTGAAGGTAGAATAGCCCAAATCATTCTCACCTTTTATATCAACTTCACTTTGCATCATTCATTTTTGTTAATTTTGGTTGTTAACGTGCAAGTGTGAGTATGCGTGTAGGCTATTCTGCAAATAGCTATTCTACAGATATTTTATGCACGCTAGATTTTTCTAGAAATTGGATTGATTGTTTTTAACAATTTTTAAATCCATCACTTTATATCTCTGAGTAATAAGTAGGCTTTACATTACACATTTGAGAGAGAGAGAGAGAGAGAGAGGGAGGGGCGGTTAAGATTGTGGTCGGAGGTGGTGTGCTGGTGCCCAATGGCGATGGGTGGAGAAAAACTTAGTGTGTTGGTAGTTGGGGTTTGTGGGTGATTTGGTAATTATAGCCTTTTGTGTTTACATAGCGAGGATACTTTAGTCTTTTGGTTATGGAGTTTTGTTATAAGACGCATACTTTTGCAGACGGCAAAAAGCTGAAAATTTTGGACCTGAGAAACTGCAATTGCCTAACAAGGATACCTGACTTGTCTAACTTCGTGGATTTGGAGATATTGATACTCGCTGGCTGCTCCAACTTAATTACGATTGATTGCTCCATCAGTAAGCTACAGCTCTTAAAAACTCTGAATATGGATGGATGTGACTCTCTTAAGGAGTTGCCTGAAGAGGTTGGTTCTTTAAAATCTTTGTCAAGCTTTAGAGTAAACAATTGTAAAGGAATCAACAAACTCCCGGACTCTATCGGAGGATTAGCAAAAATCACACATTTCTCTATAAAAGGATGCAAGGGGATAAAGAAGCTCCCGCACTCTTTCGGGGGATTAGAATCATTGGTGGAGTTGGATTTGTCATTCTCAGGAATAGACAGTCTCCCCGATTCCATTGGAAATTTGAAGAAACTCAAAGTCATCAACATGGGACATACAAAGTTAGAAAGGTTTCCAGACGTAATTGGACAGCTAGAGATGCTTGAAGAGTTACATTGCCCAAAGTGTTCAGATCTATCAGGTGAAGTCCCAAATGCTATTCAGAATCTGTTCCATTTGCAGATCTTGGACTTGTCAGGGACTCGTATTTCCGGATCGCGAATCCCTAATCTCTCACCTAAAAATGTTGGATCTATCTCACTTGAGGATCTCGTATAGCACTTGTATTTCCAGATTGCCTGCCACGATCACTTATTCATCTTACCTACAAGAGTTGCGTCTCTGGAATTGTCGAGATCTCAGGGGTAAAATTCCAGATGCAATTGGCGGTCTTTCTCGCTTGAGGATCTTGGACTTCTCTAGTACTTTCATTTACGGTTTGCCTGACACGATCGCTTATCTCTCTCACCTAGAAGAGTTACATGTCCATAATGATTGGGATCTTACGGGTGAATTCTTAAATGCAATTGGTAGTCTATCCCGCTTCAGGATCTTGGATTTATCTGGTCGTCGTATTTTTGGTTTGCTTGCCATGATGACTTCTCTCTCTCGCCTACAAGAGTTACGTGTCCGGGATTTTGGAAATCTCAAGGGTGAAATTCCAGATGCAATTGGCAGTCTTTCTCTCTTGAGGATCTTGGACTTCTCTGGAACTAGTATTTCTGGTTTGCCTGCCACGATCACTTATCTCTCTCAACTAGAAGAGTTACATGTCCAGTATTGTTGGAATCTTACAGGTGGAATCCCAAATGTAATTTGTCGTCTATCCCACTTGAGGATCTTGGACTTCTCTGATACTAATATTTCTGGTTTGCCTGCCACGATCAGTTGTCTACGTCGCCTTGAAGAACTTAGGTTGAAGAGGTGCAAGAAGCTTCGACAAGTGCCAGAGCTTCCCTCAAATTTGATATGCCTTACCCTTGATGCTTATCACTGTGAAATCATCCCGGACCTCTCAAACTTAGTTACTTTAGATCACTTGGACTTGTGTTTTTATAGCCATGAGCTCAAGGGTCCTTGCCAATCAGAGGAACTTCCCTCCCCTTGGCAGTTCATAGAATCCATCCACCGGCTTCCGTCTAGTTTGTCAACCTTGCATCTCACGGATATCCCGCCACCGCAGCAGTTTTCCAACTTCAGGAACCTGTTAAGTCTCTCCATTTTTCACTGCTCGATGGCACAACTCCCGGTGCTTGAACACTTGGAGAAGTTGAGGGAATTGTCCATAATAATTTGTCCATCCCTCGAGAGAATACCAGATCTATCATGCTTGATGAATCTAGAAACCTTGTATCTGTCTGAATTGGGAAGTCTTGTTGAGATACAAGGTCTGGGGGAGTTGGAATCCTTGGAGTCACTGCAGATCACCTGCTGTGAATCATTAGAAGGATTACCTCAACTATCAAAGTTGGCAAAGCTCAAATCTTTAGAGCTACATGATTGCCAAGTGCTACGGGCCATCGAGGGTCTCAGTCACTTACAATGTTTGAAGCATCTGACTATTATGGGTTGCATGTCCCTGGAAAGGTTGCCTGATTATCCAAGGTCCACCGAGCTGAATTCCGATTGAAAGCACCAGAAACATCGAGTGCCGATTGGGAATAGCCAGTAATGTTGGACCCCTGTGTCTATATCAAGGGCTAGACCAAACAGAGCATGGTGATCCACTCATTTTGGAGACTAGGACAAGTATTCTAACAATTACCCAACGCACCTCTTGAGGAGATTCTTTACTTTTGTTAAGGTGTTGCTAGTTCTCGTACCCTTGAAAGTCCTGTATCATCTTTTCTTTGTGCACCATCAGCTCCTGATAATGACAGGCCTGGATTGTCCATAAGATATTAGTTTGGCCTGTGAATTCGTTAACGAAGACGAGTATTTTCTTCTGAAGCTCATGCAGATCAATCTTCGTGTATAACGCTTCTGCAACATATTTGGGAGTTCGTTTATGAAAGTACCAACCACCAACTTTAACACATCGTTGTTATAAGATAACTAGAACATCGGCAAATTTCTTCTGCCTTTAGTATCTCCTATATGACGGTACACCCTACAGCATTAATTAAGTTACTTTGATTTAGTTTCCTAGATGCTATTGCTAAAGTAGATAATACTTCCTTTTGATTTTCAATCTTGCATGTTTTTATTCCGGGTTTTAAAACTATATATTTGTCATCCTAACGAAAAAGTTAAAATATTGGAAGGAAATACTGAGGTGATAGATGCAATTCTCTCTAGAAAAGGGACACTGCAAGCTCAGAGGCTGATAGATATAATTCAGTTTCGGTAAGTGCTGGATCATGGAGAAACTATATCTACATTACAAAGTAGTCTCCTCTAAAATAGTAAATTAATGAATACTTTGATTTTCTAGAGTTATTGGAGGCTTTTGCTAATTCGATTAGTTATCTACTTTAAAAAGTTATAAATCCTAAAACATTATACGAGATCTCTTTTGAACGATCAATAGTTGATTACTCTTTATAGAAGTTTAACTTGTTTAGATTAGAATGGATCGTTACTGGATGTTATTAGAACAAAAGCCTCCTCTAATGCTTTGCAATCCAAGAACAATGCGTCGGGTGTTCACCACTTTTATGCATGGTTGGATCCATATGAAATGTATGATACGAATTCCATATTCCAACAAATGAGAAATATGCCCAGAAAAATTCTTAAATCGTTGATTGAACTGGGTATATTATATTTCAGAACATACCTTATTTCCACAAATTAAATTCCTTGATTGCAATCTTATCAGAAATACTTCTTCTTCTTTCGTTAGGGAGAGAAGAAGAAGTGTTCTTCTTCATCTCCTTTTTTTTTTTCCTTAAAGAAAGTAACTTTTTTTGGTAGTTACATCACGTTGCAAAATAAGTAACTGTCTTTGGGAGTTACATTTTCAGGTTATTGGCTGGGTTAGCTGCAGCCCTCCCATAAAACCCATCATGCAATCATGAAACGAGCCGGATAAGGAAATCTACTAAAAGATATAAGTGACCTCGAAGCGGACCTTGTCAGGTGATTACTATTGATGAAGATTTTCGATTGGGCGATGATCAAGTCTTTATATATCCATGTGTGTTTCTTCTCAAATATTATTAGCCCCAGGCATCACGACAATGCTTGTTCAGAAAATATTATTAGTCCTAAGAATAAAAATAATGTGGGTGGAGGCCTTAATAAACAATCATTCCTTTGACAAATGGCTACGTGATTTAGAAAGTGTTATCATTTGTTATTTGTTCATAGCTCGCGCTTAAATGTTTCTAATGTTCCGTGTATCTGTATTTTGCCCACCTTCCGTCCAACTTAACAATAAAAGATGTAGCTACTGCTGAAATTGAGTCTATGACTCCTGCCGCGTGAAAACAATACTTGAATCACTGAGTTAAAGTAGGTCGTTTATCATCACATAGAGAAACAGAAAACTGATTCTTCTCTTGGAAAATTGATACTGAACGGGTGGTTTAGCAGATACTTGTCCCACGTATTTGATACGCTGTAGTTTAATTTTTAAAACATTTATTTTCTATACCACAAGAAACTTCCGGGCATTAAAAAATTAAAGAAATTTCTTAATTGATTGCTTGACAAATGCTGGTTAGATACTCATTAAGAAAATTCATTTGAGAATACTCGCTTTTTTTTGTAGGTGAAATGATTGCTGTGTGTTTGTTGGTAGATGTAAACGAGAGACGAATTGTCTTAGGTTGTCGATGCCATTATTGTAGGTTGTTGACTATTTTCTAGGTTCTGCAGATGCATCCTTTGTTCTGCTCACATAGAGATGCATTAAGTTAATATGACATGGAATTTCCATCATATAACCTCAATTTCGTTGACTTAAATTGGTATCATCTATTGGGATGCGAATATAATTATACAGAGATTTGCTGTTTCACACATAGAGCGACGTTGACGAACACGAAGACTGGGTTTCTTAATTCAAATCCAGGGTTCGGTCTCGGCATCTCCGGAACTTTAGTTTTTAGCAAAGCTAGAAAACAGCGTCAATAAGAACCAGAAGGCTTGGGATTCAGTCCAGATTGGAGGAAACAAATTTCACAGGAGTGCCAAGAAAATCTATTTGGCCTATACTTACATCATGTTAAATTGCCAGCTCACTCCCATCCGGTTTTGTCACTATGAATTTGCCACAATCACTGTAATAATGGGCTGATATTTGCTACTACGTAATTTAAGAAGGAATTCTTCTTTCCTTCCAGCAAGCTTCGTTGAGCAACAAAAGAAAAGGGACCAAGAACACTGTAAGGAAAGAACAGAGAACACGAACGACGAGAATAAAGGGAAAAAAAGAAAAAAGAAAAAAGGGCGAGAGCTTGCGCATACACGCTCTGGAGACCTTGCTAAGTCTGATTAACTTCGTTTCATAGCATCCGGTAAGTAATCAAACACGTTGTTCATCTAATTGAAGTAATTTTCAAAATTACTATTTCAAAATTATTATATGGGAATGATAGTTTAAGGCACTGTAAAGCTATAGGGTACCAAAAATGATTTCAAGTATGGTTTGATCGGACAAATTTCTAAAGTTTCGCATGCCCATTATGCGTAGCGAATAATACCGCATAAGGGATGTATATGAATGTTCGTTATAAACAAGTTTCTTTGTTAGCTCTTGTTTTATCGACAATTGTAGCGACCATATTTTTCGTCCCGTGAGGGAAAGGAATATGTGAATAAATAGGTTTAGTGGTATTGTCCCGAAGAAATGGGTCCAAAACCATCATTAGACATGGAGCTCCTCCTGCCCCATATCCCGTGCGACACGGGTGTTCATGAAAATCTTTAAACGGAGGAAATGCCACTAGCCTACGGGTCAACTAAAACCAAGCGATACATGAGAGTGTGCCTCACTTTCTATGCAACCAGAGATCCTAAGATCGGGACTTGATTACACTAATTAACTAATTAGTGCCATTTCTATCCTAATCTGTTCATTTCAAAAAGACTTTTGTCGTTAGCCGGATTGATTTTAGGCTTAACCACTAACATGCTGAGGTGGCATACGCAGTACACAACCATCAAAATAGCAATCATCAATTAAAGGAAGCATTAAATAAATTGCAAGTAAAATCTAAAAGTGAGCCATAGCATTTCGATTTTAAAAGACAATCTTAAGTTCGATGATTTTCCGACACTTTTTAAGAGAAAATTTGTCCAATAATTATTTTAGAGTTTTTTAGGGAACTCAAACAGATTTGGATTTTTGGGATTTTTGAAAAATTTTTCTTTTTTTAGAATTTTTAATATTTTAATATTTTTGGATTTTTTAAAAAAAAAATATTAATAATAATTCGGACTGGGTCAGGGAAACCCGGCCCCGCTAACCCAGTTCAGATCCCGTCGGCCCGGGTTGGGCTGAAAGAACCGGGCCGGCCTCAAGCCCACCAAAAAAATAAGAATGCCCACACGGGTTTTTTTAGAAAAAAGCCCAATTTCTATTTTTAATCCTCTTTCGGCCCAGTCGTTCCCGGCCCGCGACGAACCTAGCCCACAACAGCCAGCCGAAGCCCATTCTCCCTATTTCTCTTTTCGGCCTTTTCATTTTTTCTTTTTCATTTTCATTTCTCTTTTTTAATCTTTCTTTGTCCTTTCCTGCATGCACATTTCTTCCCCCCCCATGCATCGTCTTCAACTTTCTGCCGATGGTGAGTTTCTCGCCTGGAACTTCTCTTCTTCTTCTTCTTCTTTTATTTTTTTATCAAACCGACGACCCTTGACACGACCGACCATCCAGCTGACGACCGCCATTTCTCAGTCATCCACTCCGACCGACGTTGACCGTCGGCCATGCCCTCGGGCGACCCATCTTCTCCCCCTCGCCGGAACCGAGAACACCCCCTTCCGCCCCGACGCGGACCGCTCGTGCAAATCGTCATAATACTAAGAAAAGCATGAAAGAAAATGCAGACTCACAATATATGGACATATACCCATGAAACTAAGCTACCGAGGACAGATTCGGCGATGAATATTTCTGGACTTCATTCAGGCGTTTTAACAGACAGGTGGTATGCATCGTCAAACGAACGATTTCTGACTCGAACGGGAATCGACTCGGGTCTAAGCTTCTAACTAAGTGTTCCAGCACGCTGAGAAACATTTATGGAGGGACGACAAGGGCCGGGGCTCGCGCGAACTGGTCGGCGCGAGCTCCGGCCCGGAGCCCGCGACTTCGTCAACAACAAGCAAGGATGCTCGGGAGGAAGCCTACCTGGTTCAGCTTGGGGACGCCGGCTGAGGGAGACGTCGGACGGAGCTCGCGCGTGGCCGAGGCGTTGGCTGAAGATCTCTTGCTCTTCCTCGGTCACTGCCTCTCTCGGACTCTCTCTTTTTCCCCTTCGATTTTTCTCTCGGGTTTTTCCCCCGGTTTCTCTCTGCTTTTTTCTGTCCGGTCTTCCCTCCCCACTCTCTCTTTTTTTCCTCGGATCTTTCTCTGAAGAGCCTCTCCCCAGCCGCTCACCCTCCATGAAAGCCTAGCCGAAGAAGAAGCCCCGGTCTCTCTCTCGAGCTCTCTCTAATTTCTTTTCAGTCCTCTTACTCTTTTCTCTCCTTCTGTTTCTGTCTTTTTTTCCTCTCTGATACAGCTGCACTCGGGACCAAAAACCGCTCTCCGCCGCTCCCTCTTTTCCTGCGCTGCTGCTCCTCTTTCCCTTTTCTGCTTTCGCCTTCTGCTGTCTTTGCTTCTGCTTCTGCCTTGCTGACTTGCTGCTGCTTCTGCTGTTGACCTGCTGCCGCATCTGCTCTGACCTGCTGCCGCTTCTGCTCTGACCTGCTGCCGCTTCTGCTCTGACCTGCTGCCGCTTCTGCTCTGCTCGCCATGCTGCTTTTCCGCGCGTGGAAGAAGAGAAGAAGGAGGAGACGGGTGGGCCGAGCCGAAACAAAAGGGAGAAGAAAAAAAGGGAAATGGGCCGAGCCCGTGCGAGGAAAGGGAAAGGGCCGCATGGGGGGCCGGGCGGGCCCGGCCCTGGCCCGGCCTCCTTTTTTTTTTAATTTTTAATTTTAAAACTAGTGATGCAAATGCTCCTAATGTCTATATGCAATGCAATTTTAATGAAAGAAATTTTTGTTAAGGGATTATAAACTAATCTCTAATTTTCCAATGCAATTAATAAATATTAAAACAAATCGCCAAAATTTAAAAGTGTCACAACAACAATTAAAAGCGTAGTCTAGTCAAATAGTTCATCTGAAGAATGTGTTACTCGATTTATTTACAAGGTTAGCATATATGTATGAACGAGGATATTAATGAACTCCCATGCTTTATTGGAAGGTGGGTGAAGTTTTCACATTTGTCTTTGCAGCGACGCAAGAAGATAGAGAAAGTTTTCACATTTGTCTTCTTTTTTCTTTTTCTTTTTTTGAAAGGCTAGCATTAAGTGCAAAACCACTTTGGTTACGTTTGGCCATCTAGATTTATAATCAAGATAGGATTGGATAAAATAGGATATGAAATTCATAGATTTTATTATATCCTATCTACCGTTGGTGAATCATAATAATAAAGTCAAATATGTTCAAATCATATCATATACGTTATTTAATATGAATGGCATATCAAAGTAAATGAACTGAAAAATTCACAAATGGAAATGGGAAAAGTCTCTTGCAATACTTTTCTATTTGCTTTTTTGTTTTTTTTTCCGTCTTTTAAATTATTTTTTAAATTTCTTTTTTTCCCATTCCATTGTTTTCTAATAAAATTTTATTAAATAATAAACTGTACCAAATACTTAAAATACCTAAAATATGTAATAATATATTTATATTTATATATTAAACTTATATTATAAGATATAATTAACAAATGCTTGATAAAACTCATTAACAAAATTCATTTGAGAGTAATGAGTACCGTGTGTGTTTATTCGTAAATGTGTAAATGAGATATGAATTATGTAAATTGTTGATGTTATTATTGTAGGTTATTGAGTATTTTCTGAGTTCTATAGAAGCATTCTTTCTTCTACTCAAATGGAAACAAATTAGGTTAACATAACGTCGGGTTTCTTATATATAATCCCATTTTCCTTGACTTTTGTAATCTAAAATAGTAAATGTGATGATTATTCATGAGTAGGAAAATTGCCAACAAAACCAACCTAATCCTCTGCCACCTATATATGTTCATCAACATATCTAGTTGATGGTACATTGCTCAAACTGCTTGCATTAAATGCAAGTATGTCTATTTTCCGCATGTCATCAATGGATGCTGGCTCTTACATTAATCTTTTTTATATTTATCCTTGATCAAATCAAAAAATTTAACCATTGACTGAAAAATTAAAATTTAATTCATCCCTAATTTCTGTTTTAGACATTTGATTTAGGGACAATAAAGTTAGCGACCTCGGATCCCATTGAAGAAATTTCAATTTACGGAACTAATCAACTATTTAGAGCATAACACTTGACATCATAAAATTGGGATTATTTAAACTCACACTTCTCAAGATCGCATCACTTGGTGTGACCTCACAAAACCCTAAAACCCTAGAGAAATAATACAACCCAATTCTTTTTCCCATTTTGCTAGAGTGTGGCGGCCTGAGTAAAAGAAGAGAAAATCCCTCTCTTGTTGGTCAAGGTTCTTTCTAGCACGTGAGAAGAAGAAGAAAATCGTCGGTTGGACCATAAGCAAGGATGGTCAAACGAGGAAAAAGAGAGGAACTTGCTTCGTAAGTTCTAACCTGACTAGTAAAGTTCCACGCATTCACTTCGCCAATAATAGTATGTCAGTGAGAAAGACGCAGCTGAAACAAAGGACCGAAAAATGCCAAGTCAATTCAACTTTCAATTTAGACCTGCGGAGGAGGGAAGTTTCACTTGTTCACGTGGCTTGTCCAATCACCGATGAGTTTCACGCACGAGAAATTGCGTGCACTTGCGAAGTCTTTTTATTTATTTATAAGGAAGAATTTATATTACCAAAAAATATTGTACGCAATAAACTATAATCGAGGATATTGGGCTAACAAGTCGATTGCAAACCAAGTTATTAAGCACTTGAAACTTGTGCCTCAATCATCTTTCTGATGTGTATAGCTTAAAAAAAAATCCATAATCGATTTCTGTAATATCTACACGCTAAATTTAACATCTCTTATGAATAAACAATTAGGACAATAAGCTATGCTAGCAATAATCTTGTGCCATGTGAACCAACCATAAAGTTTTAAGATGCGAAGGTAAAAATCCAAATCAATTCATTAATTAATCAAGCTGTAATATTTTTGAGAAAATTGTAGTAATTTTGATTCGTTTGAGAACAACTCGCTAAGATAATCAAGAGTCAAAATATATCTATTGAAATTGAAAGTTGGTGAGGTTTACATCGTGGTAGGTGGACTGTAAGTACGTAATCTACTAAACTTCAAATTTAATAAATGCTAAGTATATGTCCAAATCTTGACAGACCTTATGGCACGGCAAAGAAACTTGCACATATCAGTAACGCAATTAGTTGTGCTTGTTTGATGGTCTTCCAATTTCCAAGTCTCATTAGGCTGCGGTCTATAATTATTGGTTGGGTTTAGAGATGACGGCTCAAAATCAAGAGGAAGAGGAAGAAGAAGTCAAAGGCAATCCCGAGCATGGATATTGAGCCAAAAAGACGAGTATCACGTGTTTTGAATTTTAGGAGATTGGACACGACCTTAGCCGAAATTCTTTACATCTATTTAATGCGAACCGAATGGTCAAGTGAGTGAAAAAAAGAAAGGAAAAAAAGAAACCATAGGTCGAACTCTATAAGCGGAGCACAAGGATGGTCAAATGAGGAAAAAGAGAGAACTTGCTTCGTGAGTTTGACCTCGACTCGGTAAAGATCGATGCACTCCCTTTACCAACAATAGCGCGTTGGCGTGTCAGACATGACCGACAACAAAGGGCCCTGAAAATTCAAGTCAACTTTACTTTTGATTCGTCGATGAACACTGGTTTCTGGCGTCATCTCTCGGACAAGCCTCAGCCCAGCGCATCAGAGGTTATATGGAGCAGGGTTAGGGCTAGTGAATATGAGATTGCAGTGTGAGATTTGGAGAAGCTTGGGATTCTGCTGTTAGTTTTTAGCATGAGAGATATCTATAAAAAGAGTCCGCAACAATCAACTTCACTTTCCGCTCAATGGCCCAATAAATAATATTCTCCTTTTCCCCAGCGGTTTGCATCTTAACTACTGTCTTTCTTCTCTTTCTCTGAAAATCAACCTCATCCTCCCCGCGTTTCTTGATGTTCTCTTCATTTGGAGAGCAATCGCAGAGCCAGAGAAAAAATTACCTGTCCTTGAGAAGTGGTGGTCGGATCGTCTGTCACTAAGTCTCGTCACAATTAGCTCTTTTTACACATCGTGGTTATATTGTTGGTGAATGCAATTGTAGATGATCAGCAGCAAATCGGACTCCATTGAGGTGCTGCTTTAATCACGTTTTCAACTTCGTCGTGCCAGGTGGACGGTAAGTACGTGATCTACTTGACTTTAAATTTAAATAACTGCCAAGTATTATGTCCAAATCTCGATAGACCTTGAGGCACCGGAAAGAAAGTCGCACATATAAATGTTCAATGCAATTGGCTGTGTTTGTTTGATGGGATTCCTATTTCCAAGCCTCATTTGGCCGTTGTCTATAATTATTGGCAGGAATCGAGACGCACTGACCAAATTCAAGATGAAGTGGATCTTGGGAAAATTATGAAGTGTTTTGAGTTTCAGGAGACCGGACACGCGCAGAGGCTTCACTAGTTCCCTTCACTATTCATTGATGGATGCTGGAATCCATGCTTTCATAGATGATCAAGAGCTCCGATCCGGTGAAGAAATTGGCGGAAATCTTTTAAAAGCAATTGACAATTCTCGAATCTACATACCTATCTTCTCTAAGGATTATGCTGCCAGTTCGTGGTGTCTCAAAGAGGTTGCGCACATGATAGAATGCATATCAACATCGAATGGGAAGAAAGAGATAGCTTCCATTTTCTATTTTGTGAATCCTGCTGACGTTAAACTCAAAACCCCATTGTACAAGACAGCTATATCCCGGCATAAGGAGAGGTTTGCCCCCGAGAAGTTGAAGCGGTGGGAAAATGCCCTTGTAGAGGTTGCACATATAAAGGGATGGGAAATTGAAAAATATCCCAGGTAATTTTCCCTCGACTTTTTGGTTAGCAAGCACAATATTTACATTTCATTGATGAAAGTTAGTCCCTTTGAAATTTCCAAACATTTTGGGCCATTTTTTTTGTTAAGATTTGCATTAGAATTTAATGAAAGCTAGACCCAACACCCGGAGACCCACATTAGAAAATAGAATATGGCCGATTTTTTAAAAAAGCGCGCAACAAACTGTTAAACCCAACCCAGCAAGGCATTTTCCAATTCTTGTTGGGTTAACCCAATATGACCCAATAGGTAACATTAACTTCGTACTTAATGATATCTTTTACTTAATCACTTTATCACAATAAAAGTGTAGTGCAAATCATGCGGTTCTGTGTATTTTTGCGTCCGACTCATCATAAAATATTGTACAATAACAAACTCGTGTTAAATTGTTGAGTGCTGGTTTAGTTAATGCCAACCATCTTATGCTGCGTATATGGCTGATGTGATGTGGCGACCCTTGCTTGTCCTCATACGCACTAGTTGAGGATTGCGTGGTAGCCCAAAGTTGGAAAAAAGGAAGAAATAATAAGAAAAGGTGAATTTTTTTTTCAAAAATTAAAAAATTATAGAAATTATTTACGTCCAACAATTTTGGGCAAAAATGATTGAATTGGTAATTATCAAAGGTTTAGGATTAAATTAATAAATCATGAAAATATTTAAAATCGAGTTATCACTATTGAAAGATCATGATTGAATTAGCTTCCGAACAATAAATTTAGGATTTTTAAAATAATTTCTCCAAACTCTTCATTGAAAATGCTCATGTAGAAACACAAAAGGTGATGTCATGTGAACCGTATTCTCTTGAGGATTTTCTCAGATGTAGTAGAAATAAGCAAAATCGGGTAAAAAAATTTCGTCCACTCATCACCTTTATCTACCTTTCTTCTACCAAATCCTTGGAGGAAGTTTAGAAGATAGGTTTTTAAGGCTTAACACCGTGTTGACTATACTGAAAGATGATCATTGAGTCTATACTACACGTGTTAAGATAAGCTCATTAAATACCTTTCTTTCAGGAAATTATTATAAAGGATTTATACCTTGGACTCCGAAATAATCCTCATCTTCCTCATAATGATTTTTTTAATGAATAAGAGGGTGGGAAAGGGTGACTAGTATGGCTACCCATTTAGGTTCTAATGACGACTTCATATTCATTACAAAATGTTTAGCTTTAATCATATTTACTCCGTCCATTTATAGGTATATGACCCTATCATTATAGTCTCATCGGAATCAGAAAGTTTCTCCGCATAAAAGATACCAAAGCCTTGAGGCACAAATTGATCAAGAAGTTCACTCACGATATAATTCGAATTCGTGATCTTTTAAAATTTCTTATCCTTATTTCACCAAGTTATCAATTGTGGCGGCTCTCCCTCCCCACGATAACAGTAAGGAAGAAGTGGGCTCAAATTGAAAATGCTCCAAGGCCATTGAATGGCCACGTCCGAACATGGCGACCACGAGAGGACACGTGATGACATCGTACCAACACAGTGTTACCATAACTGTATCCGAAAAGTATGTGAGAAATTACGGTTTCTAGGGGCGTCCAAACATGGGATCCCAGCTTATTTTGGTCTTATTCTCTGTTTGGAGAGCTACTTCCATGATGGAGAGCTATTCTTCTTAACTACAGGCTTCTCTACACTTGCTAGCTTTGGGCTACTCCTAGGAGTCTGAAACCAGGCTGATTGGGGGCACCAACTAGCAAGCTCTTAGACTGATTGAATAATATATGCAGCCCGTGAAATTTATGATCATATTCGAATTTTTAAAATTTTTAAAAAATATAATTAAATTGTAAAATTTATCACTAAAAATGAAAACATATCCTAAATTTTTCAAAAAGGATAATAAATGAAAAAATATTGATTAAGTTAATTTGATAAATTTGATCAATTTATCTGTATAATTTAAATTTTTTTTAAAATTCGATTATATTTTCTTGAATTTTTTAATATTTAATTAAATTTTTGAAAATTTTAAAATTTGACCGTATTTTCATAATAAATTTCAAACTTTGTCCGACCTGATTGCAAAGGACAAAATCGAAGAGCAGGTAGAGAAAAGAGGAAAGAACCGACAGCCTTTCCATGGAAATAAGTAATTTACACGTTTGCGCCGTAAGTCGTGCTTTGGAAGTAGACAAGACGAAAACTGGAGCTTTCTAGGTTGTCATTTTCCTTATTTTCGGTGGAATCCCCACATTCAATTTTAAAATGTATCTACGGACAGCATAATGCTGTCAGTTCATTAACTCAAGGCGTACATTAACTTGAACAGACGGTGCAGTTAATTAGAATGTCAAGAAATTTTTAATTCAAGAGTTGAAAATAATTTCATATATTTTATAAAGTGCTTCAGGGTAAACTTATATTCAAATTTAATCAATGATATTGAGAAAAATTTTATAATATTATTGTCAATTATTCTAAAATTAAATTATTAAAATTATGAAAATTTTATGAAAATTTTATTAATTATTCTAAAAACTTAAATTATTAAATGAAGATATATTTTATTATTTAAAAAGTCTAACAAGTGTCCCATGGTCTTTAAGTAGTCAGATTTACGCGAATCCTTAGAGAAAAAAAGCGAGAGAAGGCATATCATAGCTAACTAAATATGTATTTTCAATGTTGAATTGTACCTCGCAAGGTGCTCTATCTTTCTTTCTTTTTTCTTTTTCCTGTTTCATTTCCTTTTTGGTCTCGCTTACATGTGGCTTCTACGATCAAATTCGACCTTTCTAGACGATGCCCATGTGCCCCATTTGAATTCGAAGCCTACAAACGTGTGGTTTTCCAAAGTGTTCTAACAATGAAAAAAAAGAAAGAGAAATGAAACCGGTTTGAATTGATCCATCAATTGCCCGACCTAAGGGGTCTTGGGGAGGCTCCCGTCCCTTAGGTCCGAAGATTGATTACATCTCTAACTAAGACAAATATTCCAAAAGGGAAGTCCAAATTTATCTAAGGAAACCAATGTCCTGTATCAATTTCGGATGGAGGATATATCGAGCAAAGAGAATTGATTTCTTTCAATTCGAACAACACCATACAATTTTGAATTGAGCTTATAAACTCGATGACGTAATATGGCGTGAGCAAATTATGCTTGATCTTTCTTTTAGACGATAACCACCCTTATAAAAAATGTGTCTGACTTCAATCGACCCGTTGGATGACTTAGTCTTCAAACAATTATTGTTCCCTCCAAAATTGCATCTCTAGTCTCAATTGGTTCGCTATATGATTTGGTTTTCAAATGGTGACCGTTCCCTCCAAAACTATGCGCCTTTGATAATATCAATCTTAAAATTTCAGAGTAACTTATCAATATTCTCTTAATAAATATTGTTATTATTCATATTAACAACTACCGGTCAAAAGACACCAGACATGTATCAATTTATACCCATTGATAAGTTAAGCACACTTGGATTAATACTCACGTGGTATGCAAATGATCATTCAAACTCGTCTAGTTTAGTTCGATCCGATTCTCCCTCGATACCAAGAAATGGACCACCCAAATATTGATTTCTAGTTTTAAGAATTGAGAGCTAGACGATATTCCTAAAGTCAATAAATTTTTGATTTGGGGGGTTCGTTTTGTTTATCTTTATAGGTTATGTGTGTCGGGATGGGGATATTTGCAAGGGGTCGCTTTTTCACAATCCAACCGACACGAGCGATTGCGCCTGGCAAAAAACCAAGCTCGAGAACGGCAGATCAAACCCTAGCTAAGGTGTAGGCATGCCAAAAAAGAGGTCCGTTTTCATCCTAGAAAAAGATCCAAGGACGTGACACTGCCGGTTAGTCCCTCTCTCCGGGGCCAAAGATGTAAGAGGAAAATCTCAGTCCCACCTTTGTCCCCAGCCTTCTCCCGCTTCCAGCTAAGGCAACGCTGCTACCTGCGATTCTGTCGGTGACCCGGCCGGGGTCGGATCTCCCGATCCCATCCCGCGATCGCTCGATCCTCGACCGTCCACGTGTCGCCACGCCGCGGAGCGATCTAGCCCGCCTGTCCACGAGAAAAAAGAATCGCCTTTTGGTAGACCCGCGGCTTCATTTATGTAAAAGGGGACCCGCTGCGTCGCATACGGTAACTCGCGTGCAGAAGACAAGCGGAAGCCCCAAAAATAGTGAAATGACAAGTATATCCCTCCCCCAAATAAAATAATAAAAAGCATCGACAAAGACCATAAGGAAATAATAATAAAAAAAGAGAGGACAGTATTAATGACATCGACGTGCGCCATCTATGTCGACGATGGTATGTTGGTGGCGTCTCGTTAGTCGTTCATCCCCAATTTATTACAGGACACCGCCGAATTTGGGGCACGAATTTTCATAAATTTGATTAATGGGATTTCTCAATATGCGATTTAATATTCTTCTTCCCTTTTTTTTTTTTTTTTTTTTTTACGATTTATTTCGCGACTCGTTTTTTGACCGGATGGTTCCTCCCTCCCTCTCAATCGTGCGAATTTGGAAAAGAGATTACCGCCCAATCCATCTTCCTTTTTGACTGGTCTATTTACTTTCATAATTACCTAATCATGGCTTGGTGACTCGGACGCTTCGGTAGCGGAAAGGGGGAAAGGTTATACAGGGTCGTGATGGAAGGTGGATCCAACATGAATTGGATCACGAGCTAGAAAGATGGTTGGACATTTATTATCATCCCTTCTAGAGAGATTCTCACGTGCATGCCATCTTCTTTAGAGAGAAAAAAAAAAAACTAAAATGGAAGAGAGGGTGGGGACATGATTAGCACAATTGAAGGTAGAGTTCTTGTGTCTTAGATTTGGATCGGATTTTATCATGTCGCGGTAAAGTCCCTTTTCTCAAACTCTTTTGTGTCGATATCTTTTTGATTCATAAAATTGAGATTGCAAATTTAGTACTCGATATTATATATATATCGTTCCCTTACAACGTAGTTGTGAGAATTGATTGTGTTTTCCTACATAATGGGTGTGATGAAAGAATCATTATATCCATTTGAGATTAAGTAATCATGAAGACTTGGATACTTATAATGTGTTAAAGCTAATTCAAAATATCACATGAGCAGATATTTATAAAAAAAAGATTGATATGTCTGTGATAAATTTATTTAAAATTAATGTTTTGACTACAAAAAATCTCGAACTGATACATCCGTGACAAATTTACTCTTCGCGAATTTCTATTAAATTTTACCGTTAAATTACTAAGTTGGATAACACGTGATAATTAATAAGTGTATTCATTTGGAATTTTACTTTCTATGTGTCATATATGTACTAATTTTTGGTCTTTTGTGTTATCAATCAAATTTATCGAAAACTAACGGAGAGTAAATTTATTACAAATGTACTAATGTATTAGTTTGGATTTTTTTATGATCAAAAAATTAATTTATAGTAAAATTTTCAAATACACATTAAATTTGGTTTAAATGTACCAATTTGAGCCTTCTCTTGATATTAACACAAAAAAAAGAAAGTTAAAGGAGTGGCTTCATTGGTAAATACCCCCAAAACCAGCCCCATTTCCATGACCACCCATCTCTCTCTCTCTCTCTATAGATCTGCTTATAGTACTCAGCTCAGCTCAGCTCAGCTTACCACTCGAGTCCGTTCTCTCTCCTCATCCGTCACTTCCTGTCTGCACTTTCCCTCCCCGCCTTGCCTCACGCGCCGCCGTCACCACAATGCAGCTCCGCCGCGGCCACCTCCTCCTCCCCCTCGCCCTCTTCTTCCTCGCTGCGGCCCTTACAGTCGCCCGCGCACATAATGTCACGCGCCTCCTGGCGAAGCACCCGGAGTTCTCGACCTTCAACCGCTACCTGACGGAGACCCACCTGGCCGCCGAGATCAACAGCCGCACCACCATCACCGTCATGGCCATCGACAACGCCGCCATGAGCCGCCTCCTCGCCTCCCACCCCACCATCGCCACCCTCAAGAACATCCTCTCCCTCCACGTCCTCCTCGACTACTTCGGCCCCAAGAAGCTCCACCAGATCACCAACGGCACCGCCCTGGCCGCCACCCTCTTCCAGGCCACCGGCTCCGCCCCCGGCTCCACCGGCTTCGTCAACATCACCGATCTCAAGGGTGGCAAGGTCGGGTTCGCCCCGGAGGACAACAACGGCCACCTGGGCACCTACTTCGTCAAGGGCCTCGAGGAGATCCCCTACAACATCTCGGTGATACAGATCAGCAACGCCCTGCCGTCGGCCGCGGCGGCGGCGCGCCGACGCCGGGGCCGAGCGAGATGAACCTGACGAGGCTGATGTCGGCGCACGGGTGCAAGGTGTTCGCCGACACGCTGGATGCGAACGCGGACGCCATGAAGACTTACGAGGTGGGTGTGGGCGTGTGGGGGTTAAATTTCGGATCTTTAATTACTTAGCGCTTGGATTAGAGGTAATTAGTAGTGTAAAAAGCAAGTTTTGCTTCTTAAGCGATTGAACTTTAAGCCGCTAATTAGCCAACGGGGAGTAAAAAGCTGTTGACTTTTTCTGTTGGGGTTGTATGATTTGGATATCAGAACTGGTCAACCGCTGTCTGAACTTAATGAATGTCGGATTAAAAATCTTTGGAGGTAGTGGTGATGGTCTCATCTTAGCGCTGAGATCTCTTTCTCGTTTGGAGTTTTAGAAAGAGATCGACATCAAAATTGAGGTAAACACTGAACAATTGGGTCTACAGTGCTTGCAACATTGGCCATCAATAGCATGGGTCAAGCTGTACTTAATGACTTGCCGAAATTGTGCCCTGGCAAGTTATAAATACAGCCTTGAATGGTCCAAGCAGGTAGAGAACCAAAGCTGGTCGAATGAATGTCTTGCCTTGTTGTTGATTCTCTCTCTTCTTTCCGGTTTTCGTTTCTAGAAGTACTTGTGCCTTGTGTTGGGGTTCTAATAGCTGAGGGGTTGCCCTCGTTTTCCAATTGCAGGACAATGTGGAAGGAGGCTTAACCACATTCTGCCCTCTTGATGATCCCTTCAAGCAATTCCTGCCCAAGTACAAGAACTTGTCTGCGCCCGGGAAGGCCTCCTTCCTTGAGTTTTTCGCTGTCCCAATGTACCTGTCCATGGCCATGTTGAAGTCCAACAATGGACTGATGAACACTTTGGCGACTGATGGGGCGAGCAAATACGACTTCACGGTGCAGAACGATGGCGAAGAGGTGACCCTAAAGACCAGAGTCAACACGGTTAAGATCACTGGGACTCTGCTGGACGAGCAGCCACTAGCAATCTATTCAATCGACAAGGTTCTGATGCCGAAGGAGTTGTTTAAGGCGGCAGCCCCGACTCCGGCCCCAGCTCCTGCACCTGAGAAGGTGGCCGATTCGCCCAAGTCTTCGAAGAGGAAGTCAGCACCGGCTAGTGTGGCGGCACCAGCTGACTCTCCTGAGGGCGATGTCGCTGATCAGTCCGCAGATGGTAATGGCAGCGTGAGGTTTGGCAGCGCGAGATTTGGTTTTCTGGTATCGGGCTTGTGGTTTGGTGTGCATTTTCTGCTATGAGTCTTGTGTCTTTAGATGTTTTCACTTTTGGGGTGAAATAAGTCAGGTGAGGTGGTTCATAGGATGTAGTATTTATTCTCATTGAACTAGACGTAGTTCTCGATTGGTTTTGGTGTCTCTTGTGTGCGTTTGTAAGGGTTTTCTGTGGTTGTGATTTGCTTTTTGATGCGTTGCGAGTTCAACTAGAGTTTGTCTCATGAGGTGTAACATATAATGAGTTCCTGTATATTTCATTATGAGATTGTTTGATAGTGAACGAGTTGTTTGCATCCTATATTACAGCAGCCTAAACGCAATATCCTCTAAATTTTATCATGATAAGTCATAGTTATCAAAAAGTCAAGCAGCTCTACAGTCAAGGGCTACCGCTATAACCGAACCGAACCCGAGGGAAAGATCATATATACCCCTATAACCGAACCGAACCAGAAGAAAAGATCATTTGTACCAATACCGATGAGATTGTTTTACCGGGCGTCTTTGCAAGGTTTGAAAGCGTAGAAAAAAATTTATTCAATTGACCCCAGTAAATTTGATACATAAGCCTCAAACTGGTGAAATGCGAATGTTGCCTTTATTTTCACAGGAAGCATGAAACAACTTTTGCTCGACGAGTAAAAGGAACACATAAGTACATGGAGCGGCTATTATACATGCAATGACACGAGAACCAGAAGCTAACGGGGACATAATTTAGATACCCTATCACCAAGAAGAAAATCAAACTCAGTCTCCATTAATTGTGGATAAAGCAAAGCACGACGACTATCGACCCGAGCAAGGCTGGCCAAAAAGCAAGTGCAGCAGAGTGGTTGTCAACGGGCACATATCCATAAGGATTAGGAGGGCTATAGCCGTAAGGATTAGGAGGGCTATAGCCATAAGGTATTGGAGGGGCATACTGACAACAGGCGGCGAACTGACCTGGTGGGCAATTCTCTTGAACCGGCAATGGCGGTGGCGGTGCTCCTAACACCGGATAGCCCGGTGGCGGTGGCGCTCCATAGAGAGGGTACTCCTGGGGTACCGGGGGAGGTAAGGTGTGACATGGGTACTGGCAGATCGTGCAGTTGGTGCATGTCGCGGTGGTCGCAGACGAAGAAGGAAGCAAGCCGGGTTTGGAAACCACCCTGGACCTTGACTCGACCACACAATCATGACCGAGGATCAGCAAGAGATGAGCAAGTGAGATCGACAGTTTTTGCAGAGACATTTTAACCTTTTGAGGAACCCAGGGAACTGCGTAGGAGGATCAAGAACGGTGGTAGGTTCAGGGTTGTTCTAGGGATAGAGCCGGAGAGAGTAGCAAGAGGGTCATGCGGTGGTCTCAAGACAATTCTGCACCTGTGTGGCAGGTTTTATGAAGGGGCTGTTTAAGGGTGGGAATGCGAAGGTCATTGCGGTTCTCATCCCTTCAGCTTTGCAGTATTGCGGATTTGGTGACGCATGGCACAACATCTGTCATGGCTCAGCACAGGGCAGTAAAGAAGCCTTGAATTTATCTGCATGAGAGACCCGGGAACGGACAAACAGTGCCTTCTTTTTGGTGACTCAACTCCGAGGCACCCGGTTTGTGCAACATAGTTCGAGATTGTATATATCTGCGTCAGCAACTTTTATATATGGTCCGAGATAATTCAGGAAAAGAGGAGAGAGCAATACGCAGCTTTAGCATTGATTCAGCCTACTGCATAATATGATATCCAAGTCTTGATTTACCATTTCAAACTTCAAATGAGGCGACAATCGAGCTAATTTACTCCATCCCAGGGGTCCAGAACCAGAAGTACGGAAAGCCGGGAGAGTTAAAAGCTCACTAGGAAGACAATTCAAAGCAAAGTACGAACTTCTCACAATAAATGACTTTTCTTTCATCGGACTAGATAAACGAACCGACGCAGTTGAGTCATTCTGGAAAAGAACAATGCAAATTGTGTAGAACTGATGTCAGCAAGTGGTTCACCAACAGATGAACGGAAGCAAGATGAACACACGTGATTATTCAAAAGACCAGTGTTGAGTTACTTAGAGGACTTAACAGGACCTGACACGACAATAATCAACCTATCCTCTGGTGGATGGTTGGATAAGATGAGGTGTATTGAGCATACTCTCCCAACTGCATCTGCCAACTAAATTTTGCTCGTGCAACTGAGAATTTCATTCCTCTGGGGAAAAATGCATTGACTGGAAAAAAAAAAATTCTTCAAATATATATCCATTTCTAAAAAAGAGCAGTAACAAGTTCAAGGGATGCCCATATATTCAGGTGCGTCCAATGTACAAGAAAAATGGGGAAGAACAAATCTACGCTTGGATAGTGCATCTAGTGTGCCTTCTGTTAATTACTTCACCTATGGATTCAGAGATCAATTCAGAGAATAAAGGTTCACTATCTTAACATTATGAACAATGGTTCTTGGGCTTGCTATCAGAAAGTGCTTCCAAGAAAGAACAAAACAAATGACTGCATAGTTTAGATGCAATACCTCTATTTAGCCTTCATTTGACTTCAAGTATAGATGGTGCTCTTTTATATATTCTACCACTTCGTCTTCAGTCAGATATTTTATAGAAAGTCCTCTTGAAATGCATTCCCTATAATAAAATCAAAATGCAGAAGACTTTTCAATATCAAATATTTTAATTTGCTACTGCAACTTCAACAAATGGATCACTGAGTACCTTACTCGTGTTGAGCTTATCTGATTTGGAACAAGTTCATCCACCACTTTGATATTCTCCTGCAGTTAAATTCAGCAAGGGAGGAGAATTGCCTACTAACTTTCAGAGCCACATCACACATATACTATCTGAACTGACTATTGCATTCACGATGACACTTCATCTTTTAAAGCTTTGAACCTTTAAAAAATGTCATCTAAAAATGCAGCAAATGTTGCCTGTAGCAGCACAGTGAAATACATTTCAGATTGTTTGACGACCTGGATCTATAATTCTAGACTCTGGTTCAAAGAAGAGAATGATTTTGGGGAAAGAAAGTTTTAATTAAGAGGAGTTACCCTGTAATCCCTCAAAATGCCATCATCTGAAATTATCTTCTCAATATCCTGTCCCTCCCTCCGAATGCAAACCACACCGTAATCCTTGCATATCATTCTTACCTGAAGCAATGACCAAAAAGTGTGATCCATCAATCACTGATGCAACCCATTAACTCTAAGTTCACTTTCAATTAGTGCCCATCATTTCACACATACCAACCATGAAAAACCAAATTCCATGAACAATTCAATAAGAAAATAGCATCTCAATCAGACATGTAATAGTTGGATTACAATAAAGGAACTGTCCAGTGAGATTCATTTCCTTCCTCATCTTAAAACATCAGATGCAATGACAGTCGAAAAAATCACTATTGAAAGACCACCATGTACAGGAAACTTTAGTATTGTAAGCTAAAAGATAGAAATTGGCAAATTGCATAACCCATTAATGCGGTCTGTATAAGGAAAATATCCACCTGGTCAGGAATCCAAACTCCAGGAACACCAAAAGATTGGAGTAGATCAGAACCACAAATGAGCATGACTTTAAGGGAATCTGCAAGAGAAAAAGACAGTGGAAGCTGAGAAAATTGCCACCCAGAAAACTTCTGATCACTTGTGTAAAATCAAACATTCTAGGAACTGTTAGAGTTCTCTAGCAGGATCATGTTAGGTTGCAGACACCATCTTCTGCAGTGAACTTGCTCAGATTGAGTCCACGGGCAACATTGAAGCAAGGAGAGGAAACTGCATTCCCCACCTACTCCTCAATAGCAATCACCAAAACTGACTATATGAAGAAACAGAATAACCACGACCCTATGTAATAACTCATTGGGACTCACAACTGCAAACACTTTTGTAGGCCAAAATCAAAGATGCAATCTAATCAATTTAACTCTACAATATTTACCAAAGGATAGCTGCCGTTCCTGACACAAGATACTCTTCACTCTATGTAAAACAGTCAGAGTGCGCTGGTAGGTGCTTTGATTTGCCTCCCATGAATCAACCATTATGAAGTCAGAACTCTTGCAGGCCAGATGACATAAACGTATGCGATGCTCAGCTGATATGAGACCCTATACAAGCACTTGATTCACGTGGTTACTGATCAGTGCTAAAACCAAAGGAAAGAAACAGCACTACTTTCTTCTGTAGCTATATTGATTATAAAAGACACAAGCTAAAAAGAAGAGAAAGTTAATCAAGTAGTCCAAGCAAATGCTAAGGTCGACTATATCTCATTTTACATGTTGAGCCTCAACTGATCACCTTATTGTTAAGGATCAACCATCCAGACTAGATATACACTTACTACATATCATCTATCACAAAATTATTACTGTCATGCATTATAGTTCTTTGCAAAAGATTTACAAGGCATAGCTACTCCTTTTCTTCAAAATTAGCACCATGAGAGAAACATCCACACACGTGACACAAAATCCCCTTCATTTCATGGATGCCAAATTTAAGTTAAGAATCAGCCTTGTGTTCACTGTTTCACCTGCCATGAAAATCTGACTTTGTGTACATAAAACACATTAGAGTGTCAACTCCGCAAATCTATCAATATTACTTACTATATGGTTACTTGCTACTGGACAAGTTACAGAGATTCACATACCCTTTTCTTGTATGCGTCATTGACAGGTGACATATAACCTCCAATGACAGAATACGCTTCTGCATTGAGTGCATCCCTTGCCAGCTCTAAGTATTACACATAAGGCATTAAGAAATAGAGTGAAAAATCAAAAAATTGTTGAAGATGAGAAGCCATCTTCGAGATCAGCACTACTCTAAGGAAAATACACATTTAAACTAGTATGCATTAAACTAAACTGGATAAGATGCAATCATTATATGAAGTATATTATTCAAAATATTCAAGGAGAGATGCATGACATACTCCGCACTCACCAACACTAGAATCAGCTAAAAGATCTTTCAGAAGACAGAGTTCATATTTTCACAGCGCTTAAAGAGAGAGTTGGACATGCAATGCATGACTATATTCACGAGGGTTGAAGATCAATATATTTTTCTTCCACGAGATGAAATCACGTCAATGCTGTGAACATGAAATACTCCACAAAGATAGAATCTCGTGACAATCTTAAACATACATAGTCGTAGAAGAGAAAAGATGAAAAACAGAATGTGCTCAAGGCCACGTGGAAGCTCCATTCCTCAGGTTACACACAGAAACCACACCCAAAAGTCATCAAATGAGTAAATTTTACCACCACCTAGTTCCTGGTAAAAACCACGATCATCCGTACATGCCAAACTCAACTAGTGAGCAGAGCCAGGGAGTTACCGAAGATGCGCAAATGCATATAAGTAGGAGGATTGAAACTTCCGGTCGCCACGAGGACCGCGTATCCGTTTCTCCTGTCGCGAACGATGTAGCGAAACCGATCACTTTCTTCGAATTAGCGACGAAACAGCGCCCGAATATCAACGATCCCGAATCATAAATAAAGAGCGAGCAACAGATGAGCAGATAAGAGCCACTTTCTCGCGCCGCCGAGCGGAGGCGCGAACTGATTCGGACTTACGGTTCATCGGACGATCTCGGCGAAAATTTCTCCGTCGGGAGGGGAACATCCATCTTGTCGACGTCGGAAGGTAATAGGAAACAGGACGAATCGGCCCGGAGCTCGTGTTCGGCGATGATGTGCGGCGGCGTTCGCGAAGAGGAGATGACCTCAATCGATCGAGGATTGCGTACCGGAGAGGTTGATTGCCCTTCGGTCTTCGACGGATTCGAGGATTCCGATTGACTCGGCCACTTCGAGTCGGCGGAGCGTTCAGCGTCTCTCTCTCTCGCTCTCCTCAGAGATTTCCCGGGAAAGTTGACAGGCCGAATTTCTTCCGTGTCTTCTCGTCTTGTGGGGGGATCCGATCCGATGACCACGTCAGATGCTGACGTGGTGTGCGTTTATTTGACGGTATCCAATGAGAGCTTGACACATGTACATTGACCTGGAATTTGAAGAAAAAAATCGATTTTTTTTTTTTTAAAACTTCTCAGAGCTTACCAGGTCCTGGCGTAGCCATGGGGACGGGAAGACGGAGCCTAAAAGGAGCAAGAGAAACGCAATGCAGACTGCAGAGGACGCTCGCGGCGCATCTGCTGAGGCCCATCTCTTGAGTCCACGAATGCCGGAATCGATTCCTGAAGAGAAGCCAGAGAGACGAGAGCGAAGGAGCTGATGAAATTGCCGAGCAGAGAGCTTCTGAATCAACTCGGCTTCCGGGGTCTAATTCATTGAGCTAAATCGTTGGAATGGCTGAGTTACGAAAATTTGCACAAACGGTCCCTGAATTTCACGTCCATTTGATCTGCCGCAACAGTAAAGGGAGGGAGGAGGAAGAGTGAAAACCCGTATTTATATGAGGAAATACACAGTGCGTCTTGTGTGCTAGCGTAGCAAATAAGGAAGCCCTTGAGAACACGAGATGTGTCGCATGTGGGACTCAAATCAAGTCAAATTTTGAACTGAGCGTCCTCTCTCTCTCTCTCTGCCGCCTCCTCTCTCTCCCACCGAGCCCTCGTCTAACCAACGAACCACCGTGCCCGACCGACGAACTTTGCGACGGCTGCGCAATGGTTCGTCGGACGAGAGCTCGGTTGTGACTCGGAGGGAGAGAAAGAGGGTACAGCAGGGACCTCTCTGGAAAGCCCGTTGTACAACAGGTTCAGTGTCCCGGAGAGGCTCTCGAGCTCCGCGCACGCTTCTGGGGGCGACCCATTGAGCGAGTTGGAGGACAGGTCCAAGTGGGTAAGGTTGCGGAGGTTCTTGATATAGGTCAGGATCGGACTGGAGAGTGAGTTTCAGGAGAGGTAGAGAGAGACAAGCAAGGTCACATTGAGGAGGCGGGAGGGGATGGGCTTGGAGAAGTCATTCCCGGCGAGGCTGAGCCGTCTAAGTGAGTTGAGGCGGCTGAGCTCGGAGGGGATGTAGCTGAAGAGGTTCTTGCCAGCAAGGAAGAGGGAGGCGACCTGGTCGTGAGCGCAAGTGACATTGGAGCCGGAGGGACGGCGCGGTGGTTTGTCAGTCAGACGAGGGCTCGATGGGAGAGAGAGGCGGTGATGAGACACAGAGTCTGGCGAGAGAAGAGAGAGAGAGGATGCTCGGTTCAAAATTTAGCTTGACAATTTGGATCCCACACTCGGCACACGTCGCATTCTCAAGGGCTTTATTATTTTTCATGCTATCATACAAAATGCATCCAATATTTTCTCGTAGTTACGTTACTTCTTTAATTCCAGGTCAATGTTCATACATCAAGTTCTCATTTGGATATTGGTAAACAAACGAGTTCTTATTGGATGTAGGTAAATAAACACATGCTCCTTACATGACGCTTTATAACCATCGACTATTTTCTCAAATCTAGACCTATCATAATGGTAGGTCGAGTCAGATTTGGATCAGATGAAAAATGATTTGATCCAAATTAATTGATATAAACCATTTTAAACCAATTTTATTCAATATAAATTTAATGATCCATACTCTATTCGATCTTTATTACTAAAATGCTTTTGAATGTAATCAAATTTAGGAAAATGTATACCTAAACTAAGGTGAAAGCATGGAGTGAGCAAACGCGAAATTGAGAGAGAGAATAGAGAGAGTTAATATAGACTAATTAAGTTTAAGTAAATTGTGAATCTATTTAACACTAGTATTAAATCCATTTATCACCAACCTTTGGCGATGTCGTGGCTCACCTAGCCACCGGTGAGGGTAAGGACTAGTGAGGCTCGAGCCCTCGCCATCTAGTGATACAAGTACAAACTGTGAAGAGAGCATTCCCAATCTAGTGATACATGATAAAAATCCAGTACAACCATCGACGTCCTTTAAAATAACAGGGTCATCCTAGTGAAGACTCATCAGCCACAAGAATGCTGCGGGCAGTTGATTTGCCGGCCCTTTGGTACCACCGAAAAAACATTTTCCTATTGTTCACACAGAACCACAGAGAGCTAATTGCCAAATCCTCCCCACTCTAGCCATTCCATTGACTTGGATTATTCAAAAACCTACAATCCAGGACTTTCATGGCTATAACATCTCACTGAGAAAGAATTCTTATAAAGATGCAGAAAATTTCGGTGCAAACAGATAGAGCATGATGCTGTTTGCAACCATCAACCGCGAGGCCTATACAAATGGGAGTAAGCTAATCCACCGCAACAGGGGGTATGCATCTGCTTCATGCCTTTGTTTCATTCTCTCTCCGTATTGTGTTGCACCAATCTACTATGGAGGGGTTGCGCTGGAGCTCAAGCTAGCTGGATCAGAAGCAACATATTCGGCCCTACAATGGTAACATAAGGACATTTCTCAAGCATGGTATGAGTGAGATCAGGTTGCACATAACCTCGCATCTGCCATCTTAAACGTATTAATCTTTGACTGAGCCAAGAACCGATAAAATGCTGCAGTGGAACATGAGACTTGAGTCACGCACACACATTACCCCCAAAACTGGAATCAGCTGCAGCATGAAGAACGGCAAATGTTTATGAAATTATACACGTCCCATAAAATATATACGATTTAATGGTCGTGAAAGAGATGTCCTCTTACATGTGCCAGGAAAACAGTTTGAACTGGAATCAGCTGCAGCATGAAGAACAGCAAATTGTTTATCAAATTAAGTACCCACCCCATAAAATATACACAATTTATGATCATGAAAGAGATGTCCTCTTACATGTGCCAGGAAAATAGTTTGCTGAAACTGGCATGATCACTCAAGGAGGCCAATAGCAACCTTTTTTGATGGCGGATGGATTTTACAGCTTCAAGTCCAATTTGAGCATCCACCCCCAAAGCCATTAAGAATATAAAGGACCATATGAAGTGGCCAGCTGTGATTGTTAAGAGCATCGCATGAGCTATTTCTTTAGAGGTAAGACTAAAGAAACCACTTAAACAATTACACACCACAGCTATAAAGCTCGGAGAAGACGAGCTGCAAAGGCCCCATCCAAGGAATGTTTTACTGGATATGAGAAATAGAAACCCCTTTCCGTTACAAATTCACAAGGGACATACTTGTCAGCAGGATCAATGCAGAACTCCTACAGGCAAAACAGTGAAAATATAAAGAAAATGCCAACGATAGAGTTCCACAGGAAGAAACATAGCAACAAAAATCGGCAGTCTTCCAACATCTTCAATTTGTTAACTTTCTTTGAAATCTAAATGAGATGTACTGCTATTGTCATCCCACCTTCATATCTCTATAACTAGCTAAAATTTAAACATGATATGACACTAACAATCAACTACACAATTGTCATTGACATACCGGATGCCTGAGAAGAAATGCTGTCACTCTCTCCTCATTCTCTTCAGGATCAATGGAGCAAGTACTGTACACTAACACGCCACCAGGCTTCACCAATCTTTATATCAAATGGAAAATTGAGGAATCAATCAGAGGAAAAATCAGAGGAAAAAGGGAATAAGAGATAGGCTTCTCTGTGCCATGCGCTGATTAGAGAGGAGTCACATTTTTTTGGTTTTTTTTTTGGTGGGGGGGAAGAGGTGGAAAGAGTTTCATTTGAAACTTGAATTGCACCATCCACATTCTGGTTCACTCACTTCTACTATAACTTATTCTGTGCTGAGATATGGGCATTGACTTCACATACATACTTGTAACAGAGGGATGGATCCAGAAATAGATCAGAGAAACAGGATTTTCCATGACTTCAACAAACTTACTCCTATTTGCGAAAAAAACAAACTTACTCCATTTAGGAAGATTAACAAGTTCGTCTCACAGGAAATTCCCAGAAAGAACTGAGATGGGATAACACAATAATGATTTTTAGGGAAAAGAAGTCGACAGTCACACCTGGAGGCCGCATCAAGAAGTTCATTTTGCAGTTCCTTGAGCTCTTCCAGATCTTCTAAATTCTTATTCCACCGTAAGTCAGCTCTCTTCAAAAGCCCAAAGAAGATATCAGCAGTCAGATAGATCATTACCATCCGATGTCAATGTAACAGGACAATTCAACTCACACTTCTCTCGCTTTAGCTCTGTTTTAGCAACATTGCCTACCTCCCATATCAAGCTATCCCCTCTATGGACTTTGTCAATCCAATTAATTCAAGCCTTTTGTTTTGTACATGGCATCAAAATTAGTCTTATTTCCCATGCCACAGTAACAAATGCATGTGGGACAATTTGTAAAATAAAATCCTTTACTATAATGTGACCAAGCACATGAGATTAGGTGCATCTTGGACATATGCCTAGATTTTAGAATATGACCCACAGTAAAATTTAGTGTCATTTCAGCTTTAAAAACACCAAAAGCAGAGTTTAACCTTTCTTCTCCCTTCTTTTTGTCGAATTGTTTTTCCACATCTGACCACCCACTAGCTTTTTAATACTCCCACAACCATGTTAAAGCATGAACAATGTTACAATTTACCCAGCCAAGTGACAGGGATATTGGTTTAAACCTACTAGTACATGTATGTCTGTCTGTCTGTCTCTCTCTCAAAAATGGGTGTATTACAGGTTACAACCGAATCCTTTAGGCTAAAGAAAGTGCTTTCTACTTGTCTGTGATCCATGAAATTGGGCAATTTTAATAGAAGACTGTACTCAAGTTTATTATGGCAACCATAACTAACTTATAACTGTTAGAGCTGATTTGACGGAACTATGATCAAGTGACCATTAGAGACTAAGGATGGAAAAAAGGTGGCCATTTACGCTGTCAAGAAGGTATAAAATGCCCCTAAGTGTATGTGTGAGCACATTATCATATAGAAATGAGATATAAAGTAGTACTGACAAGTTTGACAAAAGAAGCAGGGATTCTGGTCCCATTATGATATCTTTGTGACATAAAATGCCATCTTTTTCCACATAATAGAGAAGACAAGCAGTCTTCTAATGACGACAAGGATTCCCACAAGTGTTCTCATGATTCCATTTATAGTTTTCCATGAGGACGTATCAGGTGCATCCAATCTCACGAGGGATTAGCAAAATTTCAGCAGATAAATGTCGCAGAAAATGTCTATGTTACCTTGGACAGAACTCCCAGTCCAGAACATGGAGCATCCAACAAGACTTTATCGGCCTTCAGTGGGTTGTTGCCCTTGTAAATGTAAAATAGCTATTAGACATGCTGAAGAAAATTTCTTTCTTCAAAAAGATAATAACTTACAGCAAAACCACGAAGATCTGCATGGACGGTAGTGATGACTCCATCAACCTGGTGCACCTTCGCAGTCTCTTGGAGGATTCTCAATCTTCCTTTGTTTACATCAATAGCAGAGATCATCCCTGTGGACCACACAATGTAAGTTCCCCAAACATTTCAACGATAAAATCAGTACTCTCTAAGAAATGTCGCATCATCTTCTGCCTGAAAAATCTGGAAACTCTTTTAAGTCTCAGAATTTATGTTCTGACAAGAACAGTAGATTAATGAAAGGAGGATTCCAAAAGGGGGGGAGGAGAGAGAGAGAGATCTATTTGTACTTGGTTAAAGCAATACCTTGTCCACTTAAGCGGGATGCCATGTAGAGAGTCTTTCCTCCAGGAGCAGCACAACAATCAATAATGCAGTCGCTAGGTTGAGGATCCAAAAGGGAGACTGCCAAACCTTGTTGAAATCATAATAGGTATTCATTAGCCAAAATGAACAAGATGCAAAGCTGTAGCTCGATTTAACTTCTCAGAGAAAACCTAGTTCAACACACATTTGGTGAAAGGGTAGCTCAAATCCAGAACCACACATTTGATGATGAAATAAGTGCAGAAATATATCCAACAAAAATTTTCATCTACTAAAGGTAGAGGGGGACAGAAAGTTACCTGCACTCTCATCCTGGACTGCACATGTACCTTCTTTAAGCAATCCGGCTTGAATGATGATCTTGGTTAAAGGAAACAAGAAAGGTAAATTTCAAAACCTGAACAAAGGTAACACAATATTCCAAAGAAGGGTAAAAAATATCAAGTGGTTGGCATCATTTAAATTGTAGGCATGGCCTCATTTCTTGGTATTGATATTTAGAGCTTAAGATGTATAAACAACTTCAAGTTCATGAAATGAAGTCCCTACATGGATTAATACAATGTCCCTGAGTTTAATCTGAACATGCCAACTGCCCATAAAGGGTTTGAAGCCAGAAAAACCAAGGTGCGGGATTTAGCTATTTTCAGCTATCCTCATTCCAAAAAGGAACTTATTGAAGTCTCCTATAGGTAAATTGAATTAAAGCTTTATAGTCTCACTACCTGCATTCCTGTCTTAATTCGAACAAAGTCCTCCATATTTAAGGAAAGCTCATATGGAACCTAAACCAAAGAAAGAAACCACATCAGGCTATCAGCACACTGCACTTAATTCGGGTACCAACCAACAGACATAGAAAGTGACACAGAGAGAGAGAGGGTTGGAGCCTGAAAAATCACAGTGCAATCCTTCTTTCCATTCTGAAGGGTAATAAGGTGAATATTTCAAATAAATGATTCATTTGTAACCAAGCAAATCTCTGAATAACATAGAAGGACAAGCATTTAGAACCTCCAACATGTCAAGCTGCTTCACAAGGTCAGCTCTTGTGACACCTTTGCCAGTATTTGCCCTGAGATGTCAATAACAGCGTAAGGTTTTCCTCCTATATTTTATGAAACTATATGTTTAAGAAACCAAAATGTAGAGAGCAACCTCAAGCTATATCTGGGTTCACTGTTATTCCAAACCATCAGTTTTATTGCTTCTTCTCTCCCAAAGTACTTAGTCCATCGCCTTACCATCCACTACAAGATTTAGGCATTAAAAAAGAACTTGGCGGGAGTAGCATGCTCTGTCAGATCACTAGCTAAATTGCATTTAATAAGATCTATGTACTCATGTAAGATAATTGAGATGACAACAATCAAATAAGAAGGCAGAGAAACCTTTTTAAAGAAGATCAGATAAAAATAAACATTTTGTAAAACCCATTAGCAAGAGTTTATGAAACAAAACATAAACTCATTCACCATGAGATCCACTTGCTTTAACTAGAATAACAAGAATTGCATGGATAGTTGACCAAGGACACTCGTTGGCAACAAGGGCAGTTTCAAGAGTGTGGAAACTCACAAAAAGAGTTAGTCTGGTTATACTCTTCATGCAATGGATGAGGATGGTGTTTCGGACTATATCAAACAGGCATTCTTTTTAAGAAAAGGCGCAACAGATGCAAACTCACCACAGGGTGAGAATAAAGAGTGGCAAGAGCACGTGCTTGTGCACGATCATCACCTTCCAATTTAGGCAGTGGAAGAGCATCACTTTCCTGAGATCCAAAAGTTAAATGCATTAAACAGAGCCACCGAGTGATTCATCAGTATCTAGTCTAATTTGATATCAGACCTTTAGCCGGACTAGCTTCCTGAGAATACCATTCACCATGTTGCCAGCACCAGGTCTGAGGGCAACCTTAGCAAGTCTTACATTCTGCAATAATAAAAAAATTGCACCGTGCAACCAACTTGAGGAAAAATATGAAGAATGTCACAGTTCAGATATATCAGTTGAGATTATTTGGAATAGTTAAAATGATAGAATTCAGTGGTGCCTAAAAAACCAGCTATACCTCATTTTAACAGGGCTGAGGTGCTGAGCTAGATAAAAACATGGTTTACTGCATTATTAAGATTTTTGTTTGCCTAAACTTGGAAACTCCATGAAAGTTTTCATATTGATAATTGTGGCCAGGTTGAGATGTCCTGCTAAAAGTGGAATTAGCAGCATTTACCAGTCATCTGTGTTGAAGCTAGTTTAACACAAGTAGTTCATGGCGTGCATGGAAGGATCTAAAAACATTTGCAGTATCACTGCTCAAATCAAGGAGAAATATCTTTTTCCACAAGAGAGTAAGGACAAATTGGTCACTGCCATTTTGAAATAGAGAGAAAAAATGGCAACATGCAACTCAATGACTAATACTGTTACTTCTAACTAATAAAACCATTTGCCCTGTTTGATGGTATTCCTTCAGAAGAGGGAGATACCTCATCTACGACAGCATAAGGTGGCATATCCAGCTTGACAATCTCATACATCCCGATCCGAAGAATCTGAGAAAAAAGTTGGAGAATTAAACCCTGAGCTCAATTTATCAAAACTTTCTACTATTGTTAGCATTGTTCTAAAAAGTTCAAGAAGGTTCCATTATATCTTTTTTTTTTTTCTTTCGGGGCCAGAAATAGTATCATGTCCACTCACTTCACATGCAGCATTGACTTATCACCTGAAACCAACGCATGAATGAGGAGCCAGATGTTGGAGTCAATAAATCTCAATAGAGAAGGTGGCAGTCTAGTGTATTCATTGGTGCTATAAGCTGATGATCTTTGTCAATTTATAATCACTTGAAAGACAACCGCATTTTCTCAACTTGACTGTAGATTCGGTCTTTTTGAGCCACCCAGCAGTTGTCATCTTCCTCCAAAAAATATTTTTCTCAAAAAAATATTGCACTCAAGTTCAAGAAAACTGCGGAAAAGGTTACCTGTAGAAGAAGTGGTTCCATGCTTCTAAACACGCTCTGGTCATGGCATAAAGACACAATCAAGTGATCAAGAAACCTTCTCCAACGGGTGGTGCCTCCAACAACATCTGTGACCTATAGGGTGCAAAAAACTGTTATCAAAGATCTATTTCACATGACGAGTAAGATTATATTGGAAAACTTCCCATGCCAAAATCCTCTAGGCTGGTTTACATAAAATAATTTAAAACTCTTGAAAGTAAGAGAAATTGTTTCAATTAGCATAGAGGCGGCTGCATCCAAGAAACTTCATGCTAGTGCCTTCTGCTGCCTAACTAAATCTAGCCCGAGAGAAATGGCGGAAGTGAGATTGACAGTATAATGGAAGCAGAGGAGACCAATCTCAGATCGCGATCATCCAACTCGAGGGTGCGAAAGCCGAGAGTTCGTTCGACATAGGCCATCTCGTTGTCGCCGGAACCTTTCCCTCTCTCATTCAGGAGGTCGGCGAAAGCACCGCCTAGCTCCACCCTCATCAATCTGACCGCAGATACTGTGGAAGACAAGCAAAAAAAATACATCCCACTGGTTACCAGATAACATAGAGAAATCGAATACACAGCTAAAAGACCCTTCAAAGTAGAAGGGCACAAGCATACGGTATTTAAACTTTGTGCAAGAACACCAATGTGCACGCATTCGCAGTGGTTCTCTCAGATTATATTGGTAAATCAATTATTCATAAAAATTTAGACAAATTAGTGTGCAAAACAAGTGGATAATGACACAAATAATTTTTAAACTTTGACTAAATGTGTAATATAATTCATGAATTTTTAATTTATTTAGTGTGGTCTCTGTACTTCCAATGGTCAACTCGCTGAACTCTTTTGGTACATGTTTAATGTAGTTCCATGAAAGCCGAAGCTCGACCCAAACAAAATTCAACCGCATGTGTCCTCTTTACACGAGAGAGAGAGGGAGGGAATTTACCAGCTCTGTGAGGGGAAACCTCCGGGTTCAGCTTCTGGGTTTTGTGCGGAGGAGAAACAGGACCTGGAAATTCACATTCCACGACATTAGCAGTGCATTGAACGGTCGAATCATCTTGCGCAGAAAACAACGGCAGCCCCAACATTGCGGACTCGAATCAACGCATCGGTCGCTCGACGAACGAAGAAACACGCCCGAAAGACCAGCCACATACAGCGACGTCTCCTCTCGAGTTCGGCGAGATTAACTGTGACTAGATTCCTTCCGACATCGTTCCCGGTGAGGAATTCAGCGAGAGAAGCAACTTACCTCTTCTTCGAGCAGCATCCGAAGCATTCGAACGGAGGTTTCTCCCGGCGAGCCTCGACGGCCGCCTCGACGGCCGAGAAGAAGGAGAAGGAGAAGGTGGCTGGGGAGTGCGTGCGGAGAGAGCGATGCCGAGAGCGAGCGCGTGCGCCATTGATATGGAACAGCGAGCTCGCCAGTCTAGTCGGACATAACACTGGCGAGACATTATCCTCCGACGAAAGCGTGAATTTATATGATTGATGTAACGATTTGATTTATTTCTAACCAAAGTTTGGTTTTCATTATGACAAAAAAAAAATGGTTTTCATTACAGTGAGGCTATTATTTAAAACACGAAAAATTTAATTCTTGTTACATAAATGAGCGGAGTCAGTAGCAATTAGAAAATTCCTTATTATCGTGTTATATATGATAAAGTGGGATTTTACATGTAATCAACATTGTGATTGTGATATTGGGAGAAAAGGAATAAAAATATTATGAAGCAGCACTTAATTTTTTTTTTTGTCGGAAAGGGAGCACTTAATTGGAAGAGTTAGGAAAAAAAGTTCAAATTTTTTTTTCGGTAAATTAAAGTTAAACTAGTTGAAATTACTTTTTTTTTTTAACAAAACTCATAGTGTTGGATAAGAAAGTAATTGTCATGAGGAGATTAATCAAATCCCTTAGGAATTAAAGTCTTATATGTTGTAGACAAACCTTAACGAAGAGTTTGTTATTATATATTTGTCAAGATAGGCACGTGCGATTTGATCACCATAAAATAAAAATTATCATTTTTCTGGTTTTTGCCACAATCCAATTATAAATTCTTGCCATGTATGTTTTATTATTGTCGAGATTTCTTACTTCATATATCCTGATAAAATTAAATTACCCAAGATTCTATACTTTCTTTTCTGTTTGGAAACAAGGGTCAGAAGTCACACACATGAGCTTGTGTACATATACAAAAGGTCATAGGATTACGAGGTGAATTGAGAATCTGTCTGTGATGAATCCCAGCTTGGCCATTTCAGACATCTTATTCAGAACAAAGCAACATCGAAACAAATGTCGCGGTAACGATTGATCTAGCTGGGTTCAAGGCGCAAGTTGAACCCTTTTTCATAGGTCGCCGAACAGGATTCAAATGCAGAGCCATGAGTAAACGGAAAAAGCTTTTTCGGCGGATCAATAAAACTGCATAATTTCTGTTCCATTTTGAAGAGCGCTCTTTTTATGAATGTTTGTGTAGGAAGCTCCTGCTTCTTGTGCGGTTTAACGAAAAATCAGCGTTTCTCGGAATGCAATATGAAGTTGAAATCAGGAAGAGAGAGAGAGTTAGAGAAACATCAAAAGGGGACTCCATTATTTAATAGACCGATGCTGATGCCGACCATTCATGGACACGAGGATCGACGCGGCGCTGAGTGCTGACGCAGCATCTCTGGACAGGCTGCAGAGCAAACAAAGACCGACTATAGAGAGACTCGTTTCCTAGAACCCAAGACAACAGGACGGGGGAAAAAAAGGGAGTCCCTGGGGACTTGTCGACCCCCTTCAGCGGCGGTCGAGCTCAGCCAGGATATTAGCCAAAGCATCTGCATACAGCGGCTTCACGAAGCAGTCATCAGCTCCAGCTTTTATCATTGCCGGCTTATCAGTCTCGATCTCCCCGGACGTCAGGCCAATGATCTTGCTCTGGACGCACCTCTCCCTCATTCGCCGGATGGTCTGCCACAAGAACATGCAGAACCTGGTGAGATGTCTCGGCATGCGAATGGAAAACCCTAAAAACAGCGCACGCGAGGTTCGGAATTAAACTGGTAGCGAAGCTAAAGTTTCTAGTCTAAAAGGATTTTGTGCATTCTCATCCTAGAACTGCTCCTCCTGCACGTTCAAACCTGTGTTGCCAATCAAGATTCTATGCCATCATGCTAGGACTGCTATCTGACCAAAGGAAAAACAAGGATCAAAGAATGAGGAGGACTTCAGCTTCTTGTTTAGCTACATGGGGCTGATATGTGATTTTCTAGGGTCATAGTAAGTTCTTAGGACAATCGCATTGTCCCAGGAATTAGTCTCGCAGGTCCATGTTCCCTTGCGTTCTTTTACCTCGAGACCATTCATGTTATGCATGTATCTGTCAATGAGGATCAGGTCATAATGCTTTTCGGCGAGCTCGAGTGCCTCCTGCCCGCTTCCGACCATCATTGTCTCAACGCCAGCTAATTGCAGCAAGTGATACAGTAAAAGCCGGCAGACGGTCACTCCATCCACCACGAGCGCGGTTAAGCGGCCCCTGAAAACCGGCTCAGCCCGCCTGTCACCACGTTCATGCCCCCACGAATTACTGCTCGAGCTCTCATTTCTTTCTGGCGAATCTGGCACCGCACCCATGATTTTTTCACCACTTTGCAAGCACCTGTTGAATTGCCGCATAGTGCGAATAGCGTAAGAAAATTGAGGGGGAAAAACAATGTTTGTTAAAGCCGTTTGTAATAAAGGATAAGAGGGGGAGGGCATGGTTATGAGCTTGGGAACATGATGATACATGAAATATTTCAATCATTCAATACATGCATCAGAAACAAAAAGGCGAAAGAACATGCTAAAGTCCTTGATCAGGGGCTGCAATTAGGAAGACGATGGCCACAGAAAGCATCCCGTCTATATCACGAAATGATGCTAATCGAGGCATAAAGCGCACTTACCTTCAAACTTCTCGAGTATTTCGGAATTAGATGCCTGTGCTGGTACCTTGCGCGGCCTTATATAGGGAAGTGGATTCTGTGTCCTCTGGAAACCACCGGATTTGGTAGCAAAGGAGCAAGTCGTATTAAGAGAAGGAAATCCGGAGTAGTATTCGAAAAGGTCGTGGTCAACGACTCGAAATAATTGCCGAATCTGATATCAGAATTTTTTTTCAGTTTTGCAATCAATAGTCAGGGTTTTCTTGCACCTTAGGGCATTAAAATTTAAGAATGCCCTAGATATTTTCACGCGCTCAACGCGCCATGGGCAGATTTTAACTTGTTTTCAGGCTATTCAATCTCAGGATTTGTAAGTTACTGCTGTTAGGGAAGCTAAAAGGCGTGGATAGTTTAAGGTGCTATACTAGAAAAAGGATTTATCAACACCTGATAACAGATGTGTTCTTGATTTTCATGGATCCATTAAGACGACATTTCAAAGAATACATATTTGTTCATCCTCGGCCATATGCCTCCTATTGGCATTGTGTGTTTGAACAATTCACGGTCGTAGACTTAGCAGTTTTACTGTATATTCGACAGCATAAGTGATGATAAAAAGGCTAAAGCGCTTCTGTTGCTTAATGTTAGTCACTGTCATGAAACAACAATAAGTCTGTCGAGTGTGATGTTAGAGTCCGAAGCATCATTTGAGTGAGCTAATCGAGATTCAGATCAACCCTGAATCTTGATGAATGATAATGTTATTTCCACGATGGTTATTGTCGACCTTTCTTCCTTACCTTTTCACCACTTAAATTGTGCTGCCTACTAGAAATTTGATATAGTTCTCTTTCAGTTGCTGCATCAATTCATCATATCGACCAACAAAAGCAACCTCGCATGTTCACTTGGTATGAACAAGACGGATTTTCCGATGCTTCTTGCAAGTGCTGTATCACACCAATAGTTCGCTCTTGGATCGCAACCCAGCTCAAGGGATTCTCGTCCTTGAGCTGAAGCTTTCGCAATCAGACTTAAAAAGCTTTTGAGCTGCAATGGTTTAACGCAGCTTGCAACACTGATATCCATCCGAAGAGTGGACGAGCCCTCTAATTCATATCAGGCACATGCCCTACTCTGCCATGCGAAGAATCTACATTCCGCTCAGCAGGACTTGACTTGCGGTTTGGAACTGCAGACTCCACATGAGAAGTCGCGATACATGTCATTTTGCGAGTTCTGAAAACAGATCTCCTGATTCGTACTCGTCTTGCAAGCATTACACTTGAAATAGCATCTCAATTTTCAGAATTTTTAGAAGATAAATGATGATCTCGATCAAGGGGGAAATTTCCTGGTCTTTTTGTTACATTTAAAAGCCAAACCAGACATGTTCATAGTGAAATTACACGAGTCGCTCTGGTAAATAATCTTTCTAGCTTGTCAATTTCGCACCAGTATATTGCTATTTTGAAATAGATAGTAGACACTGCTTCGTATGGTGTAGTAGCATCGTCAAACTAGTAGCATCCTGTTATTGCATTTGGTGTAAATTTTTTCCTTTGAGTAAAATTGTAATATTTTATTTTCCTGTAAATTATTCGTTAAATTCTATCATATTTCCATACCAATCTTCCTCTTTTCAAGAAGAAAATAAAGACCAAATCCTTAGTTCACATTCTATATCAATGTAAAACACAAAGACCCAATAACAATCAGAAAAATCCTTATTATTATGTAATCAACAACATTACTGTGATATTGAGAAAAAACATAAATAATAAAAAAAGAAAATACTTAGTAGGAAGAATTACCAAAAAAAATATCGAGATTTTAAATAATTTGTAATTTGCAACACTAAAACTCATTAAAATTCATATATTTTTTTTTCTGTTGTTGAAGGAAACTCAATGTACAAATCCTAATTGAAAGCAAAAATAGTGAAAAGTGCAAGAAAGTATTACTCACAAGGAGGATGATCAACCCCTTGTAAAATGAAGTCTCATGTGTCGCTCTGAAACCTTAATGAAGAGTTTGCTACTACATGTTTATCAAGATAGATATACGATTTGAATTCTTTTCTGCTTTTGTCTCAATCCCACCAGAAGTTCTTGACACCGAAGTTTAATTTCTGCAATTGAAATTTCCTACTTCATTCATCCTGATGAATTACCCAAGATTCTATACTTCTGTACAGTTTTTTTGAAAATTATATCAGAAGCCATAGATGAACTCAAGAACATCTCCTTAAAAACATCATGGGATAACTTGGTGAAATGAAATCTTTCTCTATGACCAATCTCAGCATGGCCATTTCGATATTACTTGCTTGAATTCATTGGAGAACCGTGTCAAACCCCATCGCGCCGAAATAGAAGATGGAGCAGTGTTTTGGTTTTTTTCATTCTGACTTCAACTTTCAGACATCTTATTCAGAACAAAACAAGGTTAGGACAAATCTTGCAGTTCCGCGACCAATCATGGCGGACAGCATCTTCAAACTATCAGGGAACTGATCTGCGCTGCACATCGAACAACTTCCTCGGTATCAATTGATGAAACGGAATCTAGCAGGGGTCCAGTTGCAAGGTGAACTTATTTTATCGAGTCGTCAAGTGGGATTCTAATGCAGAGGCGCGAGTAAAATGAGAGAAGAGCAGAGATCGAACTGATGTGATTATGTTAAGTTTCACCAGGAGGCCGACTTCTCTAACAATTGATGCAAATGAGCAGCGTCGTTCTCATCAAGCAAACAAGGCGGTCATTTTTCTTTCGTCGAATGAAGACAATCCCTCATTAAAACTGCAGTATTTCCGGTCTATTTTGGAGAGCACTCTTTCATGAATTATTTTCGTAGGAAGCTCTAACTTTAGGTGATTAACGAAAATCAGCTATCTGGGAATGCAATATGAAGTGGAAATCGGGGAGAGAGAGAGGGGAGAGAGAGATCGGAAGGGGACTCCTTTAATTAATGGACTGACGCCGATGCCGACGCCAACATTCGCGGACATGGGCATCCAAGCCGCGCTGACCGCTGACTTGCCCCATCTCAAGACAAACTACTGAGCGAATTCAGACAAGCTACCTATCGAGACTTATTTCCTAGAAACTAAAGGACGACAGGACAATGAAAAATTGGAGCCCCCAGGGACTTGTTCTTCCGACGCCCTTTAGCGGTGGTCGATATCATAGTCGATCTCAGCCAGGATATCAGCCAAAGCATCCGGAGACACTGGCTTCTTCAAGCAGTCATCAGCTCCGACATTCATCATGTCCACCCTATCAGTCTCAATATCTCCAGAGGTCAGGCCAATGATCGTGCTTCCCACGCTCCTCTGCCTCAGTCGCCGTATGGTCTGCCGCAAGAGCACATAGAACCCGGTTAGATGTCTTGGCATGCGAAATGAAGAACGAAAGGACAGCACGCATGGTTTAGCGAGACGTTGGTAGTGAAACTTAAGTTCCTAGTTTAAAAGGCTTCTGTGAATTCTCATCCTAGAAAAGCAATCTGCCCCCCCTCTCAAAAAAAAAAAAAAAAAAAGCAAAGAATGAAGAGAAATTTAGCTTCTTGTTTAGCCATATGGGGCTGATATATGATTTTCTCAGGTCAGAGCAAGTTCCTGGGACAATGCGATTGTCCCAGGAATAAGTCTCACAGAACATTTCACTTGCGTTCCTTTACCTCGAGACCACTCAATCTGTCCACAAGGATCAGGTCGTAATGCACCCCAGTGAGCTGGAGTGCCTCCCGCCCGCTTCCGGCCATCTTTGTCTCAACGCCAGCTGATTCCAGCAGGTCCCTCACAGTGAGCCGACACTCGGTGACTGCATCCACCACCAGCGCAGTCAAGCTGTTCCTGAGTACCAGCTCATCCCACGTGCAGCCACCTTCATCCCCCACCGAATTGCTACTTACACTCTCGCAGTCGTTACTTCCGGCTGTTTCCGAAGGCGGGCCCATTGATTTCTCCCACTTTGCAAGCACCTGTCAAACCAGCGCGCAGTAGGAACAGCATAAGGAAATCGGGCGGGAAAAAGTGATGTTTTTAAAGCCGTTTGTTTGTGGTGAAGGATAACATAGTTATAAGCTTAGGAACACGATGATAAAACCGAAATGCTTCGGTTTATCAGGACACGCATCAAAATTGAAAAGAGGAAAAAACATGCATGATGTATTCAGAAAGAACAGTCATCATCAAGAAAGGATGCTTACCTTCAAACTTCTCTCAGTTTTTCTGGGTTGATGTTTGTACAGGTTCTCGGCACGGCCTTATAAAGGCGAAGCGGCTCGGCATCCCCTGGAAACCGCCGTATTTGGTAGGAAAACAGCATGTACTTTTAAGAGAAGGAAATCCGGGGCAAGCATCGGAAAAGTTGCATGGTTAATAGCTCAAAATAAATGCCGAATCTGATACCATATATCTCTTTTGCAATCAATAACCGAGGTTTTCTTACGCGTTTTGGCGTCAAAATTTAAGAATGCCCTAGATTCCGTCACGCGCTCAACGCGCCGCAGGCAGATTTTAACTTGTTTTCAGGCTGTGTGACCTCAGGATATGAAGTTACTGCTACTAGTGAAGATAAAAGGCGCGCATATGTTAAGGCGCTATCTTGGAAAAGAAAGAAGAAGGATATATCAACACCTAATGACAAATATGTACTCGATCTTCATGAATCCGATGAGTCAATATTTAGCAGTTTTGCATTATATTTGACAGCGCAAGTGATGATCAGAGGCTGAAATGTCCCTTGAGTGAGCTAGTCGAGATTTAAATCAAACCCGAACCAATAGTTGTATCAGATCAATACTCAGTTTTCCAATGCTGTCTTGCTGGTGTCGTATTGAATCGATAGTTTGCTGTTGGATTAGAACACAGGATCAGGGACAGTTCAACCTAAGCTGAAGCTTTTGCCATCAGACTGAAAAGCCTTGGGAGAATTGCCAAAAAAGTCCTAAACCTATTGAGGTTGTGCTTAATTCGATCCTAAACCTTTTTTTTTGGCCGATTCAGTCCTAAACCTTTTGTGATTGTGCCAATTGAGTCCATCCGGCCAAATTTGGCCGGCCGGAGCTGACGTGGACGCCGGCCGCGCCGGCGGCAATTTTTTATTAATTTTTTTATTAATTTTTTATTTTTTAATAATTTTTTTGATTTTTTTATTGTTTTTTTAATTTTTCTGTTTCTTTTCTTTTCTTTTTCTTTTTTTCTCCCCTCCCCTCCCCTCCCCGCCGGCGGCAGTGGCCGGGCCGCCGACGAGGCGAGGCCGCCCACCGCGCGAGGGCCGCGAGCTCTCGCCGCGACCTCGCCCGGCACTGGGGCCGCCGCGAGGGTCGCGGCCCCCGGCTCGCCCGGATGATCTGGCGAGGCCGGCCGCGGCGAGGCGGCCGCCAGATCTGGCGAGGCCGGCCTCGCGAGGCCGCTCCGCCTGAGATCCCGCGGCGCGCCGGGGCGGCGGCCTCGCCGTGGCCGGCCGAGGCCATGGCGGGCTCGGGCGAAGGTCGCCATGGCCTCGCCGGCCGCGGCGAGGCCGCCTCGGGCGAGGCCGCCCTCGGCGAGGCCGCCTGCGGGCGAGGCCGCCTGGGCGAGGCCGCCCTCGGCGAGGCCGCCTGCGGCGAGGCCGGCCTCGGCGAGGCCGCCTGGGCGAGGCGGCCTCGGCGAGGCCGCTCGCCCGGATCGGGCGGCGCCGGCCTCGGCGAGGCCGCTTCGCCCGATCTGGCGGCGCCGCGCCATGGCTCGGCCGCGGCGAAGGCGGCCTCGCCGCGGCCGGCGAGGCCATGGCGGGCTGGGCGAAGGTCGCCATGGCCTCGCCGGCCGCGGCGAGGCCGCCGCCCGCGGCCAGGCCATGGCGAGGCCGCCTCGCCGCGGCCCCCGTGCCTCGCCCGGTGCGGGCGAGGCCGCCGGCGAGGGTGGCCGGTCCGGCCCGACGGGGCCGCGACCCTCGGCGCGCCGGCGAGGGCTTCGCGGCCCTCGTGCGGTGGCCGGCAGCCTCGTCGGAGTCAAGCCGCCACTGCCGCCGGGTGGGGGGGGGAGGGAGAGAAAAAAAGAAGAAAAAAACAGAAAAATTTAAAAAAACAATAAAAAATTCGGAAAAAAAAAAAAAAAATTCGGAAAATAATAAAAAATTGTCGCCGGCGCCGGCCAGGCGTCCACGTCGGCTCCGGCCGGCCAAATTTGGCCGGATGGACTCAATTGGCACAAACACAAAAGGTTTAGGACTCAATCGGTCAAAAAAAAAAAGGTTTAGGATCGAATTCCAGACAACCCCAATAGGTTTAGGACTTTTTTTGAATTCACCCGAAAAGCCTTTCGAGCTACAATGGTAAAAACAACTCATGACATCAATGTCTTAATTCGTATTAGACACATGTTCTGCTCGGCCACGCCAAGAATCTATAATCTGGTCCGGTCCGCCAGACTAAACTTGTAGTTCGGAACTGCAGACTCGACATTAGAGGTCGTAGTGCATGTCATTTTGCGAGTTTCAGAAACAGTCTCCTAATTTAAAGTAGCACATGGCCCTTAAAACTTGAAAGATGATTGACTTGCTTCATCGCATAAAAATATTTTGTGCCGATGGACTGGCCAAAAACCTTCGTGGAAACGACTCATCCTAGGCAAATGCTTCTTCAGACGTTGCCACTGCATCGGAAGGGTCATAACTTGGATCACAAGAAAACTTAATCGGATCAAATTGTGATGCAAGAAGTCAGATTAGAGGCTTTTTTGGGCCACCAAAAGAGCAACTACATGACCTTTAGCGTATGTTTCTTTAAATTGATGAACTATATGATTAAATTGATGAATTAATCAAATTATGTGAGGGTGTTGATGCAACGAGTTTAAAATCTCGGTTCACATAAAGTTACCACTTTAAGGATTTGAGATGGAAGCATCTTTGAATTATTGGACAATTTGAGTTTCATAGTAGGTCCAATGATCAACATAAATACGGTATTTGAGCAAAAGAAATTCACAGTAAAGGACGTTCTGTAGATTTAAAAACAATCGAAAAGCATAGACCATTGAACGATGAATAAAACTGAGGATGGCCCCAAAAAGGAAAAAAAAATCAATTTCCTAGTTCTAAAATAAAATATATGTTCGCATTTGTGAACATAGTCAAATTTGGGAACCATCAATCTGCAAGAGGTTATCCGAACCAACAAAATGGGGAAGGGGTTCAATTTAGGGTACGGCTTTTTGATGGAAATGAAGATATAGAAAATATTTTCTAAAGTATGATCTCTTAAATTATTTACAAAAATAAACGAACAAAAATATTTTTATTGTCCACAAAAATATTTAGATATAAGCTGTTGTCGATAATAAAAATATTTTTCATCGACTAATTATTTTAGATCATACTAAGTAATTATTTATAGGAAAATATTTTATAAATCATTCATTTTTATAAAATAAACAAGGTCTTAATTTAAGCTACTCACTTAGATAATTAATTTTTGAAGTAACTTTTATTTATCATAATTTGGGATAAATTGTAAGTCCATACTTGTCTGTTGAGTACATAAAAAATATCTGGATATAATGTTTCAATTCAATATATATTATATGAAATAAATAATCTTTTTCTAAGCTTTGTTGGCAAGTTCTTATTGGGCAAAGCGAGCACTTGTCTCCTTGTGAAATTGCCATGTGGCAAGTAACAGTAAAATGCATAAAGGCTTCCATTAATAATGTATTTACAACTAGTGATAGCTTGTGTCCTACGGTAATATAAATATATGAATGTGTTTGTTCTACGGAAAATGAATAATTTAAAAAATATTTTTTTAAAAACGACTACTATATCTCTCATAAAAATAAATGAACAAAAAATATTTTTATCATCTATAAAAATATATTAGCATAAATTATTATTAATGAGAAAAATATTTTTTATTAACTAATTATTTTAAGAGATATAGGAGATTATTTTTAAGAAAATATTTTTCAGATTATTCATTTTTAGCGAAACAAAACGAGTATATATTTGTTAGTTTTCAATATCCTTGCAAGTATAAGTGGGTCATGTGGTAGATTCATATCCTATGTTTGAATCACATGTCTCCTACTCATATCATAATGACTTTGAGAGCCATACGCGTCGACCTATATACAGTCTTTTGATGTTTTTTTATACATAATTAGCGCATACAATCTAAACTAATAATAAGTTACAAAGTTGCGGTCACAACAATTCACTTAAAATGCGCTAATTTTACTATTACTTGTACTAAGTGTTGCACTCTATTTTGTCTAAATTCCACGCCCCCCTCCCCACCCTGGGCGGACATTTTTGTCCTTTATTTTTTCTTTCATTTTTCCTTTTTCTATTTTTTCTTTTAATAAAACTCTAAAAATAAAAAAGGTTAAAAACTTGAAAAAACAAATATACAAGTGAGTGTCACCCATGGTTGGTGGGGTCATTGGCACCTTTGCGAGGGTCAATAGGGCCTCGACAAGAGTTGGAGAGAGTCGTTGGCACTTGCCTAGACCATGGTAAGGTCTTGCAACCTCGTCGGCTATGGTTGATGCCGTAAAGATGGGGCAGTAGCCACGAGTGGGAGAATTGGCCCTAGCCCTCCACCTATTCTTTTTATTATCATACATTTGTGTTTTTTTAATTTTAGTCTTTTTTAGTTTATCTTTTTTTTTAAAAATAGAAAAAGGAAAATTTTAAAAATGGAAGAAAAGAAAATAATTTAAAAATCAACAGTTGGTGAGGTTAAGTCATTTTTGATATTGATATTGTCATTTCAAATTTTTATTTAAAATAATATTTATTTCAAGTCTTTACTTGAGGAAATTACGATACTTTAAATTTTATTGGGGATAAATTTTATTTTAAGTCTTTATTCAAGAAATCGACGACGGTCCGAGTCCTCGTTTGAAATTTTCTCTAGAGAATATAGACCCTTGATCTTTCGTGATCACATTACAAAGCGTTTCTACTGCAGACCCACTCCGATCGTCATGCTCGCGCAATCGGCGAGGAAACCTCCGCTCACTCCCACTCCGACTCCGCACAGTCGCATGTCTTCTTCACCGTCTCGTACGGCGGAGGTACCGGTCTTCACCGTCACCGGCATCGGCACTCGCATCGCCGTCTCCGTCGCTCCCACCATCACGGCTTCGGACTTGAAGAGTGAGCTCTCTCTATCTCTCTCTCTCTCTCTCTCTCTCTGCTTCGGGGGTTTCCGTTCCTCGGCTTATGATGCCTCCTCCTTCGAATCGATCGGATCGTCTTCTCCTGCGATCGATCGTGCACCTGAAGTTTCTAGCTTGCTTGTGTAGCTCCCGGCGACGGAGGACGTGTTGATTTCTGGAGACGCGCGAAGCTTTCTCGATATGAAAATCAAAGAGACATTATGTCGTTCTTAACCACTGTTCCTGCTAGCCAGAAAGATTACAAAGAACCTCTAACGAGAAATGCTTTATAACTTTGCTTAATCCCCTGCTTAACCACTGTTCCCACTATCAAAAATTAAACGTACAGCACGTAAAAATATGCTGCATTGATAGTTGGTACTTTTCTTAATGTAGAACGGATGTAACAAAAAGGGAATGGTGGTTTGTTTGTGGAAAATGGAGATTGATGGGGGTAAATTAGTTCATGAGATGAGATTGATTTTGCTTTTCAGAAAGCATATATGTAGGGGAGAAATGGCATTTTGATGGGGGTAGTTGTCACTACTCAATTGCATGTGGTGCCCTCCGAGGTCGGATGATGAAAGTGACGGTCATGATGAACTCATGGAGAATGTTGCTGGTTGTTAATTTTTTGTTATTCAATTTAGCAGGACATCTATAACTAATGCATTCTTTCTGGGGAACTCAATGTATGAATTTTGAGTTGGAAGAAACTTATTTTGTATTGGATGTTTTGTTCACTGCTGCATGAAAGGCGAAATCTCAGATGGATCAATTTTTAAATTGTGGTGTTGTTGGGTCTACACTGTTGTGGCCGTTTAGCCAGAGATACAGCTTGCATAAATCTCATTGTGGTCTGCGGTGGTGACACATTTGGAATGAGTAGGTTGAGCTTTTCTCTCGATTGTTCCACTTTTTTCGGTTCTTGAAGTATCACCTGAATGTGAGGCTTCCCTGCTTCTTTGATTAATTTCTTCCTTGCTGCAAGTTTAGCTCCCACTAAGTTATTGCCAACCAAAAATATATATAATCAATCACTTATTTTGCTTTCATTCCTTTGGTTTTTAATGTGCCCCCACTATAATTCTGGTTCTATACTTGAATTGCTCTCATTTGACAATAGGGGTTTACCTTCTTCACTAAGTTAAGTATGTGCTTTGCATTACTTTTTGATGCTTGCCAATTCCTCAACAATCTGGCTGCACTCACTTCTATTCTTTTGTAGGGGTCCTTGAGAGAGCTCACTACAGTTGCTTTCCAGAAATAGGAGAGATAAGGGTTGATGGAGTGATGGTGGAGCGTAGGTCATGCCTCTATTACCTACCCAATTCAATGCCAATAAAATATGCTTTCCAGGGCATTGAAGGGACCTGGTTTATTCACTTGGATATAACATGTTTAGAAAGTTCAAGTCAGCCATGCTCACATCACTGCATAGCTATAGGCGATCATGTCTCAGATGTTTGTGACACTGACCCTTCGAAATCTCAGAGCCTTCTCTTGCCCGATAACATTCAGATAATGGACAAATATGGAGCCAAGGGATCTCACTACAGTAAACCTCTATTACCACAGCTTCAAAGGGATATTCATGGTCCGAAGAAAAAGAAGAGAAACGACCATATATGGGAAGGTTGCTCCGAAGAAAATAGATCTAATGTAGTTGACAAGAACTGGCATTCTAGAGCTGAAGACAATCCATTTACTGGTGTTCAGAGTTCTCCAAAAGGCACAAGTGAGGTTGGGCAACTGAATGAAAGGAAATCCAGCTCACATAATGAGCAATCTAACACAACGTCATCAGAAGTTATATCAGTTGGTGGAATCATTAATAGATACTTTACAAACTTCAGTGAGGTGAACAGTTTGGGCAGCTCTTCTGGCCCTGATTTTCAGTCTAGAGCATTAAGGCTACAAATGAAGAGTAAACTTAATTATAACTGCCCAAGCATTCAAGTGGATGCTTCAGCAGAGTATGCAGTCGAAACACCCCCTAGACTGTTGACTACTTTGTCTTCAGCTGAGCCAAGCCCTGGCAGTTTAGGCAATGCCGTTGTAAGAAGCAAAGTTGGAAAATCCTTAATTATGGCCTCCCATAATCTTAATACTTCAGCAACTCCACGAGAATCAGTGGTTTCTCTATGCAGATCCAGAAACAGAAAGCAGATGAGTCGAAATAGTTTGCCCATAAAGTTTTCAGTCTTTGAAATTAGTGAAGATGATGAGTAAGGAAACTGAAGCCATTGGCTTGTGCTGGCTTGGGTTGTTGGAAATCAAGTCCACCAACATGTTAAGCAAAGAAATTGCTACAGTGTAGAGCTAGTGCCTATGCAGAATTTAGATGAGTCGTTTGGAAGAAGAACAACTCTCATTCTCCTGTTGGCTTTTGCTGATTGAATTACGTTTTCACGGTCAGGACCTGCGATGAGGTTTTTGCAGGTAAGTCTCAAGATTAAACATATATGTGACCCCAATGAGTGACTGCGAACGTGGGAATCCAATTCTATATTTACGTTTATTTCTGTGACGAGGGGGTCAGCATAATCAAATGGCATAGTCAGGAGTAACAGTTCAGAGGGCTAAATGTGTGTGCCTTTAACTGCTATCAGTAACTTTGCTGACTTGAATAGATAGGTATGCTGCAATGTTCTTATGTGTCTTTTGACATCACTGGAGCTGTTAAAGCTTCGTTTTGAGTGCACATATGACAAGGCATAATTATGCCTGTAGTTAGTGTTGACTGGTCCATGATAGCCTCTCTTAGCTGGTGTAGCATTCCTGCGGTTCTTTGGAATGGCACACTGTTCATTTGTTAGTTTGTGTTCAAGGCAGCACAGATCAATAGATCTTCCATTGTCTGAGGAATGTCGAAAACTCAGAGAGAACTGATATGTAGAGACAAAGCTTATGCTCCAGTTAAAAACTTTTAGAATTAAATGTTGGCTTTGTGTGCTTCAGTATCAACTGTAACAAAGTGTATGCAGCTAGTGTTGTTAGGTTCAAGTGCTTCTTGCTTCTTCCTCAGGGTGTAGCATTGACACTTCTAACAATTCTATGAACACGGATCAGAAACCTTTGCTGTTTCTTTCTCTCTTCTGACTTCTTCCTTGTCAAGTGATGCTAAACTTGACTGTTCCTTATATTTTATTTGGTGGAAACAGGAAAGGAGCAAGGTTTCTCGTGAGCTGCAGCCCACGAGGTGGAATATTTTTAAGTAAACGATGGTACTTGAATTGGCGCTGTGGAATTGGAATAAGACATTGAGCCCTGTTTTTCCTTAGCCTGTCTCCAGCTGTTGCCCTCGAGGCGCACAGCTTGAACTGTCACTGAAGCCTGTCCATGGAGGTACACTTTATATAATCTTACTCAGACACATGGTGAATTCTGTTGTGGGCTTGGCACACAGGACCTGCACATTCGACAGGAATATGGTCAAGCTTTAAATGGCTTTGCAATAGTTTAATTGTCTATACATGGTTGTCCTGTCAGAATCTCCCCTGAATACACAGAGTTCACAAACTTGGGGTCATTTCTTGAGAAATGAGACAATTAGTTGTCCTCCATGGTGCTTTGAGCTCCCCTGCAGAGACAGGGAGACGACAACCTAGATGCCTGGGTTGCCAAGTGTGAAAAGCAGCAACATGTCATTATATAACAATGCTTGGTTGGCTGGCTTTTATGTTTGAAAAAATTTGGTCGTTTAATCAGACCGTCTGCTCCTTGTCCTTTCGAGAGAAAAATTCATTGGTCCATTTCATCTAAAACAATCCCACAAAGGCCGCAGCACAACTGCATTCAATTTCGAATGTCTTTTTCTTTTCCTTTTTCCCTTTTATTGGTGCTTCTTATTTGTGACGTGCCGTGTCTTTCATTTCGAGCCTTTCTTCCTCTTTGTTTTTCTCTCTTTCTGGGTGGTTGTGGCCCTTGACTGAACGGCCTGCAAGGACGAGAATTTGAAGACTGGACTCGAGCCGTGCACCCCAAGCATCGATGAGACTATTATTAGTACGACTAGTAATATTCAAAACGCACGATTTGCAATAATGACAAGTCGTCGCCCTTTAGACGTGATTCGTTCATCCACCAAACGTGAAAAGACTGGGCAAAACGATTCCCCGACCTCAAGTTGACGGGAAACGCTCGGCAGACATTTCAAATCGGAGATAGTGATATGCGACGGGATGGTTTGGAATAAATTAATTTCATAAATTAACAAAATTCGAAATTTTTTTATTAATTAATATCATAAAAAATCTCAAACTACATAGTTCATCCACCATAACACAAATACTTCAAATTCTTTTTGGCTATATACTTTAAATTTTTTTATGTCATAAAAATTTCAAATTTTATGTGAAGTTATTTGGGTATTAATATCTGATTGAATATAATTTAGGATTTTTTGTATATGTTCTTTTGTACGGTCGGATTTTCAAAATAAAAATATCTAACGCATCGAACGCATCATTAACACGACAAGATATATATCTGACACGAAACCAGCGCAGGAATCACTTTCCCATCCACCGTGCCATTCGCCAGCTCATCCTCTCTCGAATGACGCATCGTCTCCCCTAATGATAGCGCCACGTCACTGGTGACGACGCACTTAACGGCCGCACGGCGCTCCCGTTACGGGCGGACGTAACGCCGTTCGAACTGGGGGAGGGGGCGAGGGGGCGAAAATTCCCCCTCGTGGAAAAAAAGTAAAAGGAGGAAAAAAAAGAAAAAAGAAAAAAGAAAAAGACCAACATAATTCAGCTTCACATGACGAGAGGTCCGTTTTTTGCCCAACTCATCTCTCTCTTTCTCTCTCTTCTCTCTCTCCCGCTGAAGCTCGTTTTGTTCCTTGCAGAAGCTTTCTCTCTCTAGGATTCATGTCGGTACGTAATCGGCTCTCGTTCTGGATTTCGATCGATCGATCACTTCTGCGCCTCGTCTCTCTTGCTCGATTCCGTCGCATGATTATCGCCTCGCTAGAGGCCTTTTCCGATGATGTTCCGTGGGCCTTACTGTTCACTGTTTTTTTTTCTCTTTTTTTTTTTTTTTTTTTTGGGCTGTCTGTGTCCTGCTCGAGCTGAGCGGATGCTCGGATTGCGTGTTCGTTTCGCGCGCGTCGAAGCTTTTCTCAGGTCGAATCAGCTTGAATAGTCTTCGATTTTAGCCCCCCTTGCGCCGATCGGAGGAGTAGTTCTGGTCTCGGAGCTTTACTGATTCGGCTTTCGCGATTGAAAGTGACGTCAGTGGATATCGGTCGTCTGCGAGCGCGTCTCGCTTTTTACCTCTTTTTTTTCTTTAAAGCGATCTTTTTTGAATGGCGGCAGAGTGAAATTGGGATCCCTCCATCGCCAATTTCCTCTCCCCCCTTTGAAATCTCGTTTTCGACATTTTTCATTGGCGTGTCGCATGTGGTACGTCGTCCCTTTGGAAAATTCCATGCGAGAAAGTAGAGTTTTTTAGGAGATGATTGGCTTGTTTTGCATGTTTTCTGGGTTTGAATTTGTTTGAGTGAGGTGAGCCTGCTCGGGAGATGGTTATTATACGGAATGGGGTCTGGTGGCGCAATTACTTTGAATGGAGGAAGCACTTAAATTCATGGTTTATCTGCTTCCACCTTTTTTTTCCACCCTCTTTGGAGTTAGGATGATCTGGTCTATTCTGAAGCTGGGTTGCTATTCGTGGCAAGCCTGAATGGTGAAACAAACTTCTTTCCCTTTTTATATGATAGGTCTGAGGATCATGTCTGATTATAACTTTCTACACAAGAAAACATGATACTTGCTCGTAATCCAGTTTCTCTGAGGGATTAAAGCAACCTACCATGTATGTGACTCATTGAAACAGTGAATGGAACCTGGAGATTATATGATCAAATGATCATTACTGTTTTTCTCATTATCATGAGAGGTACTAATCTCACTGGCCATATTCCTTTTCTTGGTTCTGACTAAAAGAAAAAAAGAATTCCTTTTCTTGGAATCAGAATTGCTACTGCTTAAAGGCCTCTTAACTCCTTTCAGATCCAGGTTACGGTGCCTTTGGTCTCCATTGTTGATTGTGAACATTCTTATCTTCGCACTGTGTAGCTTATTCAACATAGCTGTTTCTTCATTTATCTAATCCAAGAATGAGTTCCTCTGTCTTGTAGATGATCTTTTAACATATACTCCATGTGGTCTAAGAAATTTAGAAATTATTCTGCTTATAATTGTTATCTTGACAAGTTGTGCTGTACACCTTATGTAATCCATAGTCCCATATTTATGTTTTGTGTGGACACTGAAGTGAGGTGAAGATTTTGTGCATTCAACAATCTGTTCCTTGCTCCAACAGGAAAAGGGTCAGCCATTGCCAAAGTTTGGTGAATGGGATGTTAATGACCCTGCTTCAGCTGAGGGGTTTACTGTCATCTTTAACAAGGCAAGGGATGAAAAAAAGACAGGTGGCAAGCCCGAATCTCCAGCAAAGGGCAACCCTCAAGTTAAACACTCTGCTGATATAAGCAAACCTCCAAGTGTAAGTTGTTCCTTGAGAGCTTGAGAACAAACTGTTCTAGACGTGTAGGATGCAGTACTTATTGCAGTCATTTGTTCCGTCATAATCTCTTAAGGTCGCAATTATGTAGTAGTCAACATGTCAAATAATTAATTTTAAACTTTCTTATTTGCTATGCTAGTCTGGATGAAAATGTAGAAATGCAAAATAGAAATCTCAAACTTGCAGATGGGGGAAGAAGGTTTTAATGGTAGTGTCATAAAAACTAAGAAGGTTGGGTGCGACATGCTAGTTAGTATTTGAATCATTCAAAATGACCATCCAAAAGATGCTATTATTCTCTACAGTGCCTGCAGGAATTGGATGAGAGTTGGGACTCAATTTTCATGAACCACGTCTGGTGCTGTCAATTTATTTATTTTTTTGTTTGCATGCTCCCAACTTTTGCTGATTCGCTCCCTCTTACTGTGAATTCTTTGCTGCACACAGAAGAAATGGTTTTGCTGCATTCAGAGCCCAGCGGAATCTTGATGAGGCTCTCTGGTGATGAGCTTCCAGAAAAGACGCGCATTGTTAGGCCAAAGCAGCCCCAGAATGTTCACCTGAAGAAGATACAAAAAGTTAGAGCCATTGTTATTCTTGCTGCAATAGCTCCTCGTGGTGTAAATGTGGGGTTTGTGTGAGTAAAATAATGACGCGTTATGGTTACTATAATCCATCAGCAGTATGCTTCTCTCTCTCTCTCTCTCTCTTCCTCTGCTTAGCTCTCTCGTTAATTTATTAATTGTCTGCTTTCTGTATTTGTGAATTGGATCTGTCTGAAATGTCTTTGCCTAGTTTCCCCTCTAGTTTAGTTTATTGTTATCCACCGTTCTTGAAGGCATTACAAATACGAGCTTGTGACCCGTTCCGCTATCATCAATCAAGCTAACAGATGTTTCTGGTTGGGGAAACAAATGGGGCCATAGCCATATGCGTATCCCGTTTCTTTTTATATAGGAATTTAGGTACTAACTCTCTTAGACATGGGAAAAGTTATCTCCACGAATCTGCTGCGAAGGGATCGTTCAAATGGCTATTTCAAGATACTGGCAATCCAGTTCGCAAGAGGAGAAATGCATTAGTCCACGTCTTCTTTGATTTCGGAAAGGGAAGGGTCTGAGGCAAACCGACATTGGAAGTGAAAGAAAAAATTGTCTGAGGTGTCACACGTGTTCCGAAAAAGAACATAAGTTCGCAAAATTTGCATGCATGCGAAATGACGGTTGTCACCAGTAGACTGGCTTCATCTATGCCTTTCTTTCCATACATCATTGATGTAGTCGATAAATTCCACAAATTGGCGGCATCGATCGACGCTCTGCTTTTTTCCTCTATTCCTATTTCCCGCGACCGGTATATGACATGACTCTAACATCACACCTGCCGATGGTGCTGAACCTCCCTCTGTTACACATAATCGCCAGTTGAAGACCTCAAGAATGAGACCAAGGTTCAAAGCCCGGTAAATGCAACTCGGAACCTGTGAAGCTATGGCTATTTATCTTTACCAAACAACAAAATATAACACAAAGCTCTCTTCCTCAGATCTTTTCCTTCTCTCTGCTTCAAATTTAATTTGAGCTTTGCTCTAGTTAGGAAGAAGTTGTAATTTACCGTGAACTTCATCATGGAACCTGTGAACCAATTTTTCTTCATGGCCTGACGCATTCAGTTTTTTACCTCAAAGTCATCTATCATATCACCTTTCACAAAGTATAAAGTTTCCCTGTCTATACATGTCTCTATGGATATTAAAAAGAAAGAATCAAAGACTGGTGTTGGTGACCAAAATCTCTGATTAATTAAGCGTCATCTAACAGTATCAATGTTAAACTCGAGAGATACCGAGCTTCCTCTCAAAAAGGCGGCGGAGAAGGTAAACTTGGAGAACACTTGCCCCGATAAGTGCTGCTGACTCGAAGAAAGCCTTATGGACTGCCCTTCTGCTCATCGCTTCATTCACTGTGATCACAAATCATCATATAATGAGTATTCTTGAATGCAATATCTATGCAATGTCACAATATTTAATTAGCAAGGTCATCCCCATTCCATTCCGTGTGGTGATCAGACACTTCAAAATATCAAACAGATAACACATGGAAACAAAACCCAGGACCATTTAAAACCTGCTCCACCAAACACTTATCTTCTTTTTTGTTGCCCGCTTTGTTTTCTTAGTCCGCCTTTTCAGCTGCTGCCAAGTTAGGTAGGTTTTACTATTTTCAGGATTAATAAACAATATAACCAACTAGTTACGTCAATCAAATGGATAAAAGGAGCTTGTCAAAGGCTCTAGACATAGCTTTTATAATTTTCTAGTGAGACATCTACTTTCAAAGGTCTTTTAAGAACAGAGGTTGTGAGAACCTTTGAGATTTACGTGAAAACAGGAGTTGAAGAAAACTATAGTGGTCCACTCAGCATCAAATAGGAAAGTTATTTCCAATGGAGATGAAACAAGGTTGGAATCCACTGCGAAAAATAGCAAGAGGACTTGACATAAAATATGTTACCAATTGCTTGACGCTCAGTCTCAGCCTCCAGCCAATGCTGCTCAAACTGAATATTGTAGAGAGCCTCCTCCAACTTCCCTATCTGTTCTAACAAGGGGTTGAAATGCTCTGCAGATACATTCACAACAGATAAAAAAGAGTCACACAGTATATTCTGTAAAGTTCATCAGTTCAATAGAGCATAAAAAAGAAGAAGAAGAAGATAAAAAGGCAGAGTCCTACCGTCCTTTGCATGCTGATCGTAGTATGTAAAATGACCAACATGTACATCAAAGTCGATGGTTTCATGATAAGGAGACTTGTTAGTGAAGCAGAACCGATGAACACCCTTACGGTGAGCCACAAACTCAAATTTCTCACTGATCTTGTCATGAAAATCTTGAATCTGTTCACCAGAAGGTCCTTTCACCTGACAATTTCAGAAGTTGCAGAGTACGTACAGTTATCTAGGTCATTATCATAGGATTAAAGATCAACAAGAAAATTATTGACGGAATTAAGAAATGTTATAATCAATACATGATATTAATATAAATCATGTCCTCACAAACATGAAAAAGGAAAATCAAATATGTATGTGCGAGATCTAGTCGAGCCATCTAGGCTGCCAAAGGGTAAAAGCTTCAATGAAGAATCTCCTTTAGGAAGATAATAAGCATCCTTTACAAAAAGAAGTACAAGTGAGTACAGTATTTCATATACATTACAGTCTGACCCATTAACTATGTGCTACTAAGAACCCTCACTTGCCTACTTTCCGAGATGAAGTCCATCCCAATATACTGCAGCAAAGTAACTTCTAATTGATTACCTCAGAGTTACCCAAAATAAGAATCAATAAGCATTCTAACACGCCTATACTGGCTTTACCCTGTCTAAGTCCTGATATCCACTAACCAACATGCTGTTTATCTGATACCTCGTATGAGGCAGCACAGACTAATAAGAGGTTCCAAAAATTAAACAAAAAATCCGCCCATTTAAATTGCTTGACTACTTCCAAGCAAGAAGCTAACTGGATAAGAATAGAGCAAGACATGACAGTCATCCCCAAAAACAAATCATCAAGGAATCACCAGCTTCCAATGAATGCTGAACACAACCCCAGTTAAGTCAATGACATTAACCATTGCACTTACGGATGAGCACTTCTTGCACATCAAAGAACAGTCACCACAATAAGTAACTTCTCAAACAAAAGCTGAAGCTTACCACAAGATCTACACCTTCTTGACTGTAATGCCAAGATGAATCAGATTTGATCACCACAAAAGATGCATGAACAGTGTCCCCCTCATACTGAACATCATGCGAGAAGCATTCTTCTCTATCAATCATAAATCTAATTCCCGATACCGCATGCAGGGATAGAAATAGCCCCAGAACCACAGTCAACATATAACCAGGTGCATGAGAATTCATCTGCAGATTCAAAAACCAGCATGTTAATCAATGAACCAAAACAAGATGATTATGCTTTTGCAGTTTCTTACAGCCAACGTGCAAAACCAGAAGGTGAATAAAATATTGAAGTCTTCACAGGTGTTTGGGAGGACTTTTCAACCCTGGCTTCTATCTTTTAAGAGGTGCTTTTTAAAAAAAAAAACTATAGCAGTTGATATAACCTGATTTTCAATATCAGTCTATATGCACTTAACAGCTTCTAATCCTTTATCCTGAAAAAAATTGATTATTTAGCATTGTGCAGAACTACTTGCCGATGCCAAATCCTTGCACACAGCAATTTTCTGAAAGTACAACACATAGAAAGATCACTCAATCACTTCTGTGGCCACCACTACAGCCATGCACAGGACAACAAAGCTCTAAAGCTACAACACCAAAAAAATTTACAGCCACTCCACGCCCACATTGCTTCCTTCCTCTCTTTTAAAAGAGAGATCCAATAGAGCATCCTCTGAAGCAAGCAATTCAAGCGCAGACGAACTGTACCCTCCTTACCACAGTGATCGAGAAAAGCCAAAAACCCAAAGAAAATCACAAAGAAGCAGGAATCCTATCCCCAGATAACAAAATCAGAGCCAAGTTTCGATTTTTATTTTTATTTTTTATGACCACTCCCTCGAAATACCATTCCTATCATCACCATAAACGTGCACTCGGTCGACGTTCACACAGAACAATACCTAAAAAAACAGATAGAACAAAACCCCTCTTCGAATTATCAACAAAAAAGCGATCTTTATCGACGGCAAACCCCGTCCCAGATACGAATCAAAAGCAGCAGGGCACATCCCACCACATTCGATTTCGAGATTCAACTATTTCATCAACAAATTTCGGGAACCAAACAGAAATTCAAAAGAGACCAAAGCAGGGGGAAGACGACAGAGAGATCGAGAGAAAGGGCGACCAAAAAAAAAAAAAGAACAAAAGCGAAGAACGTCTTGCCTTATGGGATCGTGAATAACTCGCTGACAAGACCTCACTTCCGAGATCAGGTGATGGCTTCTCAAGCGATGCGAAGGAAACCAAACAACACTCGACTTCGGATTTCAGTCTTTGGAACCTGCTCCTCCAAGAAAAGGGAACTGCCCCTCCGCCGCGTTCTGCAAACGAAATTTGACGAGGAAGTCAAACTTTAAATTTAATGTCTTTTAAGACAATTACTGTGCGGTCGTTTTTATTAAAACCTAGTGAATTCTTCTATTTTCCCCCACCTCTTTCGGTCATATTTTATAGTCGAAATTTCTTGCATTTACAATGTGAAAAATCCTTATGCGGCCAAATGTGGAAAAATATATTAAACATCTCATGTTAACAAATTTTGGGATGGTTTTTGATTCTTCAAACACGCTTCAATGAAGCATCTTTGTAAATAGATGGAGATTTTCTCAATGGCATAAAAATAGAGGGATCGTAGCCAATGCTGATTAAATTTACCATTTTTATTTCCCTCACGTACTAAATCTTAAATTTATCATTGTTAAAAAAATTTAGCCCCAATTAAAGATAGTAAGTGATTTTTCTCCAATTAATTTATTAATTGATTTTGCATTATCAACTCTATTTGAGTCCGTTATTTCTTATATATGATAAAAAGAGCATCTTATCCTTATTTTTTATATGACTTATTAACTTACCAACTTCTTTTGTCTTAGACAAAACAAATACTTCTCTATCTTAACCAGCTTTTATTTGTCCTTTTTAAAATTACGATAGCCTTAAATTTACCAATTATTAATGTAACTATCAAGTTTTATTTGGTGGCTTATCAGTTTTTTTTTTCTTGTTTAAGTAACCCAATAGAAAAGTTAATAACTTAAAACAAACTAAATAAACATTGTGACTAACTTATAAGAGTAGATAATCTAAAACTAGTTGATAATTCAATACATGAAAATTTGTAATCAATTACATTATCTAGTAATTTTATATAAAAGTTGGTAAATTTAAGATGTAATTAATAAATATAAATGAAATTTGCTAAATTATCAAAAAATATGGTAATTAAAAGAAAAATAAATTAGCTAAGTATCTTAAATGAGAGTTGGTAATCCAAAACTAATTTGTAATTTAATTGGAGAAAAGATAGGGAAAAGTTGATAAATTTAAAGTATTGCTAAGAAATGTAAAATAAATTTGTTTTTGTAAATCACAAGAAAAGTTGGCAAATTGAAAAGAGACAAATTAACATTGATGAGTAACTTAGAAAAGAGCTGATTCAAATACTAGGTAATAATTAATTGGGAGAAAAGTTGGAAAGTCATGCCAAATTAGATTGATAATCTCTCAAATGAGTTGAGTAAGTATAAAGACTTGCAAAACAAGATAACTAAAAGTTGGTAATTGAATAGAAAAGTTGATAAAACATGAAAAAATGGCAAGTAATTTGAATGAAAATTGGTAACCACAAGATAATTGGTAATAAATCTGATAAAGTTAGTAAGTCATTCGAATTCATATTACTAATTTCATATAAGAGTAAAATTAAAAACATTAGTAAGTTATTTGAGAAAAAGTTGGTAAGATAGTAAAAAATATTTTGCCAATTATAAAAAATTCTTAATTTCATAAAAGTGTTGAGAAGATGCAGACAACTAACGTGCAAAAAATGTCAATCGGTTTTTTTCTACTAATGACTTTTTTTGACATTTATCAACACGTATTCAAATCTACCAATATGAAAACGTCTCATTCTTCTTCTTCTTCTTCTTCTTCTTCTTCTTCTTCTTCTTCTTCTTCTTCCGCATGGCGGTATAAATGATAACCATTTTGTTCAGAAATCAACTTTTAATTAGAAATTGATTTTTTTTATTTATTTTATAAATGAGTTTTTAAGTAAAAATATGCATTTGATAACGATATAATTTTTTCCCAAGAATATATTTTTTTGGAATCTATCCAATTTTTCTATTTTTACGTTCTTTTGTTCCCCGGAATAGAAAAAGAACATAAATGCGTTTGGTAATCTTAACCGATTTTTCTATTCCGAGAAATAGAAAGTTGTTTAGGAATAGATTTGGAGTAGAAATAAGAAATAAAAAAAAATAGCTTTTATTCCTAGGAACAATTTCTAAAATTATTTCTTGAGGACTTCTCACCGCTTATAACACGTGGCTACCCACCCACCGCCGCCCGCCGCCTACCGCGCCGCCGCCACCGCCACCGCCGCGTCGCCGTCGCCCGTCGCCGTCCGTCGCCGTCGCCGATCTCGCCGCCACTTGTCACGGAGATCTCCGCCACTTGTCGCCGGCCGCCCCTACCCGCTTGCCACCGGCCGACCGACAATCGTCGGCCTCTCGTCGTCCCGTCCTTCGCCCTGCGATTGGTGATCGACGGGCGGTGGGGGTCGGCAACAAGCGGCGGCGGCGGCAGGCGGCCGTGGTAACGGCCTGGCGGCGGCGGCGGCGGTAGCCGAACCCGGCGATGGCGGCGGCAGAGAGGGGGGGTGGTGGCGCGGCGGTGGGGTGCGGACGGCGACCGGTGGCTAGTGGGCGAGGGCCACCAATGATCGGCGATTGACGGCCGCCAACCGACGTTCGGCAACCTCCGGTCGCCGATCGCCGGTCGTCGTCCGCCACCGGCCGGTCGCCCCCGTCCGCACCCCACTGCCGTCACCGCCCCCGCTCGCCGGTCGCCGCCGCCATCAAGGAATAAGGAAATAAAAAAAATTTGTCGATACCGAATGCATTTCTATTCTTTTTCTATTTCAAGAACAAGAAATTTTTGTAGTTACCAAACGCCCCATTTTACTCATAAATTGTTCTAGGGAGTAGAAATAAAAAAGAACTATTTTTCAAAAGAAACTGTTTCCAGGAGTAGAAATGTTATCGAACACACCCTAAGAGGCTGCGGGCGGATGGTGAATGGATGGTGGGCGTGCAAGGCGGCGGTGGATGGCGATGGGTGGATAGCTAGTTAGTAGTGAGGGTGAATGATGAGAAGATTTTTCATTTTTCATTTTTTTTCTAGAAATAAAAGAGTAAAAGATTTTTACTTATGATTTTGGTTCTAAACCTATTTTTTTAGTAAAAAATTATTTCAAAAATAAAAATATAAAATTGCATTACCAAAAATGAATTTTTATTGCAAACTTATCATTGGGAACATATAAAAAAAGAAAAGAAACATGATGGTTACCACGAGGGCCTGAAATTTTGCGGTTAGGAATAAGGATTTGTGATAAAAATCACTTAATATTTTGTTAGCCCACAGATAAATTGTGATAATAGTTGCTTGAGAATTTTTTTACCCCACCAGCAGAGTTGACAAAGTAAATTCTTTTGTCATGGATCTTGCATTTGATGACAACAAAAAAAAGCCTCATAAACTGTTTGTTGTCCGATGAGCATAAAAGCCGAAACCACATGAATCACCTAATGTCAGAAGGAAACAAAAATTGTGCAGGCAGACACTGCAACCACAATTGATGCAACTGTTGTAGAAATTGGCATCTTGCCCTCATCCTTCCTTTGAATGCCATGGTAGATTGGCACATTGATAAGAATCAGAACCGCACACAACATTGCTTGCAGCAACATCGAACCGAAGAACCCGGCACCCCCGGACACGAACCCCTTCACTGCCGCGCCGAGGAAGCAAACCAAGTTGAGCAAAGCGAGGGTGGTCAGTATGGTGAACATCGGGGATGTGGCCCCGAACTCCATCATCTCCTTCTCGTACCGCCGGGCAACACCTTCTTCGGCCACCTTCGAAGTGATCACGAAGGCCGTCTCGGAGAACCCCAGCAGTTTCACCACGGTGTCGATGACGGCGAAGAGGTATGAGCTAGTCCTTTTGTAGAGCCAAATTCTCTGGTCGTTCCACCAACCGAGGACCGTGCCGCCAGACCAGAGGTACTCTGCCAAACTATAAGCGTACTTGCAGAAAATCACGTATCCGAATGGAATGAACCACGGGCTCGTAACCTGATTCATAGTAACGCAGGCTTAGCTAAAACGGACCTTGTTTTGTCTGATACGATGACATTGTCTTGTTGAATGCCATGCAATTGAAAAGTGAAAACAGTAACATATTAAAGATTAGCAAACCATACCTCTGGAAACAACGAAATGCCTTTCAGCAGGCAAAGTGAGGGGATGATAGTGTAATAGAGAGTAGGCAAGCAATTAGGAGCCCAGAGGCAATAGGGAAGGTAGCCCATCGTGAGGCCGGGGCTGATCTTCCCGAGCCCGTGCCATACCGGGCTGTACCGGGACAGCAAGATCTGGAAATCGCCCTCTGACCATCTCTTGTGCTGCACGAGCGACTGGAGCAGCGTGGTCGGCGCGACGCCTAGGAATGCGTTCCTCTTGGGGTTGAAGTAGACGGATCTCAAGCCTCGGTACTGGATCGATAGCCCTGTGATCACATCTTCCACCGGACAGCCGTACTTCAAGCCCATCTGCCCGAATCATAGAAACAAATCTTTTTAAGCCTTTTTTCTGTCCTTAATCTTCTCAGATTGAACAGTACTAGTTTCATTGGCATCAATTGACAATACTACACAATACTATACCTCTGTTCCCCATTCAGTGTTCTCCTCGTAGCTGCAGCTTGCAATTTTCTTGAGCTCTTCTGGTTGATAAATGCCTCCATTTTGGTCGATTCCGCTATTTTCACTCCATCTAGCCCTGATTTCTCTGCTGATCTTCTTTCCGCAAAGAGTGTCTCGCCTGTGAAAGCACCCGCTCCCAATATAGAGCACACCTCCTTGACCATCCAGGCCATGAAATTCCACCTGCAATGCAAGCAAAAAGAGGTGGCCGAGAAGATCAACTAAATTGACGCGAAATTTCAAAATGACGTGCAAACAGATGATACAGGATGCTCTGACACTGCGAATGTCCACTCACGTCAGAAATCACTCTTAATGAGCTGCTGTACACATCGTTCTTGGTGACATTCTCGAAGCTTTGTGGGAACTGCACGTAGGCGATCTCATCCCCTCTTTCTTCGTCCATGAAAAAGCAAAGCGCGTCTCTTATCGACTCCGAGTTGTTCGAGTACATGTCGCAGTCCACATTGAGAATGATCCTCCCGTTGCTGATAGCCGATGACACCCTTATCTGCATTTTCGGATAGATAACGAATTCGGCCCTTAGAAGATTGCATCACATGATGATATCAGCATAGGGACATTGAAAACCATAGCATGATGATAGAAATGCAAGAACTCCGAGACCAAACTTCACAAAAGATGCATCTTAATGCAAGGTCAGTGCATGGATTCATGGTTTCCATGTCTTGTACTAGTTCTATTGTCTGCGCGAACATTACCAGCGCATTCATGGCTCCAGCTTTGAAGTTATGAAAATATTGCGGCCTCTTTTCGCGAGCCATGTAAACCAGCGTGGGCAGCGCATTGCCTTCGGCATCCACGGCCTTCCGGGTCGTCCTATCGATCAGTATCTGAAACAAGCGGGCTTATTAATTAGTCATCGGCAGATAATTAGCATGAGAAGTTTACAAGCTACAATGCTTAGCTTATCAACAGTCGATGTACCTCAAGAAATGTGTCGTGATCGCGTCGAGAAATATATGAATCCCACTGAGAGAACTCCTTGTGTTCTGAGCGGATATCCTCAGAGATCCGGCCGAGCTCATGGGCCGTTTCGATCCTATTCTTCATGTCTTCATATAGTTTCTGATGTTGAAATTGAGAGATGTTAAGAATCGTCTGATTTTGAGGATTAGTATGCATCTATGCCAGTGATCTACAAGAGAACTGATTATCTCCTTGGACGATGCTGCTGTTTTACTTCCCAAAATGGGTTTCTCAAAAATTTGGTTAACTGTGAAAAAACTGATAAAAAAAGTTTTTTAGGTTCAGAGAGAGAATAGAAGTTGGTAATTAAAAATAACCAAACAAGCATTGGTCGCTTAAAATTAATTGTTAATTTAATCGTACAAAAATTGATAGTTCTTTCTAATTAAAGTTGATAATTTCTACCAAAAAGTAAATAAATTTGAGGTATTGTTGAATGAGATGGGTCCATGGTAAAAGACTCTCTTTATAGGCACTCTTCTCGGATTCAAATATATGCTATCTCCTTCTTCGTCTGACGAAAGTTGGTAAGTCATTCTATTTTAATTGGTAATTTTAGATGAGAGTTAATAACTCTGAAATGTTAGTAAATTATGCGAATAAAAGTAAGGAAGCTAATTCAATATTGGTAATTGGCAAATTATGAGAATGAGTTGATAATTTCATATATTAGTAAGTTACCAACAATTTACATAAAAAAAATAAGTCATCACTAATTTTTAACATTATTTTTTTATATTTATCAACATTTATTGAAATTTAATGGCATGGAAAAACTCTTTTTTTTGGGCAATGGAACAGTAGAACTCTTCTAGAGAGAATTTCCTCCAACTTTACAAGCCTCAATTTTTTATAGTGAGCGTTGAACTTTCAACCCTCATTTCCCCCAAAATTAAATTTGAATGGGAAATCCAACGAGTGAGAGACAGAGACTACTTACCTTGACAGCCGACAGTTCCTCATTGTTACCATTCGCACAAAGTTGATCGCTCGACGGTGATCGGAAATAAGCTGCTGGCGATCTGGGCTCCACCTTGAATTTTCGGCAGAATGGGACCCAATGCTTAGCAAATCGGGAAGCTTCCAGTAGAGCATAATACGTGATGTCCGAACCCGCATCGTCCGAGAGATAGACACTCGTCTTCTCCGGCGGGTAATCATAGGCCATCACCGACAGGACAGTATTGATCACCATCATTGGCGGCTCGATGGTAGGGTCCGCTGTGCACACGAATATGTCCACTCCAGGAAGGTCCTTTTCATACCTGCTTTTGTATTTTTCATTTCATTTTCGCATAGTTTATATAATTACCAACAATTGATAATGTTGGACTCTTAAATATTAAAATCATACATCCATCAATATACTTTTAAAGTAGTTTATGTTTTTCTTTTTCTTTTTAGTGTCGCGAGTGGTGATGGAGTAAGGTTAAATATAGACTCCCTATTTGACCATTAGCTACCGTCAACAACCACCGTGGACTTTGCAAACAGAAGGACCCACCACATGCAATTTTTAGCAAGTGAATTGACCTCGTCTCTCCTCTGTCTAGGTAAGACTTCTATTGCTCAACGACCTATCAAAGAGCAAATCAGCCGGCTAGTATCAAGCGCTTCTCTTAAAATAATGATTTCAGATATCGTCGACAACTGAACCCAATCGATGACTGTAAGCATTACAATTCATGTTTCATGGCTACGCTTGCTATAGAAAGAGATAGAGAGAGAGAGAGGGGAGAGAGAGGGAGAGACCTGTGAGAGAGCCGATCCTTGAAGGTGCGGCGGTAGATGAGGCTCCAGCGGCAAGCTTGCACGAGAACCCAGTAAAGGCCGAACCACAGCTCGGCGGCGAGCAGGCCGAACCAAACCCAGACCGGACCATGCTCCGGTTCGCTCGGCACATGACTGACTCTGTAAGCCCATATCGTGCATATCCCCAGGAATATGGTGCTTGCAAAAACCCTATACGCCACCGTCCCTCTAGCCCTTGTAGTCTCAAACAACGGAATATATCCATCACCTCCCATCTCTCTCTCTCTCCCTCTCTCTCTCCACTAATGGTTTTCATCGACGCCCATAGACATTTTATTTATAGGTATAGACAGCACAAGGGAGTTCAAAACTGTCCATCCGCAATGTTTGACCATGATCTGATGTCTCTGACTTGACAGCCCCCGAACTTCGGCTTGGGAACTTTTAAAAAAGGAGGAGAGATTACATATTGATTAATGGCAACCGACTGCATCGATATGTGAAAGCAATTCGATTTAGCGTCATCACAAGTTTGAATCGGCTTTGTTCCCGTCCATTATTTCGTTTATAAAAATGAGCTCCGTTTCCTTATCGTCGTCCTTTTCTTGTTTGTTCTGCTGCTTTGGCGTATTGGGGAATCGGGATTAGGTCATTCGTTTTCCACGGAGATGGGCCAGCTGAAGTTGGTCAGACGTGAAGAAGGCAGGCAGCGCCCATGCTTGCTTACATTTTCTTGCCTTCTGCCCACGAATCTGCATTGGACACGACATTCCCCCGCCGCAGGAATTGGCGGCGTCTTCGTCCTTCAAAGTTCGAACCGATAAGAAAAGGCTCACTCCTTCCGCAGGAGATTCTTTGCCGCATGCGAAGATGATTGACCCAGCCTCTCCCGATGCCGATGAATCCGTGTCGCTTCTTACCCTTTCATGACTTTATTACGATGGAGAGGGGCGAGCAGTGTCGGCAATCTCCTCTGAATGTCATTGTAAGAGATCTCAGATCCCTAATGAAACTGTCCATTTGACTTGTAAATATCTGCACTGCTTTCAATCTCAAAATGTGAATTGCATTCGCAATCTTGTTCGCTTTAAAACTTTTCATTTGAGCCCTAGATATCCACGCTACTTCCGATCTAAAAAGATATGAATCGAACATATGATATCGTTTGATATGAAATGTCATGTCTCAATTATAGATATCCGTGTTACTTTCGATTCGAAGATGTGAATTGTATTCATGACCTCGTGAAAAATTAGTGATTTATTTACTACTAAACCAGCCACCTTATTAGATTTTGTCATGTCTAACTTAATTATTCCTAGAAGTTCTATCTTTAATAAATAAAAATGTCAAATTTAATTTCTTTTGCTAGAAATGTGTGAGTTTCATTTTTTTTAAGTGGTAATCTAGGAACAAATCTTAAAAACTTAATGAGATAATCGTTAAGAAAATCTGTTTTTCAGGCTTGTGAAATGAATAAGTTTTGATAGAGTTAAGTTAATTCTTCTTATATTTCCCTCGAGATTATCATTCCAATCAAGTCGATTTCATCTAAGAAGATTGAAAACGTAGCAATCTTTGATGTTGAAGAAAATGAATGGAGGACACAACTTGGTCAAGCCAAGGAATTATACATATATATGTGAGAGTCCGAATTCGAAGCTTGAATAAACTTGATGTAATGGGGGGACACGCTGACGCCGGCTCACGTCATCCCGACCGCCGTGGCATAGGGGATCAATTTGGGCTTAATCCTGCACATTAGTATGAAATGCGTGGTTGATTTTTCTACAACACTTTTAAGTCATTGGCCGCTGGACATAAATCACGTCCGACATCACCATTTTAATTATTAGGTCACAAGATCATGTCCCAATAAGATAATTATATATCTGAAATCTCATAACGACATCATTTTATTAGTCCGACTTATAGGGATGATCATTGGTATCGAGAGAAGCGGGCTCTTGATTTAAAAAACGAAAATCTATCCGGTTAGGGCGAATTCCAAATTCTTATAATCAGAAATCAGTAGTATTTACAAGGAACCTAGCTAGAATTGAACCGGTTGACTCCGAACGGGTTCTCGGGTCCATAACATTCTTCTTCTTCTTTTCCATTGTGCCCCCATTAAAATCGGCACGTGTTAGAGAGAGCTTATCGATGGCAACATCATATCAAGTCAAGTGGGATCAACTTCAAATCCTTAATTGAAAGCGGGAATAATTGAGAATTCAGAATTTTTTGTCCTTACTTTCTTTTTGTCTAATTATAGTCCCTAAACTCTCCTCTTTCTACGACCATTTTTTCACGTGATGAGGCGAGGCGGCAACCGTGCATGAGAGAGAGAGAGAGAGAGAGAGAGAGAGAGCACTGTCGGATGAGAGAAATTAGAGTCTGATTTGATGAAGTGAAAGAGTAGTAGAGTTTATTTTGTTTGGGTTGGGCTTTAATCATTTAGTATTAAGGTGATTTTTATAACATTTATGATCATTTTTGTTGGTCATAGAAGCATGTTACTACAAGCGAAAGCAATCGATCAAATGAAATACGCAAAAGGAAGAAAACATATCGGACGTTTGATTTACGTGGTTCGGTTAATGTAACTGATGTCGGAAAAATAATAAACCAAGCGATATAATAGAGATTATAATTACACTTTAATGGTCAAATACTCTTAGCATTTCCTTATTTTCAATTACATCTAATAACTCACATAATATTTAGCACTCATAATTTCTAATGAGACAACCTTTCAATCTCACCGATAAATGCATGAATTCTAATAAAAAAATTTAATTGACTAATTCACTCGAGTGTAATTATAACGAAGAACATCTACCTGAATCGTCCTCTTCTTCAGTGCACCAAGCACACCTTTCTTGTCCAGAGAGCTCCTCTTTATATGGAGCGCTATCTTGTGCTTTAAGGAGAAAAAGAGAATATTAGGTACATCTATTACTCTGTGCTTCGTTGTCTCTCTCTCTCCTCTCATTGTTTTCTTCCTTTTCTTTTTGTCTTTTGAGGCCATGAACAAGGCTCAGGGCCAAGATTGTAGCAACACCGGCCAGCCATGGACCATTTGCTGATGAGTATTGTCGCGACCTAAATTTTTGAAATATAGGTTTAGGGGTATTATAAATCTCAGGCCGACGGCCTTTAATTAAGTCGGGCTCTCCCAAGCCTATGCTCCGCGTGACATGGATATTCGCAAAAATTTTCAAACAAGGAGTCGCCACTAATCTATTGGGGTCGACTAGGAACCGAGTGAGACATTGAAGCGTGCCTCACTTTTTACGTAACCAGAGAATTTATGGTCGATGACTTGATTACGTTAGTCACACGACTAACGCCCTTTCGGTACCTAACTTGGTGGTTGTGTATTAACTAAAATCATGGCAACACATTCAAAAAGTCTAAGGTCTATCCTAACTATTCTAAGGTAAGGAAATAACATTCAAAAGTCATGACAAACAAGGCACAAGAATATAACATAAAATAAAAACCTATTGTAGAGCCTTAAAGGCTTATTCAATTTTGGTCTTTTTTTTCTTTTTTTAAGGGTTTTCTGAATTTTCCGAATTTTTTAATATTTTCAAATTTTTCGAAATTAAACAAAACAGGTTTTCAATATTTTTGATATTTTTTTTTGGCTTTTCTGGAAATTTTAAAGAAAAATAAAAAGAAAAACATTTACATGTTTTTTTGGGAATTTTCTAATTTTTTTTAATTTTTTGGAATTTTTGAATATTCGAAAAAGGAAAGAAAAATAAAAAAAAACTTTTAAAACCTTTTTAAAATTAAAAAAAACACCTCCAGCCTCCCCCGACGACGCTGCCGTTGCCCCAACTGCCCGACGTCGCTGCTCGATCAGCCCTCCATCGTGCTTTCATCCTCTCGACGCCGGTCTCCACCCCACACGCTGCTGCTATTCTGCCGACAACTCGCCGTCGTGGTATTTCGTTCGCGCCAAACAGGTAAGCTTTATGCCATGTCTCTTCTGGTTGTAGTGATGTTCTTTATGCCATGTCTCATGAACCCGGTGCACGTTCGGGTCTCGAGAAATTGCATAATGCATATCACCTGTTTGTTAAAATGCCCGAATGAACTCCCGAAACCTTAATCGCCGAGTCTGTGATTGGTAGTCTAATTTCATGGGTGTTTGTTCGTATATTGTGGATCCGCCTTTGCTTTCGTGCTATTCTTGATGTTTTATAGCGATTTCATGCTATGCCCTTTGTTTTCTTTTTGAATCGCCAGAGGAGGAAAGCCATGCCGGAGCACCCCTTTTCCGACGACTGTTAATGTTGCCTGGGAGTTGGTGGAATTTTACTGATTGCGTAAGTGTCGGCATTAGTTTGGTCGAACAATAATCGAAAGTGGATTGATTCGGAGGAAAAGAAGTTGCAGGCGAAAGGGGCGTTCGGCTGGGGGAAGAAGACGACGCTAGGTTGAAGATGAACCCAGCAGAAAAAGACAAAAAGTGAAGAAAAAATATATATTAAAAAATAGGAAAAACAAAGAAAATAGAAATAAAAAAATAGTATAGAAAAGAAAAGAAAAACAAAAAAAGGGGCCGAAGGTTTAAACAAAGAGGCTGGGCTGAGCATTTTGCGAACGGGCCTAGGTTGAGAGTTGGGCCGGGTTTTTATAAATAGGAAATGGGCTGTTTTAATTTTTGTTATTAATGGGCCATTTTAAAAATTCATCCGGGCCGTTCGGCCAGCCCGGTTTCTAGTCCGGCCCGGACCAATAGGGTCCGGGTCGGTTTAGTAGGGCCGGGTCTCTCGATCCGGTCCGAATCACTTTTTAATAAAAAAATTAATTAAAAAAAATTAAAATTCTAAAAAATATAAAAATATAAAAAAAATTAATTTTTTAAAAAAAATATTAAAAAATCTCAAAAATTAAAAAAATCATCAAAAATTAAAAAATGTTTTTTAATTTCAGAAAGGTTTTAAAAGTTTATTTTTATTTTTATTTTTATTTTATTTTTCTTTCCTTTTTCGAATATTCAAAAATTCCAAAAAATTAAAAAAAAAATAGAAAATTCCCAAAAAAAAAACATGTAAATGTTTTTCTTTTTATTTTTCTTTAAAATTTCCAGAAAAGCCAAAAAAAAAATATCAAAAATATTGAAAACTTGTTTTTTTATTTCGAAAATTCGAAAATATTAAAAAAAATTAAAAAATATAAAAATTCAGAAAATTCAGAAAACCCTTAAAAAAAAAAAAAAAGACCAAAATTAAATAAGCCTTTAGAGCTCTACAATAAGTTTTTGTTTTATGTTATATTCTTGTGCCTTGTTTGTCACGACTTTTGAATGTTATTTCCTTTCCTTAGAATAGTTAGGATAGACCTTAAACTTCTTGAATGTGTTGCCATGACTTTAGTTAATACACGATCAAGTTAGGTACCGAAAGGGCGTTAGTCGTGTGACTAATGTAATCAAGTTCCCGACCCTAAATTCTCTGGTTGCGTAAAAAGTGAGGCACGCTCCCATGCCTCATTGATTCCTAGTTGACCCCAATAGACTAGTGGCGACTCATTATTTGAAAATTTTTGCGAATATCCATGTCGCGTGGGGTATGAGTTTGGGAGAGCCTAAGTTAATTAAAGGCCGTCGGCCCGAAATTAACAATACCTCTAAACCTATATTTCAAAAATTTAGGTCGCGACAAATAAGCAGACACTAATCCGTGACTTTCGTTGGCATCGTTTGGCAAGCTATTTTTGGCTGTGCCACACACTTGTTTTCGTTGTCCTGTGGCATGGAGGCCGTGAGTCTCCACAAGGCAACACGTGGCCAATGGTAGTAGGTAGCCATCGCCCTCGGCCGCTCGAAATTATCAATAGATGATTAAGTGAATTAAGTACACATCTTGCCTTTCCGGATTTTGAACTCTTTATAAGTGAATTTTGGGCACGTTTGTTTAAGTATTTGTAAAGCCTTTTGGAGCCCCACCACTCATTGGGCAAAAGCAAATGCCATTTAGCAAAATTTTCTGAGGTGCTTATGAGAGATGTAATTGCATCTATAAAGTTCTCTAAATGTTTTTAGTCCAAGATTGGTCTGGATTGGAGGTACTTTGAAATGCTGAGCAGCTGGTGAGTTGCTGCCGACAAATTCCATTGTCAAATAATTTGAGATGTTTTTATAAAAAAATAATTAAAAAAATCCTTCTGTTTTTCTCTTTCGTTTTATTTAGGGGAGTTAACTCAGCTGCCATGGTTTTGAAATTCGATGGACTATTGTTCTCATGACCATTTCTTTATAGCATTTTTATTTGGGAAAAGCTAGCATAAGAAAAAACATCAGCAATTCAGACCTTGTAATTTTGTGGTGCTGGATATAAAATGACTCAGTTGACGTAAATGCATTAGTAAGAATATATTTTACCTAATAATATAAGGGAAAATTCTGAAACAAGATCCACTTTAGACTTTATTTTGAGAAAATGAGGGCACTTCGAGCAATTTTTTGGATTTTTTCCATAATAATGGTAGGTTTCACTAAAGAAATTATATTGGTGGAGTTAATTCTCTAAATTTTGGCCCAAAATTATATGATATAATATATACTCTCGAATATATTCAGCTTTATTGAAAGTTCTAAATTCAAACATACTATTCCCACTTGGCAGTGCAAATACTAAGTTTTAGCCACCTACATAGAATGATGCAACGCAAACTCCTAAATCCTAATTAATAACTGGACAGCCCTTAACCTTGACCCCAGGAATTGTAGGGCAACTAGCCAATGTGCACTCATCATCGTTCACAAGTCCCCACCACTCTGGACCATCAACTTGTACTGCTTGGAAGGAGAAATAGAGGAGCACCGCCATGAAGGCGACTCCGGCATCCATAGCGGCCGATAAGACATAGTTGTACCGGCCCCACCAACCCTTGAACCTCTTGTAAACATATATGTTGAAGAAGATCCCGACCACACCCCAAGACGTGTAGTTCAGGGTCCCGGCCGGTGGAATGCTCGTTGGGCCTGATATGAAGATTGGCATGTTAATGTGCCGAATCCACTTTTTGTCTGGGAATCTCCGCGATAGGTACCAGAATGGCACAGGGGCGAGCAGTCCGATGAGGAAGAACCAGTTCAGCTCGGGATAGACACCTAACTTTGAAAACATCCTGAGCGGGCCGACGACTCCCCAGATGATTGAGGCGCTGTAAAAGACATTGTCGTTGGGGCATGTCCAGGGGCTTCCATCCGGTAGCCGGGACCGGTCGCATATGTTGTCGATGCTGGTGATTAGCCACCACGCGGTGACAAAATAGACGCTCGAAGCGATGATTGTCCCTACCAACTGTGGAATTGGGAATTTTCACAATGTTACGAGCAGGCCCAGAGGGAGAAAAGGTAGGAGTTTGAAAGGACTCAATTCTCTATGATGTAATTTACCTGAACCAGGAACATCGACTTTGGAGGGATCTTCATGTAGTGACCTAATTTGAAATCTGCAAGAAATGTGAGTGCTTGGTACATGCTGATATAGCCATACGTCTTGAAGGCTACATTTGCGAGAGGCTTCCCTGGATACATATATCCTATGACCAACTCCGTGATCACATTTAGCCCTGGTGTCTGCAACAGCAAATTTTGTCTATGAGAAATGTTCTTCTTTGGTATCTACCTTTTAATTTAACTTGCATTCTTGTGTTGCCTAGGTATGTAAATTACATTGTTTGTTGTGGCTGTGATGATCCCAATTGGCAATGTGAAGAATAGCGCCATGCCGCATGCTAGAAGGAGTCCCCACCAAGGCAATTGGAACTGCTTGTTGAAACCTTCACAAGTCCACAGAGCAAGTCCCAACACTACAATCAAGACAACGTGAAACCACCACTGAGGTACTGCTTCATAGTTTTGCTTCATTAGCCTCGTGTGCACGTCTCCGAGGTGACCGACTTTCGCTGTTTTCTTCCACATTTGCCAGATTGACCTGGACCCGATAATTTTTGGAAAATCAAATCTTTCCGCTGAGTCGAGTAACTGACGAAATAAAATTGTACTAAATCTCCACTGCATATGCAAGTAACGATACATTGAACGAGACAAAGGAGAAAAAAGATAAAAATGAAGAGACGTACTTTCCATGGAAAAGGGCGACATGCGAAAGGGTAGCGGCCAGAACTGCAAAACTCAGCCCATAAAGTAACGCAAAGGAGACGCTGAGGTGAAGTTTGCTATAACCATCGTAGGCCTTCAAATCTATGTCAAAATCCTGGGCGTTGAGAATCCGAGTGATGTTGTAATGTTGGCCAGACGAGTCGAAAGTTTGGGAAGATATGATGGGGAACCGTCTGGCGTCATATACATTGGACCAGTAAAGGATGGGAAGAACGACATAGACAATCAAGAAGAACCCGCCAAGGATGTTGAGAATGGAAGAGCCCGGATAGGCTAGAGGGCTTCCCAAGAACGCGGCGACTGTGGACCAGTCGAGGGTGAACGAGCCCAACCCGAGGCCGTAGGATCCAGAACCGAGTTGCTGCGCAGTGATTGATTTCTTCCATATCCAGCAAACAACTGAGAGGTAAGCGATTCTTCTGAAAAGATATCCCGGCACCAGATAATAAGCGAAGCTCGATATGAAAACCACCAGGAAAAATTGGAGCCTCGTTAATCCTCCCTTGGGCCTCTTTTCCTTTTCATGCAAAGCCCTGAATGTGTGGTAATGTGAAAGAATCAAGGCGAGGTTCAGAGGAAGGGAACAAGAAGAAGAAGATTTTTGTCTCGCGTGAGCTAAAAGAAAGGGAACGGGTACCTGAAGAGAGAGACCTGTACCAGGTTCGATGGCCACCACATGTAGGGAGAGTCCACCAAGTATTGTCTGAACAAACCAGCCCAGCCATAGCCAAGCATCTGAAATTCATTTAGTAAGAAGAGAATCAAATATAGGGGAATGAGCAAATCGCATCTCCAAGGCAAGATGGTAATCATAACCTGATAAGTCAGTTACAGATTGTGTGTTTTTTATCTATCTTGACGTACCTGAGTCGTCAGTGACAGCATGAAGGATGCCATGACACTGACGCTCCTATGATAGAGCGCCTTGACAATTGTGAAAATGTGCACGGCATAGACTCCAGCCGCCCCGGAGTTGGCAAAGATGGTGATCAGGACATGTTCTTTCATATTGAAAGGTCCTGGATTTAGCGAGAACGTCCATCCCGTGAAAGGTACCTGGATTGGCCTCGAAGGAAGCGTCGCGGCCATCAGTCGTCCCAGGGGAAGTGTAATGATCTGCGCCGCAACTGATGAAATGCTGAGTTGGTTAGACCGGAAGCCAAAGAATTGGTTCGTGAAGGCGAGGATCACGCATGAGGCCATGCCGAGAACCCATGTCCTGAATGTCAGGACAGGCAGCGAAGGGTCATCCGTGGGCGGTACCGTGAGGCGCACCTCTTCGATGGGGCAATCATCTTCTATTCCGCCTCCTCCTGCATGGCAAGTCATCGCGTTCGGTCACGAAACCAGGACAGAAACCACAGTAAGTCTAGGACAATATCGTCCGTTACGAAAACATCACCAATGCGATTCGTCGATTGTTTGCCATCCCTTCATATTATGCTTCAGAGTAAGAATCCTGACGTTTAATTTCACGATTCATTTTGAAAATTCAACCCACCAAAGAAAGCTTCGACAAGAAATGTAGTGCTTTGGGCGGCGATGTGGCAAGGAGCTTACCGGACAGTTTTTCAGCCGACTTCACGCCTTCTTCAACCTCGAAATCTGCCATCCTCTCTAGCTCAGCGTCGAACAGGAAGCCCCCTCTGCGGCCCAACAATCCCTACAGGTACACTCTTCTCGAGGGGTCAACTGGTTTTTTAAGGTGGAATCTTGCCCGCCGGGGCTGATTTTCCACCGACCGATCCATAGATGGACAAGTGAGTCATTGAATATTTGTCTATTTCTAGCGTTGCATGTAAATGGATGGGAATATTGACCAGGTACGTGTGGAAATTGGGCAAGTGACTCACGGCCAGTCCATAATCCAAAGTGGGTAGATGCGATCCTGGAATTTTAGAAATGCTTCCTTTTATGGAGAGAGCCTTTATAACAGGCTGGAATCTTCCAATCAATTTTCTTTTAAAAATTTATATGTCATATCGCACCAAAATTTAATTACCTAAGATTATTCCGTTTATTTTCTTTCATTATTTTCTTTAAGGCAATCATCATTGTTTAAAGAGATAAAAGTCCATTAGTCCTTAAATACTTACCAAATGTTCAGTCAGATCCATGAATTGTTTTCTTCTTAAATTAATTGTATCGTTGAATCAGTAGCTTTTTTTTTTTTTTTTTCAAGTTTGTCAATTCGTTAAAATAATAAGTAAATTGTCAACATGGCCATTAAACAGCCCTTAAATGACAGCACGAAATTATTTTAAGAAGTATAAAACAAGATAGATAATTTAAGAATTCGGAAACAAGAAAATTTGAAAAAAAAGAACAAGATAGGGTCAGGGAGGTACCATCGGCAGCACTGGTTGCTGCGGCAACACTGCAAGCCACGACTCCTCACCGGGCTCAAGTGAAGCCGTTTCCTGCAACTGCAACGCCCAAACAAAAAGACGTCAGGGAGACTGAGAAAAAATTTGGCCAAGGGTCGTCCTTGGAACAGATCTGGGCGACGGTCAGCCTTGCCATGGCACTCGTTGCCACAGACTCGTGGCAGCAAATGCACACTGCTCAGGCATCGGCCATCATCTTGCGATCAGAAAAGAAACCACCTTTGACCTCAATGCACTTCAGAAATCATAGGTGAGTACCGGTCCTGGCTTCAATCGTCTTCATGTTAGAGAACTTGTGCTAACTCTGATATGACCTTCTCCTTCGAATTCGACTCTCTTTCAATTGATGTTCAATTTCCTCTATTTATCAAACATGTGCTGGATAGATTGATATTACTATATAAATCCACTTGGTTTCAATCTTGATACAACTTAAGGTTATCATCCTATTTGGTTTGCTCAATCCAAAGATCATTATGCATATAAAACAAATACGTAATTATATGAAAATTATATATATATATATAAAATGAGAACATCCTCCGGTGTGAATGGAACTGAACACATTGAAATTCGGAAAAAGAAAATTGATCTGATTCAAGTTATAATTAATATGGGCAAGACAAAAATTACAACTGAATGTAAAAAGAGAACTTAGTTGTGTGAACCGAAAACACAACATTGCTGTTATAAGAATTGTAAACCCTTATGAACACCTTAGTATTCTTGTAGAATTTACGTCAAGCAATTCGCGATATAGCAATAAAAGCAAGGTGGATAGGTGGATCGACTCATCAATTTTTCATTGAAATAGGAATCACAAAGTTAGACAAAAGTCAAAGGATTTACATAAAGAAAAGCACTCACCGTTCATTCGTTATTACTTATTAGGAGGACATAAAAGAACGGACATTTTCTTATTCTTATTGAGTTAATTACTTGATGTTTAATTAAATAGAATGGTAATACCTTATAATATTTTTCTCTTCAAATAAATCTCTAAAAATGAAAATATCATTCACACTGAATGCATTTTGTTGCAATAGTGTAATTTATGAATAGATATATGCAAAACCAAACATTATTACTTTCGCCACATATATAATACCAAATTAAATATGGTTAGATACTTATATTTATATTGAGATTTCAAGAGATTTCTCTTTTGAATTTGTACTTTTCTCAGCAAAACTATTACACTGTTATTTGAAAAAGGTTAATATCACAAAAACACATAAACCAGTACATCTATGATAAATTTACTAAAAAATAATTCTTTGACCACAAAATACCCCAAACTAATACCCTATGACAAATTTACTTGTCATTAGTTTCTGTTAAATTTTAACGGCAAATTACTGAGTTGGATCATGTGTGGCAGTTGATGGATACACCAGTTTGAAATTTTATCCTCCATTTTTTATAGATGTATTGGTTTGTGATTTTTCGTGATATTAATCAAATTTAATGGAAACTAACATAATATAAATTTGTCATTAATTTACCAATTTGTGATCATTGGTAGCTAAAAAATTAACTTTAGGTAAATTTGTCACTTGTGTACCGATTTGAGACTTTTGGTGGTTAAAAAATTAATTAAAGTAAATTTGTCAAGGCATACTCCTGATATAATCCTATTTAAAAGGGAATTCTTTCGTTAAAATTGTTTACATGTAATGCGCAAGAGTCACTTCCATCCGCTTGAGTTGATTGGTCCAAACTACGTTGGGCTGATTTTACTTCCACTAAATAGAACCACATTAAATGTTCAAAAGTCAATTTTACATATTTGGTTGCCTGAGTGTCGCATGAGGTTTTGTTTAACTTTAAATTCGTAAACTAAATCACACTGATAATAACATGGATTTGATCGTGGTGAAAAATTATAATGTGTTTTTATACACTTTGTGCGTGCGTATCTGTCAATTGTTAAAAAGGCTTGGCACAATATTAATACTAATTAGCACGAGTTCATTTAAAAAAAAAAAACACAACAAATTCTAGAATAGGTCTCCTTAATTGAAAAAGCAAAACATACAACATAGCATAATGACCGATTGGATTGGTAAAGGTGGCATGCATGTACTTCATCAAATTATATGAATTTGAATTACAACATCTAAAAAAAAAATGCTTGCATAATGGAAAAGCCAGTGGTAAATTTATTTTTACATTAATACTAAAAGTTAATGATGTTAATTCGGTAGTTGATTTTGTGAAAAAGAAAGTAATAGAAAGTTCCTTTCGTGTGTGTTTATATACAATTTAAATGAAAATAATATCGGTATTGTTATGTATAATTTAGGGGTGTGCGAAAAAATCAGAAATAGCTTGAAATTGGATAGAATTGGCGATTCCCATGAGAGTGGTCCAGTTCCTAGTTTCAGGTATGAAATCGCCTATCCATGCAGCCGAATTGGACTGGTATATTTGTATATTTTTTTCAATTTTGGTGTTTTGAAAAAACTTCAATTCCTGAAATTAGGAATTCCTCTCACGCTCCTCCGTCCTCGGTCCTCACGCGTTCTAGCTAGTTTTCATTTTCTCCTCCTTCTCCACCGCTTCGTTTGCAGAAATGGGTACTCACCGTGACTCTTCAATCTTCTTCTTTTGCCGTCCTTCGCGCCTCTGCCGCTCCCGTCCTGGCCCTGTTGTTCGTTGTCGTTCTCTTTGTTTTTCTATATACGCAGTCTGGGATCAGTGAAGGGAAGAGGAATTGCTGATTTTATGCTTGGAGCGTCGGTTTTCTTGTGATTCGTTTATGCAGTTCGAGGTTTGTCCGTCGCGGTAATGCTTCGTGTTTCAATCGGATAGTTTATCTGCAGAAGATGAGTTTCCAAGTTTCACTATTGTTCGTTTGCCATTGGCTCATACGTGCTTTGAGCTTCGTTTTTCTTTGATGCGAGGTCGCTAAATTCAGAACATTGGCCTTATGACCAGAGGATTTGAAGTGTTTTTTTTATGATGATTTACAAACTTCATCATATTTTGTCTTTTTTTGGTCCCAGCTGACCTTTTGGCTTTGCCTATAACTTTGTCCAAAAAGCATTCCACGGTTGGTTACACGGACTCATCCGGAAACCGTGTTGTACCGATCATCTGATTCTCAAGTTGAGTTTAGGAATCAGCGGGCAGCTCTCGATTTTTAGTTTGTAGAACCAGTCCTTTGTGGGTGGTTCTCAATTCTAGAGCAAGAATTGCTCACTCTGGTACCGATCATTCCTAATATAGCATAATAAATTTACTTTGTATAGATATGAATCATAATAGGTTTATATACATATTAAAAGAACCTTTTCTATCTTAAAATTGATGTTCCTAATTCATTTAAGATTTTTTTGTATCTTAAAACTATTGTTCCTAATTCACTTTACAATATAAAATATTAATAATACAATTGCATGTTTGTTATTAGATTGAGACTCTAAATATATATCTTAAATTTTTTACTTTCTTATCAAAAGTTTTAACTTTTATTTGTAGAAGAAAAGCTCCTCATTAAAGTTAAAGGGATACAGCATCTTTTACTATATAAGAAATTAGAAAGACTTTTATTTTATTTGGAAAATAGATGGCTCCTCTCATCAAATTAATCGCATTAAATATACGAAAGCCCATCTTAGTATGATATACTACAATATAAATAAAAGAAAGAATGCTGACAATAAATGAAAGGAGATCCTCCGCCAACAAATTAAGAATTTGAACTGAAGAAGAGAAGCAAAATCAAATAGGATGGCATATCAAGATTGGAAAATTACCAAATTTTTTTAAAATCTATCGTGAGAATGTTAATTTAGTCATAAACATTTTAATTTGATCAAATTTATTCCAAACTTTTTAATAATTTATCGATGTAATTCATTTGGTCAATTTTGATAAGTAATCGTTGACATGGACGTCGACCGTCCTACGTGGCACGGTCATCCTAAATCGTCCTTTTCTTTAGTGCACCAAGGCACACCTTTCTTGTCCAGAGAGCTCCTCTTTGTATTGAGCACTATCTTGTGCTTTAAGGACAAAAAGAGAATATTAGGTACATCTGTTACTCTTTCCTTTGTTGCTCTCTCTCTTCTCTCATTGTTTTCTTCCTTTCCTTTTTGTCTTTTGAGGCCATGGACGATGCTCAGGGCCAGGATTGTAGCGTCACCGGCCAGCCATGGACCACTTGCTCATGAGTATACCGATGCTCATCTGTGACTATTGTCGGTGTCGTTCGGCATGCTATTTGCAGTTGTGCCACACACTTGTTTTCCTTGTCCTGCGGCGCGAAGGCCATGAGTCTCCGCAAGGCAACACCTGGCTAATGGTAGTAGGTCACCATCGCCCTTGGCCACTTGAAATTATCGGTAGATGATTGAGTGAATTAAGTATAGGTCTTGCCTTTCTGAATTTTAACTCTTTATGGGTTAATTTTGGGCACATTTGTTTCAGCATTTCTAAACCCCTTTGGAGCCCTAAAACTCCTTGGGCTAAAGCAAATGCCATTCGACAAAATTTTTTGGGGGGCTTCTAGGAGATGCAATGCAATCAGCAAAACTCTTTGCAGGCTTTTAGCCCAAGATAGGTCAAGAGTAGGGGAGTCAAAATGGGTCGATAACTCATATTTTGTATGAATGGGTTGTACGTGAATTATAAATATATAAAAGCACAGGTAAAATGGGTCAAAAAAGTTTTATGCTGAATTATATGAGTCGAAAATGGTTTAGAATGTCTGACTCATTCTCAACATAAAGCTGCTGCAATCATAACACACAATAGATCGTAACACTTCGTTACCGGCCTCCGTTGCTTGCCTCCGTGCCACCTCCGCTACTTGTCACTGCTCAAGTCCTTGAACGCGGCCTCGAACACCTCTTGCCAAAACTTGTACGTTCTCATCTGCCTGCTATTCATGTACATGTCCCGCATGCGCTTCACCAGCTTCTCCCTCTCCTCCATCTCCTGCAAAAGCATCACACACGATCCCACCCCCAAATCAACCAACGAGATCCAATCCAAATCCCAGCGACGGCCTGCACACACGACCTTATGAACACACAGTACTCATCGTGAATGGGGGTGTCGAGGTCATTAGAGAAGTGGTTGAGGTTGCCGGCAGACCACCGAAGGGTGACGGTGCTGGTGAACATGGACTAAAAGGCGAGCAGGAGGATGGCGGCTAGTGCCCAAAGTTTGTACCAGTCGCAGCTGAAGACATCGAAATCAGAGCTCGCTCTCTTTTCGCATTGGCCGCTACTGCTGACGCTGCCGCTGCCGTCGCCGTCACCGTCACCGTCAATGTTGTCGTCAATAGGGGGAGAGAATCGTCATCCTTCATGTCACTCGGAGGGGGAGGCATGACAAGCTCTGGGGGTTCGATGGGACGGTTGTGGCACTACTTGATGCACAATTTATAGGTTTTTTGCATTTTATTTTATTTAATATTTTTAAATTGTTTAATTTGCTTATTTGATGTGATTTGAAGTTTTTATTCAATTAGCTTAGAGCTCGAAGTGGGTGTAAATTTTCATAAAATATTAATGGGTCTTAGCAATACAGGTTGGATTGGATATGGAATCACTAAATTTATACTATATGAATATGGGTTAAAACGAGTCAATATGAGTCCAACAGTTTTCGATCCGACCCGACCGGACCGACACATTTAACGAGTATAGTCTTGAGGTACTTTGAAATGTTGAGCAATTGGTGAGTTGCTGCCGGCGAATTCCGTTGTCCAATAGTTTGAGATTTTTTTTATAAAAAAATAATTCACAAAAATTCTTCTTTTTTTTTCTCTTTTGTTTTACTTTCCAATATTCAGGGGAATTAACTCAGCTGCCTTGGCTTTGACATTTGATGGACTGTTGATCTCATGACCATTTCTTTATAGCATTTTTATTTGGGAAAGCTAGCATAAGAAAAAATATCAGCAATTGAAACCGTGCCATTTTGTGGCGCAAGAGATAATAAAGCGACTCGGTTGACATAAATGCATTAGTAAATATATATTTTACTAATAATATATTGATTGGTTTCAATAAAGAAATTATATTGGTGGAGTTGATTCTCTGAATTTTGGGAAATTAAGACCCAAAAAAAAAAATTGATTGGAAGATTCCAGCCTGTTATAAACGATCTCTACATAAAAGGAAGCATTTCTCAAATTCCGGGATCGCCTCTACCAACTTTGGAGTTGGGAGTATGGACTAGCCGTGAGTCACTTGCCCAACACCCACACGTACCTGGTCAATATCCCCATCCATTTACATGTAACGCTAGAAATAGACAAATATTTTCTGATTCGCTTGTCCATCTATGGATCGGTCAGCGGAGATCAGCCCGTTTCCGTCTTAAAAGACAAGTTGACCCCTCGAGAGTACATGTAGTGATTGTTGGGCCACAGAGGGGCTTCCTGTTCGACGCTGAACTAGAGAGGATGGCAGATTTCAAGGTTGAAGAAGAAGGTGTGAAGTCGGCTGAAAAACTGTCCGGTAAGCTCCTCACCCCATCGCCGCCCAAAGCATTGCATTTCTTGTCGAAGCTCTCTCTCTGGTGGGTTGAGTTTTCAAAATGAATCCCTGCAATTAAACGTCAGGATTCTGACTCTGAAGCACTAATATGAAGGGATGGCAAACAATGATGATGAATCGGTGATGTTTTCGTAACGGACGATATTGTCCCAGACATGCTGTGGTTTCTGTTCTTGTTTCATGACCGAACGCGATGACTTGCCATGCAGGAGGAGGCGGAATAGAAGATGATTGCCCCATCGAAGAGGTGCGCCTCACGGTACCGCCCACGGATGACCCTTCGCTGCCTGCCCTGACATTCAGGACATGGGTTCTCGGGGTGGCCTCATGCGTGATCCTCGCCTTCACGAACCAATTCTTTGGCTTCCGGTCTAACCAACTCAGCATTTCGCCAGTTGCAGCGCAGATTATTACACTTCCCCTGGGACGACTGATGGCCACGACGCTTCCTTCGAGGCCAATCCAGGTACCTTTCACGGAATGGAGGTTCTCGCTAAATCCAGGACCTTTCAATATGAAAGAACATGTCCTGATCACCATCTTTGCCAACTCCGGGGCGGGTGGAGTCTATGCCGTGCACATTTTCACAATTGTCAAGGCGCTCTACCACAGGAGCATCAATGCCTTCGCATCCTTCTTGCTGTCACAGACGACTCAGGTACGTCAAGATAGATAAAAAACGCACAATCTGTAACTGACTTATCAGGTTATGATTACCATCTTGCCTTGGAGATGCGATTTGCTCATTCCCCTATATTTGATTCTCTTCTTACTAAATGAATTTCAGCTGCTTGGCTATGGCTGGGCTGGTTTGTTCAGACAATATCTCGTGGACTCTCCCTACATGTGGTGGCCAGCAAACCTTGTACAGGTCTCTCTCTTCAGGTACCGGTTCCCTTTCTTTTAGCTCACGCGAGACAATAATCTTCTTCTTCTTGTTTCCTTCCTCTGAACCTCACCTTGATTCTTCACATTACCACACATTCAGGGCTTTGCATGAAAAGGAAAGGAGGCCCAAGGGAGGATTAACGAGGCTCCAATTTTTCCTGGTGGTTTTCATATCGAGCTTTGCTTATTATCTGGTGCCGGGATTTCTTTTCAGAAGAATCGCTTACCTCTCGGTTGTGTGCTGGATATGGAAGAAATCAATAACTGCGCAGCAACTCGGTTCCGGATCCTATGGCCTTGGGTTGGGCTCATTCACCCTCGACTGGTCCACGGTCGCCGCATTCTTTGGAAGCCCTCTAGCCTACCCGGGCTCTGCCATTCTCAACAACCTTGGCGGCTTCCTCTTGATTATCTATGTCGTTCTTCCCATCCTTTACTGGTCCAATGTATATGACGCCAGACGGTTCCCCATGATATCTTCCAAAACTTTCGACTCGACTGGCCAAAATTACAACATTACTCGGATTCTCAACGCCCAGACTTTTGACATAGATTTGAAGGCCTACGATGGTTATAGCAAACTTTACCTCAGCACCTTATTTGCCTTAAATTATGGTCTGAGTTTTGCAGTTTTGGCCGCTACCCTTTCGCATGTCGCCCTTTTCCATGGAAAGTATGTCTCTTCATTTTTATCTCTTTTCTCCTTTGTCTTGTTCAGTGTATCGTCACCTGCATATGCAGCGGAGATTTAGTACAAAGAATTTTATTTCGTCAATTACTTGACTCAGTGGAAAGATTTGGTTTTCCAAAAATTATTTGGTCCAGGTCAATTTGGCAAATGTGGAAGAAAACAGCGGAAGTCAGTCAACTCGGAGATGTGCACACGAGGCTAATGAAGCGGAACTATGAAGCAGTACCTCAGTGGTGGTTTCACGTTCTCTTGATTATAGTGACGGGACTTGCTCTGTGGGTTTGTGAAGGTTTCGACAAGCAGTTCCAACTGCCTTGGTGGGGACTCCTTCTATCGTGTGGGATGGCGCTATTTTTCACATTACCAGTTGGGATCATTACAGCAACAACAAACAACGTAATTTACATACCTAAGCAGCACAAGAATGCAAGTTAAATTAACAAGTAGATACCAAAGAAGAAAATTTCTTATATACGAAATTTGTATTGTTGCAGATGACGGGTCTAAATGTGATTACGGAGTTGGTCATAGGATTTATATATCCAGGGAAGCCTCTCGCCAATGTAGCCTTTAAGACGTATGGCTACATCAGCATGCGCCAAGCACTCATATTTCTTGCAGACTTCAAATTAGGTCACTACATGAAGATCCCTCCGAAGTCAATGTTCCTGATTCAGGTAAATTACATCACGGAGAATTGAAGCCTTTCAAACTCCTACCTTTTCTCACTTTGGGCCTGCTCGTAATATTGCGAAACTTCCCAATTCCACAGCTGGTCGGGACGATCATCGCTACAAGCATCTATTTTGTCACCGCGTGGTGGCTAATCACCAGCATCGACAACATATGCGACCCGTCCCGGCTACCGGATGGAAGCCCATGGACATGCCCCGGCGACAATGTCTTTTACAGCGCCTCAATCATCTGGGGAGTCGTCGGCCCGCTCAGGATGTTTACAAAGTTAGGTGTCTATCCCGAGTTGAACTGGTTCTTCCTCATCGGACTGCTCGCCCCTGTGCCATTCTGGTACCTATCGCGGAGATTCCCTGACAAAAAGTGGATTGAGCACATTAACATGCCAATCTTCATAGGAGGCCCAATGGGCATTCCACCGGCTGGGACCCTGAACTTCACGTCTTGGAGTGTGGTCGGGATCTTCTTCAACATATATGTTTACAAGAGGTTCAAGGGTTGGTGGGGCCGATACAACTATGTCTTATCGGCCGCTCTGGATGCTGGAGTCGCCTTCATGGCGGTGCTCCTCTTTTTCGCCTTCCAACCAGTACAAATCAATGGTCCAGACTGGTGGGGACTTGTGGACGATGATGAGTGCACGTTGGCTCGTTGTCCTACAGTCCCTGGGGTCAAGGTTAAGGGTTGTCCAGTTATTGATTAGAATTTAGGGATTTACGTTGGATCATTCTATGCGGGTGGCTAAAACTTAGCATTTGTGCCACCTGGTGGGAACAGTATGTTTGAATTTAGAACTTTCAATAAAGCTGAACATATTCGAGAGTATATAACAGCTCTAATTGATGGATAGTTGCTCGATAGGGGTCTAGGAACCAGTTTGTTCATAAACTTGAAGCTCTTCCAGTTTGCCAGAACAATGTCTGATGCTCCCTTAAGTTACTTGATAACTTTCTTTCTTACTGCTATTCAATCCACGCCCAAAAGTCTTTGCAAGAGCCAGATTAAATCTTTTTCTACTCTTAACACATTCGCCTTACGTTAAAATATAATCATCCTAAAATTATAACAACAACAATAACATTGAAATTTAATGGAAGGTCAAAAATACCATAGAAAAAAAAATTAATACGTATCATCGGTCGGATGATTATGTTTGTGAGTTTATTTTTCTCATATATAAATTCACCTTGCATTTACTAGATATATTATATGTCATATCTCACCAAAATTTAATTATCTAAGATTATTCCCTTTTATTTTCTTTTGTTATTTTCTTTCAAGCAATCATCATTGTTTAAAGAGATAAAGACAGTTAGTCCTTAAATACTTACCAAATGTTCAATCAAGTCCATGAATTGTTTTCTTCAGTGCACCAAGGCACACCTTTTCTTGCCCAGAGAGCTCCTATTTATATGGAGCACTATCTTGAGCTTTAAGGAGAAAAAGAGAATATTAGGTACATCTATGATTTTCCCACTCCATTTAAGATAAGATTATTCAAGAACTATTTTAAAGTTTTTTGGGGAATTCTAATTAAATTTTTTTTTTTTTGGAATTTTAAAGATTTTTTAGGAATTTCTAATATTTTTAATATTTTCGAATTTTCTAAAAAATAATTTTATTTTAAGAAATTTTTTATAATTTTTCAAGTTTTTGAAATTTTCCATGAAGTTTCTGAAATTTAGAATTTTAAAATTTTTTAATATATTTTTATGATTTTCTGAATTTTTGAATTTTTTGATGATTTTTTAATATAAAAAAAACAACTCGGACCGGGTCAAGAGACCCGGCCCTGCTAACCCGACTCGGACCCTGTCGGTCCGAGTTGGACTAAATAAACCGGACCGGTCTTAAGCCCACTAGGAATTAACCAAAGGCTTTGAAAATTGGTCCGAGTTGGACTAAATAAACCGGACCGGTCTTAAGCCCACTAGGAATTAACCAAAGGCTTTGAAAATTCTTTTCTTTAAAAAAAAGCCCATTTCCAATTTCTATCTTTAGCCCAATCTATTCAGCCCACGAAGCAAAAAAAGCCTGAAGCGAAGCCCATTCTTTATTTTCTAATTTTTATATTTTGGCCTTTTTTTTCTTCTTTTTAATCCTTTTTTATTTTGGGCATCGTCTTTCTTCTCTTCTCTTCCCCCCGAAATGCCTGCAACCTCTTCGTTGTCTTGTTCTCTTCGTTTTCTTCATTTCCTTTTTTTATTTTTTTTTATTTTTTTTTTCTTCCCCTTCATCGTTTACCTCTTCTCCCCGAAATGTTTTCTTCTTCCCGAAATTCCTGCACCCTCCTCTTTTCTTCTTTCCCCCCGCGAACCCTCACTGCAAATTCACCGAGACACCCCCACTGACCGAAGCGGCCTACACCCCTTTCCTCGCCGAACCACCGTCATTCATTGGCTGTCTCCACCAGCACCGACAGTCGCTGGCCACCCACTCAGGTGACGGCTGCTAAGCTATTCTCCAGCGCAAAGAGAAACCACCGCCGGTTTGACGCTAAACCGTTGTTTTGCGCAAATCTCATGCAAAAAAGTGTGAACAAGACAAAAAACATGATTTAACAAGAATAGCAGCGAACGCGAGTCGGTTTTCGAGCTCAAAGTGGACTGTGCTTTCGGCTTTCGGTGGGGCATTTTGTCAAACATATGGAGTGCACTAGGTGAGTTGATGAACATAGGCTTGTTTGGGGCCGAGGTCGGACCGAGATCAATACATGACACGCAAGTGTTATTCAAGATCAACTCAGGAGCAAAAAATTTGTATTTAACATGAGCTTGAGCAACGACAACGGATCTCAACCAAAATAGCCTACAGGGCACAAGTCTCATTCAGGCATTTTAACAAAAGTTGTCGTGCATTAACGAAATGAGGGACCTCCCGTTCATAATGGATCCGAAAAAAGACCTAGACTATTGGAGATGCATATGAGAACATCTATATACTCTCAGAGGGAACCGGTTGGGGCCGAAACTCGCGCGAACTGGTCGGCGCGAGCTCCGGCCCGACGCCCTGCAAAAACAGGGTATACTGGTAGAAAAAAAAGGAACTAACCTGGTTCGTTCAGAGGCTGCGACGGACGGCGGCTGTTGGGCGGTCCTTCGGCAACGACAGAAGACCCTCTCGAGCCTCCCTCTCACTCTCAGATCCGCTCTCTCCCTCACTACCGCTCCCTCGGTCTTTCCTTCCTCTCCTCTTTCTCCCGGAACCTCTCCCCATTTCTGGTCTCCGCGTGTTCTTTTAATGGACAGCGGCAGGCGTGCGTGGCTCCGCCACCACCAGCCTGCTGCGGCCAGCTTGATCCCCGACCCTGCGATCACGCTGCGGCCTGCTGCTCTGCCCCCTCTCTGCCGTTGTACTGTTTCTTTTCTGCAGGGGTGTGACCGGCGTGAGGGGGAAGAAGACCCGTACGTGGGCCGGGCTGAAATAAAGGGAGAAGGGCCGGCCCAGGCGCCAAAAGGAGAAGGGAAAAGAGGAAGGGGCTAGAACAAGGCTGGTCCCAACCCGGCCCGACTGTCCCTCTTTTATTTTATTTTATTTTATTTATTTCGATTTATGTTTTCGTGATTTTTTTTGAATTTTTTTATATTTTTCTGCAAATTTTAATGATCATTTTTAGTGATGTAAATACTTTTAATACACTACGCCTTCAATGAACATTATTTACTTTACTTACTTTTTTTTAAGATTAATCCCTAATTTTTAATGTGATTAAATCCTAAGTAAAATAGTAAAATTTAGGTGTTAACATATATGATGTAATTTACCTGAATCAAGAACATTGACTTTAAAGGGATCTTCATGTGGTGACCTAATTAAGTCTGCAAGAAATGTGAGTGCTTGGCGCATGCTGATGTAACCATATGTCTTGAAGGCTACGTTGGTGAAAGACATCCCTGGATACATAAATCCTATGACCAACTCCATGATCACATTTAGCCCCGGCATCTACAACAGCAAATTTCGTGTATAAGAAATTTTCTTCTTTGGTATCAACCTATTAATTTAACCCTCTTTTTTTTGTTGCTCAAGTATGTAGATTACATTGTTTGTCAAGACTATGATGATTCCACTTGGTAATGTGAAGAATAGCACCATCTTGCACGATAGAAGGAGTCCCCACCAAGGCAACTGGAATTGCTCGTTGAAACCTTCACAAACCTGCAGAACAAGTTCCAACACTACAATCAAGATAGCATGAAACCACCACTGAATTACTGCTTCATAGTTCCGCTTCATTAGCCTTGTGTGCACGTCTCCACCGAGTCCTGCTGTTTTCTGCCACATTTGCCAAATTGACCTGGACTGGATAATTTTTGGAAAATCAAATCTTTCCGCTGAGTCGAGTGACTGACAAAATAAAATTCTTTGTACTAAATCTCCACTGCATATGCAAGGGATGATACACTGAACAAGACAAAGGAGAAAATAGATAAAAATGAAGAGACGTACTTTCCATGGAAAAGGGCGATTTGCAAAGGGTAGCGGCCAAAACCGCAAAAATCAGCCCATAAATTAAGGCATAGGAGACGCTGAGGTAAAGTTTGCTCCATCGTAGGCCTTCAAATCCATGTCAAAGTCCTGGGCGTTGAGAATCCGAGTAATGTCGTATACTTGGCCACTCGACTCGAAAGTTTTGGAAGATATCATGGGGAACCGTTTGGCGTCGTATGTATTGGACCAATAAAGGATAGGAAGAACGACATAGAACATCAAGAAGAACCCGCCAAGGATGTTGAGAATGGAAGAGCCCGGATAGGCTGGAGGGCTTCCCAAGAATGCGGCGACCGTGGACCAGTCGAGGTTGAACGAGCCCAACCCGAGGCCATAGGATCCAGAACCGAGTTGCAGCGCAGTAATTGATTTCTTCCATATCCAGCAAACAATGGAGAGGTAAGCGATTCTTCTGAAAAGATATCCCGGCACCAGATAATAAGCAAAGCTCGATATGAAAACCAACAGGAAGAATTGGAGCCTCGTTAACCCTCCCTTGGGCCTCTTTTCCTTTTCATGCAAAGACCTGAATGTGTGGTAATGTGAAAGAATCGAGGTGAGGTTCATAGGAAGGGAAAAAGAAGAAGATTTTTGTCTCGCGTGAGCTAAAAGAAAGGGAACGGGTACCTGAAGAGAGACCTGTACCAGGTTTGCTGGCAACCACATGTAGGGAGAGTCCACCAGGTATTGTCTGAACAAACCAGCCCAGCCATAGCCAAGCATCTGAAATTCATTTAGTAAGAAGAGAATCAAATATAGGGTAATGAACAAATCGCGTCTCCAAGGCAAGATGGTAATCATAACCTGACAAGTCAGTTACAGATTGTGTGTTTTTTTTGTCTATCTCGATGTACCCAAGTCGTCATTGACAGCATGAAGGATGCAAAGGCATTGATGCTCTTGTCGTAGAGGGCCTTGACAATTGTGAAAATGTGCACGGCATCGACTCCACCCGCCCCGGAGTTGGCAAAGATGGCGATCAGGACATGTTCTTTCATACTGAAAGGTCCTGGATTTGGCGAGAACGTCCATCCCGTGAACGGTACCTGGATTGGCCTTGAAGGAGCATTGCAACCATCAGTCGTCCCAGGGGAAGTGTAATAATCTGCACCACAACCGGCGAAATGCTGAGTTGGTTAGACCGGAAGCCGAAGAATTGGCTCGTGAAGGCAAGGATCATGCATGAGCCCACGCCGAGAACCCATGTCCTGAATGTCAGGGCGGGCAGCAAAGGGTCATCCGTGGGCGGTAGCGTGAGGCGCACCTCTTCGATGGGGCAATCATCATCTATTCCGCCTCCTCCTGCATGGCAAGTCATTGCGTTCGGTCTCGAAACCAGAACAGAAACCACATTATGTCTAGGACAATATCGTCCGTTAAGAAAACATCGCCAACGCGATTCGTCGATTGTTTGCCATCCCTTCATATTAGTGCTTCAGAGTCAGAGTCCTGGCATTTATTTCCTAATTCACTTTGAAAATTCAACCCACCATAGAGAGCTTCGACAAGAAATGCAGTGTTTTGGGCGGCGATCTGGTGAGAGGTTACCGGACAGTTTTTTAGCCGACTTCACACCTTCTTCAACCTCGAAATCTGCCATCGTCTCTAGCTCAGCGTCGAACAGGAAGCCCCCTCTGCGGCCCAACAATTACTACATGTACTCTCTTCTCGAGGGGTCAACTGGTTTTTTAAGACGGAATCTTGCCCTTGGGGGCTGATTTCCCACCAATCGATCCAGAGATGGACCAGTGAATCAGAGAATATCTGTCTATTTCTAGCGTTGCTTGTAAATGGATAGAGATATTAACCAGGTTACCTGTAGAAGTTGGGCGAGTGACTCACGGCTAGTCCATACTCCATAGTTGGTAGATGTGGTCCTGGACTTTGAGAAATGCTTCCTTTTTAAAATTTATGTCATATTTCACCAAAACTTAATTATTTAAGATTATTCCCTTTTATTTTCTTTCAGGCAATCATCATTGCTTAAAGAGATAAAAGCCAGCTAGTCCTTAAATACTTATCATATTTTCAATCAGCTCCATGAATTATTTTCTTCTTAAATTAATTTTATCGTTAAATTAGTAGCTTTTTTATTTATTTAGTCGATCTATTAAAATAATAAGTAAACGGTCAACATTGCGATTAAACAGCCCTTAAATGCCAGCACGAAATTATTTTAAGAAGTATAAAACAAGATAAATAATTTAAAAATTCGAAAACAAGAAAATTTGAAGGAAAATTTGGCCGACGGTCGTCCTTGGAAGGGATATGGGCAATAGTCAGCCTCGCCACGGCACTCGTTGCCATAGATTCGTGACAGCAAATGTGGCTGCCCAGGCATCGGCCATCATCTTGCGATCAGAAAAGAAACCATCTCCGACCTCAACGCAAGGCTTCAATTGTCTTCATGTTTTTAAGAACTTGTGCTAACTCCGATTCGACTTTCTTCTTCGAATTTGACTCTTTTCAATTGATGTTCCTTTTTTCTCTATTTAGCAAACGTGTGTAGGATAAATCGATATTACTATATAAATCCACTTGGTTACAACCCTAGTACAACCCAAGATCATCATTCTATTAGGTTTGCAAGATCCAAAGACGATTATGAAGATAAAAAAAATACGGAATTGTATCAAGAATTATATATAAAAAAACAAAAAAAAAACGAGAGCTTCTCTGATGTGAATGGAATTGCACACATACAAATTTGGAAAAAGAAAATTGATCTGATTCATCAATATGGGCAAGAACAAAAATTAGAAATGAATATAGAAAGAAATTAATTGTGTGAACCGAAAACTCAACATTGCTATTACAAGAATTGCATACCCTTAATAACCTTAATGTTCTTGTAGAATTTATGTCAACCAATTCCCGATATAGCAGTAAAAGCAAGGTGGATAGGTGGATCGACTCATCAACTTTCCATTGAAATTGGAATTCACATGGTCGACCAAAAAATAAAGGATTTACATTAAAAAAAAAGTATTTGCTATTCATTGGTTATTACTTATTAGCATAACATAAACGAACGAACATTTTACTGTTCTTATTGAGTTAATGTTTAATTAAATAGAATGTTAATACTTTACAATATCTTTTGCTTCAAATAAAAATGAAAATATCATTCGCACTAAATGCATCTTGATGCAATAGTTGAATTTATGCAAATATGGTGAGATACTTATATCTATATTGAGATTTCAAGAGATTTTTCTTTTGAATTTATACTTTTCTCAGCAAAATTATTGCACTTTCATTTGAAAATGGTTAATACCATCAAAAACCTAAACCGAATACACTTGTAATAAATTTGCTCAAAACTAATTTTTTGACTACGAAAAACCCCAAACTAATATACTTGTGATAAATTTACCTTTCGTTAGTTTCCATTAAATTTTAATGGAAAATTATTGAGTTGGATGACATATGATAGTTGATAGATATATTAGTTTGGGGTTTTACCTTCTCTATTTTATCATAGGTGCATTAGTTTATAGTTTTTTGTGATATTAATCAAATTTAATGAAAACTAATTGAGAGAAAATTTGTAATAAATATATTAGTTTGGGATTGTTGGCGGCCAAAAAATTAATTTTAAGTAAATTTGTCATAATTATATCGGTTCGGAATTTTTGGTTATCAAAAAATTAATCTAAAGTAAAATTGTCAAGGTGTATCGTTTTTCATGATATTAATCTTTAAATAGGAAATCTTTCATTAAATTTTTTTACATTTAGTGCGCAAGAGTCACTGCACATGTGCTTGAGTTGATTGGTCCAAACTACGCTGGGTTGATTTTGCTTCCGCTAATTGAACCACATTAAATGTTCAATAGTCAGTTTTACAGATTTGGTTGCCTGAGTGTTGCATGGGTTTTGTTTAAACTTTAAATTTGTAAAATAAATTACACAGATAATAACACGGTTTTGATCGTGGCAAAAAATTATAATGTATTCATATACACTTTGTGCGTGCAGATCTATCAATTGTAAAAAAGGCTTGGCAGAATGTTAATACTAATTAGCACGAGTTCTTTTCTTTTTTTTGAATAAAACACAACAAACTCTAGAATAAGTATCCTTAATTGAAAAGGCAAAACACATAACGAAGCATAATGACTGATTGAATTGGTAAATGTGGCATGTGTCACAACCCGAAGAAATCAATCAACCAGTGGCACATGCATATACTTCATCAAATTATATGAAATTGAATTATGACATCCTAAAAAAATGCTTCCATAATGGAAAAGCCAATGATAAATTTATTTTTTACTAAAAGTTAACATGTACGATGCTAATTCATTAGTTGATTTTGTGAAAAAAGAAAATAATAAAAAGTTCCTTTCGTATACATATATAATTTAAATGAAAGTAATAGTGATACTATTATTTATAGCCTAAGGTGTGCAAAAGAATCGAAAACAGCTAGAAATTGGATAGAATCGGCGGTTTCCATGGGGACCAGTCTGGTTCCCAGTTTTAGGTATGAAACTGCCAATCCACCCACCCCAATTGGACTGATATATTTATATATATATTTTCAACTTTTGTGTTTTCAAAAAACTTCAATTCCTAAAATTAGGAATTCCACTGACGCTCCTCCGCCCTCGGTCCCCACACTTGCTGGCTTGTTTTCATTTTCTCCTCCTTCTCCACCGCTTCATTTGCAGAAATCGGTACTCACCAATGGTGAATCACCATAACTCTTCAATCTTCTTCTTTTGCGGTCCTTCGTGCCGCGCCTCTGCCGCTCCCGTCCTGGCCCTGTTGTTTGAGCCAACGGCATGGGCTTCGTTGTCGTTCTCTTCGTTTTCTATAGACGCAGTTTGGGATCAGTGAAGGGAAGAGGAATGGCGGATTTTATGCTCGGAGCGTCGGTTTTCTTGTGATTCGTTTATGCAGTTCAAGGTCTGTGCGTCGCCGTAATGCTTTGTGTTTCAATCGGATAGTTTATCTGCAGAAGATGAGTTTCCAGGTTTTACTATTTTTCGGTTGCCATTGGCTCATACGTGCTTTGAGCTTCATTTTCCTTTGGTGTGAGGTCGCTAAATTCAGAACATTGGCCTTATGACCTAAGGATTTGAACTGTTTTATTTATTTATTTCCATCTTCGTTGATATATAAATAACAGAAATGCCTTTTATGATGATTTACAAACTTCATCATATTTTGTCCTTTTTTGTCCCAGCTGACCTTTTGACTCTGCCTACAACTTTGTCCAAAAAGCATTCCATGGACCACTGGGAACCGAACTATACCAATATCAGATTCTCGAGTTGGGTTCAGGAATCAGTGGGTAGTTTCTGATTCTTAATTTGTAAAACCAGTCCTTCGTGAGTGATTCCTAATTTTAGGGTGGAAATCACCTACTCTAGGACCGACCATTCCTAGTATAGCTTCGCGTGCATTATGAATCATAATGAGTTTATATACATATTAAAAGAACCTTTTCTATCTTAAAATTGATGTTCCTAAATTCATTTAAGATTTTTCTGCATCTTAAAACTATTTTTCACTTTACAATATAAGAAATTAATGATACAATTACATGTTTGTTATTAGATTGAGACTCTAAATATATATCTTAATTTTTTTACTTTCTTATCAAAAGTTTTAACTTTTATTTGTAGAAGAAAAGCTCTTCTCATTAAAGTTAAATATATTTAATGTGATGCAGTTACGAAATTGGAAAGACTTTTATTTTATTTGGAAAAAAGAAAGACTCTTCTCATCAAATTAAACGCATGAAAGCCCATTTTAGTATGATATACTATATTATAGATTTAAAAAAGAACGCTGACAAGAAATGAAAGGAGATCCTCGGGCAACAAATCAAGAATTTGGCCTGAAGAAGAAAAGAAAAATAAAATAGGATGACATATCAAGATTGGAAAATTACCAAAAAAAAAACTTTAACTTATTGTGAGGATACCAATTTAATCATAAATCTTTTTATTTGGGCAATTTAATCCAAATCTTTTGATGATTTACCAATATAATCCTTCTAGCCAATTTTGGTTGGTATTCGCTGACATAAACATTGGCCATCCCACATGTTACAGACGGTATTGACATGGATTTTTTTTTAAAATTTTTTTCTCTTTTCTCTTTTCTTTCTTTCTTCCTTTGTCGATGGTTGAACCTTGGCGATGGTTGATGATTGGCCATAGGCAAGGCCTGAGCTTGCTGGTGCCAGATTCGACAAGGTCCATCCTCCTGAGGCCTTGCTTGTGGCCGGTTGCCCTAGTCGGTGACTGGTGGAGGAAGAAGGAAAAAAAAAAGATATGAAAGAAAAAAATTGAAGACAAATAAAAAGAAAATATTCAAAAATATAAGAATTCATAAAATTTTTTAAAATGCAGAAAATCGTCTATGCAACATCTAGCATCCAAGTTAATGATTGCCGATCAAAATTGGTCAAAAGGATTAAATTCACAAATCATCAAAAATTTTACTTTAATTGACAAAATTGAAAAGTTTAGAATGGAATTAACTACCATATAATAGATATAAGCTTTTTTGGACAATTATTCCTATCAAGATTGGTTGCATTAATTCATCCTCCTTGTTGTGATGACTAGTTGCTAAGAGTTTGAGTGGGATTTTGTTACCATAGGATATGATCTGTACGACAATCCATAACTTATCATATTCATACGTGTTATCTTTTTCAAGAATATAGTTTCATTAGGGAATGATGAACACTATCGAAAGTTTTATTAGCATTTCACTATTAGAGTTAATCACGGATTTCTCTAGTATCGTAAAAGAGAAATCCCAAATCATCACTTGATTGATATTGTTTATTGGGGGTAATTAAGAATAATAATGTTGAAGAGAGAATTAAGGAATTTTGTATATATTGAAGAAGAATATGTGATCCTATAAATAAGCTTTTTAAATTACTATCAATCTAGACATTCAAAGAAGGATATATACGCTATCTTAAGAGATACAACGAATCAATGGAATTATTTAATTATCTCTAATAAAAGAAACAATCGTAAAGGAATCCATAATTATCTTTAACATTTATAATAATTATGGTATTTAGGATGTAAATGTTAATATTTCTCTATGAGAACTGCAATGTAGAATATCTTAATGAAATGCAATGCTATGTAGTATGAAATTAAACGTTCAACTAACGGTGCGAATGATAATATTTCTAGAACAGAAATAGATTTTTCTATTTCTATTTTTGGATGAGTTTCTGAGCCAAAAAACGCGTTTGATAACGACAAAAAAATTCTACTCTTGGAATAGAAATTCGTTTGATAATCAAAAAAATGTTACTTTTTTAAGTGTCGGTGATAATGGGAGGAGCGACAACCGGCGGCGACAGGTGGCGGAGCCGTCCGCCAGTCGCCATCTGCCGCTCGCCGCCGAGGGCCGGCGATTGGCCGCCGAGGGCCGGCGGTGGGCGGGGGGTGGTGGTGGTGGTGATGAGCGGCGGACGAAAAAAAACTTCTTCGGGTGAGAAATAAGAAAGAGAAATAATTTCTGATTTCTATTCTATAAACAAAAAAGTAAAAAAAATTTGTTTCTGATTTCTGTTCCAAACCTATTTCTGGAATAGAAATTTGTTCCAGAAATAGAAATGAAATTTTTTTTATCAAACGGATTTCTATTACGTAAAACGTAAATGGAATGGATACCATGCGCTATTAATTTCGATGACTATATATTTAATAGGTTCTGCTCGTATAATTGAATATTCACTAATAAAAGATGGGTCGTAATTTTGAATAGATGAATGAAATAAACTCTTGATGACCCCAATTAAGAAGATTTTTCATTAACTGGAAAGCTATTAAATAACCGAATTAATGCCCACTAACTTCATTGATAAGATCTAATTAGGTTGATTTTTTTTTTTTGGGGGTCTGTAGGAAGGTTTAAATTAAATGGACGTTGTAGTCGCATGAACCAAATTTCAAGAACTTTCATGTAAAAAGTCCCTCTTTTTTAGAGTTAAATATGAATGCCGTATATACTCTATATATCTTTTTTCTCTAGTGAGCATATGTATATTTACTGGAATCTTATTAATTATTAGACAAGTAATGTATAGTTATGCCAGCCAAATCACTCCTGCATCCGGGCAAGTCCAAATCAATTCCCTGAAATAGCCTTCCAGTTAATGGAAAATTTTCTTGAATTTCAAGCTACGACAGCTCAATCGATTCCCTCAATTCGGCCAAGTCAAAATCAATCCCAGCCAGTTTTCTAACCGCCCTCTTCAAGAAAACTCCTAGGAATGAATGTGGCCTCTAGAACGGGAATCATTCACCCGTTTTGTACGCGAACGCGTTATCTACCAAAGCTAGTCATTATGATCGGTGATTATAAGGAGTAGCTCTTCACTGGCCACACCGAGATCCCTAATGCATCTCCAAGTGAGGAAAGACATTAAGACAGCCATCGTACTAATTGATCAATGATGCGAAGATGAGCGCGTATACACAAATTACAAAATGGGAGTATGAGGAAGGATCCTTAGAGTTGATCGAAGATCAGATTTAGTGATTCCCGAGAGTCGGTTTCTTAGATAAATAGGATTCCCGAGAGTTATTTGACCAGACTTCCCGTTCAGTAGAGAGGGCAGAGAGAGAAGATGGCTAGTTTTGAGGCAATTGGTTCGAAGTCTCGTGAAGACCTGCAATCCTCCATTGATGTCCTTCGTAAGCTTTCTTCGCCACCACCATGAAAAGCGTTCCATTTCTCTGTGCTCCTCTTCTTTTTTTTCATGTCAAATTTCCAATGACTGAACCTTTGGTATATGAATGAATGAAAGAGCATGAAACGAAAAGATCATGTGTACGAATGGGATTGTGTTTGATGCACGATGATGAGGTTGGCAAAGAACGGACCAACCCCATGAATGATGTTCGTGAAACAGACGAGGGAAACAACGAGCTCTTGTTCTGGTTTTGTGATTGGATTCAGTGGCTTACCGTGCAGGAACTGACGAAGACAATGATTGCCCAGTCGAAGAGGTGCGCCTGACTGTTTCGACCAAGGATGACCCTTCACTGCCCGCCTTGACATTCAGGACATGGGTTCTTGGAATGGCCTCTTGCATCATCCTCTCTTTTGTGAACAGGTTCTTTGGCTTCCGCTCGAACCAGCTCAGTATCTCCTCAGTTTCAGCACAGATTGTTGTGCTTCCCCTAGGAAAAATGATGGCTGCAACACTCCCTTCGAAGCCGATCCGGGTCCCATTCACAAAATGGTCGTTCTCGCTGAACCCAGGACCTTTCAATTTGAAAGAACATGTTCTGATCACCATCTTTGCGAACTCGGGGGCGGGTGGAGTCTATGCGATACATATAATCATCATTGTCATGGCTTTCTATCACAAGAGCATCCATGTCATAGCAGCCTTTATGCTAGCACAGACTACTCAGGTTTGTTCTTACAAAGATCTTGATTTATCTTAAATCATTATTTAAGAAAAGTCGATAAAGCTTAAGTATTGTATAGATAAGATCTCTAATATAAAAAACAAGTGGTAAAATAAATGCACAATACGAGACTTAAGGATCTTATTATGTGTAGTCTTTTTCTTGTACAAACACTATCTTATGTTTGTTGTTTTCCACGCGATATATCCAATTGACAGTGTTTTTGATTTTTGTTCACCTATCTTTCCTCAAGACATATATATTTAGAATGCAATATATGCACATATGATGGGTCCATTGGTGCCGTTTGTGTTCATAGCCAATGGTGATTACTTATGTCATAAATGTAGAGATAAAGGTGTATAAATATGTAGAATGTATTGGCTTATTTCTCTTAAATAAGTTTCTTCTAATCAAATACATTTCAGATGCTTGGGTACGGCTGGGCCGGCATCTTCAGAAAATACTTGGTAGACTCTCCCTATATGTGGTGGCCCTCAAATCTAGTACAAGTGTCTCTCTTCAGGTATTTTCTTTCTCTTTTTCTTTTCATCTTTCACAATTAGAAATCTTCAGCATCCATTTTCTTTGGAATATAACGTGATCTTTTTTATTTTATTTTTTTGGCATTATCAACTTCTGTAACATCCAGGGCTTTGCATGAGAATGAAAACAGACCCAAGGGAGGACACACAAGACTCCAATTCTTCCTTATGACTTTCATATCAAGCTTTGCTTATTATCTGATTCCAGGCTATTTTTTCCCTTCATTATCTGCCATCTCATTTATTTGCTTGATATGGACTAAATCAATCGCGGCCCAGCAAATCGGCTCCGGCCGCGGTGGCCTTGGCTTGGGCTCGTTTGGGCTCGACTGGTCCACGGTTGCTGGATTCTTGGGAAGCCCTTTGGCCTACCCAGGCTTTGCCATCATCAACATCATGATTGGGTTCTTCTTGATGATCTATGTTGCTCTCCCCATTCTGTATTGGGCCAATGCATACGAAGCTAAACGGTTCCCCATTTTTTCCTCCGATACTTTCGACTCAACTGGCCAAATCTATAACATCACTCGGATCCTCAATGCCAAGACTTTTGACATCGATATGGAGGCCTATAATGGTTATAGCAAACTTTACCTCAGTGTCATGTTTGCAGTCACCTATGGGTTGAGCTTTGCAACCTTGTCAGCTACCATTGCACACGTCGCCCTTTTCCATGGAAAGTAAGCTTGTTCAGTTCTTCCTTATATTTCCGTTTCTTGTTTTGTTAGTTTGTCTATTCCCTGAAAAAGATTCCGTGTTCAAAAAAATGTTTGGTCAGAACAATATGGCAGATGTGGAAGAAAACGACCGAAACATTGCAGGGTCACTTTGGAGATGTTCACACAAGATTAATGAAGGAGCACTATGAAGAGGTACCTCAGTGGTGGTTTCACATAATTTTGATCGTGATGATGGGACTTGCTCTGTGGACATGTGAAGGTTTTGACAAACAGCTCCAACTGCCGTGGTGGGGAGTTCTACTCGCATGTGCAATGGCACTATTCTTCACTTTACCTATTGGGATAATTGCAGCTACAACAAACTCGGTAATTTATATATCTAGCAGCATGAGATTGTGAATTTGAATTTATGAGCTGAAAGTTAATAGAAGCATTTCTCAAGATAAATTACATTTTTGCAGGCGCCGGGGTTGAATGTGATCACAGAGTTGGTCATAGGGTTTATATATCCAGGGAAGCCTCTTGCTAATGTAGCATTCAAGACGTATGGTTACATCAGTATGAGCCAAGCTCTTACGTTTCTAGCAGATTTCAAGTTAGGTCATTACATGAAGATCCCTCCCAAATCAATGTTCCTTGTTCAGGTAATAATATATTGGATAGTTGAAAGTTTGAAAGGCGCGACATACTTTCAACCGACTCATAAGATTGTTAAATTCCCATGCTACAGTTGGTGGGGACTTTTGTTGCATCAAGTGTCTACTTTGCGACGGCGTGGTGGCTTCTCATCAGCGTAGAACACATTTGTGACCCGTCTCTCCTACCAAAGGGTAGCCCTTGGACATGCCCCGGCGATGATGTCTTCTACAACGCCTCGATCATCTGGGGAGTTGTTGGACCACTGCGAATGTTCACGAAGCACGGGATCTACCCCGAGATGAACTGGTTCTTCCTCATTGGATTCCTTGCTCCGGTGCCCGTTTGGTACCTGTCTCGAAAATTCCCCAACCAAAAGTGGATTCCGTACGTAAACATGCCAATTGTCCTAGGAGCTACACAGAGCATGCCACCAGCAAGAGCTGTGCACTATCTGAGTTGGGGTACAGTTGGAATCTTCTTCAACTTCTATGTTTACAGAAGGTTCAAGGGGTGGTGGGCTCGGTATAACTACGTTCTGTCAGCTGCTCTGGATGCCGGAGTCGCCTTCATGGGAGTGCTGCTCTATTTCACCCTTCAATCAAAGGACATTAGTGGCCCTGAATGGTGGGGACTTGCGAATGATGATCATTGCTCGTTGGCTTCTTGTCCTACAGCACCTGGAGTTGTGATAGAGGGCTGCCCAGTTATAACATAAAGTTTGGGTGTGATATGCTATGTAAATGTTTAAAACTGTCATGTTCCCTCATATGATGATGTCCACATATAGACTTCGGAAAGCCAAACGTGGTGGAGAAGAAGGGACAGTTCTAGTTGACAAACATGTGCTTGTCGTGGGACCTGGAAACTGAATGTACATAGATGGCCTAGTCCAAGCGCATGTCCAGAATAACCATCTCAGCCCACTTTCATTTTCCTTCACGTTGGGAATTCTTTTATAAAAATCCATGTTCAATGCTCTGAGAAAAGCCAGAAAGAGTAATATTTATTCATTTCATACGTTGGTATCTTTATAATAAGCAGCATAATACTTTTTGAAGGCCCTAGACATATAAACTGGCGACAAGCGGGTCTAAATTTCACGTAAATAACATATGTAAGTTGGATAGAGCGTGCAATTCTTTTGTTCATTTTAAGATACCAATTCAGAGTCCACACGGCAACCCCTCCCCGATCGTAACTCAACAGTCCTAATCCGTTATATTTACTTTGTGCAAAGATGGATGCTTTGTGCTAGAATTACAAACAGGGATTCACACAATCACTCCTTCGATCTCGGTAACTTGGCTTACGCACCAGCACAAGGCGACTCCTTGCAAACGGGCAAGGAGTCCCCAAAACAGCTGGCGACAGCTCCTCGGTGGCCATCGGAGGGAGTCACAGGCAGCGGTGGAGGGTGGCGACAGAGAGGGAGGAGTTGGAGACATTGTACATGAAGTGGAAGTGGACGTGCAGGTGAGAAAGAGGGCCGGAGGGAGAGAGAGGAGCGATAGGGAGATGGAGGGAAGAAGCCACTGTTGTTGCGGGGAGAGAGAGAGGGGTAATGGAGCAGAGAAATTAAGATAAAAAAATCTGGAAAGTGAGTCACATGTGGCGATTAATGAATTGAGTGACTCATAATTTACGTGGCAAGACTGATGCACCTAATATTTTCTCATAAAAAAAAAACTACTACACTTCCTATTTTCCTATATATACAGAACAAACCAAAGCTTGTTCTCACAAATTGAAAAGCAAAAGTTAGAGAGCTCCCACTTCCAAATTCATCTCTCTCTCTCTCTCTCTCCAAATTGGCCTCCAGTATCAATTTCCTCATTGTCACCGTCTCTATTGTATCTTCGTCTCGTGCCTTGCAAGCGCTCAGCTTTCGTCGAACATCTGCACGAGGACATGCCCAAATTGTTCAAGGCATTGTTCGCAATGCGATGACGCAAGCTCATAGAAGAGAGGAGAGATGGGTGCTTCGATACTTTGCTTGTTCTTCCATGATTTGTGTGCGACAAAATTCCTTGCTTTTATTTCTAATAATTGGTTGGGGGGGGCGCTAAACTTGATTTTCTGGTCACACAATAGATTTGGTTTCTCTCCCAATTTTTAAATTTGCATGAGATTGACTTGGATCTTGGAAGAAAAGAAAATCACACAATGAGATTATATTCCTTTCATACTTAAATTCGAATTCAAAAGTCATTTTCTATGCTTATTCTATTAGATAATTTAAAATAATCACAGATAAAGGGTATAAAGTGAGACATGTCAAAAACATTTTCTCAATGTGATTGATTATTACCACCATATAATAATTGGATTAGAATTAATATCACGAAAAATCCCCAACTAGTACACTTTTGACAAATTTACTCCAAACTAGTTTTTGGACCATAAAAAACTCCAAACCGGTACATCTGTGATAAATTTACCATTCTTTAATTTATGTTAAATTTTATCGTCAAATGGCCTAAATGAGACATGATTATTAAATGATGTAATGGTTTAGGCTTTTGTCATATATATACTGATTTGTCATTTTTTCTGATATTACTCCAATTTCCTTGGAATCAGCCATTGTGGTAAGATTTCAACCTTGAAAACCAGTTGACTAATTAAGAAGAGTGCCTGTACTTGGTTCCTTAGAGTTGGGTCACAGCGATTCCTTTTCAACCCGAACTAGAGAGGGGAAACAGAAGTGAAATTAGCAAGGTTTTCATAACAAGTGTGACCAACATTAATGTCCCAAAATGTGACATGTTACTGTAATTATTGCCCTTGCTGTAAATTAGTGAGGTAAGATTATTCCTAAGTTGCAAAACTGACAAAATATAAAGAGAACCCATTTCATTTCTCAAATATGATAGAGTCTTCGCAATTGTGATAATGTGTTTCACATACACTCCGCTCTCGCTGAAGTCATGCTTTTTTTTTCTTTTTCTTTTTTTGAAATTGGAAAGTCCTAGATTTAGCTAGAACGTGACGTCCGTCCTGCGAGCAGGACCTAGATCGGGCGTGATGGGAGCGTCGGGGCCATCAGTCATCTAAGGGGAAGCGCAACAATCTATGCTGAAACCGAAGAAATGTGGAGTGAGTTATCCCCGTAACTGAAGAATCTTTTCGTTTAGGCATGTCTAGGACCAAAGTCAACTTTCTACTTAACGTATGACCCGAAGGGCGTGAATGATAAAATTTATGTTACAAAAATCAATTTATACTCAAAAATTGATTTTTCCATTTTTAATTCTCCTGATGAGTTTTTGAGATAAAATTGACGTTTGATACCAATATAAAATTTATGTTTTCGGAATTAAAAATTCGTTTTTATAATGACATAAAATTTCTCATTCTCAAGTGGCACTAGGAGTGACCAGCAACTAGGGGTTGGCTATTGGCAAAGGTGGCACAGGGCAGGTAGGTGGGTAGCGAGTGATGAGGAGAGCAAGCGATAACACGAGTTTTTTTTTTCTCACTTTTGTTCCAAAAATAAAGTAATAAAAAATTTTAACTTTTGATATTCAAAATATATTTTTGGAGTTTAAATTTGTTCCAGAAATAAATAAATAAAATGAAATTGTGATACTAAACGGATTTATGTTCCCATCTTATTTTCGGAAATAAAAAAATAGAGAAATAGAGATATAGAGAAATAGAATATGCGGATCTTAAAAGAGTTCATATTATAATTTTGAGAGAGAAAACACCATTATTGAATAGAAGTCGTTTTCTCCATTTCTAACTTTTCTTTTTCATTTTTTGGTCATACTCCTCCATTTCTACTTTCTAGGGCTATTATTGGCAGATTTTATAGCGTACCATTTGATGACTTTTATTAGGTGGATTTTGTTAAAGAAAAGTGCCTGATACTTGTTAAGAAGCCATTTAGGGAGAGTTCGCAGTTTTTCAATATGCTAGTAAGTATTTCGATCAATTATATCACGTACGATAGTTGACATCTATGTAAATGATTTCCGATCAAAATTGACCAGATATATTCAATTAATAAAATGTGAAAATATATGGAACTCAGTTGGTACAATTAAAAAGTTTATAAGTAAATTGATATATGTATAATAGGTCCAAGATTTTTTGTAATTTCACCCATAGACAATATATGAAGAGAAGACAAATACCTATAATTTGCACTGATATATGTAATTTAAACAGATGAATGAACTAAACCTTTTAACAACCCCAATAAGAAACTTTTTCATTAATGGAAAAGCTATCGTATAACTGAACCAAATGCCCTCAAAATTCATCGATAAGATCTAGTTAGGAATATTTAATTAAATGGACATTGGGGTTGCTTGAAACACATTTCAAGAACTTTCATATTAAAGTTCCTCTTTTTTAGGGTTAAACGCGTATCTTTTCCTTTCTCTGGTGAAATATATGTAGTTATGCATTTTTCTTTATTGAAATTTATCAATTATTATGCAAGTTATGCACAAAAGAAAGTCGCAAGGTCACTTAAATTTTTAGCAACGACAGCTCAATCAATTCGCCTAATTTGGGCCAGTCAAAAACAATCCTCGCAGCCTATTTTTAACTGTCCTCTTCATGAAACCTTAAATATCGGGATTCTGATCGGTGATTCTAATTAGTTCTCTTCTGGCTACACCGAGATTCTTTTTCCTCTCCAGGTAAGTAAAGAAAATCATACCAATTGAACAATACGCGAACTGTGCGTGTGTACACAAATTACAAATATAGAAGGATCATTTAGGACCTTGCATCACTGGTATTGCTTCTATAAATAGGCAAGAGTGGGAACATTAAGCCTTGAAAACCGGTTGATAGAAGATTATATATAGTGATTCGTGAGAGTTGTTTCCCACAGGCTTCCCATTCAATTGAGGGCAGAGAGAGAGAAGATGGCAGGTTCTGAGGTGATTGATTCCAAATCTACTGAAGACCTGCGATCCTCCATTGATGTCCCTCGTAAGCTTTTTTCGCCATCGCCATGAAAAGCACTTGTGCTCTTTTCTTTTTTTCCTGTCGAATTTCCAATGACTGAACCATACGTCAGTTTGGTATATAAATTAATGAAAGAGCATGAAATGTAAAGGTCATATGTATGAATGGGATTGTGTTCGATGCACCGTGATGGAGGTTGGCACACAACGCACCAACCCCATGAATGATGTTTCTGCAACAGACGAGGAAAACAGCAGAGCTTTTGTTCCGGTTTTGTGATTGGATTCAATGGCTTACCGTGCAGGAACCAACGAAGACAATGATAGTCCAATCGAAGAGGTGCGCCTCACGGTTCCAACCACGGATGACCCTTCACTGCCCGCCATGACATTCAGGACTTGGGTCCTTGGAATAGCCTCTTGTGTTATCCTCTCCTTTGTGAACCAATTCTTTGGCTACCGCTCGAACCAGCTCTATATCTCCTCAATTTCAGCACAGATTGTTGTGCTTCCCATAGGAAAACTGATGGCTGCAACGCTCCCTTCGAAGCCGATCCCCGTCCCGTTCACGAGATGGTCGTTCTCGCTAAACCCGGGACCTTTCAATTTGAAAGAACATGTCTTGATCACCATCTTTGCAAACTCGGGGGCAGGTGGAGTCTATGCGCTGAGCATAGTCACGATTGTGAAGGCTTTCTATCACAAGAGTATCCACATCTTCGCAGCCTTCATGCTATCACAGACCACTCAGGTATGTCCTTACAAAGATCTTGATTTATCTTGAATCATGATATGAGATGGGTTTATAAAGCCTAAGTATATTATAGATAAGATTTCTAAAATAAAAATCAAGTGGTAAAATAAATGCGCACTGACTTGCCAAGGTAAGATGTATAGGTAAGATGTAATTATACGTCATTGGACAAACACTATCTATATCTTCGTTTCCCATAGAAGATATCCACTAACAATAATTTATCTAAAGCATATGAATAGCACATAATTTATATGCACGCAATGGTGCATTTTTACTAGTTGTGTTTATAGCCAATGGTGATTACTGAATGTCATAAATGCAGATAAAATGTGTATAACTATTTAGAATAGGTATTGGCTTATTTCTCTTAAATAAGTTTCTTCTAATCGAATACTTTTCAGATGCTCGGGTATGGTTGGGCCGGTTTGTTCCGAAAATACCTGGTAGACTCTCCCTATATGTGGTGGCCCGCAAACCTTGTACAGGTCTCTCTCTTCAGGTATTTTCTTTTCTCTTTTTCTTTTTATCTTTCACAGTGCGTATTCTTCAGCTTCCACTCTCCAATAAATTTGACGTGACGCTTTTTTTTTTTTTTTTTTTTTTTTGCATTACCAACTTCTGTAACATCCAGGGCTTTGCATGAGGAAGAAAAGAGACGCAAGGGAGGACTCACAAGACTCCAATTTTTCCTTATGGCTTTCATAACAAGCTTTGCTTATTATGTGATTCCAGGCTACTTCGTCCCTTCAATATCTGCCATCTCCGTTGTCTGCTTGATATGGACTAAATCGATCACGGCCCAGCAAATCGGCTCCGGCCTCCACGGCCTTGGCTTGGGCTCGTTTGCCCTCGACTGGGCCACGGTCGTAGCATTCTTGGGAAGCCCTCTGGCCTACCCAGCCTCTGCCATCATCAACATCATGATTGGGTTCTTCTTGATGATCTATGTTATACTCCCTCTTCTGTATTGGTCCAATACATATGAAGCTAAACGGTTCCCCATTGTATCTTCCAATACTTTCGACTCAGCTGGTCAAACCTATAACATCACTCGGATCCTCAATGCCGAGACTTTTGACATCAATATGGAGGCCTATAATGGTTATAGCAAACTTTACCTCAGTGCCATGTTTGCAATCGCTTATGGGTTGAGCTTCGCAAGCTTGACAGCTACCCTTTCACATGTCGCCCTTTTCCATGGAAAGTAGGCTTCTTCGGTTCTTATTTTATCCTTTCTTGTTTTGTTAGTTTGTCTCCTCCCAAAATCGATTCTGTGTTATAATAATTGTTTGGTCAGGACAATATGGCGGATGTGGAAGAAAACGACGGAAACATTGAAGGGTCAATTTGGAGATGTGCACACAAGATTAATGAAAGAGAACTATGAAGCGGTACCTCAGTGGTGGTTTTACATAATCTTAATTGTGACGGTGGCACTTTCTATGTGGACATGTGAAGGTTTCAACCACCAGCTCCAATTGCCGTGGTGGGGACTTCTGCTTGCCTGCGCGATAGCACTATTCTTCACTTTACCTATTGGAATAATTACCGCCACAACAAACTTGGTAATTTATATATCTAGCAGCACAAAATTGTGAATTTGAATTTATGAGCTAGAAGTCAATAGAAGCATTTCTCAAGATGAATTACATTTCTGCAGATGCCAGGGTTGAACGTGATCACAGAATTGGTCATAGGGTATTTATATCCGGGAAAGCCTCTTGCTAACGTAGCATTTAAGACGTATGGGTACATTAGTATGACCCAAGCTCTCACGTTTCTATCAGATTTCAAGTTAGGTCACTACATGAAGATCCCTCCCAAATCAATGTTCGTCGCTCAGGTAATATATCATACAATTGAAACTTTCAAATGGAGTGACATACTTTCGACCAATTCACAAAATTGTGAATTTCCCATGCTACAGTTGGTGGGGACTGTTCTCGCATCGAGTGTCTACTTTGGGACAGCATGGTGGCTTCTCACCAGCATAGAAAACATTTGTGACACGTCTCTCCTACCAGAGGGAAGCCCTTGGACATGCCCCGGCGATGATGTCTTCTACAACGCTTCAATCATCTGGGGAGTCATCGGACCGCTCCGAATGTTCGCGAAGTACGGGATCTATCCCGAGTTGAATTTTTTCTTCCTCATTGGACTCCTCGCTCCGGTGCCCGTCTGGTACCTGTCGAGAAAATTTCCCAACAAGAAGTGGATTACGTACGTAAACATGCCAATTATCATATCAGCTACCCAGATCATGCCCCCAGCAAAAGCTGTGCACTTTTTGACTTGGGGTGCGGTTGGAGTCTTTTTCAACGTCTATATTTACAAAAGGTACAAGGGGTGGTGGACTCGGTATAACTACGTTCTGTCAGCTGCTATGGATGCCGGACTTGCCTTCATGGGAGTGCTGCTCTTTTTCGCCCTTCAACAATACGACATTAGTGGCCCAGACTGGTGGGGACTTGATAATGACGATCATTGCCCGTTGGCTACTTGTCCTACAGCTCCTGGAATTGAGAGTGAGGGCTGTCCAGTTATAACGTAAAGTTTGATTGGGAAGTGCTGTGTAAATGTTTAATACTGTCAAGTTCTCTCTGATAATAATGTTCATATTTAGAGTTCGGAAAGCCAAACACGTTGGAGAAGATGGAACATTACTAGTTGACAAACATTTGCTCGTCAGGTAACCTAGAAAGTGAATGTAAATGTATATGAAATTTCGCATCTAAGGCTTGGTCTAAGGCCCATATGAAAAGAATGTCTGAGCTTTGCTCCGTTACGAGTTTTCTTACAATTAAAAAAAAATATCAAATTTCCCCAGTAGAACAAGAGCCATCTTCGAAGCCATGTGATCAGATCCGGTCTCGCACAATTTCCTCCTTACCAGCGTCGTCTGATATTAACTTCAAAGCTGTCTGCTAGTTCCCATAAATGCAGGATAATTCATGATCCTAAACATGGTTCCAGTTTCCGTGTCCATTGACCCACAAACTAGTGCTAATATCTGACTGACAAAACGAAATTTCTCCTTCTTATCTTCCTCCATACCCAGAGGATTACCGAAATAGCAGAAGCATATCGTTGCAACCTCATTTCCTTTGAGTATGCTTCCCATGTCTCAAGTATCTCCCTTCTGCCGGGATGCATATCGTCCCAAGCAACAAATTCGTGTATTTCACCATTGACATGACAGTGATCGAACTCCACCCAGCCATCTTCTCCTCCTTAAGATCTCAGTCAGCTTCCTCACCCTATCCGCGTCATGAAGCCCGATTAAGAAACATCTCTTATTGCTACTTCTTCCTCTCTCTCTCTCTCTCTCTCTCTCTCTCTTTTGTTCGGTGTCTTATTGCTACTTCAGAAGGTCCAATGTTCTTGTATAGCCTGCGCCCTCCGAGTAGAACTCGTACAACCCAATTGGGCTCCATGGGCATGTCAATTACAAGTCATGAACTTCTTGAAGGAGCCCTGCTCTCTCATAAAGATCAACCATACAACCACAACGCTCGATTTAGGGAACTACTCTATAATCTCTGGTCGCTCAGGGGAAAAGCTCGCAGCCCATGTCTACCAAGCCCAAGTAGCTACACACATGTGATGGACCCCCAAAAAAAAAACAAGGAAGCGGCTCCGTTCATCTTCACCATTCTGCGAATTATTTCAACACTTCCTCAGCTTTTCCATGCACAGGCAGTCCGGCAATCATGGCTGGCCATGACACAATCGATTGCTAATCTGTAGTATCAAAAAAACCCCAACCATCCTTGGAGCATCTTATTTTTCATATGGGGTTGGGACACTATTGGTGCCAAAACTTTCGTATGGCACTCATTTTAATGTCAAAACTTTTTTTTCGCTCACTTGAGTGCTACAAATTTAAAAATTTGATTACATAAGTACTACTTCTAACGCGACTGTTGGAAAAGTTGACATAGCCACCAGTTGTCTGGGTGTCACATCAGATAACTAGTAGCCATATCAACTTTTCCTGAGCTTTTTCGGCAACCACATCATAAGTTACATTCAAGTAATTGATTTTTCAAATTTGTGATACTCAAGTGAGGAAAAAAAAAGTTTGAACACCACAGTGAGTATTGTACGAAAGTTTTGACACTAATAGTATACTTACCTCTTTTCATACATATCAATTAGAGCATTTGGAATGTCGATTTAACGAATTAAGCCACTCGGATTCTAGAACTCCGTAAACCTTCTTCTTACATAGATCAACTGCACCTGAATCAGCACAATTCCAAAGAATCTCCTCTACAGCTACATCATTCGGTCTCGCCCTGTTTTCTCAATCTCAACCCTCCTGCCATATTGTACATAGCCCGAAACCACTGAAGTCAATGAGGGCACGCTTCTTTCCGGCATCTAACAACAAAATACCCTAACGCTCCTTCAATATCCTCCCTCTCGGCAGACTGGGGCAATCGTTGATTCGTTATACTCCACCATCACGTCACCAAGTCTCTCTGCAGCATATTCTCGAGCATTTTACTGGCACCTCCAGCCTCCCCTTGCGACGCATACAAATTTAAAAATCATGTATCAACTTTAACAAGTTTCTGTGTTGGGAAATTTTGATTAATGACGAAGATAGGAAGTAGCTTATAGTTTTTTGATGTTTTATGCATAATATATGTTAATACATGTGTACTTAACAGAGATGACTTTTACTTGAATTTAATATAATTTTAGGGGTATTATGTTGACACAAAGATTTCTCGTTTAAAAAGAATTTTAAAACATTTGTTTCGCTTCCTTATCCATGAAATTGATCGAGTGATTGGAGAGATATAATTATATACAAGGATAATTATACTCTTCTTTTTTAAAAAGAATGGTTTTTTCCCGTACCAATAAATTTTTAAAAAAGTTGATAGTTATCAATGTCTTACAATTCTCGATTCTCATTTTGCGATTCAATTGGATTTAAAGTCTAGATAATACATATCTATTGGACGAATTTATAACATACCATAATCGTGAGCATCTTAATTGATTCGCTATAGACTCCACTAAGTTGATATGTATTCATTGATTTTAACAGTCCATAGTTTGTTTTATTTACATATCAAATAAAGTCAAGTTTTATATTTCAAGGTATATATCGTTTAAAATAGCTTCATGATAATAATTACATGACAATGATAAATGATATGGCACATAAACTTTCTATTTCTATTTGCATGTCACCATTTCTAAGAAGAAAATATGCTACCATATATTATTTTACGCTTTATATGCACTCAAAATTAGGATTCTTTGCATTTGATCAAGGATTTTACTCAAAGTTTGTTATTCTGCAACTTTTATACTGTTTTTTTTTTCTGAAGCAACTTTTCTACTTTGTATGCTTGGGATAAATGTATTGAACGTCTTAAAATTTATCACGAAAGTACAATTGAGTTCTAAAATTATCACGAAAGTATAATCAAGTCTTTAAACTCTCAAAAAATGTAATTAAATTCTAAAAATTGTTACGTTGGTGCAATCAAGTCATTTTATTAGCTCCGTTTAAATTGACAAATGGAAAATGATAATAAATTTTAGAATTTGATTACACCAATTTGACAAATTTCAAAGCTTGATTATACCAGATTCATAAATTTTATGACTTAATTTCACTTTTGTAATAAGTTTTAAAATTTGATTGCACTTTTTGAAAGTTTTAGGATTTAATTGCCTTTTTGTGATAAGATTGCACTTTTATGACAAGTTTGAAGACTTATAATGTACTTATCCTATGTTTTATATGGTAATAAAAAAACTTATAGTTAATTTGGTGTATCTTAAAATTCAATTCAATAATCGATACAGAATTCATGAATGTAAGATTTGTATTCACAATACCTATCTTAATTTAACAACTATATGTAAGTGTCAAAAGAGCATTGATAAAAATATTATCCATCACTTAATTTTTCAATAACTTGTCAGTAACTAATTACTAATGGTTTTATAAAATTACTCTCTCTTTTTCATTGTTGCAAATTTCCCATTTTTTTTTTTTTATATATATGACTTACTTTTATTTGCCTCCTTTACTATGCCTTAAATATAACAATCTTCATTCAAGTGAGTTGCCAATTTATTTGCTACTTTTTTTTTAATTTATCAACTTTTGTTATTATTTACCAACTTTTATTTGTGGTTCTTACAAACGCTTTAGATTAATTAATTATTCTAGGAAATTTCTAACTTTATTTGTATGACTCATCAACTTTTCTCCTATTAGATTATTGACTAGTTTAATTTACCAACTCTCAATTTGATTTGAGTTACTTACCGTCATTTGAATGTTTTCTTTTTTAAATTTATCAACTTTTTATTGATATATTAAATTTTATTTTATTTTTTGGAACAAATATTGACTTTTATTTGACTCGCTTGCGAACTTGTTAAATTGACCAGCATATTTTAGAAATTTTCAATATTAATTTAAAGTGATTATAAATTTTTTTGCTGTTAAAGTTTAACGCTACCAGCTCTTGTTTATAACGTTTATCTCTAACAAATAAATATCTTTATCATTTACTAACTTTTATTACCTTTCTTACCATCTCTCCACATTTACTACTTATTATACGATAATATCAACCTTTATTTGAGTGGCTAATCAATTTTTCTTTGATTAAGTTGTCGAAAAGTATTGGTCAAAAGTTACAACTCTCGTTTGAGTAACTTACCAACGTGTGTTTGCTTTTTTAACTTACCAACTTTAATATTAAGTTACCTTTGTTATTTGCCTTACTAATAATTCATATTTACCAATTCATTTATAGCAATCACAAATCTTAGCAAGAATAATTATCAACTTTTCTCTGATTGTGTTACTATTCATTTTTGCATTACCAACTCCTATTTGAGTTCATTATCATTGTTTATTTAGTTCTTTTATAAATTAACATTTTTTTATATCTAGCAAAAAATTAATTCTTATTATTTGACCAATGTTGTTTCCTTTCTTATGAACAACTTAAATTTATTAATTATTACATTAAATTACCAACAATTTTTTGGTGACTCACCAATTTTTCTCCTATTAAATTACCCATTACTTTTGGGTTACCCTTATTTGAATTGGTTACCAGGTTTTCTTTATTCATTTATAGATTTACAAACTCTGTTACTATCACTTTTATTTTGCTTACCAACTCTTTAAATTCATCCAATCTTTTTAGAAAAAACTAACCTTATAGTGATTACCAAAATTTCTCCAATCAGATTACCAAGTAATTTTGCATTACTAAGTCTCATATGCATTTTATTTATGAATTATGTTTTGCATATTCTTAACAATCTATTGGATGAAATTACCACACATTTTATTTGAACGCCCTTACGTCCTTTTTCTTGATAAAATAACCAAATAAAAGATTGGTAAATCAAATAGTATCGATGAAAGTTTGTGACTAACTCGAATAGATATGATAGCTTATAACTAGTAGATAAACCTTATTAGAGAAAAGTTGTTGAACACTTAAATTGAAGTTAGTGATTTCACTTGAGAATTGGTAAAGTAACAAATTTAAGACCTACTTAATATAGGTAAACAAAAGTTGGTAAAAGATAAGAAAAACTTGTAATAATAAGAAAAAACTAACTTAGTAAGTAATTCAAATAGGAGTTGGTTACTCAAATAGTAGGTGGTAATTCACTAAGAGTAAGTTGGTAAATTAAAAATTAATTAAATATTGGTACAAATGAGATTTGGTAACCAAAACTAGTTGGTAATTTAACCGAACAAAAAGTTGGAAAGTTACTCTAATTTAGGTGGGTAATTCCATAAAGGATTTAGTAAGTTTAGAGCATAGTAAGTTATGCAAATAGAAACATAGAAACCTAGTAAGTCAGTTTTTCAATGTACAAACTATCAAAAGAAGTTGGCAATTTCACACAAGTGCCGGTAATGTATCTAAAAAATTACTTGAAAAAAGTCTCCTTGTCTTCTTTTTTAGCAACCTTTTTTTGCATTTACCAACTTTTTCTAATAGAATTCTGCTATATACTAAGTGGTTTTGCCTTATATTGTGTTTTTTTAAGAAACTTCTGCTTATTATATTGTCAAGTGCACTCCCAATAAGACTTGTAAATTTTCAGACCAAAAATAAAAAGATCCGTAAATTTGTGTGCTTGTCCTCCCTAGTGCACCACACACTGAACTTAGAGCATGTCATTAGAGTAAGATGGTCCAGACTCACAAGCTATTTTGAATTGAAGGGAAACAAGTGTTGTGCCTTTTCTTGTACGTATTCAGGATAAACCTACAACTTATCTAAATTAATGTCCTAAACCATGCCCTTGGGCCAAATGCCTAATATAGAGATATCTCAGATTTTGACATAAGCTCATGGCAAATTTTTGTTGTGCAATATGCCCACACTCTTCAAAGACCATTTTACATGTACTCAGAGATTGTAGACAAGCAAAGGTAGTATGGCAAAAGATTATACCTACAAGTTTTCAAGGTGAGTTCTTTACCCAAGTGCTACACCCATGGTTGATGACAAATCTATCTAATTCATCAACTAAGGTCCAAGATAATTGGTCCCTTATTTTTGCTATTGCTTGTTGACATTTTTGAAATTGGAGGAATAAGCGATTATTTGAGAAGGATTTTTGTCTTACCAAAGAACCTTTATGCTTGATTCTAGATTATGTTGAGGACATTATATCAACCCGTTGTCCCCTCAGAAAAAAAAAAAAAAAAAAAAAAAAAGAAGATAAGCTTGTGGGTTGGACTGTCCCTCCAACTGGGTAGATCAAGCTTAAAATAGATGGGGCCTCTAAAAGCAACTTAGGCCCTACTTCAGTAGGTGGGCTTTTGCATAATGAATCAGGTAACTGGCTTACTGGATTTGGTCAAATTGTGGGAGTGTGCTCTTCGCTTAAAACAAAATTGTAAAGTATCATTTTGGGTATTAAATTGGCAATTTCTTTAAGTATCCCAAACTTGTCGTGGCAATGGACTCACAAGTCGCTATTTCACTGTTCTAAAAATCAACTCTTACTTTTAACTTTCGTGACATGCTCATTTCTCAAATTCAAAAACTTTTAAAATATTTCAGTATGTTAGAATTCTACATAATTTTAGAAAAGGAAACTCATGCGCTAACTGGTTAGCAAATTGGGCTATTCTTTCTTATGATGCGAATAACACCTTAATTCTGGTTAAGCCATCGAGAGGTTTGATTCTTTTATTGATAGGAGATCGAGTTGGAAGAAGTTTCACTAGACATGTTCTAGTGTAACTTTTGGGCTTCACCCCTTTTATTACCAAAAAAGAAAAAGATATCTTAGATACAATAAAGATGGGATAATTACCAAAAAACAATTATAAATCTACTATACATATGTCAAGGGAAAATTTCAAATAAGAACCTGAAATGTCATCGTTTTATTAAATAAGGACCTAAAATTGACATTATTTCAAATAAAAGCAAAAAGTGCCATGTTAGTCTCGGGGAAGGCCCTCACTTTACTGGATGATTGATAGTATTTCCGTTAGTTACTCTTTTTTATTTTCTTTCCAATTTGATTTTTCTATTTTTCTTTCCAAAAAACTCAAAAAAGAAAAAATGTTAAAACTTAATAATAATAATAATAATAATAATAATAATAATAACTATTGTTGTCGTCCCACCAGCACTGGGGTCGTGGCCATAGGTGAGAGGGCTTGCCCTAGCCCTCCCATTTGTTTTTTTTTCTAGTATATTCCTTTAAAAAAAAAAAACGGAAAAAAAATTAAAAAAAAAGCACATGACTGAAATGCCCTCGATCACTCGGTGAGGTGAGGTCCTTTTTCGAGACAAACATGGCACTTTAGGTTATTATTTGAAATAAGATCTACTTAAAGTCTTTATTTAAGAAAATAATAACACTTTAAATCCTTATTTGAAACAAGGTTTACTTTAAACCCTTATTTAAGAAAACAATAGCACTATAGGCCTTTTTGGGAATTTTCTCTAATGCCAATTTAGTCTTAAACATTTCAATTTTGGCAATTGAATTCTAAACATTTTGACAATTTATCAATATAATCATTCCATCCATTACATTGATGTCAATTTAGTTATAAATAAATATTTCCATATGGTCAATTGAGTTATAAACCTTTTAATGATTTCCTAATGTAGTCCTTCCGGCTTTATAGGCTTATCACTTTTATTAGTAATTTTTCTCCATAAATATATTAAGAATATTATTCGACATCATGTCAAGATGTCAAATAAAAAATTATGCGCATATAATGCACATAATAAATGCGTATGTAAAAGTCGGAGACAAAGGGGAAAAAATAAAGTTCAAAAAGAAAAAAACTACTAAACTTGATCAAAGGCTATCATTTCAACCTTCTCAAATTAAATAAAATTAAAATGTTTGTGTGGCTCAAGAGCACAACCTTCATATGAATCATCACACAAATGTAGGAAAAATTAATCTCATGATAGGCGACAGACATAATCAAGTAGGATAATAACGTGATGAATTGCTATTTAGGGCATGCCTGCTATAAAGGGAATGCATAATTACTTTATTTGCTCTAGCTTAATTAATTTCAATAACAATTTCGGTGATCAACTCCTCATTTCGTGCATCAAATGCGACCTAAGCCTAATTTTCACCAAGCAAAGACATAGGACACAAAAAGATAAAAATAAATAAATGAAAAAATCGAAATAATTATTATGAATTATTGAACAGAAAACTCACCCACACTGCTATGTTTTGGGTCGTTACACACACTACTTCCACATGCCAAATTCTATCGGGGGAAAGAAGAGGGCCCCACTCCCTAGTTTTCCATTCTATTCGAAATGGGCCCCGCCCCTTCTAAAACCCTTCCTCTATTAGAATTTTTGACTTTGCCATTACCCCTTCCCTCATATCAACAAAACACTTGACGAATATCAATAGATTAAGACCAAAAAATATTACCCAATTTAAATGGGCAAAAATCACGAAAAAATTTCAAATCATATCCACTCTTACACAAATGCCTCGAAGAAGTCTATACTTACCCATCTCGACATAAATATTCTCATTTTTGTGTTCTGCGAAAAAAAAATCAAAACTCGTATATATTATATATTCGGAGATTTTTATGACATAGATTTTTTTTTATATTCATAAATTCGAAATATTTACGTCATAATAGGCATGACTTGAAATTATTGGTGGTATTGAATTCAATATAAACCAGTATCGAATTTTTCCTTTGATCTATTTCCTCGAAATAGAAAAAAAAAAAAAAAAAAAAAAAAAGGGGGAAGAAAATAGGCTCGTGAACATAAATCGAGAATTTTGGCCGAACTCCTTCCATCTCATTTCCAAGTAGCCTCTGATAAATTACTTTCCTTCACTTTTTCCATCTCTCCGTCTCTCTCCCTGTCTCTCTCTCTCTCTCTCTCTCTCCTTCTTCCCACACAAAACACAGCACAGACATTGATATGCTCATTCATTGATTTCTGCTTCTTCTTAGCATCTCTCTCTCTCTCTCTCTCTTCTCTCTCTCTATTACGTGACATATTCACGAGCACATACTCTCTCTCTCTCCCTCTCTCTCTCTCTGCTTCGGGAGAACATGAGCGGCGGCGGCGGCGGCGGCGGCGGCGGGGGCGGCTCCTCTAGGGTTTCGATCTCGGCAGACGTGAGGACGATGATCCAGAACATCAAGGAGATCACCGGCAAGCAGCACTCGGACGAGGATGTGTACGCAATGCTCACGGATTGCTCCATGGATCCCGACGAGACCACTCAGAAGCTCCTGTACCAAGGTATGGCCGCGATATCTGTGGAGGCTTGGGACGCGTCGAGGCATTGCCCGTCTTGTTCGTGTCCTTTGGATCTCTTCGTTCCGTTAGCTCCTTCGTTTCTGGTTCTCTTTTGGGCGGGCGATGGGATTGGGTCTTCGGTGCTTGGAGATGGCGAGTGTCCGGGGAAGTGTCTCGAGCTAGATTCTGATGGGCTGTACTTCGTCGTGTGTCGGTGTTTGGGGATTACGAAGGATCGGGTTTTGAGTTCTCGTCTCTTTAGCTATCGCGAGTTTGATTGTTTGTCGATTGATGAGAAGATGAAGAAATATGTAAAATAGGAAAGTGTTCGGAATGCTTTTCCTGAGCTGCTGACGAGTTCGCAAAGGAAATGGACCTTCTACAGGCGTTTCCTTATGTTAGTGAGATACTTTCTAGGCGATTGAACTTCTTCCTAATCTGACTGTTGGGACTTATTGTCGGGTGTTGAACTTTGTTATTGCCCTACCATTTGTAAGAAGTGCACAACCTTGAAGTGGTCGATTGATGGATTATCAGTTGTTTAAATTGTGACTTGTGACAAGTATGAAACTTGAAGTTTCATTCATGGAGCAACCTATCTATTTTGGTTATCTTGCTTGAGTGTAAATTGCTAAAAAGCCACTGACCTGTTACTTTTGTTATATCGCGACCCTTCACTTTCCGGCTTTGGATGTGTCATTTCTTTGGCATTTCATGATATCTACTTCCTTATGGTATGGCATATCTTAAATTTGTAACAACTTTTAATGACCTGTGCTCAAGTTACAAGCATTTCTGAAGCTTAGTTAATGCTAGCTGTATTTCCTGTTGTTGACACATTCTGTTCTTTTGATACTCAGCAACAACTTTTGACTTATGTTATCCCCCATTGGTAGAGTTTCCTTCACTGTCTACTATGTTCAATGCTGGGAATTTATCAATTTAAATGCTTGACCTCCTGTTACTATGTTCATTGCTGGAAAGTTATAAATTTAGATGCTTGAACTGGTGTATCTATGGTAAGAAATGATGAATTTTTTGTTTAGATTGAGTTGATGACTTGTTTTGATAGCTTTGGTATCTTATCGGTGCAATTTTTTCTCCATTGTCAACTGTGGCTGGCTGTTGGCTTGTATGCATGACTTTCTTTTTATACTTTTTGTTTAGTTTGAGTTGATGGTTTGTTTGGACGGTTTTGATCCCTTTGGTATCTTATCAGTGGGATTTTCCACAATTGTCAACTGTGGCTGGCTTTTGGTTTGTATGAACGAGACTTTGTATCTATCTGCCATGAAGAGACCACTTTTAATCTCAATCAGTTGCTTTTTCACTCAAATGTTTTTGGTTTATCTAAAGAAAAGCTTGAGAGTTTTCGTTTATCTAAAGAAAAGCTTGAGAGTTTTCAATGCTGATGCCTTATTTGCTATTATCAGGAATTTAACTTACTGATTCTGCAAACTCTTAAGTTACCTAGTTGACTTAGGTTATCACTTTTATAAATATAATGTCTTATGTTTTGTTTGGCAGACACATATCATGAGGTCAAAAGCAGAAGAGAAAGGAGAAGGGAGGTATGCTTACCTTGTTCTTGTCTTTCAGAAACTTGTTTATACATTATGGAAAAATCATCTGCTGCTTAGATCGGCTGAATGTAGCTTCAGGCCTTCATTTAGTTTGTTCTGTATGAATGAGTTTAAAGTGCGTCTTAGCATAAACAAAGAAAGATAAAAGTAAATGATGCACAGAGCTGCTTGGGTTATAAGTTCTCTAGAGTGTCAAGTACTTAAAACTGATGCAAGTCAGGCTGGTATCTGTCTTGAGGTCGAGGCGGATGCTTTGGGAAGTTATCGAACTTGTGGAGGAAAACTGCTGGTTGATGGAAACATATGCCCAAATTAGTTGTAATTGCAGCTTTATATAGTAGAAATTAACATTATTGTATTTCCTTGGTTTCTTTGCGCAGTGGACCCAAATTAGTTGTAATTGCAGCTGTATATAATAGAAGCTAACATTATTGTACTTCCTCAGTTTCTTTGTTCACTTGTGCAGTGGACATAGTATACCATCTTGTTCCCATACTGTAACATATATTTGGGGTGAATTCTGTTTTCAAATCTTAATTTTTAGTATTTACTTTGGCTTTTGAGATTTCATTTTTGTTTGACATTAAACACCTCAAAATTTTAAAACCTAATATGTTTTGACCATTAAGGTTAGTCACAGTCGGGAAGTTTTTCCTTCGTTTTAAAGAGTCATAATTATTTTGTTGTTTCAATGAGAGAGTCATTGGTATGATAGGTCCAATGAACATGCAAGTAGATGATTGTGCTTTTCTTCTGGTAGTTCATCTAATGGAAAAAGCATAACGAGCATTACCATTGGATGGTTATGCTTGATTAATTTGATAATGCCATTTGACAATGTTGTACTTGTATATCATCATTACTCGTTAGTTTTGATTGTTTTGTGCTTTTACATTGTTAGAGTACAAATGGAAGATCACCGGAATCCAAGTCGACAACAGACTCTCTGGGACGAGGGGCTAGGGGAAACAGACATCCTCGTTCAAACTATGTCTCTTCTGGTAGTTGGCTTTCTCTCTATAGGATTTCTCTCCTCTTCTCATTTGTGAAAAATTATTACCTATAGACCAATTATTCAGTCAAGCTACACATTGGAGATGGAGGAGCAATGCCTACCTTTGCTCTGAAATTTTCTATCTCTCATTTTATTGGTTGTCTTTTTTGTCCAAATGCAGGTGGTGGGAGGAATATGCCTGTTCAGAGGGACAAAAGAACTAGTACTTCAGTGGAGAGAGTGCTCAATCCTATGCCTCTGCAGATGAACAAAAACAGTGCAGCGCCACGTGTGACAAAGTAGTCTTGCTATACTCTTTTCAGTATTAGATTGTACTTTTGCTTGTTTTGTTATTTATCTGTGCTGGGCATATATAGTTTATATAACCTTCATTGCTTTTAGGACTTCCAATGTGGTGCAAAATGGACCTTCTCACTGGTCTAATGGGCTCTCGGCTCAAGTTCATGCACCGAACTCTTCTGCAAATGGCAGCCCCGGTGGGCCTGATGTAAAGTCAGTTATGGATTTGAACACAGAGGGTTCATTGTCATCAATTCCTACAACTGCTGAAAATAAGCTGGGAAATTCCGTGGTCGTTTCTGATTCTGTGACTAGGGCAGAGGAAGGAAAATCTGCAACGATGCCTGACCAGCTCCTGGTCTCCGCCACTTCAGCATCTGCCTCTGACATTTCCTCTGTTGCAGATCCTGTACTGGCTCCATCTGTTCCCTGGAAATTAGGTGCAGATTCAATCAACAACGAAAAAGCAAGTGACGAGATGGTTCCCATGGGTTTCACTTCCAAGGAAAAATCTCTTGATTCAGTTGTGGAATTTTCCCAGGGTCATTCGGCTCAGTTACCGCCAACATCTATGCCGACCAGGTCTGGAGCTCCCATGACCAAGTCATCTTCAAAAGACAATGACAAGTCACAGCTAGAGGTCTGTGACCCATCTGAAGGTATTCTGCTAATTTCCTGTGCCAGGAACATTATAAGATTGCTTTTGTAATTTATTGAAACGTTCATTGGATGGCTCCTCTTAATTGCAAGTGAGATTATGCCAGGATCTGATGTTTCAATGAGCATTCGTGGATCCATCTTCTGATTATTTCCTCTAACTTCCCATCTCTGGAGTTGATTAAACAGTTCTGCTGGCCAAGGACATTAATTTTTCTTGATTTTCTTTAGATTAATGACTCGTCAATATGGAAACTGAATTTCAATGCTAACTGGAGTTGTCCATTGAAGTGTAGTAGTCTCTCCTTTGATGTTCCGTTATCGCAAGACATGTCATGGCAATATTGCTGATTTCTGACCATTAAATTTTTCTTCTTGTTTCTTCAACCAAGTACTTGTTCAGTATACTCTATCAAATTGTTGGCTGAATCTTGCTATATATTTCTTCCTCAGTGAGCCTCAATGTGTTCAGCTCTTATTCATGTTTCTGATACAGTGGTTGCATCTAAGGTTGCACTGGACAAAGTAAAAGCCAGCTCCCATTCTCTCCCTGCATCAAGTCTTTCTGATGGTCAGCATGTAATATTCCCGAACCATTTTCAAGTATCTGAAACTTTCAAGAACAGTTTGACATTTGGAAGCTTTGATGCTTGTCTTGGAGCAAGAACGGAAATCATTGATGGCAGTGGCACTGTGGGTGATGATAAATCCAGTCTTGGTGTTGAATCTTCTCAGGGAAGTGACGTAACTGTACATGAATCTTCTCCGAGGTTGGTTAATGTCACGAATTCACATTCATTGAAATGCTTTTAGCTGTATCTAGGATTGTCTGCGCTCGAATATGTTACTTTATACCTTTATTTATTCTTTAATGCATATATTATCTGCCAAATAATTGCGCCAGAAAATGCAATGTCAGACATGTTGGCTCATTCTGCATCATGCTTCTTAGACACTGAAGTAAAGATATAGGAAGCTGGAATTTGAATAGCATGATAATCGAGTTCTTTGTATAGGAATTATGCTGGAGTCTTGACCTTGAGGAAATCTGAAACCTTTGACAGTTTAATCTTCATTTCTCCTTCTATATCAATCATCAAGAGCTTGCACTGTTGGAAAGAGGTTGTTGGGGTTTTTTCTATGGTTCCATGATTGTGAATTGATGCTTTCTGTGCGAATTGGTAGTTTTTCTGATTTCTGTAGTGATTCTTCTTTCTTTGAGAAGAATCGGAAAATTACTTAAAAATCAGGAGAATTAGCATGCTCTTTAATCTACAGGAAGTGTGACTTGCAGATCTGTATGAATCCCTGATGGGTAGTAGTTATTTAACTATGCTTGTTGTCCTTTCACAACAACGGCGGCTCCTGAAATCAAGTCATTCACTAGCTAAATGGATATCACTTGCACTGCTTATGCTTTTTGTGAAAGTGGTGGTTTTAGCTGTAGAAACTTATAAATGGAACTCTCCAAAAGGTTGAGAGTTGCATGGCCTATCTTAATGCATCATTATTCCTTGTCATCTATTCCCAAGATCTCTTTACTTTACTCTTTTCTAAATTTTGAGGCTGACCACACAATAAATAATTCTAATGATCTAGTCCTGGCTGTTCTCTTATTGGATTATCGTGTATATTATGTTTCTGTATGTCCGTCAATGTAGAGGCTGCTGAAAGCAACAAAGTAGAACAAAGTTTTTATCCTAAACAAAAGAAAAGTGATGGAGCAAAGTGAGGGTCTTAAGCACACACTTTGAGCCAAGTTTGGTTTCTTTGTTGGAGTTCTTGGCAGCATTTAAGCTGCATTTTGGGCATTCCTGTGAATTATGAACAGTAGACTATTAATTCTTGGGAAGGCTGGTGCTCTTTTAACATTTTATTGATTGGTTTCAGCAATCAAATTGGAAATCTTGCTGAACATCCTGAAGCTTCACCTCTTGCCCTTGAGACGGTGCAACCATCTTCAGAGAACAAGGTTTTGAGCTTGAGAAACTCGATGTTTGATCAGGCCAAGCAAAATTTGAGTTCTGAGGCCCCTCAAGATCCTGTTGCGCAAGATGTCCCCAGCAATAATAGCTTTGGCTTGATGCCATCCATTCTGGGTGGCCAGTTTGTGCAGCTCGAAGGACCTGAGGTTCAGGCACGGGATGTTTCTCGACCATCAAATTTCATGGTAAGTCCAATGCTGCTGGTTGACGGAGGTTCTTTTTCCTTTTGGCTTCATTGATTATAGACAAGGCAGATGTCACTTACATGTTGACTTCTTTGCAATGGTAGAGCAAGACCCAAGTTCACTGCAGAAATTTAGTTATTAATACACCAATACAAATGCAAACTAGATATAAGTCTGATATCTGGAGAACAACCCTCCCCCCACCCCCCTAGGGGGAGGGGGGTTGTAAGAAACATAAAACTTGTCTTTGCTAGTAAATGACTCATTCAAATCACCACTGATCAATGAAAATATATCATGAAAGAAACGAGAAGAGATCAATTATGCCATGATTTCTTATGAATTGGGCTAGCATAAACAGTAAATGAATAACCAAGATTGGAAAGAGGAAATCCCCTTTATTCTCATATGGATGTCTTCTCTCTCTTTGATAATAAGGGCACCAGTTGAATCAGAATATATTATTGAGGAAGACTGTTATTAATATGATCTTTAACATGTTCTAGCCTATTTCAGAGCAATAGTAAATACTAACCAATGGTGAGGAAGAAAACTTGTAAGAATTATCAGATTTAAAGGGAACAGAATAGATTGTATCTATCCAAGGTTGTCAGCGTGTAGATTCTGTTGACATGTTTATTTTGCAACTTCTGCATGTGAGGCTTAGGCTGGACTATAGTGCGAGAGACTTTTTGGATGCCCTTTATCAGGATGGTAAATGCAATTGAGCATTGGAGTTCACTTTGTAAAATAGCATGAGCTTGTCGGAGGAAGTGGTTAAAAAACAACCATGTTAGAATTGAAATTGAAATTGATGGCTTTTTATTGCAGTAAATGGTTTTAGTCACAGGTTTTTAGAGGGTATTTGATCTGAACAGTAGTTCTTTTTATTATGAGTCCTCTGTGGGAAGATCATTGAGGAAATTATGCCATTTAAGCAAAACCCATGCGAAAAGTAATAGGTAGGACATAAAACATAACAAATCCACTTGCGATCAATTGAATCAACTTTTTAATTAATCAGCTTTCTTACATAAATGAACTTAGGATAGAGCTAATTCTTTGGCCGTATCATAAGTTCCATTGTGGAAAGATGACTTCAGTTTGCCTGTCTTCACTATAATATGCTCCGCTATTGTCTGAATTCATCATGGTGGAGCACAACTGTCTCTGGTAGGTTGCATTGTCAGTTATCAATAGTTTATTTGACTGTTTACCTAGTTAATGATTCCCTTTGTGTATCTGATGTTTTCTGTTGCAATTGTAGAATGGGAATGCTCCTGCTCTTTCTAGCCCAAGTCCAAGCTCAACCCCAACTCCTCAGAGTACCGTAGCTTTGTCGCCGCAACCAGTTCCTATTTTCAGGCAGCCATATCCTCTTAACTACTTCCCTTATGGCCACTATCTCCCTCCATATTATATGCCACCGATGCACCAACTTATAGGTCACAATGGATTCACTCAACAGCCTTCAGCGGGAAATTTATATCTACCCCCAGCTGTTGCTGCACAAGGGATCAAATACTCTTTCCCTTCATTTAAACCGGGATCCACTGCCACTCCAATCGGAATACCCTCTGGCTATGCGACATATGGTTCTACTCCCATAGGTTATAACCCTAGTCCAGCTGTGACCTCTGGAACATCGGCTATAAATGAAGACCACGTGACTAATCAGTTGAAGGAAAGTCATCCCTATTCAACTGCTCAACCAGTGGGTCCTTTTTACCCCTTGTCGATCTTCTAAGTTTCTTTGACATTTACTGGAATTTATTTGTTGTAGTAGCTTTGTTTTACTGCTATATGTATACACACACTTACTGTCGAAATAAACATGTTTTTACCAGAATGAAGGTTCTGCAGTTTGGATTCCCCCTGTGATGGGCCAAGATTTGAGTAGCTTGCAAGTGAACCCTTTGTTCAGTCTTCCTCAGGGACCGCATGTCACCTTTTCACCGGCACAAGCCGGTCACGGCGCCTTTGGAATGCATCAGCCATCGCAGACAATGGCTGCTGCTCCGACTGTTCATCCCCTTCTGCAACAGTCTCAATCCGGTTCAGTTGAGACGGTGGGACTCCCAACCGGTGCTTACCAGCATGCCCAGCATAATGCTCAGATTAATTGGAACGCTAATTTCTGAACGGACAAGACTTTGACAAGGCAACAATTATTCAACTGTATGAGTTTGTATCGAAGAAAAGATTCAATGTCGACTCATTGACCAGCCTGAGTGTAAATACACAAAAGAGGTCGAGATATATCGGGAGAACTACTTTGGAGGGGTTTTAATCAGCTGACTAATTTTATTTCAAGGAAAAGGGTCTTTTCTTTCACTTTGGTTTGCTTTCTTACCTTTTTCCTGTGTAGTGAAAGTCTCGTTGGTTATATTATTTTCTATTGGTTTTCCAAGATGTTTTGTGGGAATCAAAGAAATCAATAGGTCAGTGGGATTCGGAAAAACTTCATCTGTTGTTGCACATGTATATTATCTCTTATTATTTTTAATATAGAGTTGTGAATTTTTTGGCTATGCTAGGCATTTTAGAGTTTCAACTGGTATCATGAAGAAAAAACGTTTTATGGTTCCTGGGATTTGCTTAGGGAGTTGGGAGGTTTCTATGATTCCAGGAAACAACATTTTATGGTACCTGGGATTTGCTTAGGTAGGGTTTGGGGTTTTCATAGTCTTTTGACGGATCGACCCACCGTCCTAAAGTTTTTATATTCAAGTGCATTTTGTCGTGTTCTCCACACAAGATATTGTACCGATAAACACTTCAAAGTTTTTAATGAATGATTTAGATTTGTCTTTTGTGATTTGACGGTCCTCGATCCTTGAGGATTATATTTTCGGAGTCTTGGTGCCTGATAGTGTTGTTTTTCCCTATAGTTGCCTCTTTTATATAGCTATCGTGTCTCGATTCTATCGTACCTATTTCGATCTGGCCATTGATTATCGTGGAACTAATGATCATGAGTAAAGTGGATCCAGTACTTTGGAAAACCAAATTGTCATGTTCGAATTATTAGTCTTATGGCCATGGGTGGAATGACCGTATATGGGGCAAGGTCAAATCTATATTTTAAACCTGCCTGAAAGAAAATTATGGATGTTTTGTTTCTCTCCGTTCTTAAGGACAAATCTATTTTTAAACCCACCTGAAAGAAAATTATGGATGTTTTATTTCTCTCCTTGTACTTAAGGGGCCGTTCTTAAGGATGCAGTGTGATAAGTCTTGCGAGATATGTCCATATCGACTAATTCGACTTTCACAAACAGAGAAATAACTTATTTTTACCCGAAAATTGAGTTGTATCAAACGTAAAAATCTAGAAATAATTACACAAATAATTTTTGAACTTTGATTTAATGTATAAACTGATTATTGAATTTTTACTTTATTCAATATGATCTTGAACTTTAGTCTAACGTACAACGTCATACTTGACTTTTAATTTATTCAATATAATCCTTGAACTTTTGATAAATATTTAATTTAATTTTTGAAATATTATATTATCAAATTCAATCTCGTTCCTGAATTATCCAATCCAAGGACTCAATTGAATATGCATCCAATGTTTAATGACCATATCAAACAAATTAAAAGTTGAAAGACTATATTGCATATCGAGTTAAAGTTTAATAATCATTTGTTTCATTTTCTCAAAAATCCACCTGACCGATTTTAAAATGAACAGTGGAAAGATTTTACATCTCTATATTACTCACCTTTTTCTTGGGAAAATCTTTATTACTCTCCCTTGGTAGTCTCTGCGTCAATTGATACGCCTAGCTAAGTTTGCAAAATCCGTGCACCAAACAGTAGTAAAGCCCATATAAAAATGAAAAATAAATATGACACTAAGTATACTGATAAAAATATCCTTTTTGTAGGTGCTATATCCTTTTCCGCTACTGTCTTTCTTTAACTTGGTGTCATTGAACATTCATCTGGGGATCTAATCTCGAACTTAGGCTTCTCTACAGAGTTGTACAAAGCGGAAAGATTCAAGCTGACCGTTTTCCTTGCTCAGTTCATTTCAAGACACTGCTCCAGATGTTTGTTCTCCTTGATGATTGCATCAAGGTCAGCTTGCAGTCTCTCGATGTTTAGACTCCGTGAAGCCATAGCCGCAAGCTTCTTCTCATTTTCTGCAATTTCTCTCTGAACTCGATCGGCGGACAATATTTTCTCAAAGATCTGTTCAAAGCTTTCATGAATGCTGGTAAGAAGCCTGTAAGCCTGACGTCCAACTTGATCTTTCTTCGCTTCTCTACACATGGATAATATACATGAGCATTATCGCACTTGCTTCTAATAGAATTGCAAGGATGAGGATGTTGTACCTGAACACAGTTTCATCTAACACAGCATACGTTCGATGAAGACGTTCCTGAATGGAATTACTTTCTAACTGGAGTTCCCTAGTCTCTTTTAGGATCCGTTCCACATCAGCATGTTGTTTACGACTGTTCTTTGTGATTTCTTTTATCCGCTGAATGTAGGATGTTCTAGATTCTTGTTCAGGTTTTTTCTTGAGTCCAGCAGAAAGCTCTGAACACTCTTCTTCCCTGAAGAATCAAAAGCCAGTCAGGGACAGACCATAGTGGGAAATTTTAATAAGTCAATATGCTTATTCTCCACAAGGGGAAAAAGTGATGTGCTTATTCTTTGTTTTCCAGAAATCAATGTGTTTTTACAGTTGTAGATCGGCAAAACAAATCACTATCAAAAACTGGAAATCCAGAAGTTAATGTATTAGAATGCTGGATGCAGAGAAAATATCTTTCACTGATGCAAAGGGCTTGCTTGGCACTAGAAAACAAAATGCAGATAATTTGCAAAGTGAACCCAAACACAGGAGTAGGATTTCTACATGCCTAACAAGTTTTAGGGAAAGTTTTGTTCTCTGACAAAGTAATATAGTTCTATCCTTGTATGCGCAAGAATGCACAATCTCCCCAGACATTCTTAGATCAAACAGAAAAGCTTGCCTCTTTCGCAGTTCAGATGAAATAGAATCCACTTCTAGCTCAACGCCTTTTAGTTTGTGGAACTTCTCTAGAAAATCTGGTTTGGTGGCATATAATGACTCTTCAAGACATCTCTTCTTCTCTTCCAGAGTCAACTTTGAAGCATTCCTACAATGGGATGAAGACAGTCACACTACTGAAGATATTAAGCATCCTTATATGCTAATACAGCGTATAGGTCTAAGTTGCAGTGTCCCGTGAATGGCACAAGAAGAATGCAAGATAATAAACTCTGTCAAACATGGGAAAAAATAGAATCATCAGGTAATATAAGCAAATGGCTATATCCTACCACTGTAACTCCAATTCGAGAAGATTCCTCTTCCTAGCATCAATTTGGCCATTAAGTTTCTTAAGGAAGAAATCAGTTGGATGATTTTCATCCAAGGCCATTTCTGCTGCGGCCTTTAGTAACTCCAATTCATCCACAAGGTCTGTCACTTCTGAACTCCCATCTTTTGCCTCCTCCATGAGCTCCCTTTCTCTAAGCTGAACTTCTTCTATTGAGCATCTTGTCTTATAGTAAACATGAAGCATTAATCAGGAAATTGCTTACTAGTAATATATCTACCATCTAAAAAGTCTACTTCAAATGATGCTTTTTGTCAATCACTGCTCTTCATAGAACACACTAAAACAGAGGAATAAATGCACACTAAACCTCCATGCGTTGACAAACTTGTCTTCATCTTAAAATTGACACTCTTAAGGCTTTCTTTTCACATCAGCAACAGCAATCTAGATAGGACCATCCTCTCCATGCAGAAGCAACTTATCCACCAATCAAGGCCCTATATAAAAACTTCTGTAGATAAACGTACCTCCAGGGACTGATTCTCTCGTTCAGTTGCATTTTGTTCAAGCACTTGATCATTTGCACCAGCTGCACTGTCTGTGATTCCAAATGCATTAACATTTGACGTCTCAGATTCCTTAATCGGCTCCTGGCAGCTCATATTATTCACACCAAATTTATCTGAACCTGTACCCTTAGCACATGATGACTCTGGCCCTTCAGCATTTAGCCTAAGCCCCCTCAACATGTCTTCAACTCTCCACCAATTTAGTCCCTCTCTTTCATGGTAAACGTTCCCTATCCTGTCTCTTGCTGCATCTCTAAACCAATCTTCTTTCTCGTCTTCCAAATCAACATGCCTCCCATCATTTGCTTCTCCAACTATGACTGACTCAGACAGCCTCCCCACCAAGAACCTTATCAACTCATGCATGTCCTCTTCAGATGGATAAAGAAACTGCCGTAAGCAAAATCAACAGATACATTCTGGTTCTAAGCATAACTTCAAAGATACAGAAACGCCAGAATCATAAGCAAAGCGGACAAAGCAAGGATAAATAGAGGAACTGGTGCATCGGATTGATCAATAAGTGGAACATAATTCACCCGGAAAAATGCTCCAATGCACTAAATTTGACCCTCAAAGCCTCGTCAAAGCCCTAACTAGAGCATACGATAAGCGCAGACTTCCTACTCAGGGCAGCACGGCACCCAAAATACTTGCAAACATGAAAATATAATCACATATTGCCGGCGCTCCTTCTCCAACTTTTTTTCATCAGCAAAACAACAGGCACACGGGGCACAAATTAAGCATCTCAATCGAAACCGAGTTCATCCACTCTACTTCGCAACGCTTAAACATCTCGATCGCAACTAAAAACGAAAAGCACGATGCGAGTCCCCCTCGCCTCAATTTCATCCCCCTCTCGAGAAACGCCAAAATCAGACTCCACTTTCCGGCTCACGATACGATCATCACCCTCCGGCGACAACCGAGCAACCGGAGACGATTAAGCGCGTCCCTTACCTTGTGGAAGCCGATGTCTCCGATGAAACCGAGATCCTCGACGGCGGAGGCCATCTCTCCACAGATCCTGAACCTGTCGGCGACCGACCCCGGCAGAGGAGACGGGAACCGCGACGGACTGCGGAGGACGAGGTTCAGGCACCGGGCGCAGATGGAGACCAGGCCTTCCGGCTGGAGGTCCTCGATCGCGTCGGCCCCGTCCGGGATCGAGACCCCGAAGCTCCGGAGCGAGCTCAGGAGCTTGTGGTTGCGCGACGGGGGTTCCATCTCTGCTGCTCGCCGGTCGCTTCCTGGAATTCTCTGAAGTTTGCTATAAGCTCGGATCAAAGTCAAAAGGCAGAGCGGACGACGACGACTCACGAGAATTATTTTCAAAGGAAAGGGATTTTTCATCCTAACTTCTATCATATAATTTATCATTATATTTAAAATGCGGTCGAGTACCATCCGAAATTCGCTTATTTGAAATCACCGATCTGACAGTTCAGTAATCACCGATCGGTGCATATGTCGCCACAGGCGATTTGACTTAGAAACACATTGTTTTGCTCAAATTTCTAAAATTTGTGATATTTTTATTTTATTTTCTTTCATTCTAATTACCTTTCATCTTCTTCTTTCCTCCATTTTTCTTTCTTAAAGGAAATTCTGAAGTCGAAAGGACGGAGGGAAGTCTTCACAGGCGAGACTCGCAACTGACGAGCTTCATGAGCGAATTGGTCCGATTCCGAAGCAATCAATAACTTACTATTTCATTGAAATGTTGGTAAATTTTGTAATGTTAGTAGTTTGCTCAGTAATACAATATTTAAGGCGTTAGTAATCTGTCACTTTACTGAATTTTGATAAACTTTTTGATTTTATTATTATCATGTAGATAAAATTTTCAGAGTAGGTAATTTATTACTTCATTTAAATATTAGTTTTTTTTTTTTTTTACAATGCTACTAATTTTACTTACGATATTGATAAAATTTCAGAGGAGTACTAATTCATTTGAATGTTAATAAATTTCTCTTTATGCATATCCGGGTACTGAGCTTTCCATGCAGAAAGCTTGCAAGTATGTGAGCATGTGAATAGGCGAGGCCTTCGATCTCAGATCCGATCTTCAACTCAGACTGCACGCACCTCAAAACAGTGAAACTTATTATCTTAGAGGAGTTGTTAATGTCCTTTTCCACGGGAACGTTAGTAAATTCCGAGTAGCATGGATAATTCATTCATGACACAAGTTGAATGTCAGAGGAGTCTTGGTAATTTACTGTCCCAGGGGAATGTCGGTAAATTCCTCATGATGCCGGTAATCTACTTACCATGCCGGTAAAATTTTAGGTGAGTTGGTGATTGTATCACCGATTCATATCCAAGTCATCCATCGTATTCCTTTGTATCAAATCTACCAACAACCTGAAATTTCTCCGGCTTTCTTGCGATTGGAAACTAGAAATGAGTTGGTAACATAATATTTTAATGAAATGGAGGTAAATTTCCGAAACAGTTTTGCTAGATATCTACCAATGGTCAAGAAGTCCACCCACGTTCTTGGCATTTCTGTTCTCAAATTTTGGTAGGAGACCTGAAAAGTGGAAGATGGAAAGTCCTTCCGCGATTCCTAAAAACTGGGCATGGAAAGAACGCGGCCCACCGAACACCGCTCTTCTTTCAGTGTACAGGGAAGCTCTTGGTTCGAGAGAGAGCTGGGAAACTCACAGACCAGAGGCCGGCCATATAAGTTCATGAACGATTCATGCTTCTCCAAGTTGATCCGAGAACATGGAGATGGCAAGAGAGCGTGAGGTCGAGGATGCGCCGCTGTCGCCTCCGAGGATGAGGTCCATGAAGATGGCCGGGACCAACGCCTTTGGCCACAACATAGAGTACGTGTCCCCAGCCTACCTCAGCAACCGATACTCGGAGATTCAAATCCGGGACGAGGTCCCAGAAGCCAACTCCGACCGCCCTCTCCCAATATATCTCAAGGCAAGGGCTCGGCGGTCTCGGTCTCTTCTGCTTTCCCTTTCTCTTGTGATCTTTTTTCGCGAATGGTGAGGCGTGGTTCATGTGAGCTCGTGACGATGCAGTTTGAAGATGTCCAGTACAAGGTGAAGAGCAGTCGGGCTTCCGAGAAGAACCCAGTCCAAGTGGTGGTGTCGAAGGTGGCCTCGCAAATGAACATGGAGAGCAGCAACTACAAGCATATCTTGAAGGGCGTGACCGGCGGCGTCGGTCCCGGGGAAATTCTCGCGTTGATGGGTCCTTCGGGTAGCGGAAAAACCACCTTACTGAAAGTAATAGGGGGAGACTGTTGGAAAATGCCTCAGGAACGATAACTTATAACGACATTCCCTACACGCCAGCTCTCAAGAGAAGGTTAGCTAATCTATGGACAATGGCTTCTTTGATAGAATGCATACATTGCAGCCTTAGCCGGTAAGCAAGACTCGTAAGAATGAGCTTGATACAGTACTCATCTCGTCTGGCAGGATCGGGTTCGTGACACAAGATGATGTGCTCCTCCCGCAGTTAACGGTGGAAGAGACCTTGGTGTTTGCTGCGTTTTTGAGACTTCCGAGCTACATGAGCCGCCAGCAGAAATATGCCCGAGTGGAGATGATCATCAAGGATCTAGGACTCGAAAGGTAAGAGTTGTTAAATCATGCGAACGCCTGAATTTCTAGACTAGATTAGACGGACTGAGTTGCAGAGTAATTTTCTTCTGATAAAATATAGATGTCGGCACACGAGGATCGGAGGAGTGTTTGTTAAGGGAATATCAGGTGGAGAAAGAAAAAGGACAAGCTTAGCGTATGAAATCCTTGTCGACCCGTCGTTACTGTTGCTCGATGAACCAACTTCAGGACTCGATTCCACGTCTGCCACTAGACTCATGCAGATACTAGAAGGAGTTGCTAAGGTGTGCGCCGAGCTGCTCGTGATTATATGGAAATTTCAAACCATTAATATGTTCTGACCACGTTTGGTGATATTACAGGCAGGGCGAACGATAATAATAACGATCCATCAGCCGTCGAGTAGGATGTTTCACATGTTCGACAAGCTCCTACTCATAGCAGAAGGCTACCCCGTGTACCATGGAAAGGCCAGAGAGGCTATAGAGTACTTCTCGTCTTTGAGCTTTATCCCTGAAATCGCGATGAATCCCGCCGAATTCTTGCTAGATCTCGCAACTGGACAGGTAAAGGACATCAGCGTCCCTGAAGAGCTATCGGCCCCTCAGGGAAGCACGTGTACTGAGAAGACCGTACTCAAAGTGAGAATCAGTCTTAATTTGGACTTAACTGGCTCATTTCTCATCCCTTTTAAAGGAACTGATGAATGTTCTTTTTCGTCGAATGTACCAGTATCTCCAACTCAAGTTTAAGACTCTCTTAGAGCCGAGAGAGCACGAGAATCACCAAGCCACGAGGATGCCAGAGCATCTTCGAGTGGCAATCCAGGTCAAGAAGGATTGGACATTGACTTGGTGGGAGCAATTCCTGATACTGACGAGGAGAACATTCAAGGAGCGGTGCAGGGACTACATCGATGTGCTGAGGCTGATTCAGGCTCTCGGCGTCGCTCTCCTACTGGGCCTGCTCTGGTGGAACTCCAAGATTGCAACCGAGGCTCAACTCAGAGATCAGGTAATTTCTTATTACAATATAAAAACCTGAACTTGGCCTGCTCGTTTCATCCTGGCCCTGATTACTAGAATTCCTAATGCTCGAGCTTGGAAGCATTTGAACTTGGTTTCTTTCACATCGCGATGAATTTCACATCACTGTTAATGCAGGTCGGGCTGATGTTCTACATCTGCATCTTTTGGACCTCGTCATCTCTCTTCGGAGCAGTTTATGTGTTCCCGTTCGAGAAGGTCTATCTGGTGAAGGAACGGAAAGCGGATATGTACCGGTTGAGCGTGTATTACGTGTGCAGCACCCTGTGCGACATGTTGGCCCATGTTCTTTACCCAACCTCCTTCATGATCATTCTCTACTTCATGGCGGGGTTCAAGAGAACGGTGTCTTGCTTCTTCCTCACGTTGGGTGCAGTCCTTCTGATTGCCGTCACAAGCCAGGTGAACAGAAACCAAGTCAGGATTTAGACTGTCACTATGTTGGAACTAACCGGTTTTCGTTCCTCAATCCAGGGTGCGGGAGAACTGGTTGGGGCTGCGGTTTTGAACATTAAGAGTGCGGGAATGGTCGTGTCGCTGTTGCTCATGCTGTTTCTACTCACGGGAGGATACTATGTCCAGGTATGTTAGTCAAGTCCAGATTGAAAGGTATTATCAAAATCAACCGCAAATGCGACATGGAAAAGGATGAAACAAAACACATTCACATAGGACTTAGAAAGCAATGTGTACACATTTGTCTATCTATCCCAAGAACAAGAAAGTCACTAGATTATGTATCGGCCGAGCAGTCGGATGGCTCTCCAGTACCCCTGGATGAGGCCTTTGACACTTCTTTCACCGTATACCCGGTACATCCTTCGGAGGTGGAAAAAAAAGGGTACTGACTATTAAAAATTGTTAAATTTAAGACACGAGCGCCGGAACCAAAAACCTTCCTTTGTATTTCCTAGCGGTTCTGTACTAATGGAAGGTATATTATTATGGATCGCAGCACATCCCGTATTTTATACGGTGGTTGAAGTACTTGTCGTTCATGTTCCATGGGTTCAGGCTCCTCCTGAAAGTCCAGTACTCCGGGGATGAACTCTACGAGTGCAAGAGCCAAGGAGAATGCTGGAAGTTGCAGAGCTCGCCCTCATTCGACACCGTGAGCTTGGACGGTGGTCTGCAAGAAGTGTGGATTATGCTCGCTATGGCCCTATGCTACCGGATATGCGCCTATCTTTGTTTGCGCAAGAGAATAAGCGAATGTCATCTGTGATATAACGCTGAAATGACTCGCGCAGCTCAGAAGATTTCCTCGCCATAAAAAATAAAAATGTGACTCTTTTAACTCCCCCATGTAAAGAGAGAGCTTTGGTTGATGCTAGAAGCTTGATTGACATTGGTTTTTTCCGTAAGTACATAGACATTTTACTCCAATAGTCTATCTATTGTTCATGAAGTTTGGGGCCAAAATGGTTTAACTTGAAGGCCGAACTATCGTGATCGTTCTCCCGCATAACAAAAGCGAATGACTGCTGCGGTATCTAAACGAACAATCCTCGATATATTTTGGCACTGGACGGCCACTGGTGATGACGAGCATGTTCATTGCAAGACAAAATCGGGTCCTGGAACCTGACCAAATAGTGCTCCTAGGGAAAATGAATTCCAAATCTGCACAAACATCAAACGCTATATTTAGCAAAACATACAGCACGCCAATTCCAAATCAGAACAACGGCAACTGCATCCCGGAAGATAAGTTTGCCGTCTACAGTTGTCCCACCCTCATTTTCGATGAAGTCAATTTAGGCATCGCATCAAGAGATTGATTTCTGCTATAATTAGAAGGGGGGATAGGCTGTATGACAACCAAAAAGCGCAACAGCAAAGGGATAAAGGATGGCTCTGTTGAAACAGAAGGATCCCTCAAGGGGGGGAAGATGTTCTGACGTTCTGAAAGGAGTAAAAGATCAACAAGAAGAACCAAGGACATATTTCAGTCCCCTTCAAGTTCGTGTTCTGGGTTCATCTGAAGAAATCGCTCCTTCGCGATCCCGACCATCCCAAGCTCTTCCGCCCCATGATCATCGGTAAATTTGCTAGAGAGGGGTTCCGCGGCTTTCCAGGTTGTCATTTTTTCCCCGCCTCCAGGTAATTCTGGATTCATTTCCGCATTCTTCGTCTCCATGTTGATCCTGACAATTGCTCATCTTTTTCGCTTATCGCCATGTTCGTTCATCTCTTACCATCATTCTAGATGGTAAATACATTTCATTCCCATCCAGGACTATAGCAGATAATTCATGCAACAACATATTTTGATCCACTCAATGCATGAGATCCGGTACATGCGAGTGCGATGCATTTCTCGATGTGAATGCGAATGAGAATACGTCCTCTCTTTCCTGTTTCGACCATGTAAAATGTGTCGAATTGAGATCGAATGTGTGACGATGCTGCAAAGACATGGCTGCAATCTAGTGCTGGAACTTGTAACCAGGAATGTTTATGATGATGACGTGATGATCTCACGAACATACGCCCGCCATTTAGTATCTTTCTAAATGATGATAAACCTGTTCGGATTTGCCTTGAAACTGTTCTCTGCGTTCATTTAATCACTCATGAGTTACTCATTTCTCTCTTAAATTCGTCGGTCTCTCTGGCTAGATCTCTCCCAGGTCCTAGCGATGGATGAAGGAGAGAACCACAGGTGCCGCCACAAGGCGGAGAAATCGCCGCGGCGCAAATTCACCGTGCCGAAAATCGATCTCGACGAGATCAGCAAACACTCGCCCTTCAACCTGTCGCCGCGAGCGACCAAGGTGGCGGGCACCGGCAAGCCGAACTGCAAGTCGAATTGCCTCTGCTCTCCCACCACACACGTCGGCTCCTTCAGGTGCCGGTTCCACCGCAGCTCCTCGAGCCTCTCCCGCGGCAGCTCGGTCAGCTCGAGCCTCTCCGAACTGGGCTCCAAATCGGGCCCGCTCAGCGATTCCGTGGAGGCTCAGTGACGCTCGAGACGAAGAGGCGGCGCGATTACCCGTCGGGAGATTATGATCAAACGGGGTCCATAGCATATGTTGTTATGGATTTGGATTGAATTTGATGTTGACTAGATTTGGGCATGTGAGTACATTTCTATAACCTTAAATGCTTGTGGGTGAAGGTAGAACTGAACCAAAACAAGGCAAGCAATGGTATAAATTGTGCTTTTATCCCTTTGAACTGCCAAAGTACAGATTGTGAGCAGAATCATGCTTATGTTCTTTATCCGTTCAGAAAGATACTAGATGAGCAGAATCATCCTATGCTTTCTAAAGCCAAGACAAACTGTCCAATATCATATACAATGGACTAAGCCAATGGCTTGGCTTGGTTCTTTTACGTCATGATTGATTATGTTCATTACACGGCTAATCGGTAATTAAGATTACACTTTGTGCTTAAATTTTTCTTGTATTTTATCGATGTTGTTGCCCTTGCAGTGCGACCTTTGAACGAGAAGGAAACTTCCGGAAAAATCTCCGAAACCACGAAATAATTAGTAACTAATTTTTTTTAATTACGATGAATTTATGTAAGGGACATGTACCTTTCTTTTACCTCAAAGGGCTGGCTGGCTGGCAGCACGGATCTTAACACGTTGCTGCAGTAACGTTAACAATGCATGCTGGACTGGTGATGCCTCGCTGGTTCAAAGAAACGCGTTCAACTTGATTTCAATCTTGGTAAAAAATATTTAGCATTTAGGGTGTATTTATTTCGAACTAAACTTCGTGACAAAGGAGAATGATTTCTTTAGAAAAATATTTTCCTTTTTATCTTATTATGAAGAATTCATGTTTCGGACTTGAAGCATGCATATTTTCTTTTTACCATAAATGGTTTATCGTTGACGGATCTTTTCAATAAACTAAACACGTGAAAGTCCAAAATAGGGAAAATGCATAAATGATCCATAAATTTAGATGCAATGTGCAATATGATTTCCGAACTTTTTAATTTGTTCGATGTAGTATCTATATTTTTGGTACATATTCAATTTAATCCATACATTAGATAATTAAACTCGAGAATATAATAATCCAGGTACTATATTAAATATTTACCATAAGTTTAGAGATTATATAAAATAAATTAAAAATTTAGGAACTACATCGCATATCAAGCCTGAATTCAATGACCATTCGTGTTATTTCATCTCCAAAATACTAATTCGTGAAAAATTCTTTTACTCAAGGAAACATACCTAGGCAACGACAAGTAAAACAGTCAACAAGGTGGCTTTTCTAATTTATTTTAAGCTTAATTAAAAAATGTAAAATTATATTTATTGTAGATATTCGAAACAAAAGCAATGACAACATTGTCGCACTCGGCAGGTCTTGTGGCTAGGGTATTTAGACAGGCCGTCGGTTACGCTGGATGAATATTCATGTTTTTTGCTTTTTTAAGTGTTTTTTATGAGGGGAGAAATTCTTTAAAAAGAAAAAAAGACGGAAATGGTGGGCTTACCTGTCCGTCTCCGACAGCGGAGAGAGAATTCATCAGTAAATCCACCCTCCCTTCTTCTCTCTTCTCTCTTCCCTCTCTTCTCGTCACCTTGGCAAAAATAAAATCCCACGAGGCGCGACCGCACCGAAAGCGATAGAGAGACATGTTGCAGCTCCAGCTCCAGCTCCAGCTCCTTCACTTCCTCCAGCAGCTTCTTTGAAGGTGATGACCCTTCTCTCTCTCTCTCTCTCTCTCTCTCTCTCTCTCTTCTTTTTCGCTCCCGCGATCCGATCGATGGATCGATCGCCGACGACCTTTAAGATTCGATCGCCTCTCGTTCCGCCGCTTCGCGGTGGTACCCGTCCGAATCTTTCGGCTCGAGCTGTGCTGATGAATCCGTTTCTGATTTCGGTTTTTTCTGTTCTCTTTTTTTTGGGGGGTTCTGCTTGAGCGTCATCTGAAGCGCGTGTCTGCTGGATTCGATTCGATTCGATTCGATTGGATCCGCGTAGCTATTGCGGCGTTCGCTGCGAAGGCTCTGCGCGAGAGTTGGCAGTTGTGAGTTTCGTGGTAGTATCGATGCTGTTTTTGCTGTGGGATTCTGTGTTTTATTTCTTTTTGAAAAAAAAAAAATTGAATTCTGGAGATGGAAGTTGCGTGGTTCTCCTGAGTTTTTGAGTTCAGATCATTCGCGAGAGACGGTAGGATGCCTTTGATGAAGCTTGGCGCTCGGAATTCTGTGATTAGCCCTTTACTATAGGTTGGCTGTTTCCTCCGATACTTGCTTGGAGTCCTGTGGTTTCACTTACACAATTCCTTTTGCATCATCTTGACTTAATCGCCCATTTAGCAAACTATTCAAAGGCCTTTCGAGCTGTAACTTGTCATCTGTGTTTTCGTCCCTTCGACTTCTTTTCCATGAGCAAAGTATTAGTTAAGTTTGTTCTCCCGTGTCGAGTTTTTTGACCAGAGATCAGCCACTTTGTGCGTTGATAAGATCTTTTTTGCGCTTTTCTTTAACCAGCGGAGGGGACACTGAACCAGCGAAGAGCTCCAGCCTCACGCTTAATGGGATAAGTGTGGAATGAGAACACTGATGTGTTCTCAACTTTTAGCTGACCCGATATTTATTAGTGCTTTGCAAAAGATGCTGTGCTGATTTGTTAGAAAAAGGACCAAGGTCTTAAAAATTCCGCCTATGCCTTTTGCATGTATAATGACTGCAGTTGGTTTATAGCTTGAGCTTCCCACTGTGTCGGGTTTGTGGATAGATTATCCTGGAGGCATGTCTTATTGGGCCTAGTGTAGCTAGAATTTATGTCAACATCCAATATATCACCTTTATTTTTTAGATTTAACAAATTAAACTGCTGCATAACTGGTGTTTTTTGTTCTCGAGATCTTTGTCATAACTCCTTATGCTCTATATACACATAATTGTCTGGCTATAGTTAGTTCCACCATGATCTACTCTGAGATTATGATTACCCCTAAGCGTGCAAAGTACTGCTAGAAAATCTCTTTGAGTGCTAACCTACCCGTCTTTTCTTGTCACCATCTATCATAGGGTGAAATCACAAGGATGCAAACATCTTGCCATTTAAATTTCTCCTCTCATGTATGATGCGAATGTTGTATTATGCTAAATTCCTGTTTGCACTGGTGAGCTATGGTATTTGTGATCAAGTCTCGCTTCTCGGCTTCAGACATTGGGAATTAGAAGATACTCATTCTATATATTTAGTTTTGCAAGTGTTTGAGAGAAATTTCTTGGAAAATGATTTGCATTCTTACATAATTAGTGAAGTGCATAAGTCAGCCTCACAGAATGTGTTTTGGTTCAATAGTTGTTTGGGATGTGTTAGAGGCACCTGTTTGTGTATCTAAATGGTTTGACTGGTGCCACATGATAATATTGACCATTAAGCTGGCATTTAACACTTCCTTGTAAGTGGTAGAGAGGAGTTTTGAATGCTTGATAACTCCTTTCGCCTCACATTCAGAGTAATTCTCATAGTGTAAATCCAGGTTTGAGTTACTGAAAAAGGGCATTACAGTATTGAAAGTTCTCTGTGTACTGGTTATATTATAATGCGGATGGGTCATGTTGCTTGAATGGATTCTGAAAAAACCAATTATTGCATGACAAGTCCTTAATTTGTATTTATGGCTTGAATACCAAAGCATGGAGACTGTAAAGTTGGTAATTGTTTCTTTAAGTGTGCATGATTTTTCTTTATAATTAACCAAGGAAGTTGCTTATTCTGTGTAATTTTGAACAGGTATGGAGTGCTTTGGTGAGCGGATAATATCATGTTGCGGTTTATGGACGGAATAAAGCATTTGCTTGCTTCTATACTGCAGTGTTGTGATCTTGATCTGTATAAGCAATCGAGAGGCCTTGAAGATCCTGAGCTTCTCGCTAGGGAGACTGTGTGTATGCACTCGACTTGATTTCTTATCATTCTGAGGTTTAGATGGCATTCCATGGCACAACTTTCCTATTTTTATGTTCCCTTCTGTTTGCAGCAATCGACTTTACTGATCAGGACTGTATCTTTAAACTTACGGTCCCATGCACAATGTATTGCTCAAATTCATATCATACTGATGATGATCGTCCTATTGTGTAATTTGATTATATCTTTTCATTAAGTTATTTATTCCTCTAGTTACATGCAGATTATCACTTCTTCATTTTCCTGAATGCAGTCAGCGTGAGTGAAATTGAAGCACTATACGAGCTTTTTAAAAAAATTAGCAGTGCTGTGATCGATGACGGTCTGATTAACAAGGTTGTTTATCATCTCTGTACCTTCATTTGTCATTTTTCTTTTGATTGGCACAAAGTTTCTCTGCATTTTCTTTTGTGTCAGTGTTAAAAAATGTCATTTGCCTGCTTCTAATTCTTTTTCTTCTTTTGAGTTGCAACATTCTTCATAATGCTGTAGTTCTCCTGGTACAGGGTTATGTTCACTTTACGTTTCATTTCTTGTCTCTGGTCACACCTTTTTACTGAAGTCTTTGTTCATTTTAAAATCACAGGAAGAATTCCAGTTAGCATTATTTAAGACAAATAAAAAGGAGAGTTTGTTTGCTGACCGGGTAATGTGCTCTTTACTTTTTATCTTGTATGGAACTGTTGGAATCTCTCTGCAGGGTCTTCTATTTACAACTACTTTACATGTGTTGGATTCTACAGGTGTTTGACCTGTTTGACACAAAACACAATGGAATACTAGGTTTTGAAGAGTTTGCCCGTGCTCTATCAGTTTTTCATCCAAATGCACCTCTTGACGACAAGATTGAATGTATGTTTGTTTTTTTATTTTCAGCTTTCAATCCCATTAGATGTGGTCATATAAGCTGCCTTGTATTGTTTGGCTTATCCCTTTAATGTATGGAGCAGTTTCTTTTCAACTGTATGATCTAAAGCAGCAAGGTTTCATCGAGAGGCAGGAGGTACGTGTCATTTATGGTTAAACTGAATTATACTGGAGTTACTTTTGTTTCCTTCATCAAAAGCTCGGTTAATCATGAATACCCCACATAGGTGAAGCAAATGGTAGTAGCTACACTTGCGGAATCTGGCATGAATCTTTCGGATGATGTCATAGAGAGTATAATTGACAAGGTAGTTCTTCATTCTCACTTGACCTTTGCTCATACTGTGTTTGTTATTTAGTAGAGTTCATCAGTTCCTTTATCACTAATTGAAAATAGCTTCTAAAGTTCTCTTGCCCCCCCTTCCTCTTTTCTTGATCTGTAAAACTTCCTTCAGACTTTTGAAGAAGCAGACACGAAGCATGATGGAAAGATCGACAAGGAAGAATGGAGAAGCCTCGTTATGCGACATCCTTCCCTTCTGAAGAATATGACTCTTCAATACCTTAAGTAAGTCTTAATTTGTACTTCAGTAACTTTTGCTAGTGCAAAATATTAGAAAAAGGAAAAAGAAGGATTTCTATGTTCCGTGGTGTGATAATTGAGCACATGGTCTATTTCATGACTCGGATCACAATTTAGGTCCATTTAGCATGTGCTGATGTCGAAGCTAAGATCATTACTTCTTTAAACATGCTTGGCTTATTTAACCTATGCATTGTCATGAATCGCATGTTCGAACTGTTGCGTGAATATTGTACCAACAGAATGAAATTTATCGTAAGAGGAAAGTCCGTTGACCCTTATCTGCTCTTTTGATGGCTTGGCAACGTTCCTTAATGTGCTCTCTTTTATTCAATGAGATATGCCAACCTTAACCCAAAGCACGAGAGGTCTTATGTAATTCGGGTGGAAATTGAGGTTATTCCTAAGTTCAGATGCTCATGTGGAACAGACCTCATCCTCCTTATATTTTATGTACTATGACTAATCGTGGAACTGCCCACAACTCCCATAGATCCTCTTGACTTTTTGGAGGATGATCAATTTCCCCATAATGTCAGCATTTTTTAAGTTATTTTCTGGGAAACTACAAAGGATGATTCCTTGTAGGTGTGAAAGCATGTTTGTAAAAAGTTTCTTAGATTATGGGGCTTGAGGGGTTATGGCTTTGCTAGAGTGTATATTGAATCAGCCTTGAAGACAACCCAGGCTTTTGTTTTGCATCACCATGAGTATTCTTCTTTCTCTAAGTCAGCCATGGGAGAAGCACGATAGATCGTATCTATTATTTCTTTTGGCCCTAGTATGAAGATGGTGGAGATGCATCAATGGGGTTATTAAATTTGTCATCTACTAATTCATTCTTGTTTTCATTTTTAACCAGGGACATCACTACCGCATTCCCAAGTTTCGTGTTCCATTCACAAGTTGATGATTCATGAGGTCAAAGCTGCATATCAAAGTAATAGTGAAGATTTTGTAGTTGGTTTTTTTTTTCCTTTGAAGATATTGCGGCCACTGTGTATCAGTGAGGTCAGAAGAGAGATTTGTTGTTCTGATTATTTGTAAATTCAGCTCTTGATGGAGTGTGTTTGTCTGTCTTCGTGCTTGAGATGCGATACAGATTTTCATGTTTTTCTGGGGCGAGAAATTGTTGAAGGCACTGGTATTATTCAGTTGATATCTGAACATACAATCAAAACTTCCTATGACACTATTGTTATCACGTGTGTAGGGATTATTTGTGTAAATTGAATTTCAAATGAAGGCTAAGTCCAGTTTGCGGTGATTACATTGATTCAATCTACCTGCGATGCAATTTTTCTCATTAACTCCTAGTGTCTGGTTGATGTTGAAACGATGTCATGAGACACCTCTCTCTCTCTCTCCTTTTTTTTGTTTTTTTATCTTTTCGGCATTGTTCTTAGCTGTCCTAGGGTATCAATCATGACAGCTGACAAAAGGTACCGGGCGCTTTCTTCCGCAATAATGATGAGCTTAGTGGACATAGTATGCTTCTAACGTAAGTTATGCTTGTGTCGTATGGAATATAGCTTTATCCGACATAAGGAGCGAGAAATCTTGAATGAAGGGTAACCCTTAAAATAAGTTCCATCCATGATCAAGCGTTAACTAATCTAATTCCATTTAGACAACGGGCGTTTCGCTAGCGCGCACATAAAATAACGAACAAAAATGTATTCAAAGACAGTGGGTTCTCAGGGATTTGTCAATAGCAAACAATTGAAATCTCAGTCCATCGAACCCTGTGATGTCGGCTCATCATCAGAGCAAGACCGGGTAAACACCGAGTTTGCACAGCGAAGGAGATTAATAGAGAGAAGAAAGAGGCGGAAGAGGCGAATGTGCAAAAGAGGTGGAATTACCACTATAAGAACCGTTGATGAGTGAAAAGTACACAGAAAATATAAATCCAAAACACGAGGCTTCTACGATAGACCTAAACACTGAAGTTAAGATAGCAATAAGGGCAGCCAGCCACAACCCGAAAATGGAAACGCTTGACAGATTTAAATCTCCAGGAGTGTTTTCCGAGTGCAATAACTTAATCAACTTCTTCCATCTTACTGCCCTCGGCTTCAGCATCTGCATCCTCCAATGGGGGCATATCCGCATCACCATCAGCTGCTTCCTCATCAATGCTCAAGCCCAGCTTCAACATCCTGTGGATTCTGTTGCCGAAGGTGTTGGGGTCGTCCAGACTGAAGCCCGAGGTCAGAAGTGCGGTCTCAAAGAGCAAGAGGACCAGGTCCTTCACTGACTTGTCGTTCTTGTCTGCATCCGCCCTCTTCCTGAGCTCTTCCATGATGGGGTTCTCGGGGTTGAGCTCCATGGTCTTCTTGCTCGACATGTAACCAGCCATGCTGTTGTCTCTCAAAGCCTGTGCCTTCATGATTCTTTCCATGTTGGCAGTCCAGCCGTACTCACCGGTGACCAAACAGCATGGGGAGTCAACCACACGATCAGAGACCACAACCTTCTCAACCCTGTCGCCCAAGACATCCTTAACAACCTTGCACAGTCCCTCAAACTTCGCTTCGACTCTTCGCTCTTCTTCTTCTCATCCTCACTTTCATCAAGTTTTAGACCTTCCTTGGTAGCTGAGACTAACTTCTTCCCCTCATATTCTTTGAGCTGGCCAACCGCATACTCGTCAATGGCATCAACCATGAAAAGCACTTCATAGCCCTTCTTCTTGAGCTTCTCCAGGAAAGGGGAGTTCTCAACAGCCTTCTTGCTCTCGCCGGTGATGTAGTAGATGTCGCTCTGACCCTCCTTCATTCTAGTCACATAGTCCTTGAGGCTGGTCATCTCATCACCACTCTTGGTGGAGTGGTACCGCAGCAACTCAGCAAGCTTCCCCTTGTTCTGCGAATCCTCATGGATACCGAGCTTGAGGTTCTTGGAGAATGCCTCGTAGAACTTGTTGTAGTCTTCCTTGTTCTCCGCAATCTCAAAGAAGAGCTCGATGCATTTCTTGACAAGATTTTTCCTAATGACCTTGAGGATCTTGTTTTGCTGTAGCGTTTCTCTTGAAATGTTGAGTGGAAGGTCCTCGGAGTCCACAATACCCTTAACGAAGCCAAGATACTCTGGCATCAGCTCCTCACAATTGTCCATGATAAAGACACGGCGAACATAGAGCTTGATGTTGTTGGGTTTCTTGCGGGTGTCAAAGAGATCAAATGGAGCCCTCTTTGGAGCATAGAGGATGGCCTTGAACTCAAGTTGACCTTCAACGGAAAAATGTTTTACTGCCAAATGTTCTTCCCAGTCGTTGGTCAAGCTCTTGTAGAAGGCAGCATACTCTTCCTTGGTGATTTCCTCAGGCTTCCTCATCCAGATGGGCTTCTGCTTGTTCACCAAAGACCACTCGTGAGACACTTCCTTGATCTTCTTCTTTTTCTTCTCTTCTTTTTCTTTCTCTTCATCGACATCCTCAACCTTCCCTTCCTCGTCCTTCTTGTCTTCCTCATCCTCATCATCAGAGATTTCCTTCTCAGTGGTCTTCTCAACCCAAAGGGAAATGGGGTAGCTAATGAATTCAGAGTGCTTCTTGATCAAGTCCTTAAGGCGACGCTCCTCAAGGTACTCGAGCTGATCCTCTTTAAGTAAGAGAGTGATTTTGGTTCCCCTACCAAGAATCTCGCCAGAAGTGTCTCTGGTGACAGTGAACGATCCACCAGCTTGGGATTCCCAAACATACTGCTCATCATCGTTGTGCTTGGCAGTGACAACAACCTTCTCGGCTACAAGGTAAGCCGAATAAAACCCAACACCAAACTGACCAATCATGCTCACATCAGCACCAGCTGCCAGTGCTTCCATGAATTCCTTGGTTCCAGATCTGGCAATGGTACCAAGATTGTTGACCAAGTCTGCCAGAATAATTCAAGCAGTCAGTAAACAATCATATTCAAGTAAAAGTACATCAAATCAGGATACCAAGAGACTCACCAGCTTTGGTCATGCCAATCCCACTGTCAATGATGGTCAGTGTGTTGTTCGCCTTGTCGGGGATAATGTGGATGAAGAGCTCCGGTTGACCATCAAGTTTGCTCTTGTCTGTTAAGCTCTCAAATCGGATTTTGTCCAGAGCCTATAAACAGATAAATTTGAATCAGATATGGCGTTTTAGTAGGTATGCCCATAATAGACTCTACTTTGACTCCATCCAAGTCATCACATTCAGTCAATGCCGGTATCACATACAATAGCCCTAGATATTGAAAAAGATCGCGTCCATACAACAATATACCCGGATTAGCGGAATAAACGTCTTCCGTAAGGTAATCAAATAAAATTGTTTGACTCAACAACATCAGGATTAGCGCACGTGAGACCTTCCAGCATGCACATTTCCCGACCCAGCATCTAAAATTAAACATGGACGTACAGCAGCAAAAGGATGACAGCAAGAGTATTTCCTATTTGGATTCCATATGTTCCGTGAAAAATAAATGATTTTTGAAAAACTTCACTAAAACAACAGGAGCCTAATTAAAAAAAAAACGGAGCCCAATTCTGAAAAATAGAAATTATGATGCTTTGAGACGCTTCTTAATAACTAGAAGCAAATGAGTACCTAACAAGCCATGTGAAAAAATAAAAAACAATCGAGAAACGCACGGATCTCCTTCAAAGGCGTAGCTCCGCTAGAACATGAACCTCTAGATACAAAACAACAGCAATATCCAAAGCAACACCCAACACACTCCGCTGGGGGATCGCGCCCTAAACACTCCGTCTCCTACAGAACATGAGGAACGAACGCATCACACCAGACACCTGGAGCGACAAATCCCTCGACCGTCCTCAAATCTAGCAAGTCCACGCACTAACCAGATCTCAAATGAGCAAAAACAAAAAAACAACAATCCCGACGATTCCGTCTCGAGAAACTTAGGAAAAGACAAGGCCGCTCGCAGAAGCCAGGGTAGGGGACGGGAGGGACTTACATCGGAGGCGTTGCTGATGAGCTCGCGGAGGAAGATCTCCTTGTTGCTGTAGAAGGTGTTGATGATCAGGCTGAGGAGCTGGTTGATCTCCGCCTGGAAGGCAAACGTCTCGGTCTCCCCCGCCATCGCCGGACTCTCCGCTCGCTCGCTTTGCTTGCTTGATCGCGAAGGAATAACGGACGAGGAACCAGCAGCTCGGATTCGCGAGGAGGAGGAGGAAGAAGAAAATGGGGATGGAGAAGGGGTGAGGGAAGAGTGTTTATATAGGGGCCTTTCCAAAGTAGGGTTTCTAGATCCTTCTATTGGTGCTTTTTTTTATCGGAGACTTTCGTATTTATAGTCTTCTCCCGATTTCTTTGCTATTTTTTTTTTTTTAATATTACTATTTTTATTCCCTTTTTCTCGCCTATTTCCGGGAAGCAACGTATCAATTTCGTTTTGCAGGTCCCCCGAAGTTTCTCGATTTCTAAAAGTTGACCATAAAAATTGGGAATTTGTTCCGAAGTGCCCCCTCCTCTAAACGTGACCGACTTGTCTCGATCGACCTGAGCTCGTCGCCGGCGAGAAAGTAGGAGGCCGCTGAGCACGCGAGCCTCACGTGCACGGCTTTGCGTGGGCCACGAGGATGTTTCTGTCCTAAAATTACAAAAAGAAAATGCGCGAAACTAAAAAGGATGGAGAATTAAAAATAAAAAATCACATGGTAAAGAAGAGAGAGAGAGAGAGAGGGGGGGGGGGGGAGCGGCTGGAGGAGCAACGGTGTCATCGGCCATGCACCGGCAAGGGCCCGACATCCTTGTCGGGCTCGAGCGAATGAGCGGATTATCGTTGTTTCCAGAAATCACACTTACACAAAGAGAAATCGTCGAGTGAGAAGCTTTTGAATGTGTTGAGAAATACATGAAAATGTTGAGGTGCTCTTCTTCTTTTTTTAATTGCATGTGATGTGAATAAATAATTGAAAATATAAAATCAACTGGCCCTAAAAAAGAAGACAAGAAAATAGTTATATCTTCACGTGACACAATTAGTATAGTAAGAGCCACATATTGCGGTAAATATTTTTCAAACCAACTCCCTATTTAATGAAATCAGTTGAAAGATCATTATTATTACGAGGGAATGCATAGTAAAACCATGGGTCGAACTGAACTTCGTGATACGTAGCTTGTAACGTTTGTGTTGTTGTATTTGTCAAAGTTGGATCTTAATTCAAAATAATAGCACAAATATTTTAATGAAGGAGCCTCTAATTTATAAGATTTTATTTAGTGTGATTGAATCCCCTTTCTAAAGAGGTTCTTCTGATCTTACTTATTATTGTCGTGATAGAATCAACAAGGTAAAGAGATGGAGTAAAAGTCTTGAGAGGTGGAATGATCCAACGTTGTTAGCAAATACTTCATATGGGAAGGGGAAGATGGGAAGGGAAAGATAGATGATTCGATTTCTCATCTTTTCAGAGAATAGGGACGATGACGTATAGTTTTAAATGTAGAGTTCAACTCTCACATTTTACAAAAAGATAATATAAAATTTTGAAAAGTGAATTGAGAATTAAATGAGATCACAAAGAGAAATATAATACATACAGTTCGAATTTCATTAATAAGTAATCACAAATAATGCTTTGAAAAAATGACACGGATAGTTTTTGAATTTTAATACAATATACACGATTTCCCTTTGTACCAAGATGAAAGATCTGAAATGAATTATTAGCCACTCGCCAATTAACGACGACTTATTTCTCAATTCATGACGTGGGATGCTTCCGCGGCTTCCGCGGCGTCTCACGTGCCACGTGGGCCGGGGAATGAACAGCGTCGTGCCGACAAAAGCCTTATCCGGCGAAGCCTCGTCCGTTAGCTTCTCGACCAGCAGCGAGTGTCGATCTTCATCATCATCACCGCGTCATCACTTTTCAGCGACTCTCCTTCCTTCGATTCCAGAATGCACGCTCATCCTCTGTACCGTAACCCAATTCAGCCTCCACGCGCTCTCCGCAGGTCCCGAAGGTAAACACGAACTTCATCTTGTTGCGGACGTTTGTCGGTTTCGTCTCCGACATCGATTCGTGTTCTTGTCTCCATTCCACGCATCGAACAACCTCTTAGGGAGGCAAACTGATCTCAGTAGCTGGGAATGACCATGGTTTGGTCGATTTCTCTGGTATGCCTGGCGCTTTGGTGGCAGTGTGAGTTTCTTTTGAGGCGATGAGATTGGGATTTGAGCCGACGCTTTCTCATGTGGAGAATTCGATTGCATCTGGTCCCGGGTAGTAGGAGAACACCCAAAAATGCAGTAAAAAAGTGTTCTTTTTGGGTTGGTAAATCTTGTACCAGTAAATGATCGGGAAGGTGTGTTTTGCCTTTTGGCTGTGCTATGCACTGAAACGAGTTTCTGGATAAAATAAAAAAAGAAAAAAAGAAAACTATTATTTTCAAGATCAATCCCCTGAGGATGCATCTATCTTGAAGTTGATTTATCAATTCGATCTCTTTTATGACAGCATTGCTGTGGAGAGTGGGCAATCTGAGACTGGTGAGGGCAGACTCTTTCTTGAAAAACATCCATCGCTTCCCGTCAAGAAATTACGCAGGAGATTGCTTCTGGAGTTTATGGGGTTTATTCCATCTGTTCTATATGCTCTGCCTGCTGTCGCCGCACCTATGTTTGAGATGAAGGAACCTGAAGTGATTCGGTAGAATACTGTGCTTTTTGGATCTTCTCATTGTGCTTTAATTAATGTTGGGGGAAAGTATATTTTTATAACTGCCAATCTGTCTTTTCTTTTCTTTCATTTTTTGCTTTCCATTTAGTATATATAATTATCTCCTCTTTTTTCACAAAGTAAGTCACTGTTTCTGATTGCTATGAGCTTCAACTTTTGAAGTCTTCAGGACGTCGAAGCTTCCAGATGGGGTGAGGGTTCAAGGTACATGGCATTCAAATAATTTCCCCTTAGTTTCCTGGAAACATGGTGGCCGCCTTTTATTGTGGAACCACAAGTTATAAAGTCAAGTTGGAAATTGAACGACTTATTCTTGTGGCTGTTGTGTCATTATCATTTGACTATTTGGGTACTAGTCCATGGATTATGTGTCACAGAATTGCGGCAATAAGCTCTTTCCTTTTACTCTTCTTTTTTATGAATACACGGGTTATTCCATCAACACTTGCGAGGGATGATTCTGCTGGAAGTTATCTGTTGTAGTACTGTAAGTGATTTAGTAAATAGGAAATGAGGCATTATGAAGCATTGCAGCAGGTATCATCTGGGATTTATTTTAATATTTTTCATCGAAAGTTTCTGAGTTCCTGTTTTCTCAGAGATTGTTGAAGGGGAAGGATCAGAAGCCCATGATGGAGACCTTGTCGAAGTTAATTATGTGTGCCGGCGCTCAAATGGGTATTTCGTTCATAGGTAATTTATATGTCATATTTGATGCCGAGGCTCACATTTTGGGCTGTGGGTTTCTTGATCTTGTTTTATCATTTGGCCTATCCTGATAACTCATTATTTTGTCTTTCCAGATGTATTCTCCAACTACTCTGACTCATGGCTTTTTGAATGCAGTACTGTAGATCAGTTTAGTGGAGAAAGCATGCCCATTGTACTTCAGTTGGATGAGAACCAAGTAAGCTCGGTTTCTCATATGGTAGCATGACGAATCTAGAACTCTGGTGTTATAGGATCTCTATTTCTTTTTGACTGGGTGATAAGATACAACACGAGTTAGATTAGTTCGCTTTCCACACATGGCTATACACCTTCCCATTGTAAACAGAGTCGGAAGCGTTTGATATTGGCATTTGCATCCTTTTATGGTTCTTAAACCCTTTTCGACTGACTTTTTGTGCCATTCAGCCCCAGCAATACAGATCAGTGTTCACCTTTGTTTTTCCCTAATCCGGTTAGCAATAGGGAAAGGAATCATAGAGTTGAATCATGTAATGAAGATGAACAAAGATCATGTCTCTATGTCACTCTCTTTTCTTGTTCTTGATGAACTCTATTCATTATTATCCGTTTCTTGGTCATTATCCTTTTCTTTCCAAACGAAAGTTGGCAGAACACATAACTGGGTAATTATCTTTTGGTTGCTTGTCCCCTCGACAGATCATCAGGGGTCTCAAGGAAATTCTGATTGGCATGAAGGTTGGAGGTACTGTCTGAGACTGAAAGATATGTGACACTTGTGAAAATGCACAACTTGGAATTTTTTGAACAACTCAAAACAACACTGGTCATCTCTATTAGGTTGCTGATTCTGTTTATTTTCTTCCATTCTGTCTCAGTCGCAAAAATGCTGCATAAATGGTCTGCATTCTTAGCCTATCCTGTCTACTTTGGTGCTAATATCCCGAACCAGCTTTCTTCCCTTTCACCTTTTTGTTAATCTAAGGAAATCTTTGTTTACGTCTCTTTGAATGTGGCGATGAAATTGCTGAAACAAATTCCACTATTTCCTTCTCAGGAAAGAGGAGAGGGCTGATCCCTCCTTCTGTTGGATACATAAACGAAAACCTGAAGCCAATCCCCGATGAGGTATTGACTCTCAATCTGTCTGTCGTTCCTGTTTCTTCAGGTCGTCCCTTAATTATGTTTTCCACTTCCCAGGACATGCTTCTTGTCTCCTGGACTGTTAATTTCGCCTCTGATCGGTTTATTTCTCATTTGACGGTTGCAGTTTGGACCTCGGAGGAGCCTTTTGTCGCATGCCAACGAGCCTTTAATATTTGAGGTGCAGCTATTGAAAGTGCTATGACATTGTCTTCTTGATATCCTGGCAATTTCCTCCTCCTGTGTTCGTTCAAGTCTTTTCACGTCTAAGGAATGTCTTAAAATGCTCAGACATCCTCAAGAAGACCACTATTCACGTTGGTCTTACTTGAACAGGATCTGCTCTTGTCAAGACTCACGACGCCTCTCTGTTTTCCCCTCCTTTTCTTGCTTTTTTAACATGTGTGCGCATTTAGCAAGGAAGCCTGACTTGATCTGATCCCCCTTAATTTTTGTACAATCTTTTACCAATCTTCTTTTATTTTCAATGCGTGGAATTGGGCAGTGACAGACGTATGGACATCGCAAAGCAATCACTTTTCCCATTTCGATGTCAATGCTACAGTAGTAGTAGTTTCAGTTCCTAGTCGCGACAATCCGCTGCAGCACACGCACGTATCTTGTTGAAGAAGCTACAAGCTTTTTTTGTAAGGTTAAAGATCGTTATTTATAACTAGTTATTTAGTCCGTGAGAGCATATGTATATGCATTTTCTTTAATATGAGATGTATTGTAAGAGGAAAGTATGAGATTTGTATCATTTTCCTGCTGTTTTATAGATGAATATCGCATTTTATGAAGGCCAAAGTTTATTATGTGGCAAGAAAAACGAGTATCCGAAGCACAGAAAACATCAAATGAAAACGATTTATTTGTAGTGTACAATCATGAAAGCTATATTCGTTCAAAAAGTAAAATATAACAATTAGTAAGTTTATAAATGGTCTTTGTTTTAACTGAACTTTTTTTCAGTATTTTTGTCTGTTTAAAATGTTTTATTTCAATTTCGAGATGAAGATTAATATTTTTTGTAATATTAGGCAGTGGGAGTAATATATTCCATCTTCTTTTTTTTGGGTCGGTAAAGAATAATGAATCTGCACTATGCAAAACAAAAAGTAATGTACCAATTTGCATTAGTTGTTAGAAATTGATAAAATCTATAAACTCCAAGTTAATAAAGAACCCTTTTGATTCTTTGATGCAATTCGAGAGACTTTAATAACGGTGCATTTGTTTAATAGGAAATTTTTTTCCCAGAAAAACGTTTTCCTTATTTTCCACATTTAATTCACTCAAGAAAATGAGTTAACAGAAAATATTTTCTAATTAACAGAAATGATTTCTTACTAAAGCTTAAATTTAGTAAAATAATTTTCTCCTTTGAAAGAATCCGAAAAATTTTTTCGATTCTACCAAAACTTAGATTTGGGGTGCTTGATTAATAAAATAATTATTTTTATAAAAATATATTTTAAAAAATCAATTTTTTTTATTTTTAAATCAAATTTTGTATTTTTAATTTTTTGTTTTTCTTCTTTTTACTTTTTCTTTTTCTCTTTTCTTCCTTTTAATTTTTGCTAATTAGGCTTGTGACCTTGCCAATCGTGGTGGCCTCGCTCAGATTTGGCAAGGCCCAGCTTGTAGCCAAGGTTGTGCTCTCGCTAAGGCTTGAACCTTGAGCCTCAAAGGTTCGAGACTCATGGCCTTGGGCGACGAGCTTGAGTCTTGAGCCTCAAATCACTGGATTGGGCCAACTTGCAACGGCCTTGGCAATGAGCCTAATCGGGGACAAGCTTGCAGAGTCTCTGGCGGCAAGGCTCCAGCTCACCCCCTCGCAAGCTAGTCGGGGAGAAATCGCTAAGGAAGCAAATATTGCATAGGAAGCAAAGGGGAGAGATGGAGAAGAAGAAGGAAAAAAGAAAGAAAAAAAAAAAGAAAAAAAAAAGTAATTTAAAATTCGAAATAAAAATAAAATATTAAAAAATCATTTTAGGAAAATGAAATTGAAATTATCTAGTGAGGTCCAAATATCAAAAAAAAAAAAAATTAATCATTAATTACCATACAAAGGAAAATTAACCATTTTCCTAAAAATACTTTCTCATAAAATATTTTCCTTTATTATTAGATTTTTCACGAAACAAATGCATAATCTCAAATGAAACAATACATGTTTTTATCTATTTCCACCAAGCACAATTTGAAGGCTTTAGTGGTTTCTTCTCGAGTCATGATCCTCGATTCCTTCTCACTACCTACAACTGAGGGCCTTAAAGCTTGTCTCAAATTATTGAAGATGGTTGAGGTCTTGATAATTTGAATTTATGGTGAAGTCTTAACCTTTGGAGAAGATCTTACGTAATTTTGATGATTCTAAAATTATTTTTAGTGTGATATCTAAGCGCAGATGTTCCCCGTGATTTAAAAAACTGTGATGATATTAATGAGAGCTAAATAGCTCAGTGAAGACAAATTACAGTTATGTAGATTTTGAAAAAAGGTGAACAAGTTAATTATGATGAGGTGCTCATGAAGGCTTGCAAGAACAGTGGTTGATCTTTCGTCAGCAAAGAGTCTTTGGAAGTTGATATGCTCGGAAGTGTCTTTGGAAGTTGAGTTGCAAGTCATTTTCTATTCTTTAATTGTGGATAAAACCAACTGACTGATCATAATAAGTGCATATTGCTATTAAGAAATAAGAGCAGTTGACGTGATGATCGCGAGTTCTTAAAGATGCTGGTTAACGTGTTCGCTTGAGGATGACAGTTCGAGACAAAAATTATAATTGTTAATAGTTGGAAAGTCTATAGCAGGGAAATCGAAAATTTTTAGAGAATAGTTGATGTTCAAGAAAGCAGATTGTATGGGTGATCCTATCTCGAGTAGTGACTCTGACTGCTCTTAATTGCTCCGAAACTATCTCCAAGGAAAATATTGAAGATGTTCTGTATAAAGGAAGATAGATGAAAAATAGAGAAAATTAATATTGTTCATTGTTATTTTCTGTTGATCAAATTGTAAATTCTTCATTTGAAATTTCCAGTGTGATGTTCTAGCCCTCTTGTAATCGAGATGAGATCGGGTAAAAGAGGAATAGTAGTACTTCAATTATGACAATGAGATCTATCGATTGATATGATGTATATTTGTTGATTGAAACTCAAATTGGTGATTAGTAATTCCAATCCGTATTGAATAATTGACGTAGATTTGGGATAAAGTCAAAATACTATTGTCTGTTGTGTGCTATTTTTTATTTGATCGTTATTTTTATATTTGTTCAATAGCACCATTGGTACTTGATATTATCTGCTTTTGTTAATTTTCAAGTGTTGGCTACTAACATCTGCAATAGTGTTTCAATTTTCAAAAATAACATATCCATACCCTTCTAGATTGTATTGTTAACGTCAATATTGACAACCAAAACCGCATAATTCAACGTCTTCATCTGACCGTCTCTAAATGTAATAGTGAACAGTGAGGCCTCCCATGTATGAAGTGTGGATGAAAGGTGCTTGTATAATCACTAGAAAATGGGTGATACATGAATGCAAAGTTTCATAATTTTAACATATCAATTTCATTTGTTTTATGGAAAATCACCAAGTTGAAATAAATAAATAAAATTCTTAATCTTACGTGTTACGTCACACGAGAAAATAAATCATCGAATAAATATTTTTTGTTATAAGGTAATGACACAAACAGTTCTTGAATTTTGATCCAATGTATAATTTAATCCATGAACTTTCAATTTATTTAATATAATCTTTTAACTTTAACTTAATATATAATGTGATTTCTGAACTTTTAATTTGTTCAATAGAATTTTTGAACTTTTGGTAAATACTCAGTATAATCCCTGATCTTAAATTAATGAAAATAGATTATATTGAATATTTTCATACAATTCAAGGATTTAATCGAATATGTACCAAAAGTTTATAAATTACATTAAATAAATTAAAAATTTATAGTTTACATTGTGTGACTTTCCATTTTATTATTGATAAACGCATCGATGATAATAATAAAAATATCTTTTATTAGTTCAATCAAGGCGAGGAAAAATAATTTACGATTTCCTATCTTCTTCGTGCGCCGGTAATTAAAGACGATTCCTTACGCCACACTGCAAATCGTAGTCCCCAGCTCCAAACGCCAATCCTTCCTTAACTTGTAAGCTTTTCCGGTACAGTGCTCCGAGCGACCCGACTCCATCCCCCAGCGCCCAGCCCTCGATCCGCGAAGTAGAATTCCGAGGATTTCTTCTCGTCCTTTCGAGGCTCCGATCGGGGTTGACCTGAGGCGGCTGGAGAAAAATCTCCGAGGAAGGGAAACGCGGAGATGCAGAAGATGGCGCAGTCGTGGTTCTCGCCCGACGGCGGCGCTTCCGGCGCGGACCCGCAGAAGCCCGCGTCCTCTCTGCTGGCCGATTGGAACTCCTACGCCGCCTCCACAGAGCCTGGTGACGACGCCGGCTTCGGCATCGGCTTCGATATCGAATCCGCCGTCAGGTCCGCCAACGACACTGTCTCCGGCACCTTCAACGTGTAAGCTCTGACTCTTTCTCTCTCTCTCTGTGACTCTTTCTGATTCGTGTTTATATGAGTCCATATGGTTTGGATTTAGGTGGCTTGCGCGGTTTTTCTGTAGATCTGCTAGAATTGGAGGCTCGACCGGCTTGTTTCGGGGTGGAAACATGTCGAGCCATGGCTGCTGATGATGGATGCTTGTGGATGTATGTCTCTTGTATGTGCGTTCGCGTCGCGGCGTTTTTTGCAGCGAATTTGTGGCCACGGATACTGTTCTTTGCTCGTTATTGTCATTTGTCATTTCTACCTGGCTTGACTGAGAATTTAGACTTAGTAATTAGTTAAGGCATGCTAAGTTCGACCGGTGTCTTTGATTTAACGAAGTTGATTTCTTTCAGTTTCCGTTTCTCAGAATGAATTCATTCCTCTGTTAATACTTCGTAGGTTCTTGACCATAAATATGGTAGGGGAAGTGTTTGGAGTGTATTCGTGCCTAGGATCTTGCTTGCCAGCCTAAATTGTATGTGCGTAATGGCAAAGAGCTGGGTGAAATCGCCAAATAGGACAATTTGGAGATATATATATCTGTAAAATCATGCACCTAAATGATTGCGACTGTGATATGTTAAGATTACATGGGTAAATGTTGTATCCAGCGGGATTGCATCCAGGAAAATGTTCATTGCTTGTTTAATCCAAGGCAGGGAAGTCCTAATTAGCGCTGCTGCTTGTCTTTAAAAGCAGTCCCAAACTATCTGTCTCAAACTCAATGTTTATCTGGATAACTCTGATCTGTTAAAAAAGTTTCATTAATGTTCTCTTTGCTTTAGCTGCGCTATTGGAATGTTACCATGTGCAGCCTCCTCTCTTTATGTGCTTGTGTAACTGGAAGTAGGAAGGGCAATCTCATTAGGGAATTGAAGAATTGATTCGCGTTTATCTTTCTGTTAGTTTGGGCTATGAGTGCTTCATTCAAATATCATAGCAAGTAATAAAGAAACCATATTTTGTTTCATTTGGCAATTTCTTTCAAGAGAGATGTCCCAAATGGGTTCTTGGCATATTGACCCTGGTAGTACCAGGCCAGTACTCGACAATCAATGGCTTTTGGCTGTGATTCCCTGTTCTTTTGTTTGTCGCAGGACTTAGAAAGCGAGGATATTGTCCTCCAGACAATTGCTTTTGTGTATTTCTTGAACGAGCATTCTTATTTATTAGCAGTATTGCTCTTTGTGAATGAACAAGTGTTGTTTCATATAATATTTTGTTTACGCTTTAGTTATCTTCTGTTCGTGTGATGATTCTGTAATTTTGTTATATTTCTTTTTATATAATTCAGTAGGTAGCTGTGTACTTTGACTTCATAGCTGCTTTTTCAAGTTGTGCCTTCCTTGTTTGGCTGTATAACTAGATTATGAGGTTGGAAGTTCATTTGTTTTATTATCCTCCTTCTGTCAATTGTGTTTCTCTGGGAATTAAGGAGGACTCCTTAATGCTTTCTTAGAATATTCTGTGTCTTTTAATGATTCACCATGGTCTAAAGCAATGATGCATTTTTGCTAACTTGATTGCATTATGAATTTGTCTTCTTAGAAAATCCTCCTGAAGCTACTCCACTGTAATTGTCAAATGAACTCGTATTCTGGAATGTAAAATTTATTTGCATCCCTGTCTGATTATTGAATATCACGAGAATTGATGTTAAGCTCTAATGTAGCTAAAAAAAGCATAACTAAATCATAAGAAGGTATTTCTCGAGAATCTAGAAAATAATCTCACACAACATTCTTCCTCATCTTTTTGAGTCACAAATCAACTCAAATAATGATTATAAGATTCTGAATTAAGTTGTAATGTAGCTTAGGAAGAAATTGAAGATCAATCTCGTGTGGTACTTATTTGGAGAATCTATGCAATTATTTCTTATACAGAGTTAAACTCTACGAGCCGGATTATGAAGAATCAGAAGTCAATATTACCATTTCATTTTTCCAGACATTAATATTAAGAGAAGAAGAGGAAGCAGAGAATCATCCTAATCAGATCAGTCGCAGTGGGTTGGACCATTGAATTGAATTCTTCTAGCGTGCCGCTTATAGTTATAGAGCCCAATCTAAAATCACAGAATGGATGGACTTAAGTTTATCTGGACAGACAGTAGAAATTAGATCTATACATCCATGAATCGAGGGTTTTTCTAAGGACTGTGCTGAGATGGTAAATTGTGACAGAATCATGACTGGAGACAAATCTTGATTAAGTCAACTGATTCTTCCTGTTCTCATCGTTGCACTAGTTTCAGATTTTAGTTAAAGCAAATTGTAATTCCATACAAATCGCAAAAATAGATATTTTAACAACCATGTTATATGTCAGAAGCCATGAACTTCTACTGTACCTTTAAAGGCTTGTATGGTCGTGGGGGTATTACTGTTTCTAATTGGTTATTTTGCTTATGTATTTCCCTTGACATTTGTTCAGGGTTTCAAAAGGTGTAAGGGAATTACCTGGGAACTTCCAATCTGCTGCCAGTACAGTGCCTTCAGGGAAGGCTCTCATGTATTTTGGTTTATTTCTGGCTAGCGGTGTCTTCTTCATTGTGATTGCTTTTACAATGTTCCTCCCAGTCATGGTGTTGATGCCCCAGAAATTCGCCATATGCTTCACGCTCGGGTGTTGCTTTATCATTGGATCCTTTTTTGCTCTCAAGGGTCCAATGAATCAGCTTTCTCACATGTCGTCCAAAGAAGTATTCACTCTGCATTTTGGTGCTTTTCTTCCTTTCCTAATCAATTTGACTCTTCCGAGTCTCATTGTTCTTTATTTACTGATTATGCAGAGGCTTCCTTTCACCGTGGGATTTGTTGGCACCATGGTCGGTACCATATATGTCTCGATGGTGCTTCACAGTTATTTCCTTTCTGTGCTCTTCTCTATATTGCAGGTACCGCATTCACAAGTCACGTGCATCTTCTCTTTATGTAAAAATTTTGAATGAAAATTTAGCTGACACATCTGAATTGCTTGTAGGTTCTTGCACTGGTCTACTATGTCATTTCATACTTCCCAGGTGGGTCTGCAGGGATGAAATTTCTCTCATCAACACTTACTTCATCAATAATGAGATGTTTTGGTCGATGAGCGAGCCATAGTAGCTTTGTCTGTCATATTTGTCCTGTCGTTGTCTGATATTGCTCCAGGACTCGAATGACTTTGGTTATTAGTTGAAAGGCAAGGATTTGGAAAAGAGCTTCCAAGAAAGGAGATTCCCATCTCTCTCTCTCTCTTTCTCTCTCTCTCTCTCTCTCTCTTTATGCAGTTCTTTGTTGCATGACGAAGGTCGTTAACATCTCTGCGAAGTATCGATGATTGAGCTTGGTTGATGTGATAGCTCGTTGTCAATTAGACCGGACCCATTGCGCTTGTCAGTAGCCTCACGTCCAATAATCACGTCTTAAGATGATTTTGTTTTTCAAACAAAATCACTGGGTCTTCAGTATTTCAAACAAGCTCGTACCCCCATCTAAAATGGTTGGGCCGGGCATGTCGTTCTGATCTCTTGTGCTCCTTCAGGCTGTCGATTTCTGTTGTGCTCCTTCAGGCTGTTGATTCTCCAACGCTATTTGTTTCAGCTCATAACTTATAAGCCACCAATCGTGTCACATGAATTCTCTACAAGACTAAGCTATTTTTATTTGGAAAAGATTATCAAGTAATGGAGGGTGGTTTTACTTATAATTTTTTTTATTCGTCTCATACTGTTCGTAAAATTTGAGGAGCTTAATAAATGAAGTTCGATCTCAAATTAAGAAACAACAAACAACCGTGCTAAGAAATCTTCTTTGTCTTCTTTCCTTTTTTTCCTTAAGAATGCCTGGACAAATACCGAAACTACTCCAAGTTTCCAACCGCAATAAAAAAAACTCATTCTAATTCAAATTGACGACTTTTAAAGGTCTTAAATCTTAATGTCCATAATTCTAAAATGACTAAGATGCTCAACACCATAATGAGGAAAATCTAAGAGTCCATTCATTTGAAGGAAAATTATTTTCGAGAAATTATTTTCCAGCATTAAAATGACAGAAAATTAATCAATGCACGGTATAAATATTCAATGGACTGAAAACAACAAGTTTAGATTGGGAGAATGTGACTTTCCCTTCTAGTAACAAGAGATTCACTTTTCCTAGAATATCAAATAAATGAAAACTCACTATTCTTCTTGAAAATGATTTTTATGAAAAATATATTCATTTGTGATGAAATTCTCAGGAAAACAATTGCATCTAAGTTTACGGCTCAATTCCCAATGATACAGTTTTGTAAGGAAGCAAGGCTTGTCGTTTGTTTTTGCATAACCATTCCCTATTTTAAACTTTTAAACGATACCATTTGTCTTTGACAAGGATGGAAAGTAAATATTTCAGAAACTAGAAAATTGAAGATTACTCCCTCAATTTCACTACCCCTATCCCTTCCCTTCTTACCTCACACGATCTAAAAAATTTCAAGAAATGACATACATGCCCTTTTCTTCCTTCTTTTTTAACATGCAGGTTGCAGTTACCAGCACTTCCGCGCGCACGGAACTTCTCAGCTACGAATGAAATCATCATCATCGTCATCACCACCCTTTTTCATATCGGTGCGGGTTGACTCGACCGGCTAACGCGTCGTGGCTATCTACGTGGGTTACAATTAAACAACAAAAAGATGCGCAAGAACAAGGCAGAGTGCAGTGCACGTATTTTGTTGACCCTCATGATTGATGGGAGGCCTCGTTCGCCACTCTTTAGTGGAGGGAAATCGTCCTCAGAACCAAGTCCGAAAAGCATTACATCGCCTAATCTAATCAAACATATCATGGCAATCATGAGAAAGATGTAATTGGAATCCGGGAGCCCCGAAATCAAGGAACGATGAGGAAAGTGACGCCGCGACTGCTTTTGGGATGTGGACACCCGATTTGAAGTTTGACGGGAGAGCTTTTGTTCAAAAACGAGGGCTGGTCTTCATGATGAGACTTGATTTTAGTACGTTAATCTAGTGGAAGGAGCGAGAGCTATGTGTGCTTGTAAATCATAATTAAGGGAAAGTACGCATGAAGAAAAGGGGAGGAAAGGCTATAAATTAATTGAAAGAATAGGGAAAAGAAGGGCCGAGAAGATAGGGGCGAGAATGCAAAAGCCAAAATAGCGTTCAACTTGGTGAAACGAAGTCAGTTTGGCTTTGCCAACCACCAAATGAAGAAAAATATTTAGAAACCAAAAGGAGCCAGAAAATACGGACTACTTTTAGCACAATGTGTTACGTAAGAAAGCCAGTGATGATTGAATTGTCGTGTCGGCAATTTCCAGCGTAAATCGATTGGAATAACTATATTAAAATTTCGCACAAAATCTTAAACCTAAATTGACAGAGTTAAAATGTTAACTTTAGTTTCAATTTTATCCTAAACATTTTTGTCTTGCAAAAATCCCTAATTTTAAGTCCAAATCTAATTCTACCATTAACTTGTTTTTGTCTCACAAAAAACTTCCAACTTTAGGTTTGATCACAATTCTACTCTAAAATTTTTTGTCTCATGAAAAAAAAAAACTCAGCTTTAAGTCCATTTTCAATTTTAACATAACATGAGCTCCAAATTTCCCGCCGTTAACCCTCTATCCAAAACACCCATTAGTGATTTTACGTAGTTTTTCACATCATTACTTTAGTTTTTCCCTAAATTTTAGATCCAAGGATATGTTTTATAGAGATGAATTTTCATATTACCCAAAATTGAATTTGAAATTTGGATAAAAACTAGAGCAATTAGGATTGGCTTTCTTCAATTGCTCTTACTTTTAAAAGAGTCTCCCTTCCTTCTCACTTGGGCATCTTCGATTTTGTGGCTTAGTCTTCAAGCTCTCATGCACCAGAGTGTTCCATCCTCACAGTTGGAGAGCTTCCACTCAAAGAGCTTGTGCTCGAGACACTCGGCTCTGAATGCTCAACGGCTTGTACTTGGGAGTTGTCCATCTCTTAGTTGTTTGCAAGAAATTTTGTATGGAGGATTAACGGAGACAGATTTATGATTCAAGTAAAAGTTAACTATATCTTATGAGGTTAAAAAGAATTTAGGGTAAAATTGGAATGGAATGGTAGAATTGGGATAAAATCTAAAATTGTGGATTCTTCACGAGATAAGAAAAAGTTCAAGGTTAAATTAAGGCCGAATCTAAATTTAGGATTTTTTATTGAACAAAAATGTTTAGGATAAATAGACACTAGACCCAAAGCTTGAGGGTTTATTAGGATATTAAGCATAATTCTCCCAAAGCTAAACAAATAGAAAAAAAGATTGGCATGGTGGATTGCTTTAACACTACTCTCATTCGCTTCTTTTCGATCATCAATCCATCTCTTCCGATAAGAAAAGATTTAGGGCTCGATTCTTCCGCAATGAAAACAACATCCATAGAAGTCGGGTCGATATCATTTCAAAACTTATGTCATCACAATCGAATACGACCCATGATTTTTCTAAAACTTTCTTTAGAACGCGATCAACTTGCGGAGGCAAAATCAGATGGTGCTTAATCAAAATGATTGAAGCACATATAATTGCAGAAGGTGGGATGGCGACGCGAGTGAAAAGACGCGAGTCGCTTCGGAGAGGGCCGGGAAAAAGTGACCGGCGGTGATGTTTGCGAAGTGGGGATTATCCCGCTCGTGCGGACGGGCACTGTCTCTTGGAAAAGAAAAGAAGATGGGCGATGGATTGGGGGGGTTGGGTCGCATCAACAAATCTCAGTCTTAATCAAAGGTTCAGTGACTGCATTATTGGGGACACCCGGGGATTTCCGACCACATCTTTGCACGTGCGTGCCCAAGTTGCCAACAAGCGGAAGTGATGTATTGCTCCGTGTTGACTTTGTGATAAAGTTTTCCCTTTTCTAAACTTTTTGGGTGAATATCACAAAATACATTCGTGACAAGTTTATTCAAGATTAATTTAATTGTAAGTTGACATATTTATGATCAATTTATATTTTATTAGTTTCCGTTAAATTTTATAGTCAAATTACTAAATTGGATGACACGCGACAATTGATAAATATACTTAAGTGTACTCGTTTATAATTTTTCGTAATATTAATCAAATTTAATGAAAATTAACAAAGGGTAAATTCATCTTTAATATATTAGTTTGGAGTATTTGGTGCATAGGTGTATAAATTTAGAGTTTTTGTGGTATTAATCTAAACTTTTTCATAGACATAAGGGCATAAGAGCACTGTCTTGAAAGCATGAAGTCATATTAATCCATTAGAGAAGGATGGAGATGAAGATTTGCATAGTCAGAAACCGCAAGGATTATTGTATGTCTCGCAATCTAATGAGTTACAATCAAACGGTATATGTATTTACTAAGAAGGTGTGCATGAAATGAAGTAATCTAACATAACGAGAGAGTTAGTTTTCTTAGGAAATTACGAAATATCAAATAATATGCATAATTTCTATTATTATGTCTAATAATATCCTCCAACATCCCCTTAAAATCCATGTAGAAGTAACATTGAATTTGCTTTTATCTCAGTGGCCACTATTCTCATATGAAAAAAAGAGATGGGGGTTCAAATCTCCATCTTCTTCAGAGGGTTAGAGGATGATTTAGCTTCAAGTATGGATTTCAACTCCTACGATCTATAAGGATGCAAGATAAAAGTTTGAAAATGAGAGTTAAAGTAGAAATAGAGTATGATTGATAAAAAAATATTGAGTTTGCAAAAAAAAAAATTCAAATTTTGTTCACACTTGAAACTTAAAAAACGTAATAGATGCGAGAAGCAATAGCATTGAAGTTGCAGGCACTCTCATATTGTGTGTAAGCCAGTCCTCGCACAAAATAGACATGGACAAATTCAATTCAAAGAGATTATCATGCTGTTGTTGTTACTGTTAGGCATCAAATCCATTAGAAGTTGCACTAACTTTTGACTAACTTGGGCAGCACTAAATTACCAGTACCATCAAAAGTTGCACTAACTGTCTAATAACTTGGGTCGTATCAATCAAACCGAAAAAAAAAAAAAAAAAACTGGGTGGTATCACAACAGAGTTGTTGGATTTCTCTGTCTCATGTGGATCTCAAGGAAAATGAATAATTTTTTTTTAAAAAATAATTATTTATATCACTTGAAATAATTAATTAATTAAAAATATTTTTATTATTGACAACAATTTATGTTTAAGCATTTTTTATCAACGATAAATTTTTTTTTTTCATTCATTCATTTTTGTAAGCGATATGATCAATCATTTTTTTTCAAAAATGTGTTCTAAATGATTCATTATTTATGAAACAAATAGAGCGAAAATATTGATTTTACATTTTTAATCGTGTGTGAGCTCGAGCCTTGCACGAAACAAACGCAAAATGGATGTGGGCGTGACCACATCGACAAGAGAAGTGGGGAAAGGTTGAACCAATAGGGAGTGCACATATTGCCATAAGATCACCTTGTTGGGACACCATCAGAGTAGACGAATAATGTTGAGGATCTCGACACTGAGAAATGGATATCAACAGAACACTAAAAAATTGATTGATGCAATATATGAGGTGTTCTTTGGGCGTGCATTTGGGGAAATCATTAATAAAGTCCTCAATTTATTGCAATTGTGCCAAGACAATCATAATTTTTGGAATTATGCCAGCTTAGTCCATTCGGCGCTGATGTGTTGGTCGGATTAACTGAATTTACATAATTGCAAAATATTTAGCATTGAATTAACAAATAAAAAAAAAGATATTTATGATTGAATTGTCATAATTATAATAGATTTAAGGCTTTTTTTTAATTGTCCTTGTGCACTTGCAATTTGCTTAAGACAGCTTAAATATCTTAGAATACAACAAAATATCAAATTATATCTGTAATAATGTTCTCTAGTGGACATAACACTGACATTATGATCTTATCAATTTATCAATAGCGATAGAGTTGGCATTGTAAAAAAATTTACAAGATTAATTGAATTCAAACGTGGAGCTAATAGATTTAAGTACATAATTTTCTTTTTCAGTCATTTATTTTGCAAAAAATGAATGATTTAAAAAATATTTTCTAAAAATAGTTGTTTATATATCATGAAATAATTAATTAATAAAAATTTTTTATTATAGATAATAATTTGTGTCTAAATATATTTATGGATGACAAAATTATTTTTTCATTTATTTATTTTTATAAGCGATATAAGTAATCATTTATTAAGAAATCATTTTTCAAATCATTCATTTTCTCGCGAAACAAACATACCCTTAATATCGTGTCATTTTGTCTTGAAGATGTCTAACATCTATTGAATTATTTCTTTCTTTCTTTCTTTTTTTCCCTCCATTTTTTTTTTTTTTTTTTTTGCCAGAAAGCCATCCGATTGAGCTTTCATCCCGAGTAGTGGTTCCCCAATACGGCATTGGTGGCAACACCCATCTTCTCATATCATTTAATTATTTAATCCTTCCAAGGTCAACAATTGAATCAATAAATAAACTAATTCAATAAATTGATAAATTAAATAAAAAAAGACCAAATTCATCTCCAGAACTCTACATGCCGGCATGTCATTACCAAACCACCGCCGCCTGGAGTGGATGTCACGTACTTCGATCGCCTCCAACGAATTCAATCGTAAAGAAACGAACGATGCGATCGTATATAAATTCCTGAGGCAGGCACCGTCTGCAACATCAAACATCGAACGATCTCCGGCACATCCATCGACGCAAACAACTTTTACACGGCCCGTCGATCGCCGATCACATCGAACCATGAAAGCCTTGGTGTCGGCCGCGCTGTTTATTGTTGCCCTCGGCTTGGTTTCGGCCACCGTCGGAGCGGGAGGGGTGCTCGGAGGGGTGCCGGTCGAAGGGTACGGGGGGCTGTCGTTCCAGTACTACCAGGACAGTTGCCCCCAGTTCGAGGCCGTCGTGAGCAGGAAAGTGAACGAATGGATTAAGAAGGACTATACTTTGGCACCGGCCCTGATGAGGTTGCATTTCCACGACTGCGCCGTCAGGGTACGTAGTTTGTCCTACTACTATTTGTAATACAAAAATCAACATGCTAAATTTACTATTCCTATTTTATCACATTATAGTGAAATGAAATTAATATCCAAACGCTTATCGATTCCAACATTTATAAACCCATCAACAGAGCGATTTCCTCTCCTAAAGTTATGTTGCTTTGCAAAAAGCACACTCATTCGTAAAATCACCAATAAGAAGAGCAAACGAAAATTTATTTAATCATGATGAATTTACACGAACATCGCTAACTTATTGAGTTCTAATTTGTAGCTCACCTTGATGATGCTTATTATAGGCCAAACCCAAAAATTCTGAGATTAAAGTAAACTAAAATGTGAATATTTGCCGGCTTGATTTGACTCGGTTTTTTATGATCTGACTGTGCAGGGATGCGACGCGTCGGTATTGTTGAACTACAAAGGAAGCGAGAGGAGCGCCGTGGAGAGCAAGACTCTCAGGGGGTTCGAGGTAATTGACGACATAAAGGCAGAGCTCGAGAAGAGCTGCCCGAAGACGGCATCATGCGCCGACATCCTGACAGGGGCCGCGAGGGACGCCACCGTGCTGCCGGCGGGCCATTCTGGATGGTCCCGTACGGGCGCAAGGACGGCAGAGTCTCCATCGCCAAGGAGGCCGGCAGGGTGCCGATCGGCCACGAGAACGTCACGTCTCTCCTCCAGCTTTTCCAATCCCAAGGATTGAACGTCCTTGACTTGGTCGTTCTCTCAGGTGAACTTCCTTTATTATTATTTTTTAAAATTTCTTTTCTCAAATCAACATAATAAATTAAAATTAAAATTAAAATTCTAAAAACACTATATTCCATTAACTCACATATTAAAGTGAGATGAAATTTAATTATTTATTATTATTTATATCGCAATTTTAGTCTATAGGGCGCTTTTGGAATGGATGTAAGGATTAGTTTATGAAATTTTTTGGTCAACTTCGATTTTAAAAATCACCATGCATTATTCATCAAATATAATTAAAAAATACATTTTTAATTTAATTATATTTTGCCTTCTTCTTGATTTTTGCATTTCGTAACAAAGTTGAGATATTCTTGTGATCTTAATGCAGGCGCGCACACAATCGGGCGGAGCACCTGTGGATCCATCCAATCGCGGCTCTACAACTACAAGTCCACCGGCAAACCCGACCCGACCCTCAGCCCGCAGTACGCGAACTACCTGAAGCGGAAGTGCCGGTGGTCGTCGGAGTATGCGTACCTCGACGGGACGACGCCGAAGGCCTTCGACAACGCGTACTACAAGAACCTGCAGTGGAAGATGGGCCTCCTCTCCACCGACCAGTACCTCTACTCCGACTCCCGGACGAAGCCGCTCGTGGCGGCGCTCGCCACCCAGCCCCAGCTCTTCAACTACCAGTTCGGCGTCTCCATGGCCAAGCTCGGCAACGTCCAGGTGCTCACCGGCGACGAGGGCGAGGTCCGTACCAACTGCAACGCCGTCAACCGCTACTGATTATTTTTTTTCCGGATTTGTCTATTTTCATTTCTTTTTGTCTACCTCGAAAGCGCTGATATTTTTCCGTTATGAGTGTTGCTTGACAAGAATCAAAGAGTATAAAATTCAGCTCGCGCTATGAATACAAAGGCAAATTGATGACTGTTCATGAACGATTCCGATCATGACATAACATGGATAAACTCTTGATTTTACTCGAAAAACCATCCAATATTGATTTCATTATTGTCGACGCAAAGGTAAACATGTATTCCGATCGAAATCAGCGCATGGTATATAATAATTTGATCTCAAATTTTCAAAATTCAGTGCTCGAATTGGAATGATTTCTAAAAAATCAACAACTAATAAACTAATCTACCTTACTAACATAATCGAGGGTCGGAAATATATCATGCTCCTCATTGAGTCTCCTTAATCATCTTAATAAAAATTCAAATGATGTTGTAGGCCATATCCATGATTAAATGGTTCTTTCACAAGCATCAATCTCTTTCCGTTATTTGGAAAATTCAAGAAAAAGTTGGCTCGGGGCAGAGAACCGGACAACAAGGAATACTCTAATCGAGAAACCATAGTTTTCTTCAAATCAAGTTTGGACACATCTGATGGCCCATACGAATTCGAAAGGACGAGGTCGGACAATAATCATGTCACCGCCGCTCATTTTAAGACAACGGGAGGCCAAAGTCATCGAATCAAACGTAGCTCAATGAAAAATCTCCACAAGAAAAGTAGAGTCTCGTCTCTCATCTTTTTATACCTAGTCTCTTTCTTCTTGTGGTATCCCTCTTGCATGGCCTGATTTCAATTCAAAATAAGCGATATTAGGAAGCGAAGCGTACACCGAGCCCTAGTCGCAGCCCGTGCTACTGAATCGGCTGCTTTATTCTTGGTACCAACAATTGAAAACTGTTTTCTACTACCTGCTGCAATAAAGAGCAAAGAGCAATCTCTTTTGCTCTCCCGTCAAACTCCGGCTCCACCCCGCAGTTCATGTGGGCGCTCAAACGTGCAGCTTCTTCCACCCATCGGCGCTGAAATGCACTAGGGGTTGATAAGGCCCACTTCCCAGAAATCTTATCGCGATCCACCTCCTTCGCGGAGTGGACCCTCGTCCCTCCATCACTCAACTCGATGGGGATTTAGTCTATAAACGTAGTTTAATCCGGTCCAGATCTGGATGGTGTCAGAGTGCATTATTGGAGGGGGGAAGGATTTGATTAGGATGCTAAGTTAGTGATTATCTATGCTTGTCCCACTTTCGCAGCACGTGTGCCCCAAGTACCCTCCTTCGACTGAAGAAGCTCGAGCTTGACGTTGATGGTACCGTACTGCGTCTGTGGTGGACCATTCTACTGTGCAGTGTAGCCCATCCTTTCGCGCTCTCTCTCTCTCTCTCTCTCTCTCTCTCTCGTGAGTGAGTGTCAACTTGTAGTGCTTTGTCCAAAAGGGTATTGATTGTTTATTTATGGTACACGGTTACGAGCCCTTTTTACCTTGCACGTTTGAATGGAGTATCAACTTCTCGTCTCGAGGGGTGGTGTCTGTCACATAGCTTGGCGAGTACTGTGAATGAACAAGGAAGTCTCATGAATTTCCTTCCACTGCTCTCCCGTCCCCCCCCCCTCTCTCTTTCTCTCTCTCTCGCGAGTGAGTGAGTGTCAACTCGTCGTATTTTGTCCAAAAGGGTATTGATTGTTTATTTATGGTACATGGTTATGAGCCCTTTTTACCTTGCACGTTTGAATGGAGTATCAACTTCTTGTCTCGAGGGGTTGTGTCAGTCACATAGCTTGGCGAGTACTGTGAATGAACAAGGAAGTCCCACGAATTTCCTTCCACTGCTCTCCCGTCCTCTCTCTCTCTCTCTCTCTCTCTGATGAGTGAGTGAGTGTCAACTCATCGTATTTTGTCCAAAAGGGTATTGATTGTTTATTCATGGTACATGGTTATGAGCCCTTTTTACCTTGCACGTTTGAATGGAGTATCAACTTCTCATCTTGAGGGGTTGTGTCACATAGCTTGGCGAGTACTGTGAATGAACAAGGAAGTCCCACGAATTTCCTTCCACTTCTCTCTCTCTCTCTCATGACAAGACAAGAGAATACCCATCACAAAAGATCGCTCAAAACAAGGCAATCCAATAACCCTCCCTCACTGGCAATAATGGGAATGTGAAGTGTGAGTAGGCAATATTGTGAATTTGTCCGAGAATGAAACAGGGTTTCTTTTGAACTCTTCCGGATGCACGCCCACGGTATCTTTCTCGGGTACAAATTCATTTTGTGAACCGTGGAGCACCAAAAGCAACGTCATGTCATGTCATGTGCACTTTCTATCGCAATTTTCCAGTCCTTTTAAAAATGTTTCTGGACAGCGGTCTGATTCTCATCCAATCATCTACCATACTTCTCGTTTTCTTTCTGAAGCCTTTGAATATCATGCGGATCAGATCATACTCATGTGATTAGATCTGTGATCTAGAGGACCCAAACCGGGATTGAGATTAGATCCATTCACACTTTCCCGTCTTTTGTTCAACACCGTGGGGAGCTGTAACGAATAATATGTGGAAAATCACAGATGCAAAAAAAATGCTATTCTATGTCTTGCTTTTGTTTACGGTCGAGCATGTTCTTACCACTACAGCCAATTATATTTCTTAAAGAAGGGGACAAAGAAGAAGACATCCAGCAGTTCTTTTGTATATCGTGAGTCTTGCTTTCATGAGAAGTAACTATATGTTCGCACTTTGGGGTGTGAGGAACTGAAAACAGTGCAGGGATTTAATAATTTACTGCAGGAATGTTGCCATTGAGGCAAAATTTTAATATAAAGAATGCTAACCAGATAAGTCACGCAGTTTAATACTTTCACCATCTATGCTTCATATGGATGCTGTCTAAATTAACCAATAAGAATTAAGCGCGATTAAGTGGGGTTTGAATAGTTCTATCATCCCATAAGATCATGTGACTTGATTTATAGAACTAAGCTTGAGTCTTGCAATAGTTTTAAACTCTCACAACGCGTCTCTTTTTCGGTTTTTCACGATTCCGGTATTTTTTTCCTCTTCTAGGTAAGGCTAATCCTAACGCATTGAAATTAACTGCTTGAAGGCTTAGCTAAGTAAATAATGACCCCCACATGACCTTTTATGGGCCATGGAAAACAGATACCTTACAAAAATTCACTTTATTTTGAAGAGAATGATGCTTTTCACCAGAGGAAAGGGCAAAAGAACCTAACCCCTAAAAAGGCGAGTTTTGATGAGGGAGTTCACATCTTTTTCTTCTGCATCTAGTTGATGTCGTTGTCTCTTCTTTTGTTCTTTCATTTCTATGGCTCTAGTTTATGAATCTTCTCTCTCTCTCTCTCTCTCTCTGTGGAAACTACTTTTTTCCCCTTCTTTTCCTATCTCTCTCACTCTAACTCACAGATAAGCAGATTGATTTCAGTAAACTGTCAGAATTGATGTACATATACCCAATAGTTGGCGGAAAATTCAGTGCAAATCATTTATTTTGATGTCGCTTGAGCTGAGATTCTCGTATCTTCATATCATGTCGTGAAGTATAATGAGAATCATGACATACATAACTAAAAATGGCCAAAATTGGATGACTAATCACTTTTTTACACTGTATCATTGCTGCTGAATTGATTTCTCTTTACTTTCCATTGGACTAAAAGAAGAGAAACAGGGCGAGCTTAAAAATATTGTCCGATCAAGCCCGTGACCTCACATTGCTAATTGCGATGGCACGAGACCGATTCCATCATTTATAAGTAAATTATCTTCTGTTTTTGTGTAGGTCATGTGTTAAGATAGCAAAAAACAATGAATCATTAATTAACAATTTCAATATGGTGTGATGTTGTCTCTTCCACTCAATGCCAGTATACCTTCCCCAGCTTCCTTATTAACTTTGTTTGAAGTAGAAAAAGCCACCCGACAACATCACCAGATCTGCAGCTAATTAAAGATGACTTATTTATATTAATTAGGAGTACAGAGTTATTCTTTTCTTGCATGTGCTGTTCATTACTCCATTAGATTCCACATGCAGTGCAACACTTTCTAAGGAAACCAAAACTTTGGCCAAAGAAAAGGTGAAGAGTACATAAGTTCAACCCGGATCTTTGAAAATTATAACAAATTTTCCTTTCACGAATAGAAGTACTTTCAGATCTGTGATGTTATCTTAGTAAAAACAACCCAGTTGACTTTTCATAAAGTGAACTGCAATTTGACTGAGACCCATGTGGTTTCCTTCCTTTCAATCCCTTAACGTCAATCAAATTTCGAATTTGAGAGTGAAAAGTTTTGCTACTAAAGTTAGTGAGAATCTCCTTGGGAAGAAACACATGGCCAACTCATAATTTCTGAAGCTACACACAATAGATAGACCACTGATGGGGCAAGGTTCAGCAAAAAAAAACCAAATGATATATGCCAAAAGGGCTTGTCTCTTGTTTACTTTAAATCACTGATGTATTCTTTTCAAGGGAGGGTTCCACACATATCAGACAACCCATCTTGATCAGCACAACCAGTTAACCCAACCACACTTTAGTCTTGGGAATGAAGGCAAAAAAAAGTTTTAGGATCTTTCATTTATGAGAGGGCTTGAAACAGGTAACCATAAAAAGGGATTAAGCAACAAATCGGGACAGTTATTACCAAATTTAAACTAGGCAAATCATGTTGCACACGATGGTGAGAAACTAGGCAAATCATGTGGATATAACAGACTCAGAAACTTTTCTCGGGCAGCAGAAAAATACAAAAAAAAGAAGCAACAAAATTAGCATCAGAAAACAAAACCCCCCGAAAAAACCCACCTGCATCAACCATCTCTTAATTCACAAATATGCCACTTTCAATAATACTATCCAAAATAATTTCTTTTTTTTTCCAAAAAAAAAGAAAAGAAGGTGCTCTTGATCTGGATCTGCTTTTCTTGTTATAAACAAAACATGGGGTTCCACCCTTTACAATCCCAAAACTGATCATCCCCTGTTCTGTACCCTCAGCAATGCCTGCAATCTTAAGGAATCTCCTTCTCTCTTCCAACATCTTCTCCTTCACCTTGTTCCTATCAATAAACTCAATATGTTTCTCTTGTGTATCCTCCATTGATGTACAGGGCCAAGCTCTTCTAGCATGGAAAAACAGCCTCAACACCTCCACAGATGCTTTTGTCTCATGGAGTCCTTCGGACCCAACTCCGTGCCACTGGTTCGGGATTCATTGCAACTCGAACGGCCAAGTCACCGAAGTGAGCTTGAAGTCATTGGACTTGCAAGGCTCATTGCCTTCAAACTTTCAGGCCCTCAAGTCCCTGAAGACCCTCGTGCTTTCTTCGACCAATCTCACAGGCCCAATCCCTAAGGAATTTGGAGACTACCAGGAGCTCCACTTGATCGACCTCAGTGACAACTCGCTCTCCGGCACAATCCCGATAGATGTATGCAGGCTAAGCAAACTTGAGAGCTTATTGCTGAATTCAAATTTTCTAGAAGGCGAGATTCCTGCGGAGATTGGGAACCTCTCGAGCCTGACATATCTGACACTCTTCGATAATCAGCTGAGCGGTGAGATACCGAGGAGTGTTGGAGCATTGAGCCGGTTACAAGTTTTCCGAGCTGGAGGGAACAAGAACCTAAAGGGCGAGCTACCTGGGGAGATTGGGAACTGCACCAACTTGGTGATGCTAGGCCTTGCGGAGACCAGCATTTCTGGGAATCTTCCTTCATCAATAGGAATGCTCAAGAGGATTCAGACATTGGCTATTTACACAACTCTGATATCAGGCCCCATCCCTGAGGATATAGGAAACTGCAGTGAGTTGCAGAATCTATATTTGTATCAGAATTCAATCTCTGGCTCAATTCCAAGGCAAATTGGAAAACTCAAGAAGCTGCAGAACCTACTTCTATGGCAGAACAACTTGGTGAGTACGATTCCTGACGAGCTTGGAAGCTGCACCGAGCTCACAGTTGTGGACTTCTCGGAGAATCTCTTGGCCGGCAGCATTCCGAGGAGTTTTGGGGATCTCTTGAAACTTCAGGAGCTTCAGCTGAGTGTTAACCAGCTGTCAGGTACCATACCTCCCGAAATCACAAACTGCACTGCTCTGACTCATTTGGAAGTGGACAACAACAGAATTACCGGGGAAATTCCTAGTCTAATCGGGAATTTAAAGAGCTTGACTCTTTTCTTCGCCTGGCAGAATAATCTCACCGGCAGTATCCCAGAGAGTCTCGCTGAGTGTGAAGGCCTACAGCTGCTCGATCTTTCTTACAATCGCCTTTCGGGGCAGATACCGAAAGAGATATTCGGGCTGAGGAATCTCACCAAGCTGCTGCTACTTTTTAATGATCTGTCTGGTTTTATACCACCTGATATAGGAAACTGCACGGCCCTGTATAGGTTGAGGTTGAATGATAATAGGCTTTCTGGTACTATTCCATCGGATATTGGGAAGCTAAATAGCTTGAATTTCCTTGATTTGAGCAAAAATAAGCTGGTGGGACAGATTCCTCCAGCAATATCCGGGTGTGGAAATCTTGAGTTCATTGACCTCCATGCAAATGGCCTCACAGGGCCACTGCCGGACTCACTGCCCAAGACCTTACAAGTCTTGGACATCTCGGATAACCGGCTTACAGGCCAACTTGATCAGAGCATTGGTTTGCTCACCGAACTGACAAAGCTCAACTTGGGCAAGAACCAACTCTCTGGGAGAATTCCAGCGGAGATTTTATCTTGCAGTAAGCTTCAGATGCTTGATATCGGAGGGAATGCCTTCTTCGGCAGCATTCCAAAGGAATTAGGCCAAATTTCATCACTCGAAATCTCTCTTAATCTTAGCTGCAACCAATTCTCCGGTGAACTCCCTCCCCAGTTCACTGGCCTCACCAGGCTAGGAGTCCTTGACCTCTCACGCAACAAGCTCACAGGAAATCTCAACATTCTAGGCAACCTTGAAAACCTTGTTTGCCTCAATGTCTCCTTCAATGACTTTTCTGGTGAATTGCCCAACACCCCATTCTTCAGAAAGCTCCCCTTGAACGACCTCGCTGGTAACCGTGGCCTCTACATTTCCAGGGGGCTCGTGACTCCGGCTGATGGCAATCAGTCTGCAACTCGAGCAAGATCGGCTGCAAAGCTGGCGATGTCGATCCTCGTCAGCATTAGTGCAGTACTTGTGCTACTCGCGATCTATTTACTAGTCCGTGGCCATATGACCAGCATGGGTCTCAAGGAAGAAGAGACCTGGGAAATGACTTTGTATCAGAAGCTTGATTTGTCGGTGGATGACATTGCCAAGAATCTGACTTCAGCCAATGTGATTGGTACTGGAAGCTCCGGAGTCGTGTACCGGGTCATGATCCCAAGTGGGGAAACGCTTGCTGTCAAGAAAATGTGGTCGACTGAAGAAGCGGGAGCTTTCAGCTCGGAGATCCGGACGCTGGGCTCAATCCGGCACAAGAACATAGTCAGGCTTCTCGGTTGGTGCTCAAACCGAAATATGAAGCTCCTGTTCTATGATTACCTTCCCAATGGGAGCCTGAGCTCTCTGCTTCATGGGGTTGGGAAGGGAGGAGCAGAATGGGAGGCTAGATATGAAATTGTGCTGGGTGTTGCTCATGCCTTAGCCTACTTGCATCATGACTGTGTACCTGCCATTTTGCATGGTGATGTGAAGGCCATGAATGTGTTATTGGGTCCAAGGTTTGAACCATACTTGGCTGACTTTGGTCTGGCTAGGACTGTGAATTCTGATGATGATGGTGATGGATTGTCGAAACCAAGTCAAAGGCCTCAGCTTGCTGGTTCCTATGGATACATGGCTCCTGGTAAATACTTCCTACTAGTCAGTCACTTAGCTTAGTTAACCTTTTCTTGTTTCAATAGATTTGATTTTGCGTAGTTTTTTGATCAATTTTCATGTTCATGTTTGCAGAACATGCATCCACGCTGCGCATAACGGAAAAGAGTGATGTCTACAGCTTTGGAGTGGTTCTTCTGGAGGTTTTAACTGGGAGACACCCGCTAGACCCAACACTGCCCGGGGGTGCGCACTTGGTTCAGTGGGTCCATGACCATCTAGCAGGCAAGCCGGACCCAGTCGATGTCCTTGACTCAAAGCTTAGAGGGAGAGCTGATCCTGCGATGCACGAAATGCTGCAAACACTTGCCGTCTCATTTCTCTGTGTGAGTTCTAGAGTGGATGACCGCCCGATGATGAAGGACGTCGTCGCTATGCTAAAGGAAATCCGGCACGTGGATCCCACGAGGCCAGACTCTGACATGTCAAAAGGTTTGCCAACCGTCTATTCATCTCCACCTCAGCCGAAGCACACAGCCTCCCAAGGATCATCTAACTGCTCGTTTGCTTTCTCTGATGATTATTCCATTCAGTGATATCTAACCATCAAGCCTTTCTCTGATGACTATCCCATCCAGTGATATTTAACCATCAAGCCTAGCACAGGGCATTGGGTTTTCATGCTTATGAATATCTCTCTAGGAAAATCACCAGGTGAAAGAAGGATGGCGCAAAAGAGCTGTAGTCTGATGTGTTTCTAATTTCCAGTTAAAATGGTTTACTGTTACATATGTCTATTCTTTTGGTTGCTTAGAGTGAAACAGTTAGCCCATCATGGTCAGTAGCATATAATGCGGTCAAGGAAAAAGAAATTCCAGCCAACAATTTGTAGCAGAAGTATGGGGTTGTGCAGTATTGGAATGTGTGATTATCCTGACAAACAATGCAGAAGCAGAGTAAATTATCTCTAGAGAAGTAAATTCTTCTCCTTTTTCTGCGTTTTCCTGGAGATGAGTCACTGCAGAAAATGCAGAATCTGAAATTATGTCCTGATAGCAACTTTTGGAATCATGCAATTTAGAATGTACTGAAAGAGAATGACTCTCTCTCTCTCTCTCTCTCTCTCCCCCCCCCTCTTCCTGTGGGCAAACTTTCCAGGCTTGCTTGTTGCAGATGGTCCCAGGCTTCTCAGCTCACGTGTCCATGTGCAGTCTGAGAGAGACTTTCCAGCAGAGAAAAGCACTCCTAAGAAAAAGCCCATTTGAACTCATTAGATCAGCAACGCAACTCTCATGCCCTAATCCTCACACCACAGGGACCATCCAACTGGATTTTGGAAGCCTATTCGCCTGTTGGAAAAAATACATTGGCCTTGGCTTATCTGAACTCGGGTTCTTCTAACCAAACTCCCGAGGAAGATTTATTCGATTTATTAAACTCAATCGAGTCCCAATCGAAACTCGGTTCAAAGCAAAGCGAGCCAGGACTGTTTAGCCTGAGTGTGAAAAAGCATCAATTGTGATTTTTGTCGAGAATAGCTGGCGTTAGTGCATTCAGAACGAACTACAATGACGGAAGGATGATCGTATCTTGTAATGCCACTAGTATCCGTCTGAGTGGGACTGAAGTAGGGTTCAATGATCCAAAGGCGGCCGTTGTGGAAAACAACCGCAATTGATTTTGATGACAACAAAAATTAATTGAGTTCCTAATTTATTTAAGCTAGAGCGCAGCTATATTTTATTAATGTTGATATTTGCAGAAGTAATAATCATGACGACCCAGACTTTCCATTAATCGATTTCGTGACCATTGGACTTTTAAACCAAATATGGATATATTCAAGTATGTTGCAGCAAAAAGCCGCAGACTGATTTCATCGGAAATTGATGAATAACTGTGTTCAAAACCTGCCATTATAGAAAATTTGCGTAACTGGCCAGATTGACTGAAGTTGTAAATATGATTTCGGTGGAAACTTCATGAGAGTATTTACCAGTAGACAGAAGGACATAACAAGCTTAACGTGTGAATTTGGAGGCCTAAAAGAAGACCAAACAACGAGCAGAACTATGTAGAGTCATTAGTGCTTAAAATAAGAGAAGTTGAAGCATATTGAGTGTTCTTGAGACGTGTCTTTTCCGTGCTACACAATCAGTAATTGAGTGCTAATCCTAATTGTTAGCAAGGGTGGCATTTGTAAATAAATAAACGAGACAAGTGGTTGTACTTAGAATGAAGGTATTTGTCTAGACAAAGGAATGAATTGTATGAAGGATTCTTTGTAAACATTTAGGGGTCTGATTCACATTTTGGAGCGAGTCTATTGTGTTTTGTAGACAAGATGTGAGAATGATTATGGTAGGGTTTAATTGTTACTTAGCTTGTAATGGGTGTAGCCGTTAAAGGAGTCGAGTCCACTTGAACTGTTAGAACCGAAAAAGAGGAGTGGACGTATCCGAATAAAATTTCTTTAAATTTCATTCGTAATTTTTCTCTCCCTAATTTTTTTTAATTTCTGTATAACACATTTTTAGTTCAATGGCATCTAGAAGCAAGATTTTGAAAAGGAATTGGTCCTACAAAAATCAATTTCTACGAATTTGTAATTTGGACCTACCGTCGGCTTTGGATGGTCTGATGTCAAATGTCCCAGTGGATTCCGAGAGTGACCGACCACCTGTCTCCCACATATCCGAACTCCGAAAGCCCACGTTGTCGAGCCCTATCCTCAAGGTTCTTGCTCTGTTCTTCTGTTCCCCCCTTATCCAAATCCTACATGTTCTGAATCCGGAATGTGCCTAATAGCGTAGGGCCACTTTATCAATATAGACATGGAGGACATATTGGCCGTAGATAGGGCCTTTGATATTCCAATGAGAGCTCGAAGATTCTGATCTTCCCAAATTGGAGGGTGACAAACGCTATCGAAGTTAAACAAACCCTTCATTTTATATGTCTGGCCAGTTTTAAGACTTACATTGTGAATTTGGAGCCACTAATTTTTAAGGGTCTGAACCTAAATCGCCGTTCCTGCTAGAGTCAAGATCTTCTGATGCCACTGGCGTAGCTTTCTCCGAATCTGTTCGACAAGCTAAAACCTCAGTTACCCTCCCGAACTGGGCAATCTATGTCTAGACAGTGGTAAAGAGCGAATTAGAGCTTTTATCCATGCCTAATATTCATTGACATGACTTTGGCCTATAAGTGAAGGGTCGATACCCTCATTGGCGAGCAAACCTACAAAGATGGATATTCAGGAAACGAGTTCAAAGCTGGTCCTGGCTTAGCAGTTATGCCTTTGAGACGGCAAATGAGCGATTCGTATCAGCGAGGGTTGGAAACATCAAGCACAGTGACCCTTCAAAGATGTTCAAAGTTATTCACGGCGATTAAATTATCCTGAGCATGAAGTATGTGAAACATTATGCAGAATTACCTATAAACAAAGGAAAAAATTTCCATATGTAATTACTGCGTGTAATGTTTAGGTAAATTCCATGACACCCTCAAAGGTCAAACTCATTTGCAATTCACAACGAAATCGAACTCAAATACTTATAGTCACTGTACAGAGATAAAAAGGTAAAATGAAAAATCACTCTCTATACCGCGAAACTCAAGATAAATTAAAGAATTTCCCGCGAGGTGTAGACCTGCTCCTTCTAAACTCAGGAATGGATGAATTAACACCTTCCTTCTGATGGCGAACCATTCCGTTTTGAGGCTTGCTCTCCAGTTTCCTTGGCAGCAAGCTTTCCATATCTAGTACATGTCCCCTGTAGAGGATAACAAATCATAGATATTATGAAACAGCGATAAGAGATCCAAATTGCATAGTCTCCCAAACATTACATGTTTCATGCTCATGTAAATGCAGCTATCTTACCTCTCTTCGCTAATTTGAGAGCTCTTCAAGCTTGGTTCATACTTTTTAATTCTCAAACCACCATTCATGAGAGATCCCATAAGCAAATGCTCATTCTCTGGCTCAGAAAAATCACTCTTGCGGCCCTCTTCCACCTTCTCACCTGAATTTATGCTTGGAAGCAATGTCACTGCTGCTTCATACTTTTCAATTTTAGCTGGAAGTTGATGCTTGGCCTTGGCCTTTGTCTCAATCTTGCTTTTCCTGATACTGCCTTGTCTTACATTCAGAGCTTGCTTAAAATGGTCTTCTTCATGTTCTGGATGCACTTTTCTGGTGCTCACCTTCTGGAGGCTGCAATATGTGTCGAACACATTTTCCTTCTTTGTAGGTTCCTGTAAGTTCATGCTGTTTGTCGAGTTGTTGTCTATTGATGGGTATATTGATGTTGCCACCATAGATCTACTGACGGGTACTCTTGCTGGAAATGGTACTCTTGCAATTGGTTGGTTGTCTACAGTCTCAGACTTCATTTTGGTCCTAATAACTGCTCCCCTATCAGTGGATACCGATCTCCTTACAGGAGGGGATGGTGATCTCGGCTTCACTGAGTTACCCGATTTGTCCTCAGCTGTAAACATTGGCTTAGGTATGATATCCTTTTCCATGAAACCTGGTGGCAACCTCGTCCTCCTCTGCTTACCGGAAGAGCAACTTCTAGCCTGACAATCATACATCATAATGAGACAGAGTTAAAGCGTCCTCCAATCCCATGCATCACAATCCTCAAAAAGATTTCATGTTTTTCTATCACTTTGAACTGAACTTCAATTTGAGATAAGAACGCCAAAATAAATGGGAAATCCTAGTTAAAAAGAAGGCACTGTATTTGGATAATTCATCAACAACATACTTATACCTCAGGGATTCTAGCATCATCATTGGACTTGTGAGAACTCTCAGGCTTCACACCAGGAGCACATCTGGGCATTCGGAAAGGGGAAACAGGTCTTGCTTTCTGAGACTCTATGGTGGTCCGAGAGCTTCCTGCTTTGAATTGTTGGAGTTCCGCTTCTTTTCTTTCCAATGACAGTTTGAGATTTGAAATCTGTATAGTCAACACTCATAACATTAATTCTTGTCTTGTAGAAACCAATGTACATAAAAAATTGTCTAATACAGATCCACACAAACCTCGTCTTTCAGTTCTCTTATTTCACCAGTTTCTTTATTAGATCGAGCAGCACCAAGTTCTATGGAGGCAACCCTTTCGGCAAATTTGAGAGTGCTAATCGTCTCACCTAGAGCATTGACCTCAGGATTTATATGAACGAACATTAACGTCTTTGCTTGCCCACCTGGCCAAATAATGCAGATATTACAACAAAGTAAAGGGAACACCGTTAGAGGAAAAAAAAATACAGCAATTCTATTTGTCTAAAGGTGTGAGGTAAGGACAGTAACAATTGGGAGTGTCCTCCTCGGTAATCTTTATAACCAAAACATTCAGTCACACTTGATTTTTTTAGTTGGGGAATTAAATTGTTCTGTTCTGTTTTTCTTTCTTTTTCAATCTGATACAAAAAAATAAAATGAGAGGCTTTTCAAATGTCTGCATGTCCTGCCAGATGTCTGGATAATAATGGAGTCAAATATATCAATTCTTGTCACGAATGCATTACCTAAAGAATCTTGCAGTAATTGTGTAAGCTTGCTATTCCTGTAAGGAATGTGCGTGCTTTTCTGCGCTAGAGCAGAGATGACATCTCCAAGTGCAGATAACGATCTATTTATGTGTTGGGCTTCCTTCAGTCTCTCACCAACTGCCTCCGACTTGTCAACTCTCTCACTTCCTGCTAAATCCACTAGATGAAGGCAACCTCTAAGAATGGATCCAGAAACTAACTCTTTTCCCTGGACATGGACGGTCAATACACTGCCAAAGGATGGCCAGCAGAAGAATAAGTACGTGGAGTCATCATCTGAAGTACTTATTGCTTTAAACATGTAATCGTGTTGTTACATCAGTACCTGTGAGAGCGGCTACTTCTCTCATTTAAAGCAGTAGCGCCAACAGCTCGATTCTTCTGGCCTACCCTCATCAAATCAAGGACGTCCTGGGTACATGTGACGGGAACCAAACTTGCATCCGGCACATTGAGACCATTCAGTTGCGGACTGTTTCTTATATCTAATGTGCAAGCAGTTAAGGCAGTCCAATAGATATCCCATAACAAGCAAATCAATTCTTGCAAAAGAAAGAAGGTTACAAAATATGATGAGGTTTAACATGCTGCCAATGATAGAGAAAGAAATATTAAAAAGGATATCTTCTAGCCGAGCCATCACTCACTAGCAGATCCCTCACTTGCTCATTGTAGATCTCAATCATCTGAACTGCTACATCATACTTTATGACATCAAGCCTTGCCTTAGATAATTGGAATAAGTCCCTTAATGCTCGATAATTAACACCCCATGTGTGCTCAGAAGTCAAATCTGGCCCACTCTGCAAAGCAAAGCATACAGTAAGTGCACCTCCTGACAATATAATGCCATCATGATCGTTTTCATAAATTTCTGAATGACAAATGTGAAATCCCATATGATGAGATATTATTTAATTGATATTTTAGGTAGTTCCAAATAATAAAACTATAATGAGTCTAGCACCTATAATTACCATTGTATATGTTTTGCCAGAGCCTGTCTGCCCATATGCAAAGATGCAGACATTGAAACCATCTAGGATCGATCTAATCAGTGGTTGAGTGTCAACGTATATTTGCTCTGCAAGTAGAAGGGAAATGATGTCAAAACCATCATAATACTTTCTATGAAAAAGCCAGAGTAGAAGGCTAGAAGCTATGACTCAGAGTTCATGTCGAGCTGTCTATACATGGCCTCCACATATTAGACTTACACGATTTGTTCATTTTTTTTCATTGACTCCTTCATTTGAGATGTTGTCTAGAAATTCTTCTTTTTTTTAATAAATAAGGAATTGGCAATGGAAGATCTTTATTCTTTAGACCAGACTTGTGCTGAAGATTAAGATATGTGATTCAATCAAATAAAATGGAAAAATGAGCTTGTACTTCATTAAGTAGTGCAGACAGTAAACAATGAACTTGCATCGATCTATTCCGGGAAATAAAAGTGTACCTTGGGTAACATCGGTATCAAACACTTTGTTAAAAGTGAAAACTCTTCTGGAATCTTTTCCTTGCTTGAACGGGTTCACAATCATTATATTTCCAGTTTCGCCGATGTAGTCTACCGTAGACTGTCTGTTTGATTGGCCTGATAAGAAAGGTCTTACACGACAGTAAACTCTTATGGTTCCTGCAATCAATAAAGTTTCATGAAGAACTATTTCTCTCATAAGATGCATGAAACTAGGTCGAAGTGTGAGAGATGATTGTAACACCTTTAAGATCTTGGACTTGATTGTAAAGCAAACGGTTTTCCTCCAAAACCCTGTGGTATGAAGAAGAGGCTACCTCAAGGCTCTTAATGTGATTATCTGAGAAATGGGAGCCTCATAAGTAAGTGCAAGTTACTAAATCGATGCTGGTTCTAACAAGATCCAACTAAAGAAATTTTCAAGGTAGAGAGCATGTCTAGGTTCTCACTAAGCCGTATAAGTTCTTCCCCCCAATCTGAGTGGATTTGTCTCACTTCTAGCTTCGTCTCTTGGAAAAAGAATTTTAACTCCTACAAAATGGCAGACAATCAATGGGCAATTATAAGAAATGAAGCATGCAGGATTGAAAAAACAAGCCAACTTTTGGTTGGAACAATTGTTGGTTTCCATATACCTGGTATAGTACTTGGTGATGCACATCAAGAAAATGGAAAAATCATAAAAAGGAAAACAAAGTAAATTGATCTAATTTCATTTTAGAGGATTATGGATGCCAGTGCCACTTGCTTTGTTAGGGATATCAAGCGAAAGACATAATCGATTATTAGTTGTTCTACAGAGTAAAGGCAATATACTGGTTAAACTTTTGTCTCGAGACATCTAGAAGAGTGAAACCGCAATAAATTGGACATCTAGAACAGTGAAACCTAACTAGTTGGTCTCCCTTATGTTACCCTCTTTACTTCTTCATTCCATAGGCTCTCAGTAAATGCTGAACATCTAGAAGCATTGACAATGTAATATATTAAGACAACTTGGAGATATATCTAGAAGAAAGCAACGTGATTAATGTTGAAAAATATCTTACATGTACTATAGACCCGTTTCCTGACAGGTTAAGGCCCTCTTTATATCCTAAAAACTCTACGCAAATTTTGTACTCTGATTTTCACTTGGAAAAGGAAACTGATAATAATGGTTTGGCAACATTCCAGAAACACTACTCGAACAAAAACGATGGAAACGCTTTTTGAATACCAACTTATAACACAGAGGATTTGGATACTGGCTTCTTGTAATCTTGATGGATTATGAGCATGAGCTCATTTTTTAGACTCGAAAAGAAAATATTCAATGCATATCAACATATTTAAAACAAAATTAGAACTGTTTTCCTTTTCTTTTCACAGAAAATGAAAACCAAATTTATTTTTTTTTGGGAAACCAAACAGCCTGAGCTTTTGCAAAGAAAATTTATCTAACAGGGTAACCATAAGTATAAAGATCAAGAGTCGAATGCCGGCACTCCTTATCACTGTTTTCCTGTGGTAGTGTCCCTGCCTCAGGTTGTTTATCCCATGTGGGTAGTCCACATGTAAGATCCAGCTTAATGTGGGAAGTGCATTTATATATAAATTGGCCCGTTACCTAACATCTAAAACTTTTGGGAGACAGTTATGTAACAACAAGGAGATCCTAGTATGAGCTATTGCTGCCTTGAGAAGGACACACACAGAACGATGGCGAGCTAGTGACACTGTATAACAGAATAATTGTGAAGAACTTAAATGACATATTTTTATTAGAGAATAATGTATCATATGCATGGTTATGAAGGCTTACAGAAGAAATAATGAAGATAAGCAGTAATTCCTTCAGATACCTCAAGCTGTTTCTGTTGCAGATGGATCTGATCCACATGACCAGCACAGTGATTCATACTGGCTTGAGTGATCTCTCCTTCTCCACCGCATTTACAGAACTTTGAAATATCACTTGCTGCCAACTTTGTTCTTTGTCGAAGATATTGTGTAATGTATTCCACAAACTGAGATTTTGATTGGGAACCAAGTTCACCTCTCAGTATTTTTTTCAGAAGTAGTGCAAGCTGTAGAAAGCATCATAGGATGTTAGACTAATTTGCTGTAGTTAAATAATTTATCATGCAAATTTCATGTACACAAAAACCAGAAAGATATAAAATGGTAAAACAAATACATTTTTTTTAATGAGGAAATGGATATCACGAGTCTGTAAAACTCAGCTACCTGAGTGCCTTGAGAGACGAGAAGAGCTGAAAAATCCTTAACTACCTTACTGAGCAAAGCATCAACTACCTGCAATGTTGTTCTTTTTGTCAGATTATTGTGCACAGTTTCAGTAAACTGAAATAAGTTGAGCACATAATCTGCTCATAGACCAACTTCGATAAGGGATGAGATCTAAAGCATGTGAAAAAGAAAAACATAATGGATGCCAAGCCAAGAATTGGAAACATTATGATTTGAAAGTAGTAGACCAAAGTTCATTGAAAATTGGGATTTCATAATAGATCATATTTGTCCTGCTTCTGTACGAACTGTATAAAAAATTTAAGTTCTTGCAAGGAACTAATATGCAGAATAGTTAGTTAAAGAACTAGTTTGATGGACAATGAACTTGAGAAAAACTAGATTCATGTTTCTTGGTAGAGTGTTTGCAGATTGTGTGAACCAACCATTCTCATCATGCTGTTAGGTCAGGGTTATGAATAAAGATTAAAGCACTTCAGTGTGCTAATTATCCTTGAAGGGAAGCTAATTTGCAACATAACACAAATGGTGTCAGTGAGACCGTCTTATTTATACAAACTGGGTAGCACCTCATGTTGATGCTGATCATTTCCGTCGTCTTCTAAACACATTGGTGAGTATTAATATAGACAAAGCAACAGAAGTTAACTGTCAACGGTACAAGACAATGGTATTGATCTTACCTACCATTGCATTCAAAGGTAAGTCATCCATCCCATCAAGCTCTTTCAAGTAAGCCTGCAGAAGTCCAAGTCCAAAATGGTCAAAAAGAAACGTCAACACATTGGCGATTTTGGATTCTTCCATGGAGACCACATTGGACAGATGGAGGAACTCTAGTAGTTGCTCATATTGTGATGATTCAGACTCATCTATTGACTCATCTGCACTTTCACTGCCGACCAAGGATGATGGAGAACTCTTTGGGAAGCAAGTGATCCTCACTGTTCCCCCATACCTCCAGACCCCAATTCCACCAGCCTGTTTCCACTCATAGTATCCTTTCAAACAGAGAATGCAGTCCACGACTTTGCTTGATGAGCCTCCCTGAATTTTTAGCAGTCCTTAGATTCAACAGAGGCATGGCAGAGAATATATAAGAAAAGCTGCGCTACCATAGGAGTTACTTGGTAAGACCTTTCATTTTAATGAGCTGAATTTTAACTGGAGAGAGTTCTTAAACAGGTTTTCCTCTCCCTCAAAATACAATGCCAAATAAGACTGATAATACAAATACAGTTGTGGCTCGCATTAAGGTCACAAGTCTTGGGATGAGAAAGCAGTTTCCTCTTGATATTTGAGATGAGTTTTTACGATGGTGAAAAAAGAAACTGTTCATTTCTAGTCATATTTTGTGGAGGCAAAGTCAGAATCATTTTATAACAGAAAGAACAATAACCCACAAAAAGATGCCTAAATCCCTGACAAAACACAACCATAAAACTCTTACAGAGCTCATGCAGTTTAAACTTTCTCAATGGCTGCCTCTATGGAGCTAAAAAGAATATATGTAAAAATGAACAGTGACCAAGTAAAACCACTTTTCAACTAACTGCTATTCCGAGTCTTTAGTATGGCTAGAAATATTAGGAAGTACATAACACGTCCAAAATAATGACAAACCTTCTCCAAATCAGATGCTTCAAAAGTCAAAAGCTTCATGTCTTTGACAGCCATCAAGAAATTCCTCATATTCTCGAAATATTGTATTGCAGACTGTGCTGCTCCTTCTGTTGCCTGAACAGCTAAAATAGGGCTTTCCACCACCTACTCGATTACAATGAGCAGGCAAAACATTAAGAAGCACTCGTTTCTGTAATGTACCATACTAAGACTAAGGCCTGCAAACTAAAGGTGGATGAGCCTGTCGTAATGTTACCTTGTGGACGGCCCCAGGATTGACTTTGTTGAGGACATTGCAGAGTATGAGTCCATTGCGGAGGGCGAGACAGAACTCCTCTTCAGAGGGTTCTTTAGGCAGTGTCTCTGATGCACCGTGATCCATCTGACGCAGCCATTCTGCTGCTTGATACCTCCGTGAAGCTGAACCGAAGTCCACAGAGTCATTAAGATATCCAGACAGTTATGAACATTAGCTAAGTTGAGTAGTTATGCTGGAGTTGTTGTCAAAAGAACTAAGTAATTGAATAGTGAGATTCACATTCAGTATCCAGGGCAGCGTTGGGTCCATTAGAATATGATGAATGCTAGCGTTGGATTAAAAAGTCTGTCATTTGACGAACGTGACATAATACTGTTGCACTGGCACTTGATAGTATGGGAATGAACCAGTTCAATGTGTCTAGTCCACACAGACAATTGCTTCTACTCATTACTGTATTAATGCATTGATAAAAGTTCAACAGTGGGAAGACGAGTCAGACGACAGATCGGCCGAGCCTCTGATTTCAAAGCTTACAAGTTTGGTCAGGGAGGTAGTCTTAAATAAATCAGCTTGACAACCAAGATAGTATTCACTTTAATCAGAATGGTCACCTCAGAGGTCCTAATTGCCATTGCAACGGCTAGTGAAGAGATAACTAAATGAGTCAACCTAAGCTACCCAAGCTCGATAGGTAGATTTTGCTTGGTTCAGCTCGATTCTTCTCCAGTTTGAGTCAACTCATCATGTCGAACTCGAACATGAAAATTCTTGATCTAAGTAACTCCTGAACTAAATTGAGTAGTTGAGTTTTTGACTGTTTTAATTATAACTATACATTTATAGGTATTTTATATACGTAGAAAAATATTATCTTCTAATTATATTCTATTTTAATGATTCGAGTTTGAGCTTAGATTCAAACTTACTTACAAATCAAGCTGGACTGAGTTGAGCAATTGAAAACTTCCTCAATTAGAGTTTGACCTTGAGAAATCAAATTAACCCAATCAAGCTAGTTGAGATCAAGTCAGGTGTCGAGCCACAGATAATCAAGTCGAGTTAAGCACGTTATTCAATTGGGTCCATGTGAATCGACCCAAACGTTGACCAACAGCTAGTTCCAAGTTCCACCCGCACTTCTTTTGATCAGCTCAATAACTTGAATCTGTCAAGATCACATTAACCATTTGGATCCGGAATCCACATATGGTATCACCAAAATTCACCAAAAATTTCAGATTTGGTTGGTAACGAGAAGTACTTTGTTATTTAAACCATTCAGAAATGGGGAAAAACACGAAAAGAAAGTTTCCATCTGTAGTTGGAGCAACTTTTGGTATGTTATGCTAACCGAGTGCAAATGCTCCGGTTTTAAAGCATGGTAATGAGGCATATGGTCGGTTTGGTTTGGTGGACCAATACAACGTTCTTTGTATTATTTTAGCTCGAAATCATCTTTGTTCCCAATCATGATGAACATCAGCTGAAAGTAAGCCACCGTGATATGCTTGGAACTTTTTAGTCCTAACACTGTTCTTTTCAGGAATTTCTCCCGACAAAACTTGAATATACCATACCAAGTTGAACGTGCGGCGTGCCCCATGTTCATTTTAGAAATGAATTTGAATAGTTTTTTTTTTCTTTTTTTAGGTAGCGGGTTTTTTTAGATTTAAAAAGGCAGTTAATTTTCTGATTATTGACGGTTTTACAATTCTAGCTTTTGAGAAAGTTTTTTCGATGAGAAAATTTACTTAAAGTGGTGAGCTAAAAGATAATAGATAATGTGAGAAGAATTTTGGGAAGCCCAAAGTGAGCTCGCTTTTGACTTCAAAAATAATTCATTTAGGAAATGCTCAAGAAATCGACTCCAATGTGATTCAATTTGTTAGAAATCAAGGGATGGACAATATCATGAACGCTTAATCGATCCATTTTAGTGTGGCTTCAGTGTGGTTCTTTCTCTTATTGTATTGCCTATGTGTAAAGAGGAGCTCAACTAGTTTAGAAAACATTTTGTGCTTGAGATTCATCACTTATCATCAATTAAATTGAGATACTTCAATTTTAAAACAATCTTTTAAATTTATGGCAAGATGCAATTACTTTATATGCGGTTATGGGTAATGACACTTTCAAACAATAAGCAACAGGAAATTTATTATTTTAATTTCACGACAGCATAAATTCTTCTACAATCGTTTTCCCAACTTGATACGCAAAGCATTTTCACATTGAACAAGGGAAAAAAAAAAGCCCATTGTGACTGTAGAAATATCACTCACGGTTCTCCAATTAAACGGATTAAACCACAATAGTATTGTCTAAGACTTATCATGATCCCAGCAATTAAAGCTGCAACTTCGCATATTCATGGAGAAAGAGCCATCTAAAGCTTCTGAAGCAAATACCAAACTTTGATTCCTTTTCAATTTTTTTTGTGGGGGGAGGATGTTTTCGATGTCGTCCGTTGGACCACATTTCCAAGTAGGGTCCCTCGTTAGATCTAATGGTGGATCCATCTAATTTAACATATTGCAGAGCTTCGGATCGCCCCCCGCGGACCGCGCCATCATCACGATTCGTGAAGTGCTGCCCTCCCCTCCTTTTACTTTTTGTTTATCAAATGCAATGATTACGTGACTTACCTTAGGCCAACTACCACCACCCCCCCCAAAGGAAAAAAGCGTACGGAAATATAAATAAAGTAAAATAATCCTTGGCGTAATTCATCTCGTGCCGCATTACGTGTAGTGAAAAATTACAAATATGTACGAAGCAAGAGCCATAAAGAGGTAATGACACGATAGTCTTAATGAAGTCCTATAGTTACTATTAATTAACTGCGCTAGAAGGAAAATTTGTAAACTTCCCTGTCTTTATTGTGTGACAAGGGACTGGTACTGTGTCAGAAATTTCGTTTTGAAAATTTCATAAACAGTATGCATGGATTTTTATTTTATTTTGTTTTTTTGGCCTAAATGCATGGATTTTTATTAACGAGAGGCATTTATTGAAGTACTGATCATACATAGAGAAAAGCGAGCTCATGCATCCTATCATGTGACAGAGGCGTTGTTTAATTTAATTTATTTATAATTGTCGCTAAATGTTCCGCAAGTAGTGTCGCAGCATTTCCAAATTACCCCGAAATTAGTTTTAGCTTTTTATTATCATTTTTTTTCACGAATTTCGCTGAGCCCGGCGAGCTCATCTCCGATCGAGTCGGTTCGTTACGATCAAGGCGACTAAAAAGTTTCAGAAGGGAAATTCACAGATAGCAACGCGAAAAGAAATTAGGAAAAGGGTGGAAGTAGATGTACCTGCTTCTTCGGCTTTCCTCTGAGCGAGCTCGTCGTCGTTGATGATCTCCTCCGCGGCTGACGCTTGATGATCGCCGCCATTAGAGACCAGAGCCTTCAATGCTCTCAAGCTCTTCCCAGGCGAGCTGTACGTCGCGTTGCCGTTGCTCTCTTGCCGCATCTCTCTCTCTCTCTCTCTTTCTCCCCCAAGAATGCACTTGTTCGAATGCACTTGTTCAACTCAAAACGGATCGTCTTTGGGGGTCTGATCACTGCAAAACAGAGGCAGAATCGCGTTTTCCAATCGTCCATCAGCGAAAATTCTCTGGAATATCGAAAAGAAAAAATCGCTGCTATTCGCATCAGAGATCAGACTCCAGGAAAACTCTTCGTTAACTTAGCTAGCGGAGACGCGGAGACAGAAGATACCACGCCAGAGGCGGCGTTCGACCGTACTACTTCGAAATTCAAACTCAGCTTCGACGACTGGAACCGTCCAGTTCAGCGAAGCCCGAGGCGCGTGCGGAAGTAACACACCGAAGCTGAAGCGCGCATTTCTCTTACCTTCAGCGGACGATCGCCGGACGGCGGCCGAAGCCTCGAGCCGGGACCGGAAATCTCGCCGGAGTTCGAGCTCGGCAGATCGGATCTAACGGGGGAGATTTCGGAGAGGAAGCGGAGCTGCTCGTGCTGTGAGGGAACTAGCATTCAAAAAGGAGCATAGGAATGCTTCATCTAACGAATCTCTGCGTGAAAACGGAGTTAAAGGGAGGGAGGGAGCGAGGGAGGGAGCCCGAGTTCTCAACAACAATAGGAAAAGGAGAGAACTCTCAAGTGAGTCGTTAGCCTTTTGGAAAAGAGATTTCTTATTGTCTCCACCGCAGCGGAGAAAAAAGAATAAATCAAAGATGGCGAACAAAAAGAAAATAAGCAATAGTCAAAGCATATTTATACATCTATTAAAAAAAAACAGAGAGACTACCAATTTAAAGTATATAAATATGGAAATGAAGATACGGCGTGATTTAAAATGCATTAATTTATATTATATTGAATATTTAGTAGATGACATGGAGTGTTAACAACCGCTTTTCAATAAATGACTAAATTCGCATAATTATATTTTCAATTAATTGAAAAATTATCGAGTGTAGAGTGTTATGGGTTCTCGTTATTTTTCAAGGAGAAACTGTTTCGATAAAATCCGGTACGGGATAGTTGGGACGGAGAAACAACCTAAATTTGACTCGAGAAGTTCAGTTTTGAAGCTGTACCGGTTCCCCTAAGCCTACAGCTACGGAAGTGGGGATCCTCCCACCCTCGCTCCCCCGTCAGATCACGCGACAATTTTGTTTGACTCGAGAAATCAGTTCCACGTGGCGAGCTGTGACGAGTCAAGAGGCAAAGGCCTGCGACAAGAGGGGGAGTCCCTGGTCGGGGCCCCACCGATCGTCGGACTGGACGGCAAGATGCGGCCAAGGGATGATGATCGCCACCTCAAAGAGCGATTCGAGGAAAGTGTACCGGGCTCGGGACTTAGTGTGATGTGATGCGGGTGGGGGAATGGTGTGCGCCTTTGATGATGCATAAACATGGGCAACGGCCATTATACATTAATTCGTAATTGTCGCTTTTTTGGTCCCCTTAATCGTCCGCAACTGCATGCCATTCCGCCATTATGATGCCCCGACGCTAGGAGAGATCATGATCATCGCCCTCCAAGCGTCGCATTCAACTCCTGTTTGGCCCTTGAATTGGGTTTACTAAAGTTGCGAGGCCAATGAAAATTTAATACATCTGTCATGGATATATACGTCCTGCAATCCTCGTGGTTGTGGGCAAATCGTTTTTTCGAGAATATTCTATGCAAGTTCACTTAAGATTGGTGACGGATCTAAAATTATTTTCCTTTTTTCTATGAAGTATTTTAAGGGATTTTGACTCGATAAGTGTGTAGAATGCCTTGTCAAGGGTCTTTTTCTTTCCGTTTTAGCATACTTGATGTCGGCTCATAACTTTTGATTTGTGAGCCGTACTCTTTTTTACAGCAGAAGAATTACCTTTCACATGGGTAATTCATCCTGGCAAATTCAATAATGCCAAAAAATAAGATAAGGGTGAAAAATGTGGGAGAAGAAAGTAGGTAGGGCATGAGAAAGGCTAACGGGATTCCTCAATCAAGTTAATTATGCGCCGGGTGCTGCGACTATCATGCCTCGGACCCTCCAGCTGTCTTGGGTTATTGTTAGTCGCTAGAACGGAATAAAGGCCCCAAAAGGAAGGAAGAAAAAAAGAAAGGTAGATGGCAAATTTTTTTAAAGGTGAACGTTGGGGGTCTCTTTTGAATGGAAAAGGAGGCAAAGTCCAAAGTGGTCATTGTGGAACGTTGGATCCCGGAATTCAAATGATTGCGGAGGGAAGCTTTTTCATGTGTCCTCCTCCAATTTGTACCCCATTTAATGGACAATTTATTGAGAGAGAGAGAGAGAAGGTTCTCTCTTCTTCTTTTGCAGCCACAAAATGGTCCTTGTGCTGCTTTAGCGCCTATGATTTTTTTTTTTTATTGGATTAGTTGGAGGTTGTGTGCGGGGGCAGGATTCCTTTGGCAGCACGTCCTCGTCAATTACGGTAAAAAGAAAAAAAAATTAATCAGAAAAAATGAGTTGACCCTACTTGTAATATCAATCTTGAACTTTCAATTCGTTTAATGCGCTTCTTGAATTATCTTGAAATATAGTTCTTTTGTTTAATCAAAATAGAACATCACGAGTATCTAAAGTATTGCGAAATATGCAATTTAATCCTAAAATTTTCAATTGATTTAATCTAATCTTTCAAGTTCTCGTGACAAAGTCGAATTAGTTGATATTATTCACGAGTTTTCATAATTACGTCATACCCTAAATTTTAGAATATCTTTCTATTTCAATCTATTTCCTAAATCAACAAAAGAAATCATGCCATCTTTTAAGTATTTTTCACCTTTTCTTATAAATTTTACGATAATTTCAGTTGAGTATATTTTAACTTATGATAGAACCTCAATTTATCACAAAAACTCTACTCATGAACTCCTATTTTCATTTTTAAACTTTGCATTTGCTGAAAAAATAGCTTTTTCGCGATATATTTCACGCGCTATAATCTATATATTAGTAGCAAGAATGAATGCAGTTAAATCGAGTCAAATCGACGCTATCATCAAGGAAGATCATTCAGCTGGAGAACCCAGCAATGTCTTCAACACAAATTGTAGACAAGAAAGGGAAGATATTAGAGCTGTTGCGTGATAAAAGTGTAGCAAATATGGTTATTTAAGGGGAAGCTGGTTTCGGAAAAACGTGGACGGCAAGGGAGATAAGTGAAAGTGCAATGGAGCGTCTATCCTGTGGCAGTATTTGGGTGTGTTGCACAAAGAAACAGCATATCAAGTGTATATTTGAAGATATCATGGATCAGTTTTCTCCAACTCACCCTAGTGAAGAGCTGAATGAAGTCAACGAGGGCAAAGACAAGACCCCAGGGAGCTCCAATGTCTTGAAAGATAAGGTTCTCAAAATTATCACAAAAAAAAACATCATCAAAGGATCATGGGGAGAAGTTTCTTTTCATTGTCTTGGGTGATGTTCCCACTTAAATGAAAGAGGTTGAGATTTTTACATCTAGCACGGGAAGAACCTAATTTTGAAAGGGGCCTCAAGGCCTTCAACGTTCATAATTCCACATTGAAGTGAATTGATGATGATACCTCCTCGAAAATCATATCTCCTATAAAATATCGTCACCAAGAATACATAAACTATCGCCCTCGCCACAAGCATGGAATGAAAATTGAATTGATGATGCTATGCAAGGATAATGTGAAGAAAGACAGATTGATCGACGGTTGCATAAGTAGGTAATAAATATTTTCAGGTACAACAGCGTACTCCGTAACATCATTTTTTTACGACACTTTTACATTTGATTAGGACAGTATCATAAAATGATTTGTATACGGGCCTCTAAATAATTTTTTTTCCTCCTTTTTTGATGCAACTACTCTTATCGTACTCAATTTAGTTATGGACGACCAAAAGATATGTCCAAAATTATGGTTTTTGATTCGGGTCGATACACGAGTTAGGCAATAAAATAACTTGATCTTCACGCTGGGGGTGGCGGTCAAAAGGCAGCATGCGTGAATCATTCCTCTTTTCCATGACATCATACCACCCGTTGTCAATATGGGGCGGCGATATGTGCGTCTCATCCTTTTGGACCGGCATGGATATTATCTCTCTGCTTTAATTATAGGAAATATCCCAACTTCCAATTTTCCTACTCAAGTCGACGGAAAAATTCATAGCAAAAATAAATAAACAAAGAAAGATTAAAGTCCCAATAGGGTGTGTTTGTTTTGAATGAAAAATATTTCACGAATTGATTTTTGAACTTTCACGGGTTTGATTTGCTAAAGTGATTAGTCGAATGAAAACCATTTACCGTCAAAGAAATATACATGCTTAAAATTAAGAAAATCAATTCCTTAATCAGAAAAGAGAGAAAAAGCATTTTATTGAAAAATGATTTTCTGAAAAGTATTTTTCTTTATCATGAAATTTTTCTCGAAAGAAACACTCCTAAGTTCTACAAGAGTGGTGCTGGGCCCAAAATTCTCTTTAGCATACATCGACGACCCAATTGAATGATCAAAAGCACGAACTAGTTCTTGGGCTCACACTTCCCCACTCTTAGTGGTCCATGAACGACCTCACTGAGAAGCATACCATCATCATAAACACATTTTCGGCCGAAAGCACACTATTTTTTTGAGCTCTGACTATTTCACTGACTTTGATTTGAAGCGAAGATGGGTATCATTATATGATAATGTCACTATAATTTAGACTTCGAAATCAGGAGACATCCACGAGTTAAAATTTTTATCCATCGGGGTAAATTAATCTCTTTAGCCCAATCAAAAGGGAGGCCATCCATATTGATATCAAAATTTCAAAAGAAATCACTTTCTAAGTTTCTATAGTTTTCACCGAATAAAAGCATCGATCGTTTTCACCAATTAGTTTTGTGGTGGCTCCGGCAAGTAAACGCTTCTTTTCAATGGGCTCCAAATGAAATGACAATCTTGATCATAAATTCTGGGGAATGGCCGGAAGAGACATTATTGAGTACATTCAATATATGCATATGCAGTGTATCTAAGTTGTTAGATAATACGAATCTACTAATACGAATCTAATAAAGCCCAAATTATTTGTAATCTAGATACAACTTATTAACATGCATTTTATCCGATCCAAGAATTTTATTCAATCCTTAATGGTGATCGGTTCCGAGATTGATCAATTTCCACTCTAAAAACTCGAAACTTATCCATTTAAGGTCGGTTCCCTCGTTTATAGAATTGGGAACCGATCCTTTTGCCCTTAGAATTAGATCGGCAGTTCCAGGGCCAACACAAGCTGACAAGAACGATGAAGTCGTTCTCTGGTTTTGCTGGACGTGTAAGTCTCCTCCGCCGACTTCGCTAACTGAGGTAGAATGTCTCCTGCATCGAGCAATAGCGTGCCGTGTGTTCTCTTCGCATCCCTTCCGGCATCTACAAGTCGTGCAATTGCCCAAAAAGAAAAGTTCAAATCCAATTCGGGCGATTGAGATTGGAATCGCAATGATTGAAGTAAAATTTGCGCGATTGCCTGCCAAGTATTGAGAGGACTGAGAGAGTGGAGAAGCATGGAAGGGAAGCGAACTGGCTTGGAGAGGCTCAGGGTAAGGCTTCTTCGAGTAGTAAGCAGAAGGTTGAGAGAGAGAGACCCAATGTCAGGGCCGGTTCGGTTAGTTCGGTCTGACGGTCTGATTTGCATAGAGGACCGAAAATCGGACCAGTTATTACCGTTAGACTGATTCCCGATTCAAATTAAAACCGGCGCTGACCCTTAAAAATAATACAACGTGCACTTTTTTATTCACAAAAAAAAAAGTGAAAATGAACGTTATTGTCAACCATGCGTTTAGACGTAATTGTATGAGTTCATATGTCACGCGTTTGCCTATATTATAATTGCAGTAATTGTTACATTGCATAGTTCAACTGCATAATACGAAATGATTTTTCATGTTGTGGGAATCCAAAAATAATATAATGGGAACCCGACAATTTATTAAAGGGGAGGATTTCATTTCATTTTATTTTTGTTCAAAAAAGGGGGCAAGGACGGCCTTTGTAAACAATTACAAAGAATAATGTTTAACAGAGAAACTACCTCTTCATAATGACGAATCTAAACATGCCAGTCGATTCTACTTGTTACTCTTGTGGCGAGGATTACGTATCATGGCCGACCAACACTCGATATCTAGCTTCGAAATTGGTGCATGTTAAATTCCAAACTTTCAAAAGTTGGATTTTTATCTCTCCTAATGGGGAGAATAACACATATTGTCCCCCAACTTGAGTTTATTATAATTTATTATCCATAAAATTTTAATTTATTCGATATAATCCACAAACTATTAGTAAATGTTCAATATTGTACATGAAAAATTTTAAATATTCAAAGATCACATTAAATATTAGACCAAAATTTATTGACTATATCAAATAAATTAAAAATTTAGAAATAATATTGCACATTATATCAAAGTTCATGAATTATATTGAATAAATTAAAAATTCATGGATGATATTACGCGTTAGACCCAAATTTAAAAATCATTTGTGTCATTTTTCTCTATTTAAACTTGCATTAATTACACTTATTAACACCGTTTACCTTTTTCATTGACACGTGCCTCGCACGTAGGTGCTTTTGGAGGGATGGAGGGGTGAAGTGCAATTTTTTCTTCAATTTTGTTTCAAATGCCTTTTTGCTCTCAATTCATATGAACAACATATCAACTGTATAAAAAGGAAGATTCTGCCATCAAGTCCATATTTTACTTGCTTTATCAATTTAATTAAGAACAAAAAAAAATAGAAGTTAAAAAGTGTACAGCACATGCTAAGAGAAAAGGCTAGTAGTATTATAAAGTGTAACAAAATACAAGTTCAGGGAAAAGTGCAATTTTTTTAATTTATAAAGTTTGAGATTTAACGTGCGCCAACTTGAAATGTGAAAGGTCATAAAATGAAATTTTCTTCAATATATCGGAGAAAGAGATTAAAATTCGGGATAATTATTTAAAACCTCATTGAACTTTGGCACCGTTGCATAATAGACTCTGGAGTTCAAAAAGTGATCGAAAATACACTCAACTCTATCACCGTGGTACAATAGCTCATGAATTTTGTGAATTCAAGAATTATCCCTTAAACTTTGATTTTCGTTGCAATCACTATTTCATTTGCACATCTGAAAATGGGCTTATTTATTTTTGTTGATTATAAAATCCAAGTTATATGGTCAATAAAGTTAAAAACGAATAGAGACCATGCATGTTCAATGAGTGAAGAAAATTTGACAAGAGGTTATTTTTGCAAAAAGAAATATTTTCGAGTAATACTTAACGGCTATACAGATGGAAAAACTAGTGACCGCTGCTAAATACAGTGCAAGGTGTTATGAAATACATGTATAAATATTCATTATATTCATGTACTTATTATGGTACATTTATATCATACATTCTGAGTATATCTCCCTATCCAATATATGTATGAATATCCATGTACCTATTATGATGTTGTAAAATATAGCGTTGCAAGTATATAATGGAGAGAACAGAGAGAGAGAGTAAGTAGAGAAAGCAGATGACACTAAAGATAGTAGAGAAAGGCCATAAGCAAAACTTTTTTTTTCTCACTATTTGTGCTCCTATTTATAAGGATGCACTTATCATGGATACCAATGTATCTGATAATACATGTATCGGATAGGGAGATGAACATTCATCGGATAGGGATGTCTTAGAACGTAAGATACATGTATTGGATAGGGAGATGAACATTCATTGGATAGGAGATGTCTTGAAAATGTATGATACAAATGTAATAATAATAAGTACATGAATATAATGAATATTCATACATGTATTTCATAACACAAGGATAAAAGTTGAATTGGGGTGTAATTAATTTGTAACTTTTCAGAAAGTAAGGGTTATTTTACAGGGGCGTCAAAAGTTCACGGGGTTTTGAGCAATTAAACCTTATATATATATTATATATATATATATATTGTCTAATGTGAGTCAGATTCTAATTTTATATATTATTTATATATAAATGATCTGCTGACGAACGATTGACTTTTTCTTTGTATTGGCTCAAAAGACACACAGCAATCGATTCTTTAAACCAATGATAGTACCAGTAACTTTCGTCCTGTAGCGACGCTTGCAGCAGCAAATAGCGCGCGCTTAAAACAGCGGCCTTTTGGGAAGGAAGGAGGAAGACGACTTGCAAAAGAGAGAGAGCGCGAGAGAGAGAGAAAAGCAAAAAGCTTTGATGTTCGAGGACGATTGACAGCGACGAATCCCGACGGGGGGCGACGTCCTGCTTTCCTCTTCTTGCTCTTCCTCCTCCCCTTATCCGCACGCACCAGCAAAAGTTGCCTTCGTCACTCCCTTTTGTCCTTATCGTAACAGGGGCTCCAACTTGCGTGCGGGGTTGCGTGTTTTGCTGCGTCCCAGTCGCAGGTCGAAGAAATCTCTCTCTTTGAATCCAGCTCGCCAGGTACTCAAATGGGTTCATCTTCTTTTCTTTTTCTTTTTTTAAATTTAGTTTTCGTGTCTGAAAGTGTTTCTGGTGATCGAGGTGGTCGGAGTTTGTGTGGTTGGGCTCTGCGACCGTCGAGCTGTCTAAAATCAGTTCGGATTGGAGCCTTCTTTTGATTGATGACGTCCTTGAAATAAGTATCACGTGCTCGAGCTATGGCGTTTCGGCGTTGCTTTCTACGAATTTGAATTGCAAACGGGTGCTATTGAACGAGTTCCGCTGTTTTATTTGAGTTACTGGTGTTGCTTGTTATGTCGACTTGGCAGAACCCCCGAAAACTTTGCAAGTATATGGCAGCTTTGGCTGATTCGGTATATGAAGACGAGTAGGAATCAACTATTGTTTGGACATTGATGTTTGTATGGCACACGTAAGAGGAAGTAGAGTGTTCTACGCATTCTCTCTCTCTCTCTCTCTCTTTCCGAGTAAAAGCAAAGTACCCAGATAAGATACTTCCTTTGAATGCTGTCTAATTGAGTACCGCATTACTTGGCTTACCGAACTGAGATGTTGGCTGTGCATGAGTGGTTTTGACATAGATGAGGACTATATGTGTCTTGCACCGTTATGAAAGTCGTAATTGGAAGTTTGGAACCGTACTGTTTTTCATCAAGAAGAACTTAGTGCACGCTTCCGCTGAGCAGAAATACTTGTTGACTGTCTTGCTTCATGAATTATGTAGAAGTCCTCATCGAGGTCCTCGCTTATGGATTCTAAATCCATTGTGGATATGATAGAGGCCTCATCGAGGGCCCATTTCTCTGGTTTTCACATGGATGGTTTGCAGCCTAGAGATGTAGCGGAGCAATCATCAACCTCAGTGACTGAAAACATGCCTAAGCAACCGTTTGTCATTGGTGAGAATATGATCACGTCTTTGGGAAACTCGGTGCTCTCTTTAAATGGCCTTACGCTCAGTTTCTTGTGATCAGATGATGGTATTCTTGTAGCATGTTATAATTAGATATATGTTTGCTGTCGTCTGAATGTTCTTTATCAATGCTTTTATGGCAGGTGTTGCCGGTGGAGCAGCATCTGGAAAGACAACAGTTTGTGACATGATTATTCAGCAGCTTCATGATCAGCGTGTTGTGCTTGTTAACCAGGTAATATTCCTTGTATATGGATGGTGTTGTCATCAACTGGAAAGGTTTTTTTGTTCAAATATGCCATCTGATGCCTTTGGCATTTTAAACTGAAATACTCCATATCGCAGGATTCATTCTATCATCATTTGAGCGAAGAGGAACTTGCACGAGTTCATGAATACAACTTTGACCATCCTGGTGAGGACATTTCCCTATCTCGAGTTTCAAGTCCTTCAAATGAGCAATGTTTTTCTCATATCCTTCTTCTAGGTATTGTTGACATAGGACTGTCATTTTGCTCTTTGCATAAGCATAGTACCTGTCACGTTTAAATCCACCATCACAGTCTCTACCTTTGTCAATTTTTGGTCAACACTTTTTTTACTTTGTGCTTTTCCTTGAGATTGTGTCCATCTACTCATTTTTGTCTCTCTCACGTCTTCCTTATTTTCTACTCTTAACAATCCTGCTTATGGATTTCTTTTTAATTCCTGGGTAATCCCAACTGTTACACAAAAACTGATACTGGAGTAAATAGATTACATCTTTGATTGAGTAAGCTGGTCAGTTATATTAAAAGACCATCTGGCAAATATTTCTATTTGTTATTGCAAACACGCAATTGAGCTATCAGTAAGGGGGGAGTTTCAGAAATTTCTGTTTCTTTTGGTGTTGCTGGCTAGTGATATCCTTGGCGGTTCACATTAAACTAAGTTAACCACCCTAGTTTGTCCAGAGGCAGGTCATCCACACCTGGAGGCCTGGTACCTTGTGGCCTTGTCCCGAACAGTTGTGCCAAACCAAACCTAGGAACTCACGCTAAGGTCCCAATAATTTTACCACTTACCTAGCCGCTTGAGGTAGGTTAGTTTCACAACTTCTAATTTGCTAATACTAACATTATTGCAGACTCTCCTGGGTTGGTAAGTTAGCTCTAAGTTTCTCCGTTCAGTGTATTATTGATTCTCTCTAATTCCCTCTTGCATATTCTTCACTAAATCTTCTTTTAAGACAATGATAATTTTTTAACAGATGCATTTGACACTGAGCAACTGCTTTGTTCTATGGACAAATTGAAGAATGGTCAGGCTGTAGATGTACCCATTTATGACTTCATGAGTCACAAGAATAATGTCTATCCAGCAAGAAGGGTACTCTTTATTTGCTTATGGAGCACTGCCCATCTGTGTCATCTTCCATCTCCTGTCCTAATTAGGCTCATGTCGACTGTCAAAATAGTTTCTGACTTTAAGAATACTTATCTTTCCCATAAAATATGCAAAAAAGGTGAGGTAATGATGGTATCTATAAGGTTATAATACTTTCTAATGCCACAAACCATGTATAATTTACCAAAGCTTTGTTACTTCTTGAAGGCTTATTGACTTCTGTCATTATGTCAGTACATATGTTCCCATAGTTACAGTGTTGTAATATGAAGCTGAGAAAAAACACTTTTGTTAAATGTGCTCTTTTGAGTTGTCCACTTCCAAAAAAATTCACTACTGAGAAATCAAATGCAGGTGAATCCTTCAGATGTTATAATCTTAGAAGGCATACTGATTTTTCACGATCCTCGTGTCCGTGAGCTGATGAACATGAAGATATTTGTTGATACAGGTTCACGATCACCTTATTCTTTGTATTATTAAATATCCTTATAATCCTATTATTATCTGACTCATTACATGCTTGAACATTGTTGAAACCATGTCTGTTTGATATCTGTTCTACTTTGAAATCAACGTCTCTTAGTCTGCACTAGGGTATCTGGCTGAAAGATCTGCCCCTTGGATCTTCCACATTGTCTGGCTGCCTGGCTGCAAAGGAGCTTCAATAAGTGTAGCTTCAGGCACATTAGCTGGCTGGGTGGTTGTTTTATGTTTTATGTTTTATGGTTAAAGCATGCAAGAGTAGGATGAATTTAAAGTTCAAATCAGGAGCTAAACTTGAACTGGATGTGAATTGATTGGATGTGACTGACAGTCTGATACATATCATGGATTAAATACTTCCATAGCATTTGTCATCTAAAGTAATTGGTTTGAACAACCGAGATATCTCTATTATATGTCTCACTGTTAACCTCAAACAACCAACTACTAATTACTAGTACTTAACCTAGTGAGTTCATTCATTTCTCTTCCTAATAATGAGCATCAGTCATACATGTAAAAAAACTTGATTAAGATAAATTTTAGACATTGGTTGTCCCTTCCTATTGGCTAGCCATAGTGAGGATGATGTCTTCTGCTGAAGGTTGATAAAATTTGGTAGTTTGCTGTCCTTCCTTGGGCAAGCTGCAACAAAAATATTGTCAAATGCATATGTAAGTTTTCACCTGAACCCATTGCTAGTACATATTCCAATTCATATGTGGCAGAAACTTTTCTCTTATTCTGTACGTACATGGTCATGCTCTTCTTTGACATTTTTGTAAGGTTTTTCTGGTATTGTCCCTTGACGTTGTTCTTTGAGTAAATTACCTATCATTGCCCCCTCATGTAACCTTTCCTTTGATCTTGTTAATAATATTAGCCTGCTTACTGGAAATCAGTACAATTTATGTGCAGATGCTGATGTACGTCTTGCAAGGAGGATACGGCGTGATACTGCCGAAAAGGGACGGGATATTGGTACTGTACTTGATCAGGTCAGCATTTTCTTTTGTTGCTTTTGCTTCACTGCATTAGATTTATGTAGCAAAAGACCAGATAGCAATTTTTCGAGCTCAAAATTGTTCCAATCTTCAGAACTTCAGCCTGCCTGTAGTGATTAATTGCACAATAAGGCTTATTTAAAGTTCACTAGATTAATCTTTTTGCTCTTCCTTTCAGAAATAAAAGAATGGGATAGAGCTTTTCTTTTTCTTTTCTTTCTCTTTTGCACTAGAAAAGAAAATTTTATGCATGTGTAAGAGAAAAGAGACGATTAATGTACCGGTGCTCAAATGTTAAGATTCAGCCAGTTGTAGGTTGTCTTACTTGTACTCCATGTGTCATCATCTTTAGCATCTAAATTGGTGTTTCTTCATGTTAACAGGTTGCATCTGATATATTTGTCATTTACCTTTTAGCCCAAAGTTTTTAGTCCACCTTGTTTTGCTGCAGTACTCAAAATTTGTGAAGCCTGCTTTTGATGATTTTATCCTTCCAACAAAGAAGTATGCTGATATCATTATTCCCCGTGGAGGAGACAATCACGTGGCCATTGATCTTATAGTTCAACATATTAGGACAAAGCTTGGCCAGCACAATTTATGTAAAATATACCCGAACTTGTATGTCATTCAATCGACTTTTCAGGTGGGTACAGCTTTCTTTCCTTGTAACTGGTGAACTTTTCTCAGTTCTCATCTGTATTGTATATACCCAAGCTCTAAATAAAAATATTTAAGTAGAATATTATACTGCTTCCAAATGCTACAGTTTACTCAATCAGAGCTTATGTCCTTTGCAGATTCGGGGTATGCATACTCTTATACGTGATTCTCAGATAACAAAGCATGATTTCATCTTCTATGCTGATCGATTAATTCGATTGGTAGGTCTTTTATTTTGAACTCAAACAATTATATGCATTCTTTGCTGAAATTGAGAACTTTTTCCTTATAAGTTACAGTTATTTCCCTAATTCAGGTGGTTGAACATGGTCTGGGGCACCTGCCATTCACTGAAAAGCAGGTGGTTACACCTACTGGTGAGTTGTAGTATTATGGTCTCACGAACTTCTAGCAGGTTACTTAATGGCTTTCCACCAGGGATGGGGTTGGCAGGAGAGATCTCTTGACCAGAATCATGATGTGTTACCCAGAACTGTAAACTCAGTGACAATTTATAAATGGATCATCTCATCTTTCCTTTGTGGAAAATTTTCTGCTCTAACTTTATGCTAGGAATGAGTCTGGTACTTTCCCTTCTGAAATTTCTTTCTGTGACTGCAGGATCTGTATATACCGGGGTAGATTTCTGTAAGAGATTATGTGGTGTTTCTGTTATTCGGAGGTAGTTCTCATGTCCCAGATCTGTAAGCACTAACTATACGATACTTTAAGTTTTAGGCGACATCTTTAATGTCCCAAATGAGTTGTTGATGGTGGAATAGATACCATGGACATTTCCTACGACTTTCAGTCTTACATTGCCTCTATTCACAATTTGTGACATGGGGTGATTTTGGCTACTGATGTAATGACAGCATGAGTGATTCATAACTGAATTTTTGGTTAAGATACTCATGACTCTCGTGAACCTTGATTAGGTCTTTCCATTTTTCTCTGATTCACTGATCGATGTTTAGTGGATTTGAGAGATGGTTGGGATTGATTTCCATTTACTTGTCAATTTATAATAAACTGTCGTCAAATTTTCTTTGGGTCCATGATGGCATTGTGATTGACTAATCAATCTTTTGATTGATACCAGTGGTGAGAGTATGGAGAATGCTTTGCGAGCATGTTGTAAAGGCATAAAAATAGGGAAGATTCTTATTCACAGGGAAGGGGACAATGGCCAGCACGTATGCCTCTCTCTCTCTCTCTCTCTCTTTCTCTCTTGCATGCGTGATTGAAGTTCTGTGCATATGTCTGTCAATTTTTCCTGACCTTTTATTTCTGCTGATCTCGGCAGCTAATTTATGAGAAATTGCCAAAAGACATTGCTGAGAGGCATGTTTTGCTGCTGGATCCTATTCTTGGAACAGGTTTGTCATGTTTAGCTGAATTGTAGCATTGGTGTCTGACCGAAAAAAAAGAATCAGAGTCTGGTGAAGCTGATGTGATATTTGGTTGTCACCTGTGCAATTAAATTTTCACTAGAATATAATTTATACATAAGAAAAAAATGGTCTGTCTTGATATATTGACTTGCGACAAGTGGTCTCTCCATTTTAGACTCTTTATCTGAAGAGTTATTGGGGGATAAATGGTTTCCTGTCTTTGGAGGGTCCTTCTTAAGCTTTAAAAATCTTTTTTGCTTCTGAATACACTTCATCGACTGGCTCATTAGGCTCCTCTTTTCTTATTTGTCTGATTATAGTAACACATAATTTATCTATACTTTCAAGTTTCCCATCACTCCGTGAATAGGCCGGGATCACCCCATATTCGTCATTTTATGTTCTTCTCCCAGGCAATTCAGCCGTTCAAGCAATTTCTTTACTCATAAGGAAGGGTGTACCAGAGTCCAACATCATATTTCTTAACCTCATATCTGTAAGTGGAAAAAGCAGTTTCTGATATCATAAGCTCCACTATAATCATTTGACTGTCTTATAGATGCTTCTTCCTAATGAATAAATGGACTGAGTTCTTTATTGCTTACATCCCATCAGGCGCCTCAGGGTGTGCATGTAGTATGCAGAACCTTTCCAAGATTAAAGATTGTGACTTCTGAGATTGAAGCTGGTTTAAATAAAGATTACCGCGTTATACCTGGCATCGGCGAGTTTGGAGACCGATATTTTGGTACAGATGAAGATGACCAGCCGGTAGTCACCTCTTCATCGTAGTTTGTTCCAAGCTGCTGTTTGGCCTGATCTAGATTTGAGGAATTTTGAATTTGACCGAAATAGGTCTGCTTTAATTACCTTTGGTTAGATTGCTCCATCTTTCAGAAGTGGTGAATAAGAATATACATTACTCAATCTCTTTAACTTTTAGTTGTCCCGCAATAAGGGTTTGTTTAAGTATCAATGTAATGTCTCAATGTACATCAAGCAGAGACCATTATTTACATCGGTGACACCGGGAGAAGACATGGTTCATTCATGCCAAGTCTCCTGAATTTGTGCTATCATGGCCTCTCTGATTTCTAAGTCAGCTTCATATCATTCGATTGTTCACAAAAGCAGCGAGGGATACATGAGAGGATGGCCAGCTGCGCTGGTCCCCAGCTTACATGCTTTTCTTTCGCATCCTAATTGGACAATGTCAGTCTCTCCCCAAGCCCTAAAGTTCTTTTGCTAATTGCAAAGTGAGACGCATGTGAGCGGTTAGCAAGCCAAGCTTATTGGGTCCATCACTTCAAATTTTAATGTCTAAGCAATTTGTAGAGAGAGAGAGAGAGAGAGAGAGAGAGAGAGAGATGCATTTTCTGATCCTGCTAGATAACCTCTTTCCTTTAAAAGATTCGGTAATTTGATTCGGCAAAGATTGTTCCGAGCATATCAGCAACGCTTGAAGAATTGGTTGTGTTTACCACTGGCTAGAAGTATTACATCACATGGAATCACATGGAATTAGAAGTGCCACTTCTCGTAACAATATAACTAAACAATCTCAGTCAACAATGTCAGGATTGACTCAGTCTCTTGAACTGTGGGTTTTCAACTTGAACTAAAGTTTATTTAGTTAGTTAGATGAATACTCCTGTCCCAATTAATGTAGTTCAAACCGCATAAATTATATCACGAAGTCACCTAATGCACTAAACCTTAAGAATACCACACACACACACTCGTATATATATATATATGCACACGCACAAACGAACTTGATAGCTTCTCTGACATCTTCAAAGTTCATCTCACGGAGCACCGGAGCTTGTCCCAGAGCTACCTCCTCTTCGCTTTCTTGAAGATGAAGGCAAGTATGATTCATTGCAATTTGAACATCACAGCCGGGGTGCTTCTTGGCTAAATTATGTTTATTCATCTACCATTCATTTTGTTTCATTCCTGCAGAAGAAGATAGTGATCGAACTGTTCATGGACTGTGAAAAATCCAGATCAAAGGCCATGAAGATTGCTGCCAACGCCCATGGTTAGTGAACTCTTCCTTTTTTGGCCGATCATGATACAAAGTGAAACATATATAAATTCCTATGCGCACTTGAAATAACGTCATGCCGTGGCAACAAACGAAGTTAGTGTTTGAGGGCTTCGAGAGTTGATTATCTTCAATGTGGTTAAAAGGGGGAAAAAAATCTCCCTGTTTACCAACATCAAAATGGTGATGATGTGACAGGCGTGATCTCAGTGGCGGTAGAAACAGACAAGAGCCATCTGGTGGTGACCGGGGTTGGAGTCGATGCAGCTTGCTTGACGAGGGCACTGCGGAAGAAGTTCTCTCATGCCACCATCGTCAGCGTTGCGGAAGACAAGAAAAAAGAAGAGAAGAAGCCACTTTGTTGGGAGCTGAAGCCATGTTGTGCTCAGTATCCTGCTTGTAGTGTGGTTTACGAACAAGATCCACCTCTTTGTACTATCATGTGAGAGAGGCCATCCATAACAATTTGGGCCTGGTAAATTGAGATTTCTTGATCTAAACTTCAACGCGACAGCGATGGCTCCAACCTTTGATGCAGCCAATTGTCAAGAATTCTGCATGACGTTTGTTGTTTCGGTGACCCCATATGAGAATGTCCAGAGACAAGTTGATAAGAGTCGATCAATTCTTGTTCTTCTTTCTGCTTGATTCCGCAGCAATGTCTTGTACAAAAATAATGCAAGGGGTCGGCCAACTCTTGTGGATTTGGCAAATCTTTCATTAGGTGGCTGGTAGATATGGCATCGCCAATTATTCACTTCCCCACATTTTATTTTGTAGAATTATTCCCTCCTATTGTGAAGCAACATTTGGCCTACCATTTATGATTGAGTCCTTATATTTTTCACGTCCTTTCTAATCAAATTCTTGTACTTCCAATTTGTCTGATTGAGTCCTTTCACTTTGACAATATTTCAATGAAGTCTCTCCGAAACCGTTCTGATCAATCCAGCTAACATAGTCGTTGGAAAATGTCTAATGTGATGTGATAAAATTTATACAGTGTGGGACTTCGTGTGGTACCCAAGTTAGCAAGCAAGAGAACTTTTCTTTTGCGTATTTCTTTTGCACAATGATGTTCATGTGGTGTCCATATTAACAAAATTATATCTTCTTCATGGTTCAAGAAGATTCAATAGTCACGTCAGATGAATTTGGCTGGAATTGGGATTTGAGGAAATTAATTAGAAAATTTGTGAAAAGTAGAAAAACTTGACCATACATATTGAATATACAAGAACTTGATTAGAAATGGTATAAAATTATAGGGATGAAAAGAAAACCTACACAATAGTTGAAACGACTTATTATCAACAGAAACTTTGTCTTGTGACCAAATGTCATATATCAACGAAAAGATTAGAAATGAAAATATTTGTTTACGTGTGGGTAAGTAAAGCAAAACTAATTAAGGAGCCGAGGAACATTTCTAATCAAAATTAGATATCGCATCACGAGCCATTAGGTTGTATAAAAGATATCAATTGCAATGCCGCAGTTCTTAATAATTCTCGATCTGGGAAAAAGGGCTTTTCTATGTTGAATGTTCAAAACTGAATTTCATTCTGGCCAAGCGTATTCCATGCAATTACCATGTATGACCTTCGTCTTTTTAGACAGGAAATGTCTGTTCTTGCAGAAACACCAGTTGGCGACCATTTCAATAATTCCAGCATGATGAAAACGTTCAAAAAAAATTAGAATCGTCTCCATCAACTAAAAGCTCAGTTCACTACATCATTGGCTAAGACCAAAGCTTTGTCTCCATCTGACTGCAACTTGACATTTACTTTGAAGGTGATCATCATCTTCCTGATAAAAGAACCTCTTCAAAGCTGACTTCTCCTTGTGACACCAATTGGGACTTGGCAAATTGAACTTTGCCTTGTGTTTCCAAATATGTATTTTCTTGAACAAGTAAAATTCTTTAATATATCAGTAGCTAGCTGGTAAATATAGTGTGCTCTATATCTCTGTCACACCCAATTTTAAAAGGATTTCCAGAATGATTTTGATTTAAACAGCTGCACAATAAGAGGGGGGTGGGGTTGGTGGGGGGATGAAAAAGAAAATGTCCAATCCAATGGGATCGACAAGGAATGCCCGCGAGTGGTATTCTCCCTAACAGGAGTTGGATTGATGAAGGAAGCACAGTCCTTCAAAGTAAAAGAAGAGAAACCGGAGTTGACTTTTTGGATACAACTTGCATTGGCAAGGACAAGACAGACATTAACTTTGGTTTAATTCATTCATTAGGACAGTGTTGAGGGTGAGCCGAGATTCTATATGAAAATCATTGGTATCCAAGTGACATGAGTTGAAATTGCGTTAGGTACTAATAAAATGAGTCGATTGTTTTATATGTGGACGATTGGCTATCACATAATATTTGTTTGATATTTAATCACATAAGCCATAAGCTGTATGAACTAACCTCGTTAGGAATCTGTATTAATTGCCGCATGATTCTGACCTCTCAACGGCCATATCGACCCCGTTTCTGTACAGTGGATTGCTGCGCTTGCACAGGGAGTCAAATACTCCCCAAGAAAGCCACTGTTGATGGACTTTTGAAACGATATTAACATATGGTTTATGGTCTTCTCGGAAAGACCAAACGGGTCGTTCCATCAGCTCGAAACCTAGACCGTGGGAGTTTACTAGTTTATCTATTGCTGACATTGGAAAGTTATGGAAGGAGCACAAAAGCTAGAGGTACTACAAAAGTGAAGAAACCAAGGTAGTGTAAACCAAATTCACAAATATTGTCGATGTTGAGACTACCGATCAACTACCGAATTGTTGATGTCGATGGAGATGTTGCTAATATTAATGGTTGTCGATGGAGTTCACCTCCCCCACCTGAAGGGCCCTTAATTGCTAGATGTAATTTTTTTTTCTTACCTAAGAGAGACTATCCCCATGTTTTATAATCCAAAGTTCAGACGAAACAGTTTTAAGACTTAGGTTCAGATTTTCTAGAATTGATATTGATAACTGTTCAGTGAATGCATTAAAGAAGAGTCATTGTAGTGTTACATTTGAAAAGTTTGTTTGTATTTTTATGTTGTGACTATTCATGTTTTTAGGTCTAATAAATGTTTTATAAGTTCCTAAAAATTTATCTTCTCGAAACATTAGCTACATCAAGTCCTTGCTCCTCCCCTATACATGGTGGAGGCTCTCTAAGTTTTCGACAACAATGAACAGCATCCGTGCTGGAAAGTTCTTCCACGGCCGACTTCGTTCGCCATTACGAGACGCGTTGATTATAACTAACCATTGTTTCGACAGCCAACGCCTCAACAGTCACGAGTACCGTCGCGGAGGACTTTTCCAAGAGCATGATACTCATGTTTATGTTTAGGCCCCATGATGCTGGTTATTAAGTTATGCCTAAACAGGTTGAGCCAGGCCCATTGAGTGAGCAACTTGGTGAACAAGCACAGTTCCTTTCAAGCGATTGGTAGGACACAGGCCCAAATGGCGATATGCAAGCAGGTGGTTGCGGGTGACAGCTCTAGGGCAAAAGAGCTGACCATATCTAGATGAACATTCAATTCGAGGGCAAAAGAAAAAGTTTGCTTTATTTCCAATTTTTGAGATATCACGAACCTTTTGTGCCTTAAAAGGCAGCATGGCATTACCCAAGTTCGCATCCCATCATTTCCTAAAAATGGATATCATTGATGGACCGGTGGATGAACTGTCTGCCACCATATAGAAAAAGAAAAGAGTCTTTGGTGTTACCGAAATACCAAACTCTGACATCTATTCTAATTAATCATTTCAGAAGAAAATGAAAATATACGATTATGCATGAAAATTCCCTTCTTTTTTCTTTTTTTATTTTATTTTGGCTTAATGGGAACATGATAACATATTTTACCCTTGAGTGAAGCATGTCATGTGGCAGCCATATGCGTCGGGCAATGAATCATGAACGACTCTAGCTGGTTCTGCTTATTAGCAGAAGAGGAAGATACGTGAGAAGTGAAAAAGCTCACAATTTGTGAATAATTTTTCATATCACTTAATTTACAGATTGTACACGCTTATAAAGAGAATGAAAAATACAATATTTGACAAAGTAAGAATCATGGAATGTTAACTCATCTACAGTTGGTATGTTAATCTGAAATTCAAAAAAAATATCAAAAAGATTTCATATTCAAAAAATAATATCAAAAAAGATTTTATATCTTAACAAGAAGCACATGATTGAATGTGCAGCTTATCGGCTGGGTTAAGTGAGGGTGGCGTAGTTATGCTGGACTTTCCATCGCCTCCACGCACCACCTTGCTTATGTCGAAAGAAAAACACTTAGCAAAGGCAAGGAACATAAGCCAGAAATCGATGGCTAGAGCTTTCTGGGTGTTCACCGGATGAGATGTGTCCGTCTGTCATCTTTAGAGACTTGGTAGATTTCAAGTTCGATTTTCATTATGTTAGACTCTGATTAACCTTCATAGCATGGATGCATAGGATACTCCAGAATCCTGAGACATTGTCCAAGATTTTACAGGCAATGCGGACTGAGGTTTTAACATCTTATGATCGGCATCGTTATGTACGTTATTGTTCGAGCATGTAGAAAAGCCAAACGAATGGCAACGGACGTGTCTTCGACATCGTCGTCGCATGTTTTAATCCCTCCCATTGTGTTTATTATTCACGGACCAATCCCAGGACAGGATTCGTAGTATTAGATGTAGACAAACTTCGTAGAGCTGGCTTATTAATTGATTAACGATCTGCAAAGCTAAACTTGTTGAGCTGGCGAGACCCTTAAAATGCCAAATCTAAAAGTCTGGGAAGAGATTAGCATCAACAGCGCAAGTGTCTGATACAGTTCGGCCATCGATAACACTGGACAGAAGGCAAACACGTCCGGGTCGGAGCATACACTCTTTGGCGAAAAGAATGACACGTTCCATCGGAAGATACGTGCCTAGCTTGTTCTCCCCCCGTTTTTTTCCCCCGATGGACTAAATGACTCTTCTGATCAAATTCCTACCTATATTAACAGTTTTGCAATCAAATCTACACAGGTATTGATTAATGGCATCGACGGAAAGAAAACTACGAGATACATTTAGAAGTTGTAGAGAGACTTGTATATCATACAAGTACTTTCCAGCGACTTACACAAAGTCAAACACCTGGTGCACAAGCACAATAGAAAGGGCTATTGAGAAAAAGTTACCAAAAACTTCAAACTATGCTTAATGTATTTACTTTAGATTTTTTATTATGACATAAAAAACCTCAAACTTGTACTTATATGACACATTTACTTTCTATCAAACTTTTGTCAGATGAAAAAATAATATCATTTTTATTTCATTTAAGTTATGGGAATATCATGTCAACACCATTTGCCTTTGATAGAATCTTAACTCACATAGCTACAAGATTGGACTTTTTTATGTCACGGGAAAAAGTTTACAATAAATTTGTCATAATGAGCATTTTTTTTTTGGTGTTTGTGGCTTTTTCCCTAAATCTATACATGCACCAAAAGCAAAAATAAAATAAAGAAAGAAGGAAATTTTCAAAATAACAACTTAAAGTGTGCTCTTAATTTCTCAAATAAAAGCATGAAGTAGAATTGTTTCAAATAAAAGCCTAAAGTGACCATATCAGTCCCAAAGAATGGCCTAAAGTGGATATGGTTGTTTCAAATAGGGTCTAGCCTTGTTAGATCGCTGGCTCACAAAATATTCTAGTTGATCAAGGATATTTTCGTAAAACACAATCTAAATTAAAATTAAATTGCATTAAAAATTTTAAAAAAACTTAAAAAAAGAAAAAAAAAAGGAAAAAAGATGAAATTGCCCTACTCAACCCTGTGAGTTTAGGCCATTTATTGAGACTTATATAAGCACTTCAAATCCTTATATGAGAAAATAATTACACTTTAGATGTTTATTTGGAATTTTCCCAAGAAAGAATCATAATTATTTTGGAAAATGAGGACATATGGGATGGGATCAGGGCTGGATACATTGACCAATTTCAGTAACTACTTTTTGCTATTTGTTTGGCAATATGCCGGCCATTATTCGTCAAACTTTGACTTTCTTCGTTAAATTTCTTGCCAAGAATTTTAAGGTTGAAAGATGCTTTCTAAATTGTCTTGCAACATGGAGAATAGATATAGAGATGTAGCATTTGCTAAAAGAGAACAAGAAGGCAGAAACGGAAAGAACTTTCCCTACCATAGAGAACCTAAGGAAAAATCCATATAGAAAGTGTTCCTGACTGTATGCTCGCTGTCCTCAACTTGAATGGCATAAGATCACACGTCGACTTTACAAAATCAGGATTGGAATGCCGAATTCCCTCTTCCCTCTTTTGAAGCCACCAATTTGGGAGAAGAGTATAATCATATTAATTTCCAACCACAGTCATACCCATGGTTCGCAACTGCATAATGATCTTGCCGAAAATCAAAAGAGGGAAATTCGAAATCCTTTCGCATAATCCAGGCATTCCATAATGGGGTTGTTTATAGGTAATAAAGGAAGCTCCGGTATATGAATGTCGAGATTTTCTTCCATAAAAAGTGAAAGCAGAGATTTAAAAAACAGGGAACGCAGAGCAGAACGCTGCAATTGCACTTCTCGTCGGAAAAACAGAGGAATTTGTATTATATTCGAGTTTGTTTTAAGGTTGCAGAAGAAGGGGAGGGCAATGGGGCTCTCCTTTCATTCCCGTTTTCTCCTGTCAGTCCTGCTTTTGTGTCTGGTGCATTCGCCCGCCTTTGCCTTGAAAAAGGTAACGCTCACTTTTTGCCTTGTTGTATGCAAAAATAAGATACATTGAACTTTTGCTGTTTTCAATCATGAGAGTCTTCAGTTTTGAAAACCAATTCTTTTGGCAGAATGGTTTAATTTTCTCATTTTATTATGAGTTTTTTCCCAAGATCCTTTTTTATGGTACTTTCTTTGATTTCTAACCATGTTGTCACTCACTCTGCTTCTCAGTTTAAAAATTTCTGGACGTTTGCTTTTCAATAGCCTCATTTTTTGTTCTTTCTTTGTGCTTTAGCCTTACATCGTGTACTTAGGATCTCAAGCACACGGTCCAGAACCAACCGCTGTATATATTGAAAGAGTCACCAATTCTCATTATGATTTACTCGGATCGTACTTGGGAAGGTACATTTCGTGTGTGTGTATAGATATATATATTTCACACGCATGAGCTCGTATTTTTTCTTCGTTCGTAGTAAAAATGTGATTTATTGTTCTGTACTTCTTATTTGGACAGCAATGAGAAGGCTCAGGAAGCAATTTTCTATTCATACACTCATACCATCAATGGTTTCGCTGCGATTCTCAAAGAGGATGAAGCAGCAGAAATTGCTAGTGAGAGTTTGGCTATATAATTATGTGATTTCGATTTATGTGTTTGATCAAATTGGTCTGTGAAGCCAAGAAAATGTGCTCTGTTTTCCTCTGTTCCATCTACAAAATTCATTGCTTATCTTTTGATGCAGAGCACCCAAATGTCTTATCAGTGTTTCTAAGCAAAGGGAGGAAATTGCACACAACAAGGTCATGGAATTTTTTGGGGCTTGGGAGTGATGGAGTGATTCCTAAGAGTTCCGTCTTGAGCAAGGCTAGGTTTGGGGAAGATACAATTATCGCCAACCTCGACACAGGCATCTTTCTTTATCTTTGAGATTGCGCAGTTCTTTTTTAATTCAACTATAGAATCATTTTTCTTTTCTTTTCTTTCTTTTGGCACAAATTTGTTTAGTTACATTTATTTTCATGTCTCCGAATTTGCTTTAGTTGCATGAGTTTTTGGAACCTGATTTGATGGCTACACGTTTTCAAGAAAATTTTAGTTTTCAAATTCATGAAGTTGACCGCAGCACTTCCGCTACGTCAAGCATTACTGTACTGACTTGGCCTTATTATTTCTAGATCAGCGTCTTCTGCACAGGGGAAAACTAAAGTGAGACCATTAAGCTTATTTGCTCATGTCAGAAAAATTATAAGCTGCCAAATCATGAAAAATGTCCCTTTATCAATATCTTCCAAAGAGTTTCATGAGTTTTGGGAAATCGGTGTTTTAGTTATTATTTAATAAGAATTAGAAAAAAATAGAGAAACAATGATTGAGAATTCTTTCAGATTTAAACTTTCGAAGTCATTTTCTGACAATGTATTGAAAGATTCACATTGTATTCGTGCTTTGCAACTTTTCTTGGTTTTATCCAATAACTCAAACCGACTGATCTCATTGTTCTTGAAAAAGGATTCATAATTTTTCATGGAAAAGCTTCAGACAATGGTGGTAGGGTCTCAGGAAATGAATCTTGATTATTCACAAAATGACTTTGCTTGCTTTGTGCATCGCACTGTGACTTTGTCGAATGATTTCCTTTTTGACATTTTGCAGGAGAGGCTTATGGTTTCTCTTTTCTTTTTTTACTACAGGTGTTTGGCCAGAATCGAAAAGCTTTAACGATGAAGGGCTGGGTCCTATTCCAAGCAAGTGGCGAGGAATATGTCAGCAGGGCATAAAAGATAAATTTCCTTGCAACAGGTTTTATTCCTCCCAAATAATTCCCTTTTCTTCTTTGCCTCGCTGAGTTTAATTTCAAGTGTTTCCACTGGTTAATGAATTTTTTTGTTTAGGTTGACTTGTTTGTCATGTGTTTTTCAGAATATTTTTTCATACTCCCACTCTTAGTTTTTACAGCATAAAGGAGAAAATTGTTTTTCATGCTGGTTTAATGAAAACTAGTGTTCATATAACTACACCAATAATTGCTTATACAGGCTCAGGTTCATGAGAAAGTTGGTGCGATCCTTACTTAAGTACCAACTTGAGGGCTAAGTTATATCCGAACAATGTTAGTTGCAGCTAATAATGGTGACTCTATGACAGAAAGTTTCATAGAGAAGGGTCCATAGTCTACATAGGAAGGTATTCATCCAAAGTTGTCACTTGGGAAACATTCAAGGGAATAGTTGACGCTAGCAGAGCTACAAAGTTTGAATTTCATTGGAAAGGTCGTGTTTTTGGAATTAGTACAGAAGAAAATGGCTATCTTCTACCACCCACCTGAGTGGCGTTGCTGGTTCGCGCTCTCTTCCTCCCGCAAAAGGTTGAGAGTTCGAATCCTAGTTTCGTCATAAGGGTGACTTACCTGGTTACACGTGTGTGGTGGCTAGCACGTGTGGCCCCCAGGGTTTACTCCCCCGGCTGTTAGCGGAGTGCGGGGTTCCTTGGGTCACCAAAAAAAAAAAGAGGCTATCTTCTCAGCCATATCATGTTGCAAAACTACAAGAAGAACGAGGCTTGCTTCATCAGGAGCTCGTACATGTTTCCTGTTCCCTTTTGCATTTATGTGGTTCACATGCTAATATTGCTTGTCGAAGCAAGCTATTGATTTTGTGTGTCAAAATGATTTCGATCATTACTGCCCTCATCTTCTGCAACATTATTTAATCTGCCGAAGTATGCTCTCTTTGAAGAGTTATACAATCCCACAAGAGATTGACTCTCCTTTTGCCGGTTTTGTCATAGAAAGGTCATGTTTCTCCTGAAAATTTGTAGCTTCTAATTTGACTTATTTTTAAGGCTTTCCCTTACAGCCCTCAAAATTATTTATTTTCTATATGCGCTGGTCATGTTGATTTATTTCACCATATTAGACTCAAAAGATCAAAATTTAAGTAAATGAACCTTGAACAATTATTTTATGCGACTTTCACAACTTAGTGAATCCAATCTCTCATTTCTCTGTACTTAGGAAGCTGATCGGAGCGAGGTACTTCAACAAAGGCTATGCTGCTTATGCTGGACATCTTAACTACACATACTACTCAGCACGGGATAAAGAAGGTCACGGGTCCCACACTCTGTCAACAGCGGGAGGCAGCTTTGTCCCGGGAGCGAATGTTTTTGGGAATGGCAATGGAACAGCCTACGGAGGATCTCCTAGGGCCCGTGTTGTGGCGTACAAAGTGTGCTGGCCTCCAATTGATGACAATGAATGCTTTGATGCGGACATCTTGGCAGGCTTTGATGCTGCAATAAGTGATGGCGTTGATGTTGTATCTGTGTCTTTAGGCGGGCGTCCATCCGAGTTTTTCGAGGATTCAATTGCCATTGGATCCTTCCATGCAGCTAGGAATGGACTTGTGGTGGTTTCTTCTGCAGGCAACGATGGGCCCGGACTGGAGACCGTGTCTAATGTTGCTCCATGGATGATCACAGTTGCTGCAAGCACGATTGACCGGGAATTCACGACCTACGTTGCTCTTGGAGACAAGCAGCACCTAAAGGTATAAGACTACTCTTATACACAGATGAGCTTCCAAGTCGTCCTACATTGGTCTCTGAATCTATAAGCGGTGTAATGACTAAACTTGTTAAGTCGATCTTGCTGCACTGAAAGAACTTCTTTCTTCAGCTCACGTGGATTTGCTTTCTATATATCATTTTCTGTTCATTTTCGGTTCCTAGGTCCTTGTAGTTCAAATAGTTATGCTTTTCTTGTTGCTAACATGTACTGTATTTGTGAAATTTTTGATAGGGGTCGAGCCTTTCGTCCAGTGGGTTGCCATCCCAAAAATTCTATCCACTAATCAGCGGTGCAGATGCGAAGGCTGCAAATGTGACGGCCGCAGAAGCGTGAGTTTAACCTGCTTATTTTTTTTCAAAATGTCCTCTACTTATAAGTAATATCCACTTCTGTATAGTACATTTCATTTTCATAGACCTTTACTAGAATTCTGAGTATTGCTTGAATTGCTGCAGTTTGCTCTGCCAGGCTGGAACCCTCGACCACAAGAAGGTGAAGGGGAAGATCTTGGCATGCCTTCGCGGTGTTAACGAGAGAGTCCAGAAGGGCTACCAAGCTGCGCTTGCAGGTGCTGTTGGTATGATTTTGGCTAATGATGAAGAGAATGGAAATGATATTACTGCCGATGCTCATGTTCTTCCCGCTGCTCAAATCTCTTTTGCGGATGGGAAGGTTCTCTTCACTTACATCAACTCCACAAAGTAAATTTTCTAACCAGTTCCTCTTTTTTTTCTGCCTGCTAGCAACATTCTTTCCCGGTTATTCCCACTTTTCTCGAGGATTCTCTAGTACTTATATATGCTTTTACTTCTCCGTGCACACGCATACACGTATCTGTCTCATTTAGGTTTCCTGGGGCTTACATGACTCGTGTGAAGACAGTGTTGAAAACGACCCCTGCTCCTTTTATGGCTGGCTTCTCATCCAAGGGACCAAATACCATAGAGCCAGCAATTCTCAAGGTATATTAGTGAGACTCGTTAATAACGTTTCATAGGGAATCTATGCTCTTTTTGGTTAATCAACTACATTTTTAACTATTTGAGTTCTATGCCAAAAGATCTAATTGTTGATGATGTACTTCAGCCCGATATTACTGCACCGGGAGCAAACATCATTGCTGCTTATTCACTGGCAGCCAGTCCAACAGGTCTAGATTTCGACAAGCGTAAAACACCTTTCAATTTATTGTCCGGCACCTCGATGTCCTGTCCTCATGTGTCTGGCATCGTTGGTCTCCTCAAAACCCTCTATCCCAGTTGGAGTCCTGCCGCGATACATTCAGCTATCATGACAACCGGTAATATATCTTGAAGTATTGTTGTCTTTTAGTTCTTTTTCTATTATGTTAACAGCAAGCAGATTCTTACTTCTTTGTTGTGTCTTTGATGATCGTAACTTTAACCATTACACAGCAAGTACACGAGACAACACGTTTAAGCCTATCCTCGATTCATCTTTTGTCAAGGCTACTCCATTTTCCTATGGAGCTGGACACATCCGGCCAAACCGTGTGGTGGACCCTGGTCTCGTGTACGACTTGACGACCAAAGACTACTTGGACTTCCTATGCGCCCGAGGTTACAATGAATCCCAACTGAGATTTTTCACCAATGAGACTCACATATGCCCTAAACATTCTAATGCGGCGGATCTGAACTACCCTTCTATCACGGTCCCGAATCTCAAGGACACTGTGGTAGTCACAAGAAGGGTGAGGAATGTGGGCACTCCCGCCACGTATAATGTGCGCATTAAGGCACCACCGGGAGTGTTGGTCTCCGTCCAACCACAGAGCCTGGTTTTCGAAAGGTTTGATGAAGAGAAGGAATTCAAGGTGGTGTTGAAACCTATTCTTGCTGGCAACCCCGTTGATTATGTGTTCGGACGTTTGATCTGGTCAGATGGCACGCACTATGTGAGGAGCCCCCTGGTTGTGAAGCACCAGTGAACATGACAATTCCAGGGAAGATTGAGGTTTGGCAAGCTAAGTATAGTAGCTGGCTCTTTCCTTCATTTTTCTCTTTGGGGTATTTGGATTTTTCGTTAAATTGGCGGAAAAAATGGAATTTGTTTCATGTATTGACGAGTTTACTGGTTAATAAAAAGGAAGTACAGGATCCAGATCGAAGAAATGATGGGGCCATCTTCACTCTATCTTATGCTCTGTTTGGTTTCATCATTTCTTCCCTTGAAGTCAAACGCAAACGCATTCAAGATACATTACTAGTTGTCATAATTTTATGCAATTCGAGTTCGCAAACTATCCTCTCGCTGTGCGCAACTCTGCACTAACAAAATAATGCAACATAAATAAGCAGAGATATTAATGGAAATGGGTGCTCAGAACATGCTCTGCATTGCTTGTCCCTTACACATTTTCTCAGACATGATTCATTCCAAATGTGATGATGCATTTGGTAATATTTTTATTTTTAAAAAAAATTTATTTACAAAAAAAAAAATTCTATTTATATTCTCTGGAATAGTTTTAAGTAAAAAAAAACGCATTTAGTAACTATACAAAACTTTTATTTCTAGAGTAGAGAAAGAACGGGAATAAGTTTGATACGATCCACTTTTTTCACATAGAATTTCTTTTAATTTTTTAATATTTTTTTAGATTTTTCTCTTCTTTTTTCTCCTCTAGTTGATAGTGGCGATGACTAGTGGTCAGCAACCAACAACTAGCGGTTGGGAAATAGTAACTAGTGGCAACAGGCGATGGCGGCAATTGGTTAGAAGATGAAGAAAATGAAAAGGTGACTTATTTTAAAAATTGTGCCAGGGAACAAAAAGTAAATTTTTTCTATTTCGTGTTTCTATCCAAATCTATTCTCTCGCCGCATTTCTGTTCTGAGGAAGAGAAAAATTATTTGACGTTACCAAATATATTTTTATTTTGTTTTTGTTCCGGAGAAAAAAAAATAGAAATTTGGAGAAATATAAATGTTAACAAATGGAACCTTAACCCATAGACAAGTGTTTCTATCAATATCCATTCCCGTCATATGCAATATTTGCTCAGGTGTTTTCTAAAAAATGCTAGAAATTAGTTAATTTTGAATTTGGTCGATCCAAATCGAAATCAAAATTTTTGGTATGGGTAAAATTGATTAATTCAAAGTTTGGTTAAGCATAAAACGAGTTGATTTGATGATTTTTTTTTCAAAATTTTGAAAAATTTCGGTCAATGGTTGAATTAAGTGGTTGACCAAAAAGTCAACTCTTAAAACTTCTTTGAATTATTGGTGAAATCAATATCTTGGTTTAGACGGAACACAGCGTAACTTGAAATTTACTAAAAAACACTAAAACAGCTCTTTTTTGAACAAAAAATGGGCCCTATCACCATCAGGGGATCCCTAATCTCAACTTTTTACCTATAGTGTTATCCTTTCCTGAAGGGTTATTAGGCTCAGCGTGATCACATTGTGGATAATTCCTTACTCTCGGCATTGTTATTCCTTGAAATAAACAACAAAAAGTCCCACCGAGCGTGGTCAAAAGTTGTTTAGCCGAAATTTAACTGATGAAGAAATACTTTTCACCGGAATTAGTTAACGGGTTCTGAAGTGCTTCCTGACAATCCTAACAAGAGTCTTATCAATGGTGCATAAAGAAACAGATAAATATGCTTGTATAATTGATGTCAAGATACAAAAATTTTGCCAGAATTTAATTGACAACAAAATTAAATCAAGATATAACGTTGGAATTCAATTTATGATGAAGACTTGAAAGTTATATTTATAATACACATTGGAATCTAATCGATAAAGAAATATCTGGAAACTATAACTAGGATACAAGAATTGAAAATAACAAGTTTTGTTTATTTGTGCGGGAGAAAGTGTATTGTATACAAGCACTAATATTTATAGTATTTACAGCATAATTTGATTCTCCACGTTTGCCCATTGCCAAGCCAACTTACACCCACGTTGTTATTCCTTCAAATTCGCCCTTTGATACAATCTATCGTGCTCCATCATTTTTGCAAGCAATTTCTATGAATTGCTAGACTATCACAACTTTTATACAATGCTGATTTGAGCATCATAATTTTTTTTTCTCATTTGAATATTATGAATTTGAAAAATTGATCATTACATGCGTTGGCGTTAATGTGGACAAGCATCATAAATTTTTTTTCTCATTTGAATATTATGAATTTGAAAAGTTGATCATTACATGCATTGGCGTTAATGTGGACAAGGGCTGGCGAGGCCCTTCATGGCCTCACCGTAGCTAGCGAGGTCGCGATGCCTTCACCTAGGGCGTTTGTGGTTGAGGGCGAGGGCCGCCTTGCCCATATCTAGCTATAAAGGCCTTGGGTGAGGACATCGCGACCTCACCAACTGCGGGCAAATCGGTGAGGTTGCGAAGGCCCTTACTAGCTTTGGGCGGCTACAAGCAACACCGCATCGCCTAGATCTGGCGAGAGTTGCCGGTGACCCTTGGCAGTTTTAAAATAGGGAAAACATAAGCAAAAGAAAAACAAAAAAAAATTAAAAGATTTCACGTAGGATGATTTGTCGGAATTTGCACTTAAATGATTAATTTTACTAAGACGTGGCATTTAAGTAATCGAAAAAAAAGTTATGACATTTAAGTAAGCATCATACGAAAGTTACAATATATTTGTTATTTTTTTCTCCAGTTTCGAGTTCAAATGTCAATGTAGTTGGACCTCACACCCATTTTTCTTTCGAGATGACCAATCTTCAAATGATTTTTCATACGCTGCCAATGGACACTTTTTGATCGGTATCTCCGCTCCTTCCAATATTTGGTCAAATTCATTCCAACAGCTGTCAACCAACTACTATTGTATACCGATGGCTGCTCATCATCATCAATAAGTATAGCCATAGACAAGAACTCCTATGACTCGTCAATGGCCACACCTCGACTGAAATGACTACGTTAATTCTTTGTGTAAACACATGCCTTGACCAAGTATCCTGAATCTGTTGTGTGTGTCATCGGCCAGGGCCATGCTTGAGAGCTCAGAGACTTGGCGGCAATGGCTGCAAATGAGGAGAGAGAACGGTCAGAGTGTCGACGCAAAGCTGGTCAGACGCTCTGCGTCGACTTCCTCATGTCGAGTGAGATAAGCATCAGAAGTAGCTCAGTGCAATTGCGGAGGGAAGAACAATGAAAAGATGAGAGAGAAAAAATGAAAAAAAAAAAAACAGTAAAACCCAAAAATGCCCCAATCATGGCTTTGAAAAGTGGCATGTGAGATGCATGCTCTAAGCTTTATTTGAGATTAAATAGTCACTCCAGAATAAGGTTTTTTTTTTTGGTAGAAAATACTTCATTAGAAACTACTGCGATGGTGGAGTACATAGATCATTGAAGTCTAAACATAAAATAAGCATAAGGTTTTGCGGGGGCTTGGAAACCCAGTTACTGGGAAGGGACCCGGTACTATGGGCTTTTGCTATCCAGTCCGCGGCCCGGTTAGTGTGTCTAGGTTCAAAAATAAGCTGAACATTCTCCAGCTGGGCTAAAAACTCTTGACAGTCCAGCACTATAGATCTGGAGGCCCACGGAATCTCAACTTGGCCCAGTATTGCAGCAACAACGTTGGAACTGTCGTTGACTAGGAGGACTTTTAGATCAGTTCGTGCAACTGGTAAGGTTCACTAGAGATCTTTTTGACAATACCGTCCCAATCCAAATCCTTATTTGATATTTTCCCCAACTTGAAAGCATAAGATCGCGTCAGCTCCACAAAATTAGGACTGGTATTATTCCCTATTTCTCCTTTTGAAGCCACTAATTTTGGCAATGGGATATTAACTTACGGTTCATAACTGCATAATGATCTTGCTAAAAATCCACAGAGGGAAATCTGAAATCCTTTTGCATAATCCACACATTTCATAATGGTGGGTTGATAGGTCATGAAGGAAGCTTCACTGTTTTTCCATAAAAAGGCGAAAGCAGAGATTTAAAAACTGGGAAAAGCATAGCAAGACGCTCCATTTGCAGTTCTCGTCTGAAAACAGACGAACTTATATTATATTCGAGTTTGTTTCAATTTGCAGTAGAAGAAGAGATCGATGGGCTCTTCTCTCAACCCCATTTTCTCCTCTCAGTCCTGCTTTTGTTTTTGGTGCATTCGCTCGCCTTTGCCTTGAAAAAGGTAATGCTCACTTTTATCCTTGTTGTATGCAAAAATAAGATCTATTCAGCTTTTAGGGCAAAAGAACAACATGCAAAGTGTCGAAACTTGTCAAACCTTGGTATGGGAATACTTAAGTGTTAAAAGTTGCGAACAATATATTTAAGTGCCACTTTTCTAAATAATTGAGACTTTGAGTACCAAATATGACAAAGTAGCCGAAAAACCGACGAGATGACCAAAAATTGGGATACACTTAAGTGGCCAAAAATCTAATGTGAATTTTTTTTTTTTGGTAATATAAGTTGCCTACATGGCTCATTGGAAAGCTGAGTTAGCTTAGGGCACAAATGATAACAATCCTGATCGGAAATTGATTTTTGGAAGAGAAATAAAATTTTATATTTCTATTTTTAGATGAGTTTCTGAGCCAAAAAACGCATTTGATAACGACATAAGATTTCTATTTTTGAAATATAAATTCGTTTAATAATGAATAAAATTTCACTTTCCGGAGTGGTGGCGGCAATGGGAGGAATGGCGGCTTGCAACCGACAGAGGTGGCAATTGGTGGCGGTGGCGGCGGGCGACCAATGGTGGCAGCTGGTAGCGGCGATGGCAGGTGGGCGGCGGCGGCGGCGGTGGCAAGAAATTCCTTTGGGTGAGAAATAAGAAAGAGAGAAACAATTTCTAATTTCTATTCTAGAAATAGAAAAGTAAAAAAAATTTGTCTCTAATTTCTACTCCAAACCTATTTTTAGAATAAAAATCTATTCTAGAAATAAAAAAATGAAATTATTTTACTAAACGGATTTCTATTCTAAAAACAGATCTGGAATAGAAATATGTTCCAAAAATATAAATAGAATGGTTATCATGTGCAGTGTTAGACTCAACCAAAATGACGCCATTTTGGCTCAAATTCAATTTTTAATATAAATATTAATTAAATAATATATTTTTTTTTAAAAAAAAAAAAAGCAGCGGCATAGCACAGGCGAAAGGAGGTTCCCCGCCTGTGGCCGCCACCCCATTGTTAATGAGATTCAGTGATGGCCACAAGTATCGTTGACACTTGGGTAAAAGCTAAAAAGCCCTCACTAGAAGCTAGAGGGTTGCAACCCCCTCCCAAATCTAGGTGAGAGCCGCCGGTGCGTGCACAAGGATCGCACCCTCTCCCAACACCTAGGCAATAGGCCCTTGCCTCCCGTCAACGAGGGTTGCCGACCATCGACACCACCCCACCAGCATTGGAGCAGCGGCCACAAGTGGGGACCCCCCTCTCACCTGTGCTCTATCTCTCTCTCCTTTTTTTATAATTATATTTTTCAATTTAATTTTCATATTAAAAATCGAATACGTGCAAAACAACGTCATTTTGGCTGAATCTAGCCACATCAACACCAAAAATGATGTCATTTTAGGCTTATCTAGCCATGTAAGCCCCCAAAACAATGTCATTTTAAGTTCATGTTGTAGGACGACTCGGCCGAGTAATATTGTCCGCTTTGGGCGAGACCCGCACGACGCTTTAAAACGCGTTACTCGGGGAAGAGGGATCCCACCTTATAAACCATCCCAGCCTCTCCCCCTAGGCGATGTGGGACTCCCCCCCTAGGCAAGAGACATGTGACCCCCTCCCTTGTGCACGTCCGAGGACCGAGGCGCGGACGCACCGCCATCCCTCCTCCTCGCGCACCGTCGCTCGGGCCGTCACATTCTCCCCCCCTTCGGGCACAGCGTCCTCGCTGTGGCCCCACACGCTGTCGGGAGTCGGCTCTGATACCATTTGTAAGGACACCGGGGGGCTCGCCGAGTAATATTGTCCGCTTTGGGCCGAGACCCGCACGGCTTTAAAACGCGTTACTCAGGGAAGAGGGATCCCAGCCTTATAAACCATCCCAGGCCTCTCCCCCTAGGCGATGTGGGACTCCCCCCCTAGGCAAGAGACATGTGACCCCCCTCCCTTGCGCACGTCCGAGGACCGAGGCGCGGACGCACCGCCATCCCTCCTCCTCGCGCACCGTCGCTCGGGCCGTCACACATGTTGCAAAAAAAATGCCACGTATTCAATTTGGCCAAATTTTCTCACTATTAACACTTAACTAATCCATTTTACTCCGATAAGCTTTGGGTGTTTTGAATCATGAAAGTCTTTAGTTTTGATCACCAATTCTTTTTGCAAAATAGTTTATTTTTCTCATCTTCTATCTAGGGTTTTTTTTTTCCAAAATCTTAGGATAAGTGCACTAAAAGTCCTGAAACTTATCATAATAGTGTAGTCGAGTCTTAAATTTTTGTAGTCAAGCATAAACTTTTTTTTAATTAGTGTAATCAATAAGTTGTTTTGATCCGGATCTAGCTTTTTCATCTATGTTTTATTTAAATTAAATTTTAAAAAAAGCTAATTTAAATAAAAGGGAAAACTAGTGAGCCTGCTACCATGTAAGAGAGAATCATATGAGAGAGAGTAACTTGATCAATAGTTTTTGACTTAATTGTACATTTTGAAAGTCTTAGTTTCAATTGTAATTTCTTGATGAGTTTTGGTAATTTCGGTCTCCAAAATCTTTTTTTAATGGTGCTTCCATTGATTTCTAACCATGTTGTCTCTCAAAGTGTGTTTGGTTTGACTTTGGGGTAATGTTTTTGGAAAAATGCAAAGGCCTTTAAGCTAAAGGGTTTTTCGAAATACAAGTAGTTTATGTTAAAGTGTATATTAAAAACATGTTGAAAAGTAAGTTTTTTTCGAAATACAAGTAGTTTATGTTAAAGTGTATATTAAAAATATGTTGAAAAGTAAGTTTGACGTAAATGCCGTTTGGTAAAGATTATGTTTTGAGAAGAATTTTTGTTATTTTTTATTATAAAAAATCTCAACCTATCTGACGGCAAAACTCACCGGCTCGTAAGTTGCTCACCGGTGGCTAAGGTGAGTTGCCCATGATTCTAACACGCTGCCTCTCAGTTTAATCATTTCTGGGCGTTTGCTTTTCAATGGCCTCATTTTTTTCTCCTTTCCTTTTGCTTTAGCCTTACATCGTGTACTTAGGATCTCATGCACACGGTCCAGAACCCACCGCAATCAAATATTGAAAGTGTCGCCAATTCTCATTATGATTTACTCGGATCGTACTTGAGAAGGTATAATCCGAATTTATACTTCACAAGCATTAATGTCGTATTTTTTCATCATTCCTAGTAAAATGTAATATATTTCTGTCCTACTTATATGGACAGCAATGAGAAGGCTAAGGAGGCAATTTTCTATTCCTACACTCATCACATCAATGGTTTTGCTGCAATTCTCGAAGAGGATCAAAGCAGCAGAAATTGCCAGTGAGAGTTTGGCTGCATTATTCTGTGATTTTGATTTACGTGTTTGATAAATTGGTCTGCGAAGACGAGAATGCTGATCTGTTTTCATCTTTTCCGCCTGCAAAATTCATCGTTTAATTGCACACAACAAGGTCATGGCATTTCTTGGGGCTAGAGAGAAATGGGGTGATTCATCTGAGTTCCATCTTGAGGAGGGCTAGGTTTGGTGAAGATACAATTATCGGCAACCTCAACACAGGTATCTTTCATTATCTTTGGGACTGCGGAGTTCTTTTTTTTTTAATTCAACTATGGAATCAGGTTTCTTTTATTTTCTTTTGGCACAAATTGGTTTAATTGCCTTATTCATCGTATCCCATTGACCCCAGTTGCATGAGTTTCTGGAACCTGATTTGATGGCTGCACTTTTTCAAGTAAATTTAGGTATCTTGATCATTTAACGAGTTCATGAAATTGCCCACAACAATTCTGCTACGTCAAGCGTTATTATATTGACTCAACCTTACAATTTCTAGATCAGCATCTTCTGCACACGGGTAAACAAAGGCGAGACCGTATAGCTTATTTACTCATGTCAGAAAAATCATAAGCTGTAAATCAAGAAAAATGTCCTTTTATCAATTTTTCGAAAGAATTTCATGAGTTTGGAAGATTGGTGTTTTAGTTATAATTTTAATAAGAATTTAAAAAATTGAGAGAGTCAATGACTGAAAATTCTCCCACGGATAAACTTACTGTCATTTCGGACAAAGTATGAAAAGATTCTTATTGAATTCGTGCTTTGCAACCTTTCTTGATTTTATCTAGTAACTCAAAACCACTGTTCTTATCATACTTTAAAAAGGGTTCATAACTTTTACATGAAAAAGCATCAGGGAATGGTAGTAGGGTCTCAGGATATGAATTGTCACTATTCACAAAATGATTTTGCTTCCTTTGTGCCTAATACTTGGCATCACCCTTCGATTTTGTCAAATGATTGCCTTTTTGACATTTTGATGGAGATGCTTAAGGTTTCTCTTTTTTTTTTCTCTACAGGTGTTCGGCCGGAATCGAAGAGCTTTAATGATGAAGGGATGGGTCCTATTCCAAGAAAGTGGCGTGGAATCTGTCAGCGGGGCATAAAAGATGGATTTTCTTGTAACAGGTTTTTATTCCTCCCAAAAAAATTCCTTTTCTTCTTTGCCTCACTAAGTTTAATATCAAGTGTTTCCACGGATCAATAATTTTTTTTTGTTTCGGTTGAACTGTTGGTCATGTGTTTTTCAGGAAAAAAATTTACAGTTCCATTACTAGTTTTTACAGCAAAAAGGAGAAACGTGTATTTCTGCTGGTTTAATGAGAACTAGTGTTTATATAACTACACAAATAATTGCCTATATTGGCATTGGCTCATGAGAAAGATGGTGCGATCCTTACATGTGTTCCAATCTGAAAGATGAGCTGTATCAGAAAACTGTTTCAAAGATAAGGATTCATAGTCTACACAGAAACCTCTTCATTTAAAGTTGTCACTAGCAACCTTTTCAAGGGAATTTTTGAATTTTTTTCAAAGCAGAACTTCAAAAGTTTAAATTTCATTAGAAAGCATGCACCTTAGAATTATTGCAGAAAGAAATGGTTCTCTTCTCAGCCATATCATATTGCAAAAGTACGCAAACCTATGTTTTCCAACTGCATTAATCGAAGTGTGAGCCCTTGATCTGCTCAGGTATTTTATGTCCAATTTTTACATGCAATGGCTGACCCACCTAGGACTTTTGCCTAGTTGTTTATGGTTTAGCAAGCTATGACATTGACTTTTTGCATCTTTATGAACAACGAGGCTAGCTTCATCAGGAGCTCCTACATGTTTTTTGTAACTTCTTGCATTTATGTTGTTGACATGGCTAATACTGCTTGTTAAAGCAAGTTCACGATTCCATGTTTTCATTATGACGTGATATTTATTACCCTTAATCTTCTGCAATATTGTTTAATCTGCCAAAGTTCACTCCTCTCTTTGAGGAGTTTTACAGCCCTGCAAGAAATTACCTCTTTCTTTTTGCGGGTTTCTTCATAGAAAGGTCATGTTCTCTTGAAACATTAGAGCTTCCAATTATACTTATTTTAAAGGTTTTCGCTTACAGCCCTCAGAATTGTTTATTTTCTATGTGCGCTCTCCTTTCATGTCATGATGATTAATTTCACGATATTAGACTTTAAAAGATTAAAATTGAAAGAAATGAACCATGAACGATTGTTTCATGTGACTTTCACAACTTAGTGAATCCAATCTCTCATTTCTCTAAACTAAGGAAGCTGATTGGAGCGAGGCACTTCAACAAAGGCTATGCTGCAAATGGTGGAAACATTGACTACACAGGATCACAAGGGCACGGGTCCCACACTCTGTCGACAGCGGGAGGAAGCTTTGTCCCAGGAGCGAGTGTTTTTGGGAATGGCAATGGAACAGCTAAAGGAGGCTCCAAGGGCCCGTGTGGCAGCATACAAAGTGTGCTGGCCTCGAGATGACTGCCTTGACACAGACATCTTGGCAGGCTTTGATGCTGCGATGGTGTGGATGTTTTATCAGTGTCATTGGGCGGGCAGCTAGAAGAGTTTTTCATGGATTCAATTGCCATTGGATCCTTCCACGCAGCTAGGAACGGGGTTGTGGTGGTTTCTTCTGCTGGCAACTACAGGTCCAAACGGGGACCATGTGTAATGTTGCCCCTTGGATGATCACCATTGCTGCAAGTACAATTGACCGGGAATTCACGACGTACGGTGCTCTTGGAGACAAGCAGCACCTAAAGGTATCGGACTCATCTTATACACAGATGAGCTTGCAAGTCTTCTAGGTTGGTCTCTGAATCTATGTGCAGTGTAATGACTAAACTTGTCACCTGTATTTTCTTTCTAATATCAGCTTCTGTTTGTTTTCAGTTGGTAGGTCCTTTTAGTTTAAATAGTTATGCTTTTTCTTGATGCTAACGTGTACTATATGTATGAATTTTCTGAAAGGGTCAAGCCTTTCGGCTAATGGGTTGTCATCCAATATATTCTATCTACTAATCAGTGGCGTAGATGCGAAGGCTGCAAATGTGTCGGCCACAGAAGAGTGAGTTTAATCTGCTGATATTTTCTGTTTCTCAGCCATATCCAGTTCTGTGTAGTACATTTCACTTTCTTAAACTGTTATAGGAAATTATTGCTTGAATTGTTGCAGTTCACGCTGCTTGGCTGGAACCCTTGATCACAAGAACGTGAAGGGAAAAATCTTGGCATGCCTTAGCGGTGCATACGGGACAGTCGACAATGGTCACCAAGCTGCATTTGCAGGTGCTGTTGGGATGGTTTTGGCTAACGATGAAGCAAGTGGGAATGATATTTTTGTTGCTGAAGCTCATGTTCTTCCTGCTGCTCACATCTCTTTCAAGGATGGGAAAGTTCTCTTCCCTTACATCAACTCCACGAAGTAGATTTTCCAAGCAGTTTCTTCTTTTATTTTTCACCTGCTGGCAACCTTATTTCCAGATTCATCTCACTTTTTTTAGGTTCTCTCATTCTGATATATGCTTTTACTTCTCTGTGCACACGCGAGAACGTATCTGTATCAGGTTTCCTGTGGCATACATTACTCGTGTGAAGACAATGTTAAACATGACACCTGCTCCATTTATGGCATCCTTCTCATCCAGGGGACTGAACACTGTCGAGCCAGCAATCCTGAAGGTATATTACTGAGATTCGTTAGTAATGTTTCTGAAGTCGTCCATTTGCTATTTGGTTAATCAACTACTGTTAAGTTGCTAAGCCAAAACATCTAATTCTCGTGGGTGTACTTCAGCCTGACATTACTGCACCCAGAGTGAACATCATTGCTGCTTATACGCTGGCGGTCGGTCCAACAGGTCAAGAATTCGACAAGCATAGAACGCCTTTCAAAGCAGACACAGGCACCTCCATGTCCTGTCCTCATGTGTCTGGCATCGTTGGTCTCCTCAAAACCCTCTATCCCAGTTGGAGTCCCGCTGCAATACAATCAGCAATCATGACCATTGGTAATATATCTTCGTACGTTCCTTCTCTCAATTCTTTTTCTATTATATGTTAACACAAGCAGATTCTTCCTTCTTTGTTGTGTCTTTGATTATAACTTTGGCCATTACACAGTAAGCACACGAGACAACAATGTAGAGCCAGTGCTTAATTCTTCAATTGTCAAGGCAACTCCTTTTTCATATTGGGCTGGACACATCCGGCCAAACCGTGCTATGGATTACGGTCTCGTGTATGACTTGACTGCCAACGACTACTTGGACTTCCTATGTGCTCGAGGCTACGATGAATCCCAACTGAGATTATTCGCCAATGAGACTCACACATGCCCTAAACATTTTAATATGGCGGACATGAACTACCCTTCTATAAATGTCCCGAATCTCAACGGCACCGTGGTGGTGACAAGAAGGGTGAGGAATGTGGGCCCTCCTGGCACGTCTTCTGCGCGAGTTTAGGCACCAGCAGGAGTGTCGTCTCTGTCCAACCACGGACCCTGCTGTTCAAAAAGTGTGAGGAAGAGAAGGAATTGAAGGTGGTGTTGAAACCTAATTTGAGGAGAGAAATTTTCTCTTCTTTGTTCAAACAGTAGATCATCGGAAGGAGTTCATCAATCGACTTCCCATCACTCGCGAGCCAATCCACAAGTCAAAGATGCTGTCAGCATCTTAAGTATTATCAAGATGAAAACTTTAAAGTGACTAAATCGCTGTCCTGTTTGACCTTATCTTTTTTTATAGTCTGAATCCTATTTGACGTTAACACCCTGCAAAATCATCAGTCAGCTCAATCAAGTACGTAAATTGATACAAGAAAGAGGTATACATGAGGAACTATGAATCCTCCATTGCAGAACCAGCTCGATCTAGATCAGACCCATCAATCTGGATAAACATATGCCAAACATTTCCGACTTTGAGCGTACAAGGAACATAATGGTTAAATCACATATCAGATGAGTTAAGCCAGCACATGAAGAGGGAGGAGGAGGAGGAATAACGGGAAATCAGAGGAGTTGGCGGAAGAGGGAAGACAAAACCCAAAATAGAAAAAGAAAAATAATTTCCTCCCTTTATATTCACAGAGAAAGAAAACATGAGAAAATGAAAACTATAAAAGAAAAACCAGACAAAAAACTAATATTCTTTTTTCTTTCCTGATAATTTGCATCTGCCCAACTAGCCCCATCCCAGTAGTTTCAGAGAATGCATGCTCCATCTCCATTTCCTCTCTGTCTCTCGTCCTCCCGACTCATTTTGAGATATTTGGTTTCATTCCCAACAAATATAGAGAGAGAGATTCAGCAACACCTGACTAATAAGATTTCCCATCTTGACCTTTTGTTGTTTGGATGGACCAATTAGCACTACTGTGTTTGGTTGGGCTTTTAAGGTAAGTTTTTGGGAAAATGCAAAAGATTATAGGTTAAAGGAGTTTTGAAATGTAAATAGAGTTCTATAAAGTTTAATTTTAAAGTGCACGAGAAAACAATGTTTATTTAAATGTTGTTTGGAAAAATCACACTTATAAAGGATTTTTGCTTTTTTAATTAAAAAAAAAAGAATTCCCAGCTCTGGATATCCAGATTTGGCATTAGCAACTGTTAGGCGAACCCCGATGACCCTCTCGGCAAGGGTCGGTTAACACTACACAAAATTTAGTAAGGATGGAAGGAGAGGAAAAAATATAAATTGGCATTACAGGAATACTAAAGCCTAAATCCCAGCTTTATCCTGTGCGCTTTAGATGGCTTTAAAAATGCAATTATATATCTCCAAAACTCTCAACAGAAAAAAAAAATGATACTTTCCAAAGGCCTCTTCTATAGAGGTTTTTGACAAAATATTGTTAAACAGCCTCATTAATCCCCTTGAATTTTTCTTTTTGAAATCGCAGAAGAGTTGAAATCAATCATTCATTGAACTAATTTTCAAACACACATAAGTTAGTAGTATTTATAAATATCAGATAAGATTATATGAATAAAAAGACATGTCCTATTCAGTGAAAAAACATTATCATTCGAATACAAAAGATTGATCGCATGCAAATAAAATGTCAAGACAAATTTCTGGACATATGGGCTAAAGAATTACACGATCACCATGGAACAAATTATATAAATCAAAACTCAATCGTGCAAATTAACTATCGAGCACATATGTGCCACATTCTATGGTGGTGGTTAGCTATCATCGCCTTGTGAGCTGTCATTATATTTACAACCGTTGGATCAGTGATATTGTAATAGTTGAAGCAGTGGTGGTTGATCGGTCACAAAGGTAGACAGAACAAAAAAAAAAGAAAAAAGAAAGCCGCCTCGATTAAAAGATTGAAAAAGGAGAGAGCGAGCTTTATTTTCAGACACAAACAGCAAACGGAAGATAAGAAAAGAGAACGAAAACTTCGTGCGCAAATGCCTCAAAGACCTCGCCCAGCCGAATTAATTTCATTTCACAACGCTAAGTAAGGATTTAACTGGTCAGAGTAATTTTCGGAGTTACGTTAGAGTCAAGCGAATTTTGAACAGCGGGATTTTATTTAGGAGTTGTTAAGCCGTGGAATTATAGTGAAATTGATAACTTAGGGCGTTATGGAGTTTGACAAAAATCGATTTAGAGTTACGATTTGATCAAAATGAACTTTTAAAATTTTACACGCAAGCTCTGCATAGCAGATAACTTTGAATATCTGCTAGGGCAAACGTTTTATTGATGCATATGAGTCCTTTTGCCAATGATTATGCTTAATTTAGTGGATCATAATTAGAGTAGCTTTTACTTGATTATGCTGTTGTTTCTCATTTATTTGAAAAGATTGCAAGTTCATCGACTCAAGTATTATTTGGTTTTGGGCTTGTCTAAGTAGGTGGTGCTTATCTCTTCTTTAGTGATATATTATAATTTATGAAATGAAAAAAAAATTGCATAAAATCTGAATGGAGTATTTACATTGGTTTGATAAGTGTTTTTGAAAAGTATTGTAAAAGGTTATATGTATTGCTTTGTGAATCAGGTTAATGAATTAAACTCAGAAAAAATCCAAGAAATGTTTTACGAAAGTTATATCGACCAATGAGCTATCTTATGAAAGGGTACTTGTTTTGATTTGTAAAATGTATTATCATTGATGGTAGAGGTTCTAGATTGTTTATATGGATTTTCAGAGGATGATGCTTTGATGCTCATTAATGTTGCAAATCCGATTAGGGTTTTTTGGGTATGGACACTAGTTTCATAATATCCCTCTAGGGGGAAATATTAGTCACCTTATCACTAGGAGTTATGTTGTGACCATAATTGGATATTTGAACAATAGATTGATCGATAGAATAAATTATTAAGGTGTGATTTGATAAGATTGATCAATGAATTTGACCATTGATGTTTGACTTATGATAATGGATTGGATGAGTATTTATTGATATGTTTAAAGCTCTATTGCAATGAAATAATTCATATTTTATTTGGTATTTTTATTATAGAATCATATCACGAAGAATCTCAAACCGATACACTTATACAAATTTATCCTAAACTTATTTTTTGACTATAAAAGATCTCAAAATGATACATTTGTAACAAATTTGTTTTCCATTAGTGTTCATTAAATTCTACTGTCAAATTGATGAGTTGAATGATGCATAACAATTGACGAGTATATTAATCTAGAGTTTTATTATTCATTTGTCACATGTGTACCACTTTATGATTTTTATGGTATTAATTTAATTTAACGAAAATTAACGAAAGGTAAACTTGTCACAAATATATCAATTTGAGTTTTTTGATAATAAAAAAATTAGTTAAAGATAAATTTATTACAAATGTATCAGTTTAAAGTTTTTCGTGATATTAACCCAATCATTTAAAATTAATTTTTGTTGTTGTTTGTTTGGCAATAAGCCAATCAACCTTCGTCAAACTTTCACTTAAGTTTATTTTCTTGTAAAGACAAAAAGTTAAGGGTGGAAGATGCTTTCTTTTTGTCGAGATGTGGCATTCGCCAAAAGAATTTAAAATGCAAAAACAAAAGAACTTTCCCGACGAAGGGGAAACCCAAGGAAAATCGAAAAAGAAATTATTCCTGTCTCCACGCTCGCTGTTCTCAACTTGCATGCAGAAAATCACATCGACTTTACAAAAGTAGGATTCGTCTCACATCCCCTCTTCCCCCTTTTGAAGCCACTGAGCTCGGTGACGATAATATATAATATAAATTTCGAACCATATGCATACTCATGATTCATAACTGCAGGATAATCTCGCTGAAGATCATGAAAGGGAAATTTGATATCCTTTTGCATAATCCTCATTCCACAATGGTGGTGTTTTTTTTTTTGGTAAATGCCACAATGGTGGTGTTGATATGGTCGTGAAGGAAGCTTCACTATTGTTGCGTCGAGCAATTTGTTTACCAACACAGAAAGGTGAAAGCAGAGATTTAAAAGCAGGCGAAAGCAAAGCAAAACGCTTCCTTTGCTCTTCTCGTCTGAAAACAGAGGACTTTACATTATTTTCGAGTTTGTTTGAAGTTGCAGAAGAAGCAGAGGGCAATGGAGCTCTCCTTTCGCTCCCATTATCTCCTCTCGGTCCTGCTTTTGTGTCTGGTGCATTCCCCCGCCTTTGCCTTGAAAAAGGTAATGCTCACTTTTGGCCTTCTTGTATGCAAGAATAAGATTTATTGAACTTCTGCTGTTTCCAATCATGAAAGTCTTCAGTTTTGATCACCAATTATTTTGGCAGAATGGTTTATTTTTCTCATCTTTTATACGGGTTTTTTTCCCAAAATGACTTTCTTTGAATTCTAACCATGTTGTCTCTCATTCTGCTTTTTAGTTTGATCATTTCTGGGCCTTTGCTTTTCAATGGCCTCATTTTTTCTCCTCTCTTTGCGCTTTAGCCTTACATCGTGTACTTGGGATCTCATGCACACGGTCCAGAACCGACTGCAGCAGACATTGAAAGTGTCACCAATTCTCATTATGATTTACTCGGGTTGTACTTGGGAAGGTATAATACCACTTAAGAACTTCTTCTTTTTTCGGTCAAATCCAATTAATACTTAACAAGCATGAAACCGTAGTTTTTCTTCATTCCTAGTAAAATGTGATTTCTCTTTCCTGTACTTATTTTCTTTGTCCTGTACTTCAACTTATTTGGACAGCAATGAGAAGGCTCAGGAGGCAATTTTCTATTCATACACTCATCACATCAATGGTTTTGCTGCGATTCTTGAAGACGATCAAGCAGCAGAAGTCAAAAGTTAGAGTTTGGCTATATTACTTCGTGATTTTGATTTTTGGTTTGATCGGCCTGTGAAGCCAAGAGAATGCTGCTCTGTTTTCTTCTGTTTCATCTGCAAAATTTATCGCTCATCTTTCGATGCAGAGCACCCAAATGTCATATCTGTGTTCTTAAGCAAAGGAAGGAAATTGCACACAACAAGGTCATGGCATTTCTTGGGGCTAGAGAGGAATGGGGTGATTCATCAGAGTTCCATCTTGAGGAAGGCTAGGTTTGGTGAAGATACAATTATCGGCAACCTCGACACCGGTATCTTTCATTATGTTTGGGATGTCGGCGTTATTTGTTTTTTTAATTCAACTAAGGCACTTTTTTTTTTTGGCTCAAATTGATTTGACTCATATTCATCATCATCTCTCGGCGGACCCCTGAGATTGCTTTAGTTGCATGAGTAGAACCTGATTTGATGGCTGCACGTTTTCAAGGAAATTTTAGTTTCCTGATCAATTGATGATGAGTTCAAGAAGTTGACCACAACAGTTCTGCCACGTCAAGCGTTACTGTATTGGCTCTATATTTTTCTAGATAAGTGAGATCATAAAGCTTAGTTGCTCTTATTAGAAAAATCATAAGCTGCCAAATCAAGAAAAATGTCCTGTTATCAATATCTTCGGGAGAGTATGATGACTTTGGAAATTGGTGTTTTAGTTTTTTATTGAATAGGAATTACAAAAAGAAAAAAAAAACTTGAGAAAATCAATGATTCAGAATTCTCCCACGGACATTTTCTGACAGTATGAATTTTCATATTGTATATGTGCTTAGCAACTTTTCTTCGTTTTATCCACCAACTCACCACTGATCTCATGTCCTTTAAAAAGGGTTCATAACCTTCTCGTGGAAAAGCTTGAGGGAATGGTGGTGGGGTGTCGGTATACGAATCTTGACTATTCGCAAAATGATTTTGCTTCCTTTGCGCATGATACATGCATCACACTGTGACTGTCTGACGGTTTCTTTTTTCGGAATTCTGCAGGAGATGCTTATGGTTTCTCTTTTCTATTTTTCTACAGGTGTTTGGCCAGAATCAAAGAGCTTTAGCGATGAAGAGATGGGTCCTATCCCGGGAAAGTGGCGCGGAATCTGTCAACGGGGCATAAAAGATGGATTCTCTTGCAACAGGTTATATTCATCCCATCTCTGAATTTATTTCCAAAGTGTTTCCACGGGTTCACGTATACATCTTTTTTTCATTTTGACTTGTTTGTCATGTGCTTTTAGAATAGTTCTTTACAATTCCATTCTTTTTTTACAGCAGAAAGGAGGAAGGGTATTTCTGTCCATTTAATGAAAACTAGTGCTAGTAAACACTACAACAACAATTGCCTATATGGGCACTGATTCATGAGAAAGATGGTGCAATACTTACTTGAACACCGATTTAAAACCTAAGTTATATCAAAACATTGTTGGTTATGGGCAACAATGACCTTATAACAGAGGGTCCTATGCTAGCTTCCCCCAAGTATTGACGCTTGGTCCGAGGTGCACCGTGCACTGTACAGGCCGTGGGCTGGCGATTAGCGTAAGTGAAAGTCGGGCCCGACGGATCCTGGGTATCAAAAAAAAAATGACTTTATAACGGAAATTTTTGAAGAGAGAGTCATGATCTATACAAAAAGATGTTCGTTCAAAGTCGTCACTTACACCACTTTCAAGGAAATAGTTGAAATATCAAAGCAGAGCTTGGAACATTTGAATTTCATTAGAAAGGGTGTGCCTCTGGAATTATTACAGATAAAAATGGTTCTCCTCAGCTATATCGTGTTGTAAAACCCTTGTTTCTCTACTTTGTTTAAGTAAAGTATGAGCTTCAACCAAAAAAAAAAAAAAGTAAACTATGAGCCCTTGATCTGGTCGACTATTTTATGTCCGTCTATATCATGCAATGGCCAACCTACACCTTTATTGTTTAGCAAGCTATTTACATTCTTCAAGAAAAACAAGGCTCGATTCAATGGGAGCTCCTATATGTCTCCTCTTCGCTCTTGCGTTTATGTTGTTCACAAGGCTAATATTGCTTGTTGAAGCAAGCTGAAGATTCAATGACGACGTTACGATTTGATCATTCTCACCCTCCTCTCGGGACATCGTCTAATCAGTCGAAGTTTACTCTGATGAGATTTTTAACCCAGAAAGAAATTACCTTTTTTCTTTTTGTGGGCTTTTGTCGTGAAAAGGTCATCTTTCTCTTGTAACAATGGAGCTTCTAATTAAGCTTTCCCTTGCAGCCCTCGAGATTCTATTCTCCAGGTGCTCTTCTTTCATCTCATGATGATAAATTTCGCCATATTAGACTTTGAAAGCTCAAAATTAAAAGAAATGAACCTACCTAAACAATTGTGTCATGCGTCTTTCCAACATGATGAATCCAATCTCTCATTCCTCTGTACGAAGGAAGCTGATCGGAGCGAGGTACTTCAACAAAGGATATGCTGCATACGCTGGACTTTTGAACTCCACATTCTTTACAGCACGGGATCATGATGGTCATGGGTCCCACACTCTATCGACAGCAGGAGGAAGCTTGGTCCCAGGAGCAAGTGTTTTTGGCTATGGTAATGGAACAGCAAAGGGAGGATCTCCAAAGGCCCGTGTTGCAGCTTACAAGGTGTGCTGGCCTCCATTGGAAAATGTCGGCTGCTTTGACGCGGACGTCTTGGCAGGCTTTGATGCTGCAATAAGCGATGGCGTCGATGTCATATCAGTCTCTTTGGGCAATGAACAGGCTGAGTTTTTCATGGATGGCATTGTCATTGGATCCTTCCACGCAGCTAGGAATGGGATTGTAGTGGTTTCTTCCGCTGGTAACTCGGGGCCCCAACCAGGGACAGTGCTTAATGTTGCTCCATGGATGATCACTGTCGCTGCAAGCACAATTGACCGGGAATTCACGACATACGTTGCTCTTGGGAACAAGCAGCATCTAAAGGTATTACACTACTCTTAATACACAGATGAGCTTGCTAGTCGTCCTACATTGGTCTCAGAATCTATGTGCAGTGTAATGCACATAACTTGTTAATCCGAAAATGCAGCACATGAAAGAACGTCTTTCTTCAGTACACATTTTCTTTTTAAATACTAGCTTCTTTTCATTTTCGGTTAGTAGGTCCTCGTAGTTTAAACAGTCATGCCTTTTCTTGATACTGACTTACATTGTACTACAATGTTTCTGAAAGGGATCAAGCCTTTCGGCCAATGGGTTGCCATCCAATAAATTCTATCCACTAATCAGTGGTGCAGATGCACAGGCTGCAAATGTGTCGGCCGCAGAAGCGTGAGTTTAATCTGCTGATATTTTTCCAAATGTCCTCTACTTCTCAGCTTTCATCTACCATTACACGAATTTGAGTATTGCTTGGATTGTTTACAGTTTGCTCTGCAAAGCTGGAACCCTCGACTGCAAGAAGGTGAAGGGGAAGATCTTGGCTTGCCTTCGCAGTGATAGCAATAGAATCGACATGGGTCAACAAGCTGCGCTTGCAGGTGCTGTTGGGATGGTTTTGGCTAATGATGAAGCGAGTGATAACGATGTTGTTGCCGATGCTCATGTTCTTCCCACTGCTCACATCACTTTCGTGGACGGGAAAGTTCTCTTCGCTTACATCAACTCCACGAAGTAAATTTTCTAAGCAGTTCCTTTTATTTTTTTGCCGGGCTGCAACCATCTTTCCAGGCTCATCTCACTTTGCTTGAGGATTCGCACATTCTTATATATGCTTTTACTTCTCTGTGTGCGCCTCTGTTTCATTTAGGTTTCCTATGGCTTACATTACTCGGGTGAAGACAATGTTAAACACGACACCTGCTCCATTTATGGCTTCCTTCTCATCCAGGGGACCAAACACCGTTGAGCCAGCAATCCTTAAGGTATATTACTGAGATTCTGAAGGCGTCAATGTACTTTTTGGTTGATCAACTACTGTTAACTGTCAAGTCCCATGCCAAAAAACCTAATCGTGGTTGGTGCACTTTAGCCCGACATAACAGCACCAGGATTGAACATCATAGCTGCTTATACGCTGGCAGTCGGTCCAGCAGGTCAAGATTTCGATAAGCGTAGAACGCCTTTCAATGTAGAGTCAGGCACCTCAATGTCCTGTCCTCATGTGGCCGGCGTCGTGGGTCTCCTCAAAACCCTCTATCCCAGTTGGAGTCCTGCCGCGATACAATCAGCAATCATGACAACTGGTAATGTCTTCATATGTTCTTTCTTTTAGTTCTTCTATTATGTTAACACAGCAGGCAAATTCTCACTTCTTTGTTGTGTCTTTGATTGCAACTTTCACCATTACACAGCAAGAACACGAGACAACAAGCAAGAGCCAGTGCGTGATGCATCTTTTGCCAAGGCAACTCCATTTTCCTATGGCGCTGGACACATCCGGCCAAATCGCGCCATGAATCCTGGTCTCGTGTATGACTTGACGGCAAATGACTACTTGGACTTCCTATGCGCCCGAGGCTACAACAAATCCCAATTGAGACTATTCACCAACGAGACTCACAGATGCCCTACACATTTTAAAACAGCGGATTTTAACTACCCTTCTATCACTGTCCCAGATCTACACGGCACCATGGCAGTCACAAGAAGGGTGAAGAATGTGGGGACTCCTGGCACGTACTCCGCACACGTTAAGGCACCAGCAGGAGTGTCAGTCTCCATCCAACCACGGAGCCTGAAGTTCGAGAAGTGCGAGGAAGAGAAGGAATTCAAGGTGGTGTTGAAACCTAAAGTTGCTGGCAAGCCCGTTGACTATGTGTTTGGAAAGTTGATCTGGTCTGATGGGGTGCATTATGTGAGGAGTCCTTTGGTTGTGAAGCACCGGTGAACATGACAACTCAAGGGAAGATTGTGGATTGGCGAGCTAAATAGGGTCTGATGGTAGCTGGCTCAAGCCTTCACTTTTCTCTTTGGGGTATAGGGGTTTCTCAAAGGCAATGAAATGGTGCAGCCATCTTTAATCTATCTTAATGCCCTTGAAGTCGAGCACAAACACAATCAAGAAATGTAACTGGGTCCCGTAATTTTACACATTCAATTCAAGTTGGCGAAACTTTCCTACTGCGGTCTGCAAGTGTGTATTTAACAAAAGAGTGCATCAGAAATAAGCTAAGAGCAAAATGGAAATGGGAAACTCAGAACAATATCTGCAATATTTGTCCCCGAATCATATTTCTCCAACATGATTCAATCCAATATTAACTCAACAGACAAGTGTTTCGGTCAAAATCCATTGCTGTCAGATCCGATATTTGCTAGGAGATGCTAAAAAAGAAATACACAGACTAAGATTTTTCGCAGCTATCTTCGAAAAGCAAGAAAAACCCAGTAGGGTAGATGATCTGGAGCAGTTCGTTAATCGACTTTTCATTCTCTCGCGAGCTATCCACACGTCAAAGATTCTGTCAGCATCTGAAGTTACTCATCAAGATCTAAACTTTAAGGTGGCTGAATCGCTGTCCTGTTTTACCTCAACGTCCTGCAAATTCATCTGTTAGCTCAATCCATAAAAAGAAACAAAAGAAACAATAGGTTCTATGAACCCTCCTTTGCAGAACCAGCTGGACCAGCACAAACATATGCCAAACATTTCCGACTTCGAGTACACGATGTACATAACGGTGAAATCACAAACCAGAGAAGCTGACCCTGCAAGTGAAGAGGATGGAGGAGAAGGAGGAATACCCGGAAACCAGTGGAATGGGCGGAACAGGGAAGACAAAAACCCAAAATAGAAGGCAAAAATCCTTTCTTTTTTATTCACAGAGAAAGAGAAGGTCAGAGGATGAAAACTTTAAAAGAAGACACTTTCTTTTCTTTCTTTTGGTAATTTGTATCTTCCCCGCTAGCCCATTCCAGTAGCTTCAGAGAATCCATGCTCCCTCTCCATTTCCTCCTGGCCTCTCATCGTCTCCACCCGTTTTCAGATCTTCGGTTTCATTCCATTTTATATAACGCGAGAGAGAGAGAATGAGAGAGCTTTTTCAACACCTACCTAACGTTCTTGCTTTAGGCGTTCGAAGAAACTTCCATCTTGACCATCTGCTGATTGGGTGAACCAATTTAGTACCGAGGTTCCGTTTATTTTGAAAAAATACATATAATTTTTTTAATTTAAAAAATATTTCTCTTAAAAATAACCGGTTACATTGTTTATAAAAATTGATAAACAAAAAATATTATTCACAAAGATATTTAAACATTAATTATCATCGATGATAAAAATATTATTAATTGAATAATTATTTTAAGCAATATGAATTGACTCTTTTTTTATCGACCAAAAAAAAGAAGACATTTTTAGGAAAAAATTTATTTATTTTTTGGTCAGTCATACTTTTTATCCTATTTTACTTTTATTTTAATATTCAAACTTTTGCCCTACCTTTCGCAGAAGACATAGGAGTTAAAACTCTATTCTAAAATTAAATTATCTCTACCCAACCTCTTGAAAAGATGGAATTCGAACTCTCCACCTCTCCCTTGTTATATAAAAAATGTAGCCATTGAGACAAATCCCAGTGATTAAGAAAATATTATTTAAATCATTCAGTTTTTACAATACTATAAATGATAAAGACGCTTGATTTTTAAAAAATATTTTTTAAATCATTTATTTTTCTGCTAAATAAGTCAAGCTTTAAGTCATCATACCCAATCACTGAGATTTGTCCTAATGACTACCCTTCTCACATAAGAAGAAAGGGTTTGAATCTCATGTTCGAATCTTTTTAGAAAGGATTTGGGTGGGAATAATTTAATTTCAAAAGTGAATTTTGACTCACACACCCTTAAAAACACCCCACAAGGAAATAAGACAAAAATTGAGCATTAGAGTTTTTCTATTTAGAGTAGGGCCAACCCAAAAAAGAAGTCACCGTACCCATTCTAGTTTTCCTTTTCAGAATCACATAAGTGTCGAGATCAACCATCCAACCCACCAACTTATGAATATGCCATGCCAAGTGGCGTTCGTATGCATCGGATAAAATTACGTTAATAAGAAGACGAGCGTTCTTGAGCAAAGAGACACCATCGTTCAAACTCAAAATATCAAACGCCGGCTACCAAGGCAAGTCTCTGTACATGGGTTCAAAGAAATACATAATAACCACAAAACAAATGACAATAAATGAAAACTAAATCATGCAAGTTACTCTCGAGCACATGCTGCCACATCCTCTGGTACTGGTTAGATACCATGCCTTGTGAGCACCATGTCAACATATTTTACAACCGTTGGATCACTGATATATGGACAGACAAAAATTCTTGAATATCCAATTCCTTCATTTAAGAGGGGGGGAAAAGATCAAAATGTATAATGATATTACATAACAATAAAAATTTAAAAAGTATGCACTTGCATAACAAAGAGTAGAGATTGGTTGCTGAAAATGGGGACTGCCGAATCAAATATTCTCAGCAAGTTACACATCCTCTTGATCAACTTAAATGACAACCAGCAGCATTCCCATAATAATTGAGAAAAATGTCAGAGTTGAAAGAATAATTATCCATCTTCAGTTCAGGTTCAGCCCCCAAAGAGATACGCAGCTGCCTGTTCTTCATTACCTTCAAAAAATTTCAGAGCTTGTACCACCGCATCTCTACCAAACCCAAGCTCCACGAGTTTAGTGACCTTTGCTTCTAAATCAGCTTCCTGCATTGACAAATAAACATGCCCCTAACTGGTGATTGATTGCCAAATGCACATAGTTGAGCTTGATAATTGTTTTTTATCCTATCCAGATCAGTAGAAACCTAACCTATCCACCACACAGTGTTGACATATTAACATCAGTGACGTTCATATTTTAGGAAATCAAGTATCATTTTAGATGTAAATTCGATCATCATGGCATATCCTACATCACCACATATGGAGACCACTTTTCCACTGGCAATAAACAAAAGAAAAGACCAAGCAATCTCATTTAAAAATAAAAACAGAAGTAGATAGCAAAACCAACCTTGTTTGCATTACTGGGTGTGTTCGCAGCTCCTGTGGCAGTTAAAAGAGGATGAGAAAACAATGTAAATCTCACTAGTGATATGTCGTTGAAAACAGAAATCAGCAAAATGGAAATTATAACGCAACTTGGACAGCAATGGCATCAGTAAAAAGGTACATATAGATACATAAGCATATTGGAACTGACCTGAAGAATGACTGCCAGATGCGCAGTGGTTTTACTCTTATCGGTTGTACCTGTTGTAGCCTGAAATAATACAAATGATCGTATCTCCTCTATCAAAAAGAACAGATGGAATAACTCATTTCTAGCCAAACATTAAGTCATGCTTGATATTGAGAGTTTGCATCACATGAACATGATCCAAACAAAAGATTATAAATGATGCACAAAATCATCCAGCCATTATTTTATAATTGAAAGAGACGTACTGGGGCTCCTGAGCTAGATGCTTGCTTGGCATGCCTCTCTTCATCCAGAAAACGCGATGGTATGTCTTTTTCTGTAAAAAGTGCATATTTCAGTTTCTAGTTTTCATGGAGTACCAACCGCAATTCATATCAAATTGAGAAGGAGCAAGAGCTTTCAGATTTAAGAACTTAATCTTAAAGGAATTAAGTCAAGGCTAGCAATAGTGCTGGACCTTGTAAAAATGGTACTGAAACTTCCCCTCCGCCAACCCTTAGAACGTTATCCTTCAGATCAATTATACACTGAAAACAACAGCAACTTGATGATTATAATTTCATGTCATTGATTACATCACAAAAATTCACAACTGAACCTAATATTTAAAAAGGCAAAAAGCTTTAAATCACACCTAATGTAATTTTCAGAACATCCAAGATAAAACCAAGGTTCAAAAGTACAAAATGAAATTAAAAAACTACCTGGTGCTTTCGGAGCATATCTAGACCAAAGAGAAATTCCATGTTTGGAGCATCCAGCACCAAAAAGGAGCATGGATAAAATATACTTCCAATCTACAAGAGGAAAAGCAAAGTGTAACTACTCAGTGTGGAGCAAGATGTGTCTAGAGTTAGTTGACTCCAAAAATCCTTGCAATCACAAGTCTTTTGGGTGATAGCGTCCTTCCAACAGATAGTAAAAACACATGCTCAATAGAACAAAGTAAAGTCCTTCCCCTTGAGGGCAGGGTTTCAATCTTGCCAAGAGGGAGGTTGGGGGAAAAGATGATCTTGGCCATTCTTAGGATAGCCACAAATAGACTATTAAACATGGAAATTCTTCTGGTGAAAGCAAATATATTGCCTGGCAATTGTATGTATACATTTGAAACCAATACTTCCCTCTCTTACCTTGATCGAAGCTACATGTATTCTACCCAATATCTCAGATTGACCAACTCCATGAGCAATGCCTTTGTACCGCTGATCTAAAAGCCTCAACAATCTGAGCAAGAAAAGCAAATGGCAGTGTTGACTTTCTCTATGATATATAGTGCCTTTAACAGCAAACTAACCAAACACAGCCACATCAAATACCGAACACCAATGATTGAGAAAGTTGGGCACAACAATATAAAGCAAACACAATCAATAAGACATACCCACAACGCTCTGCACAACTTTTTGATATAATAGTAGACTGTGCTCCACTATCAACAAAAGCCTGGAAAAAAGTAGATAGAATTCCACGGTGAGGATTTTAAAATCATTAAGAAAAGAAGGTCTAACAAAATATAAATGCAAATGAGTGAGAACATATCAAGACAACAGAACTTAGAAGACAAACAGATTTTTAAGCATTTAAGCATCCAACAAAGTTTGAATGCAGTACTTAAAGATGTTTAACAGGTGACGTAAACCATCAATCAGAAAGTAAGTATTACATTCTTAAGTTATCTTCGTAGCTAATACATGTCAAAATGGCAGGACGAGTGTATTCTATCATTGACCTTGTCACACTACCTTCAAAGGGACACCATTGACCTCCATGTCAACATACAGCATCACCTGGAAAATATAGATATACACAATTAGGGTGAGAAAAAGCTAATATCAAATAGACTCCTAAAAGCATACATACCACTCTTGCAAAAGCTTCAGGGTTATGCTCCAGAGCAGCAGCCCAATTTTCATCAATCCCTTTCTGGAAAATGAATTGTAAAAACTCAAACCATAGGGAAAAATAAGCAAGATAACAGAAGGGGTCAATTCAGAGGAAAGATCTTCCAGAATTATATATTACTACAGTTTACCTGACGAATGGCAGCTTCAATTTTCTTTTGCGCTTCAACATCAAAAGGATCGGCATGTAGAAGGGCCTATGCCAAAAGCATGAAGGTCCAAATGCAAACTCAATAAAAACAAGGGCTATATTTCATTTAAAAAATTCATAACAAGAATGAGATATGTATCCTTTTCAGATCTATCAAACTCCAAGAAGAGGTACAAAATACAGCTAGCTTCTTTAAATGAAATTAGAAATGTCTGTATTGCACAGTTGCCCAAAGCCAATGTCCTAAACATGGTAACACAGCTTCAATAGAGACCTTGTAATGCATTTGTAGGTAAACATAATACTCACAAGTTCCTCATCTTGTTGCCTTCGTAATTCAGACCTTTGGCGATGGCGCTCCCTTAGAACATCCTGCAATCTGTTTAGATCGTTTCCCAGAAGAGCTTGTGCAAATTCAGGATCATTCTGGGAGTTTATGTTACATTCAGCAAGTGAGAAACCAAATGTCAATATCCTTGAATAAACATAGGATGAAACATCTAGCTATGCCAGAATTTTCACAGCTTAACACAGTTGACCACTGCATTTTTGCCAAAAAGATTATGCACTATTCTTTTCCAAACAGACAATTTGAGATAAATATTGCAGAGGTGTTATGTAGGAGAACAAAATTTTGACTATATGTATTTTGATAATTACAAAACCATCACTTATTAATGATTTCAATCTAAATTTGAAGAAAAATAATAAAATGTGAAGGTTTGGCAGCAATTCTGGAAATGTCACAAAAATTGGCCTTGATGGCAGTTATTTAACCTTTAGCATAACCTTTAAAATGCACTAAAAGTCCAGAAAAAAATTCCCCCAACCAGGCAACCGAGGCTTGTATGTTGCCCAATCTTTATTTGGATCAAGCAGGCAACTGGAATTTGTGGAGCAGGCACCCAGAAGCTGCATCAGTCAAAAAGTTACTGTTTGGAGTGTCTAAAGGCTAGTTTGGTCTTCTTCTTTTTTTTTTTTTTTTTTATAAAAAAGACCTCTAGGGTCTGGGAGTAGATCACAAATCTTATTGCATATCTAAGTGTGAGAAACCTCCTGTACAAATAACCTCAAGTCTGGTGAGAGATATACTTGAACGCATGGTCTAAAGCCTTTGAGGCTTGGCACCAACTTTGTACGTGGAAAGTGGGGTCCGTGGTCAACCAATATTTATGTAATTTTTTGATTGGATTAGTGGGTTTGAGGAAACTTCCAAGTGGATTCAAGGAGCCAAGTAGATGGGGGCTGAACCACTGTTAAATTGACTCAAGCAAGCTCTCTCTATCGTTACTCTCTTTATATTTATGCATATGTTATATTTGCTTGCTTGATTTATTATTATAAAAATTCAAGGTTGCTTAAGTTTTATTTCGTTTAGTTGTCATCGTACTTTTGAGCCAACAATAAAGTGGTGCAGGACAGAAATTATCCAAAGAAAAGCATAATGTACAACAAAGAAGAGTTTGGATAGGCAGCATCCAATTGATCGAGAGTTCTCCTCAACCAGAGTGCCATAAATAAAACATGCTTTCCCCAATTAGATACACCAAAAAGCTTCAAGAGACATGAACAAGCATTCTACCTGAAAGAGTTGTGCCATCATGTTAGAATCCTGTCGAAGTTGTTGCTGGAGAGCTGCAGGGTTCACAGCAGACCCATCAGGATTGATGGCCAACTCATTTCCCGCGGCACTGTAATTTTTTAAACCATTTCAAGAACTACTACTTCAACAAACAAAGGGGGAAAAAGGGAAAAACAGAAAACCTACTCCTCCCTCCCACTTGCTCCTACCAGCAACAACCAATAAAAAAGGAAGGATAGAAAAGGGAAAGCCAACGGCCTCTATGACTCAAAGATTAAGGAAGAGATGGTAGGATAAAGGAGACCGAAAGATGGTCGCAAAGAAACAATTAAAGGCACTGCTCAATCATAATGTCATCGTCATCACATCATCAAGGGAAATCTCAGCAAACTGATGGAAATTCCATCTGGTCCCTGGGATGGTGAAAGACAGTAAATAAAGTGCCTCCTGTCCTAATCTCAATCCACTCCACCGTGAAGATGCCTTTACACCAAACCTAATTATCTATACTGGCAAACAGCAAAAAGTATTATCTGAGTAACTCAAAAAGGAAATTAAATAATAACTGAACTATCAACATCACTCATATCAAGTCACGAGCAATGCTTTCAGTTTCAAAATTCTCATTGAAGAGAAGTTAGGTGTTCTAGATCAAGCGTCGTATATTTAATAAAGGAAGGCAGACAGGGCAAGATCTTAATTCAGCGTGAGCAGTCCACGTTAGTCAAATCTGCAGAAGTTCCCTCTTCTCGTGGGAAGAGACTAAAAGTAGAAAGCAGTCCCCATCTTTCCACTGTATCGACTGAATTACTTTGAGAACCAAACGAAACTATTGAAGTAACGGAAGTATACAGGCCCGGCTTCAGAAATTACAGGTCATCCCTACATGTTGTTCCGTCAATCGCATGCGACAGAACACACCACCAAGAATCCTAAACCTTCAATTCCTACAGGAATTATTCAAACTAAACAGCCCTAACTCGCGACAGCAACGCCTCTCCTTCTACAGCACAGCTCCCACTCCCCCTCCCCCACCCAAAATCAAAGAGCACAAGGGAAACGGAACGTACCTCGAAGCGGCACCGGAGACCATCATCACCAAATCCTCATCCTTAACGCCCAAAGCGCTCAGCTTGTCGGAGTTCCTCATCTCCCTCCCGTTGTAGAGCAACTGCTGCTGCTGGAGAGGCACGCGCGTCTGCGAAGAGCAAAAACACCCCAAAGTCACGAGCAGCTAAGAGCGGCTACGCAAACTTAAAACCGAAACCCGATCGCGAAGGAGGAGGAGGGAACCCCGCACCTCCACCTCCAGCAGAGCCTTGACATTCTCCACCTACAACGCACAAAAGAAAAAACGCGTGATTACGCAGATCGCAGAAAGACACACAGAGAGGATGCCCGAAGGGGGGCGCGAATTCAAAATTAGGGTTCAGAACAGGGTACGGATTCATGAGGATCGACGTCGAGGGAGATGATCTGCTCGTCGGCGGTCATCACGGTGATCTTCATCCTCAGTCTTCTCCCTTTCTGCTGCTGCTGCTTCTTCTCAGATTGAGGATGGAATGAATCTGGTTTGACTTGCCTTCGCTTCTGGGTTTCGATCTTGGGAACTGGACTGGGGACTTGATTTATATATGTATGGAGTTGGAATTGGAGTTGTGGAGCTGCTTTTGGGAGGACTTGCAGGAAGGGGCAGCGAGCTTGCTTCCTCCGCACTGCCGCTGCTGGCTAAGGCTGGGCCCCCACAATCCGATGGTGGTCCGGAACTTTTATCCGATGTGGTCGACCGATGCGTTCGATTTTCCTTCTTTCTTGTTCCCCACGGCTGTCGTGTTGTAATCGCCCGTCTTGAAATTTCGAAACGTTTTCGACCGAACCCCGCTTCTCGTTTTCCCCCTAGATTTGACATAATCCGTCGAGAATATTCCCGAACGAAGCCCTTTTTCTTTTTCCTTTCTTTGCCAACGGATAGGATTGGGGAACTCTAACTCGGCTTTTCCTTTTTAAGTCAATAGGTGTCGGAGTTTTTTGAGCATCCCGACTAATCTTCATCGGATTCAATAGTCTTATCCCATGCAGATTGAGTTTTAATTGGAGACACGTGAGTCCATCCTCATGGGACTAGCCTTGAGAAGAAGGGGCAACTATAGTAATGTGAATCCGAGCCTTGAGTAAGGATGACGAACATACTTTTCGCTAGAATGATGATTAACTACAAATTAGCTTGATACGTTGCCGTGATAATTTTAGTCATAGACACATCAGCCAACCATACAAAGAAATGAACTACATAACTAACATAAAAAAAAAAAAAAAAGCAACTACTATGAAAGAGAACCACAAGAATGGCCTTTATACCTGCTTTACATGGAAAGGCAAAAGAATATTTTTTTTTTTTGGATCTTCACCTAATTTAAGAAAAAAATGTTAATATCACAAAAAATTACTAATTGATACATTTATAACAATTTTATCCCAAATTAATTTTTTTTACCACCGAAAATTCAAAACCAAAATTAATATATATGTGACAAATTTACCCTCAATTATTTTCTATTAAATTAGATTAATGCCATGAAAATTACAAATCGATACACTTATGACAAACAAAAAGTAAATCTCTAAACTAATATAATTTAACAAAAACCAATAAAGAATAAATCGAACACATATATACTAGTTTAAAATTTTTTTATCAAAATCAATTTAGGATAAATATATTACAAGTATATCAATTTGAGATTTTTAGTAATATCAACCCATAAAAAAAAAAAAAACACTAGCAAAGTGAAAAATATAAACCATGGCAATAGAATCTGCCGAAGAAAGATAATCGAATTGACTCGTCAAGCCTCATTTGAATAAGTTAAAAAAAGGACGGACTAAAGCTGGATGAAAGTCTTGTTGTGATCTCAATTCGCGAGTGTAATCTTTTCAGTAGATTGGAATCTGGCAAACGTAAAACAGACCTTGCCAAAAAAGGTCGGACTTGGATTGGGCCAGTGGGAGACTGGGCCGCTGCGGGAGAACCATTTGATTGAGCCAGCCCATCGTGTTTTCCCCTTTAACTTTCAAGCCAAGTCCAGTAAGCAAAGATTTTCCCTAGAAAATTCAGCTCAAATTACGAGCCTGCCCTTTTAACGCCAACGGTCGATAGGAGCCGAATCGCATCTCAACGTTCTAAACCCAAACTCCCGTGCCACTTCACGACAAGACGGGACGACAAGATGGGAATTTGATAGAATCCAAGAACCCAATTGGCGATATTGGGGGCGATCTCGTAGCTCCCTCGCCACCATTCATCTTCATCTGTATATTGCGGCGAAGATCTCCGGGATCCCCAACACGATTCCTCAAATCTCCTATTAGACACAATAACATATCGGGCGAGCCACGGGGAGAAGGGAAACTTTTTTTTTTTGATAGGATCCAGTATGGATCCTTTGTTTTGAACTCGTTCTCGGATCAAGTGATGCGAGCTGGGTTACATGGGCATTTTTCTGGGTACCTCACACAGTATAAACGTTACCGAGAACACGTTTCCCAGATTTCAAAAGCTTGCAATGCTCGCCAATTTGGAGTTTTCAACGTGACGTATACGTAATACGTGTCGTAGGCCTCAAACCCGCACTTCCCTCGATTTGAAATAATACGCCAATGCAGCAGAGCACGAAAACGAAGGCATCGCTCGTTGGCGAAGCGGCTAACCCTAGAGTTCGCTTCGGTTGCTTGCGCTTTTCCCCAGAAAGACACCGTTAGGAGCGCGACGACAGAGAGCTCGGGCCCAACGCCATTAACAGCAATTCTAGAATTCGAACAAACTCGGCGCAGCGACAGATCAGAGCCTTGTCACAATCGACAAAATCTTTAAACAAATGCAATGCATGAAACATATCCCATCCAACAGAGATCGTTTAAGACCCCCCCTCGATCCAAAAGAATATTTATATACACATCGAATGATTCTTTTTATATCACCAACGAATCCCGACGCAGAATTCACGAGCCCGAAATTAAGGAAAACGACCCTGGAAATTCGAGAACGGACCGGAGCAAAAGCTAAAAGGGGGGAGGAGCCGGGAAACCCAGGAAGGGCCTCCCCGTCCCGCAGAGGCTGCCGGGGACGCTGGGGTCGCAGTCGTGGATGGTGTCCTTGAGCTTGTGGAACCCGTGCTTGAAAACCCCGAAGCCGAACAGCAGCCCGATCAGGACCACCACCAGGATCAGGCACGTGCAGAACATGCACACTCTGCTCCCGCAACACATCTTCTCCTCCTCCTCCTTCTTCCTTCCTCGACTCCAATCTCTGTCGGGGTGTCTCTGCTCCGAGCCTCCCTCCCCTCTTCCTTCCCTGGTGGGTCGATGGATCTCGTGCGGTGCTCAGATCTCGAAAAGGGTGTCTGGGTTTTTAAGAGGAACGAGATCTGGGAGACGTGGAGTGAGGGGAGGAGAGGATGAGGTGTGCAGGGGAGGGACTGGGGGACGAGGGGAAAGAAAACAGAGGCTTGGACGCAATGGGATGGAGACTCGAGCGGGCGGTGGGGGGTCGCTTAAAAGGAAAGCGATTTCCTTCGTTCGTGCGTGCGTGCGTGCGGTGCCGGGTGAGTCCCGTTCGAGAAACGGTCCTCCTAAAAAGCGAATCTACTTTTTCAGGTTGATCTCTTGGGGGCTTTAGCAGAATGGGAGTTAATCAGATAGCTACGAATCTTACAAGCAACGACGAGGCGGAAGGGAAAGTAAGGAGAAAAAAGAGAAGTCTTTTGCTTTTGAGGTACCCTTTTGCCCGGATTGGTTCGGGGGTGCGGGCGAATCAAACTGATCGTGAAAGTCAAAAAGAATTGTTATTCGAGAACGATTCGAATTCGACTGAAGTATGCTTGTTAAACAAGAGGCAATTTCGCTTGGGATTTCTCGTGAGTTATGGATGTCACCAACAAGATTAATAGGGTTAACACGTTTCTATGTGCGCCAGTTATTAAAATTCATGTCGTCGGTCCGTGAGCTTATCTATAAGCTATGAGATTCTACAATAATGGGTTTTTTTTTCTTTTTATTTTATTCTGGATTACTTTGTAACTTTTGGAAGGATGCGGGGTGGGGGTTGGATGAAGAAAGAGATGAGGAGGTTTTCTTATTGCATTCAAGACTAACGGATAATCCATCAGTTTTGGCCCACCGCGCCCATATCATATCACCCCACGGTCTACACCTATCTCAACCAACCCCACCACCTCATTTTTCATCTTTCAACTGCTCCATCGTCATCTTGTTTTTTGAGAAAATTATTACAAGAGTCTACGCATAGTCGGATGTAAATTCAGTCGTAATTTTTTAATTTGATTGATTAACCTTAAATCATTTTGACAATTTATCAAACCTTTCAATTTGGCTAATTTAATCATAAATCTTTAAACAAAATATTCTTTCATTTTGACAATTTGTCAAACTTTTCAATTTTGCTAATTTAATCATAAATCTTTAAACAAAATATTCAATTGGCTAATTTAATCATAAATCTTTAAACAAAATATTCTTTCCTCCTCCTTCTTCTTCTTCTTTGTTGGAGTTGGCTTTCGACGTGAATGAACTTTTGATAATTATACATCTTATTACTAGAATTTTAATAAAAAGGGTCCTAAAGATATGAGTTGACCTTCTTAACTCGAGGTGTCATAAGCCTTACCTTTGGCACAAATTTGGATAAAACAGAGGGTGAACGTGTGCCTCGATGTCACGTGTGACGCCTAATGTTAGCTAGCAATGTTTGATCTCACAAAGGTGGTGGCCTGTATTTTCATCATGGTTAAACTTTACAACTTTGGCTCTTGACGTGATTATCATCCAACCCTTTAAAGTGTAGAAAGAAGCGTGTGCTCTAATCAAAATCCAAAAGAGACCAAAAGCAATAATGGATCTAACTTTAAGGAACAAGGACAATTTAGCCACTAAAATGTCTTTAGTACGTGAAGATACCTTATTAATTCAAAAATCCACTACCACTATCCATGTTTTTCTTCATTTTGCCCCCACATTTAAGAATCATAGCAGACAATTGTAACCTTTTCAAGGAGATCAATGCTAAACGAATAGAATCATTCGATATTTCTCTAATATTGCCCCAGCTGGAAAAAAAAATTATAAATTCGTTCAGATGGAGAGAGTAGCCATTCATTCTGATTTTTGTGGTGGGGGCTAAAACCCTCTAATGAAAGGCTCACGGACACAGAATAAAGTCCTCCAATATGGAAATTTGCGATGGAAAATGATCAAATCTCAGTTTTGTTTTGCGGAAAACTAATGAATTGGAGAAACATTTATTTAATATGATCGTAGACAACATTAACAAAAATGAATGATTGAAAAATATTTGATTATGCACAAAAATGTTTAGACATAAAATGTCGTCAACAATGAAAAAAATTCATTGATTAATTATTTGGAGCGATACAAATAATTATTTTTTAATTATTTATTTTTCTTAAAATAAACGGAGGCTCATATACAGAGCAAAATAGCCGAGAGAAAGATGGGTCGGACGCTGTTCTCTATAGTGTAGATGCCCATGACATCAGCGAATGTGCGATCAGCCATCGTGGGTGACATCGGCGATGGCGGAGGGGCATCATTGGTAACAGTTCCCTCTCTTGTTAGACGTCATAGGTTCTCGTTTCTTTTTATTTGCTCTTTTTTTTTTTCTTATACTTCTTCAACGAATAAATTTGTTAAGCTTAAATTAATTATTTATGAGTTTGTCTTTGAACCCAAGTTTAGTTGGGCTCTGATATCATGGACCTACTTTAACCTATTTTGAAATTTTCAAATCACTCATATCCGATCCAGCTCATTGAATTTGAGTTAAAAAGATGAATTATAAACTTATTTTGTCAGCTCTATTTGTAAATCATAAGAAAAAAATGAAGATATTAAACATTTTAATAAAAAACCTGCATTTTAGGGTCTGTTTATTAACTTGTCCAAGAACAACTGATTCTATTCTTTTATTATTAGGAATAGATTTGGAACAAAAATCCATTTGGTAAATTTTTAATTCCTATAAATAAACTTGGAATAGAATTGAGAAGTAAAAAAAAATATTTTTTCGTTCTCAAGATTAACTCCATATTCAATTCCCATTTTTCCTCCTTCTTCCTTTTCCTTTTCTTCTTCTTCTTTTTCAATGTTCAATTGGTCGGTGGCCTTGAGATGGCCGATGACCTCATTGAAGGGTTGCCGACCCTAGGCGAGGTCGAGCCTCGTTGGCTGAGTCTCGCCCAACCGCCAATGAGGTTGAGCTCACCGACGGCTAGGTGAGGCTCGATCTCGATTTGGCTGGGCAAGCTAGCAAGGCTCGACCCTACCAAGGTCCAATGACCCTCCTACAAGGTCACTGGCCATCCCAAGGCTAACGGCTAGCTGAAACTTAAAGGAGGAGAAAATGAGAAAATAAAAAATAAAAGTATTACTTTTAAAAAAAAATTATAAGTAACAAAAGAATCTAAAATTCTTACCAAAATCATTTCTATTTAGAGAATATAAATTTTGAATAGTTACCAAATATTTTTAAATGCTCGAATTTTTTTTCCAGGGAACGCAATAAAAAAGAATCGAGATCCGAAACATGCTCTAACCGCTACCGTTTTGACATCGAAGAGTTATCGAGAGACAAACTGATGTGCATGACCGATTTTAAGTTCCTTAGCGGAGTAACAATCTCGCCAATTTAAGGATGGAGAAAAGCGGAAGAACGGAGCAATTGGGATTTTCCATTGGACAATTGGGCCTACTTGTATGAAACATGGGAAATCATGGGCTCTTGCGTCTATTGCCTGCCCGGTTTCTGAGCACCGGGCTTGGGCTTCCGGAGCTTCTCCCTGTAAGAACAATGGGGGGGGGGAGGTAAAAGATGGTTTTTGAGATTTGTTTTTTAAGAATTACATTGTTTTCTTGTAAAATGGGAAAAACGATGAGCAGAAGCCATCAACAATAGTTGTACAGTATTACTAGTTTACCCCCACCGTAGATCTCAATCCCCATGTGCCCGATTTCATCGGTTCCTTTTCTATTTAGCGGATTAATGGTTGTTCGGATTAGTTTTCGTGCATCTCGACTGTTCGTCTCTTAGATAATTTTAAGGACACAGACTCCTACATTGGGTTGGTGCATTCGATTTCGTTAATTTAACTCTCTCTCTCATTCTTCTAAGTACGTGATGATATGTTTTGGCACAATTATTAGTCGATGGATTTAGATCCGCATTAAATTTTCTTTTATCGGGTAATATCCACTTTTACAACAAGGATAGGGGATGTGTCATGTTTAAAATTCTTACAAATTGAAAATTAGAATTTTCTTTTCTAAATTAGGAATCGGCAGAAAGTCGAGCGGGCTTTTCGGAAGCCCAATTAATTAGCTCATTTGAACTTTTAACATAACAAAAATTGACCATCATAAGTACTCGCGAGTGATCAATTACTAATAGCATGTTCTTTTTTCTTTTTAATGATTAGATGATGTTTATGCTAGCTATTGCGCATCTCAACAAGTCTACGTCTCGGCGTCTTAGGAACACGCTTATCGATATAATAAATCCTCGATTTGACTTGTATCTAGATTTTAAAGTTAATTCATAAATGTATGATTTCAACATTTTTAATTGGACAACAAATTTGAAAGATGACTTTATATTAATGATTTTTTTTTGTGTGCACATGCTTGATTCGAATTTGGTTTGAAAGATTTTTAACCAGAGCTACGGATATAAATTTCAAAAATGACGATTTATGCTCCGTAGAGTAGAAGGTTTCTTATGCAACCGCTCGAATACATCCAACTATAATTCTCAATGCTATATATTTACTTTTCCTTTTCTTTTATATTAAGATTGAAATGGGATAAAGGGTGTCATGGTCATCACTGAAGCGGACACCGAATTTAAAAGTTGATTTTATACGTGACTAGAAATAATTCCAGCGTGAACCGGAAAAAAGGATGGAAAATACTTACTAGGTCATTTGACAAATTCAAACTAATCAGAATTTAATTTTCAACTTTTGTTTTTTCTCTTGACCTAACCACTCTCTCCACCCTTTATCTCTCCTATTTTGTCTCAATATTTTGGATTGGAGGTGCAACTGCAAAATACTTAAATGTCAATATTACCCTTCAACTGTACATCTAATCTGACATCTTGTTGGAAATGTTTTTGTATAAGAAATAATTCATCCTTGATTAATATTTAATAAGCGATACAAACTATCACTACTTAATTATTGATTTTTCATGAAACAAATTTTATTTACTGAATGTGAATGTGTAATTGTAAATTCAACGTGGACACCAAAGTTCGAATGTTTGCTCTACATATGGTATGGAATCTATTTTGCTCAATAAATATAAGAAGAAGATCATTTATAACCGGATTTTTTTTTTTAAATATCAATCCGAAATAGTTGGGGCGTGGAATTTACAAAACGCTATGCTACGGCCTACATCGTCAGCTCCGGCTAAGTGGGCAAGAAGATTTTCCGAGTAAAAACAAAAAACTCAAAAAAAAAAAAAAAAAAGCAATTTGGAATGACAATATTCCATTGCTCCTAACTACCAGCACTGATCCGTTTCCCACCTCCGGGTCGGGCAAAGCCAGGCGCCGGTCGCGGGCCGCCTCCGCTGGTGGGCCCCGAGGGAGAGGTCGTAGAGGGCCCTGGCCGACGGGTCGGACAGCGTCGCGTACGCGTCGTGGATCTCCAGGAAATCCCGGCCGTCCGATCCGGCCTCGGCCTCGGCCCGGCTCAGGGCGTCCGGGTGGTAGAACTTGGCGAGCGTGCGGTAGGCGCCCTTGATCTCGGTCGGCGACGCGGTCCGCTCGACGCGCAGGACCTCGTAGAGGCTCGCCGCCGCCCGCCGCCGAGGCGCCGGGGGCACGCGGCGGTTGGCGGGGGGACGGGGAGGGGAGAGGGCGCCGCGGGGGAGGCGAGGAGGCGGGGCGGCGGCGAGGCGGCGAGAGCGAGCATCGGAGAGAGAGGAAGGAGCCGATCGCCGGAGATAGTGGAGGTGTGGGGGGGAGGTGTGAATATGGAAGGGTGGAGGAGAGGGCGGTGGGTGGTTGGGGGTTTTATAGAGTCAACACGGAGTTGAGATTGAGAGGGAGGTGAAGTGGATGCGGGTCAAGCGTATGGTTTAATGGTTCTTTCAATGTCCTGCGGAGCTACTGCGTGCTTTTGGGGGCGAGGGTGGTGCTGACGTGGCTTCCTTAGCTTCTAGAAGGCTGGTTTCGATTTTGCTAGAAAAGTTGTTATTGGAAAAATAAGAAATTATTAGGTGATAATTTTTTATCTATAATAAAAATAATGAAATAATTGTAAATTGTCATGAAGTACACTTTTACAAAAATTTGTGACTCATAATAAATAATTATTTTCACTTCAGGCAAAAAAAACTATTATGCTAATAAAACTTTAAAAAATTTTGATTTCTTTGATGAGATTAGGCAATCCTTAAATCCTTGTATTAGGTTATGGATTTCCTCAGTTTAAGAGATTAGGCTCCCCTCGCATAGACTTTGAGGGATGACACCCATTGAGATCATCTCATCTTTAGGTGATTTGAAAGCACCTTTAATATCCTCTTTTGAGGTAAAAGTCAAAAGTGAATAATTTCGATGATAATCGTCTCATGTATGAAATACAAACAAAAATAGTGTAGAATAACAAGGCTATTGTCTCAAACGTGGAATGGAAGGACGGGGAACGGGATTAAATAAAAAGACTAAACACAAAATGCAATACTGATCGAGACTCAAAACGCGTGAAATCGACTTCTTCTGCCATTTTGAATGTCTGATCCAACTCAGCAGATGGATCCGAGGGCAACTGTGATTTATAATGCTATTGAGTGACGAAATCCCAATAACTTGAATCTCAAACATCTTCCAACTAATATCAGATTTTCACAACAGCACTTACGAGAAATGGACATTTCATAGACTAATTCCACTGCATTTTATAAACTAATCTCCTAACTTTTCCCCGCGCATAGCCTTTTTATTGGCCCCCAAGAGTCTCAAATGCTTGTAGATTGGAAGAAGGCAAAGATTTTGTCAGCGGTCCTTTCGTGGAAATTCAAATCTGGCTTGCAAACTGCAAAACAAAGACCAAATCAAAATTTTCCTTTCGTGTTTTGTTTTCAGATAGCTCCATTTTATATTTTTTTCCTCGAAAATTGTAAACACGTGGTGTCATTTTCTTCTAGAACGCGAGAGGAAGTTGCATGTATCTCCTGCCTAGACACGCATATGTCCTCTGTTTCCCTGTCCTTGATTTGCATTTACGTGTTAGAAGAAGAACCTCCGAAGACGAGCGGTCGAGAGCCCTCGAGGCCGTGGGCCTATGCCAGGATATTGACGAAGTCGTCCGCTGCCTGTCGAGAGATCTCTCTCTCTCGTGCTTTAGAGAGAAATGAGTTATCGAATTCGATCCTAAAATTTATAATTTGGCCCATTTGATTCTAAAGTTTTGTTTGAAATTTCAATGTAATCATTACGGCTGATATTCACTGGAAATTGCTAACATGACGGTCTAATCATTATCGACCATCTCGCCTGGCACACTGCCATGTTAACAATTTTCGGCGAAAATTAGCCCGAATGATTATATTGAAATTTCGCCGAAAGGTTTAAGATTAAATAGGTAAAATGTTAATATCACGAAAAATTCAAAACCAATATACCTATGACAAATCTATCCAGAACTATTTTTTTGACCACCAAAAACCAAATCGGTATGCCCATGACATATACCCAAAACCAATTTTTTGACAAAAAAAATCAAATTGATACATTTGTGATAAATTTACTATTTTTAAATTTTTATTAAATTTGATTAATATCACAAAAAATCACAAATCGATAAACAAGTAACAAAAAGAGGGTGAAATTCCAAATTAGTATAACTATTAATTATCACATGTTATCCAACTTACAAATAGAAGGTAAATTTATCATAGATGCATCAATTTGGAATTTTTCGCAATATTAATCTATAGGTAAAATTAGAGATTTTGAGATCGGTTGGATAATCACCCCCACTCAAGTTGATTAGTGTACATCAATTCTTGCGATTTTTTTATTATTATCTTGTCAAATTGATTAACGATAATTTACTTTAGGCGAATTGTTGATATATCGCTTTAGGAAAGCTTGAAGAGAGAGGAAAGAAGAAGAAGGACATGAGTGTGTTTTGAGTGGGTCTGAATGGTCGGGCACGTGCGAGGAATTCTAGAAGGCCTGGCCTGGCCTGGGTTAAGTGAGGCGAGGTTTACAGCTACGCATGTTGTCACGTGCCACTCGTGTTTGGCAGAGCGGGAAAAAGCTTCTAGAAGACTTCTCACTCACCACCAAACTTTAGTTCTTTTCAATCTGGTCGGTCGTCTATCTAATCATCCCGATGCGAACTTGGTTTTCCTTATGCAACTGAAGTAGAAATCGGGGTTCTCGTTGAATTGATAGTGCACTAACAAATTCTTGATGGGCTATAGTTTATACATAAAATGCTGCTTGATTAACTTATTCCTTTAATTCAATGAATGTATCCAAGGGCATTTTAGCGAGTGGGACGATTTTCGACTCTAAGTAAAATGACACACTATTTTCTAGTCATACTTTGATATCGCGACCTAATCTAACTTTTGGATCGGCTTCAAGTTGGGACTATATATCCATAGGGTTTCAACTAGAGTTCGAGGACTCAAACCCAGGACAAAATTTAGGAAATTAAATCCGAGGGAATGTTACAAGAGAGAGTGATGTTTTTCTTGATCCTTAGTGTGAATTCTGGGATTTGATCCTCTTTCAACGCGACCTCTCGGGCCACACCACCATAAGGTCACCATGCTCATGACTTCATTCGATAAAGCCTCGCCCTAGTCTCGTGAACGGGACAATTTGTGTGCATATATTAAAATCGCTTCTGTTAAAAGCTCGCAATGCATCGTGTTACGTAAACACAAAAGGGTTTTCGTGGCATTGGCTCTTGTTGGTTTATCTGGACACATCTTCCTAATAACAAGGAAAAGAACGATTACTTTTTATCATGTGGTTGCCTTGACGCTGTCAATGAGCGGGAGCAGGTAACTTATCCTGAGGAAATACAGAGGTGAGCGGGGGGGCCCGGCGGCCTTACCTTTTTTGCTTTTTCTACTTGGCAGTCCATGCTGATTCCTAGGGTTAAAGTTTGATAATGAAATGAAAGTCATGCTCCACCAGACGACCGCTCGCTTTTTCTAGAACACATGCCATCCAAAGGATAGAAAATTTCACGAGGACCGTCGGGGAGGTTGGGTGCACTCAATCATGGCGTGTTATGATTGATTGATAAAATCAGGAGAAGAAAGTGGAAACTCCTCCGCATTTAGCTTGCATCTTCAATCATTTCTTCTGTTTTTTTTTTTTTTTTGAGTGATGGATATTCTATTGTGTATTGTGACTTGAGAGTTCTGATTGACCTTTACTTATAAAAAAAATTCGGATGGTTTATGTTTTATAAAGGTGCCATGTTGATGCATAGCCGTTTCTTTGTAGGTGTGCGAGGCATTGATATGTATTTTCTCACCAGCTTGGAAGGAGATTCTTAAAATGTTTCCCATTTATATCACATGAAGGACCCATGTGGAGGTAAGTATATGACTGTGGCGAGTAACCTATGTTTCCGTTTATTTTGCAAAAATATGCTTTCCAAGTTTTTCAATATTTTCCTGTATTTGATTGACACCTGAAAATTAACTAGTAAAATATTTTCTGTCGTTTGGTAAGAAAAATCTAATTTAATGTTCTTAAATAGACATATACCATGTGGGTAATAGTGACTTGCTTATGAGCACACGGAGAATGGGACATGAAAACTGCAGTCTTGGGCCTGGATCCCCAACTCCCAAGTCCACAGAGGCTAGGTCAGGGTCCATTGAGGTTGGGCCTCAAACCTTGGCACTTAGGACCAAGTCCTTGGTGCTTGGGCCTGAGCCCATCAAGGCAAGGTAAGGATGCAGCATTGGTGCCAAGGATTCAAGCACGGGCACTAAGGTCTTAGGCCAAATCTTGATGACCCAGGCCTAGCCTCGATGGGCCTAAGCTCGGAATTAATGGTCCCTGGCATGAGGGACAAGGAATTGGGATGGGCAATGGGGTCCCCAACTCAGCCTTGATGGACACAAGCTCGGCCAACAAAGATTCAGGCCCGGGCATCAAGATCCCAAGCCTAGCAGCATTGGACTCTAGCCCGAGCGTTGGAGTCTTAAGCTGAACTTTGATGGTCCTGGGCATGAAAGCTGGGGACTTGAGGGACTTGAGCAAGAGGGCTAGGGTCCCCGACCCAACCTTAATGTCCTCGGGCTAGGGTGTTGGGAACTTGGGCTAGTTGAGCTCGGATTATGATCGACTAAATTTATTGTTCTTGTTAAGACGAACGAGGGTATCTGAGTAGCAGGGCTATTTGAGCTCGGATTATGAGAAGCCCACCCAATTCTTTCGTATTTTGTCTCCAACTCTTCTATTGTAAGATTTTCTAAAGCATAAAGCGGTTTAAAGGTTTGACCCATCCGGATTCAATCGGGTCGGATTTTGCTTGGCAATCAGGTTTTAGGCCCATAAAATCACGCATAAAAAATCATATATTAGGCCCACAAGAACGGACCAAACCCCAAAAGGTTCCAAAGTCCATTTACCATGGTAAAGCAGATGCTGCTATAACATCATCGACAAAAGACGATCTTCGAGTTCGGTACCCTCCTTATGGTATCGGGTTCGAGTACTGTTAACAGCACTTGTAGGAGCAAAAAATCCCAAATTCATTGAGCCGACGCGACGGAGTGTACCCTCGAGACAGCACGGGAAGGGGTGCCGGTCGAGGTGCACGGAACCTGATTCCTGATGCTACCTAACCGCCAAACTGCAAGTACTGAAAAACGAAAATGGCCTGCTAATAATTCCAACTTCACATGCACTTGCATGCAAACAAGAAAACCGACCAAACTCCGAGGGATCATATGCAGTTCTGTCCAGAGCTGTCGTGAAACGAATCGGAGAGAAATAGTTCATCTTCTTGGCGGTTCTGGTGGGACTCCTTGGGCGGCTGTGCAAAAAACAAACCATAGAGAGGCAGGAATGGACAGATCACGTTATGTTTCGTGACTTATGTAGCGAAAGATAGCCTGTGGACTCATGTGTCTTGATTTAGCAATTCTTCGTTGGGAATCGAGGCAAGTGGTGGACGTGGGTTTGGCCTTGTTTGGTTGGTTATGTCCCTTGGCCGTGAGGACAAAACTAGCCTCGGAATAACCTCGAGATTTTCAATTACAACATTAAAAAGACATCGAACCCTTGAACAGTCTTGATCCACTTGTGTAAACGGTATGGTTTATATGCACATTCGATGAATGAAATCTTTTAGATCTACGCGATCCATATTATCATGAGACGATAGAGAGAGTTGGTAATGTGTATTAATGTCCTGGGAATTGTACATCTCGCGCAGAGGCTGAAAGATTGGAGTGAGCTTGGAGAACATGTCATTGGATTAAAAATGGATGATGAAGAGAAAAACATGTCATTGGATTAAAAAAAAAAAAAAAAAAGGAGTACTAGATGTAACAACAATTTTTGGACATTAATTTAAACTCAACAAGGGAAAACGAGATTTAAGTTATTAAGGCACTTGTCAACAAAAATCATCATGATAGATTTTTATCATGGAGCAATGCAAAATCACATAAATTTGTCAAGATATAAATTACACTCAAGATACAAATTGTAACGATTTATAGTGGTTCCTTTCAGATGTAGTCATGCCAAACAAATGCCTAATATTTTTTAGGGAAAATTTAAAAAATGGCCTAAAGTGCTATTATCTTCTCAAATAAGGATTTGAAATTGATATTATTTTAAATAAAGATATGAAGTGACTAAGTTGTTTCAAATAAGGGCTTTTGGTAGGCTAATGACTATTTCAGCCATGAAAAAGTGGTATTTTAGTCAAAAGATTGCAACTATATTTTTAAATTTTTTTATTTTTGTGTTTTTCCCTCTTCCCTCCCTTGATCATTATCGTCAATGGCCAGTGAAGGTCACCCTCACCCAAGTCCAACAACCTTCACCATGGCCGACGAAGGGAAGAGGGAAAAGAAGAAGAAAAAAACATAAAAAGGAAAAAAAGAAAAAAAAATTAAAAATTAAAAGTTGAAAATGCCCTCAGACTAAAGAAGCTTGGCCTTTTTTTTTTTTTTATATTGAAATGATCAATTAGACCTTTATTTGAAATAAATTCCACTTCAAATTTTTATTTGAGACGATTTGGCTATTTTAGGCCCTTATTTGAAATAAGATCTATTTAATATCCTTTTTTTGAGAAAATAAGAGCACTTCAAGTTTTTATTTAAAATTTTCCTTATTATTTTAAGATGTATGTTTCCTTTTTCTTCTATCTATAAAGGGATCTCGCCAGGATGCCATCATATTACTTATCAGATAACCAAATAAAAACAACGGACAGTTTTCAATGCCACAAACTATTTCCGGAACACTTATAATTAATAACTTAAAAATTAAATCTTTTCTTTATTAAATATGCTCGATAAATGTCTCTTTCTTGTTGCGAAAAAAGAAGAAGCAAAATTTGACCGGGTAAAATGGATACAGCTGTACGTTAACCTTTTCATTAAATATGTATTGAGTTACTATCTCGAGACTCCTTAAAACATTAGCCTTTGGGAAACTCTAATCATGCCTTGGAATTTCCTTAGTTGTTCTCTTAATCATTGGAACACTTTAGAAGGCAAGAAAGAGAGACATCACCTCGCGTGGGATCTGAGCTGTCGGCGGGCCACGAGCTGACTCGGCGACACGCCACTCTCCTTTAGAAGTGGGGGCGCAATCGCGTGCTTCGCGCGCCCGGTGAACCCGACCGCACATCCGCCCTTCAGATCGAGACGAGTCCCCCTCTAAGATCTCACGCCGTACGAGGACGCGCGTGACTCGTGAGCAACGGATACTTTCCCGGGTCCCCACCTTCTTTAAGGAAAGCAACCCATCCAACAACTCCACGTCACGGACACGTGTTGTCCAAATTTACGCCTGGCCCCAACTAGCAAGTACTCGCGCATTTCTCAAATTAGCAAAACTTCGACTCTCTCTCTCTCTCTCTCTCTCTCTTTTATTATTTATTTTGACTGTCTATTAATCTCGACCGTCCAGGAGGAGACACGTGTTGGATATTATTGTCACCGGAGAAACAGTCGGAACGTCTCCGCGAGTCTCCGGTTCCAGCTCACGAGGTGGAGATATTTTCGAGGACTCTGCGTGATCTCGACAAGATCACCGCCGTCCCTTTGTTTGACCTCCTGGCTACTCTCGGCCGTCCATCGCGCATCTAATGAGACCGTGCGGTGAACCGGGAGTTAAACGTGTCGAAAAGCTAAGGAGCACGTCCGTACGTCTTGTAATTCCGTGGCGTCGGACGCCAGGGACGTGGTTGGAAAATCGGGAGCGATTTGCAATAATCCTACGAATCGAGGGGCAGCGTGTAAACTTTTCTCGGCAGATCATGTGATGTGATAGCACCAGTACGTGGGGGGCCCGCGGCTGCGACGGCCCAGATTTAAAGTTAGGCTCGTGGGGCCCGCGGCTCCTGGGGGCGGTCACAGGTGGTGCGGGCCGCCTTTTTCTTTTTCGCTTTTACGTGCGTGAAAAAGGCCGATTAAATAATTTTAAAAAAATGAATCGGGTACAACGAATGGGGATCATTCCCGCCATTTTCAGAAAACATACGGAGAGAGACAGATATTTTTTTTTTCCTATTTCGCGACTTTCACGGGGTCCCTCGCCGCTGCAATTTCAAATAATTTCGACTCCTCATCAGCTAAAATAGAAAAAAAAGAGGGCCGGGTTTTGCATAGTTGTCACCTACGCCCCGCATGCGAGCCTCCTTCCCCAACTATAAAATGGCCCCCGCATCTCTCGCCGCAGCTCACCACCGCTTGCTTCTTCCTCGACGGCCGTCGTGCTTTGGTGGTCGTGCATTGCGCTCGCGCGTTCTTGTCTCGGTTCCGCGTGCGGCCTCTGGCTCCTGTCCGGCGGAGGGACTCGAGACGGTCCGTGGGTCGAGTGTTGAGGCGCCAACATGACGGTCGGGGCGGGGATTAGCGTGAGCGATGGGAAGTTGACGGTGCTCGGGAGCTGCGTGCTGACGGACGTGCACCAGAACATCGAGGTCACGCCCGCGGCCGGCGGCGCGCTGGCGAGCGGCGCGTTCCTCGGCGTCAGGTCCGACCAGATCGGGAGCCGCCGCGTTTTCCCCGTCGGCAAGCTCGAGTACGTTCGTTTCCCTTTCGATGTCATGGCTCGTTCTTGTTGTCCTCTCTCTCTCTCTCTCTGTGACGAACGTAGCGCAATGCGACACGGCCATATGATGATGTTCGTTGCCTTTCTTCTTGAAAAATATTCTGAACCGACAGAGGCCGGCATTCTAGCATGATAGCGCCTAATTATACTCATCAATTCTGCCTGGTTTGGGAGCTTTCATTTTGATGGATGTTATTTTCGTTCACACGCTAACTTGCTAAGCAAAACGACGTGGCCAAGAGAAACTGCTCTTACAGGACCAGTTGCAGCAGACCGCTTATGGCTGTACATTCTTAATCGTGTGATGCGTTCAAGTTCATCCTTAGTCTCTGTTCATGGGCTTAACCTTTGATGAGAGCTAGCATTCCATATGGTTTCGTTTTTCTAATAATGAATGCCGGCTTACCCAGTTCTTGTTTCGATGTTGAATTAAAATTTCAGGGGACTGCGCTTTATGTGTTCGTTTCGCTTCAAAATGTGGTGGATGACGCAGAGGATGGGCAACTGTGGTCAAGACATACCTTTTGAGACTCAGTTCCTGATCGTGGAAGCGCGAGATGGCTCTCACTTTGAGAACTGTGGCGAAGATGGGTCCTCTGACCAGGCGGCACTCTATACTGTTTTCTTACCAATTCTTGAAGGCGATTTCAGAGCCGTTTTGCAAGGAAATGAACGTAACGAGCTGGAAATTTGTTTAGAAAGCGGTGAGAGGAAAGAATACATCACGAATTTATAATTTAATTATGCGTTTGAAGTTGATTAACCTGTGGAGTTATGCAGGTGATCCTGCGGTTACTGGGTTTGAGGGAAGTCACTTGGTTTTTGTGGGGGCTGGTTCTGACCCATTTGAGGTTATCACCAATGCTGTCAAGTAAGTTTTACGATTACTTCATTGATGTCTGTATTCTTACTAGATTATATACTCTGAAGTTAGATCATTGTATTTGAGATACATGTACTGAAAAGTTACAACTTTGTTGTCGAATCAAAGCAAATATTTCCCCATGGGTAGATGTTACAGTGTGGTACTCGACAAATTTTTTTGTCGATCTAGCTATTATGAGATATGTTGGCTTCATGCAATTGAAATTACCCTAGAAGTAGCATAGAGGCATGAGATTTGATGGAATTGTCAGTGAACTCGTTAAAAACGGCTTTGATGATCTGATAAAAGCTAGATTTTGAGGTTTGAATCTCCATGTTGTGCCCTCAGAGTACATTCTTTCATGTGTACAGGACAGTTGAGAAACATCTACAGACATTTTCTCACCGCGAGAGAAAGAAGGTACTCATATATACTCAAGAAGGTTATTATACGTATGATGTAATGCTTTGAAATGGTAAACATAGCCATGATGTCCTCCTTCGTGGCTCAGATGCCAGATATGCTGAACTGGTTTGGCTGGTGTACCTGGGATGCTTTCTATACAGATGTCACAGCTGAGGGTGTGAAACAAGGATTAGAGAGGTAAAGACTCTTAAAATAAATTACTTGAGAAGAATAATGCTTGAGACGCGAAAAATTTATTGAAATTGGTTTGCTAAAATGGTGACAAGCTGTAAATGGTTATAAATAAGTGGGACTCAGGTACAAGGTGGTCGGCCAGTTTGATTACTGATCACGATTTTACCACACCACACTACCTAGTAAACAACCCTAGTTAAATTTCCCTTGGTATCTCTAGCGGCATCAAATTCAGAGTACTGGTTCTCATATAAGCTGAAAGTTTTTGACATCAACTTGCAGCTTCGAGAAAGGTGGAGTACCTCCCAGGTTTGTCATAATTGATGATGGATGGCAATCTGTTGGCATGGATCCCGTCAGCAAAGAAGCCAAAGCAGACAACACTGCTAAGTAAGTGGCAGAATAAATTTTACCTTACTGTGGTTTTGGCTGCAAATGTGTTTTGGCTAACACCCGTGTTTCTGTTGCATCAGCTTTGCAAACCGATTGACTCATATCAAGGAGAACCATAAGTTCCAGAAAGATGGCCAAGAGGGTAGCAGAGTGGATGATCCGGCACTGGGCCTTGGTCACATTGTCACTGAGATCAAAGAAAAACATGCCTTGAAGTATGTATATGCGTGATCTATGGATTCTGCCTCAAACTCAGCTCAATTAAGTATTCACTCCAAATTATAGTGGCTGAAACTTGTCCCTAAAATTTCAGGTATGCATATGTGTGGCATGCGATCACAGGTTACTGGGGTGGTGTTAGGCCTGGTGTGGATGGCATGGAACATTATGAGTCCAAGATGGCATACCCTGTCTCATCTCCAGGAGTTCAATCAAATGAGCCTTGTGATGCTCTCAATAGCATCACTACTAATGGCCTTGGCCTTGTCAATCCTGAGAAAGTTTTCAGCTTTTACAACGAACTCCACTCCTATCTTGCTTCTGCTGGTATTGATGGTGTTAAAGTCGATGTTCAGAATATCCTGGAAACTCTTGGGGCAGGCCATGGTGGAAGAGTGAAACTTGCTAGGAAATATCATCAGGCATTGGAGGCATCTATCTCTAGAAATTTTCCTGACAATGGAATCATATCTTGTATGAGTCACAACACGGACGGTTTGTACAGGTACTTTGATCTGACTACATGATCTTTTTATTAGACATTTTGAGAGATACATTCATTTAGGTTTAGTAGGTGCCTCTTGTGTTGTATGTTAAATTGAAGATTCCACTTAAATTTGGGCCTTTTTGTGGTCGAAATTTCAGCACGAAGCGGGCAGCTGTTATAAGGGCTTCTGATGACTTCTGGCCTAGAGATCCAGCATCACACACAATCCATATTGCATCAGTTGCTTACAATACCATTTTCCTTGGGGAGTTCATGCAGCCTGATTGGGATATGTTTCATGTAAGCTAAAAAATGCTAAATGCGCCTATATGTGTCCCGTTTCATTATGTTGCACAAACCTAAGGACATGCTTACGTTTCTTGCTAATAATTTCTTCTTTCAACTTCCCTCTTGATGATAATTTGTGAATTGTTACGCGATGCAGAGCCTACACCCAATGGCGGAATATCATGGAGCAGCCCGTGCAGTGGGTGGGTGCGCTATTTATGTCAGGTAAGACATTTTATTATCATTGCATGGCCTGTTATGGTCCAAAAGTTTACATGTATGAAAATCAACCTTTTGTCTATTGATGCAGTGATAAACCTGGTCAGCATGACTTCAATCTACTGAAAAAGCTTGTGCTTCCTGATGGTTCCATATTGAGGGCCAAGCTTCCTGGCAGACCAACCAGGGATTGTTTGTTCATTGATCCTGCAAGAGATGGAAAAAGGTAAAAGAAATTTTGAACATTTCAGGCATTCATGTCCAACTACTTTTATATCCTTTTTCTTTCACACACTCAGTGGGCTGCTCCTCTACCATTTTCCAGCCTTCTGAAGATATGGAACATGAATGATTTTTCTGGTGTCGTGGGAGTCTTCAACTGTCAGGGAGCTGGGTGGTGTAAGATTGGAAAGAAGAATCTCATTCACGATGAACAACCCGGCACAACTACTGGTGTCATCAGAGCTAGTGATGTTGATTATCTGCCCAAAGTTGCTGGTGATGGTTGGACAGGCAACATCATCCTATATTCCCATCTCAGAGGTATGATTTGCATACATGGTCTCTTGGTCACACGTCTATAACAAACATGTTAAAGAAAAGCATTAGTCTTTGTTATATTGATGGGGTTTCATGCCATATGAAAAGGCTTGTTTTGTAAATTTCGTGCACGTATGACTATCTGTTGATTGAGGATGACTCTCTTGATGGCTATTGCAGGAGAGGTAGTTTCTGTCCCTCGGAACACATCATTGCCAGTTACCTTAAAATCCCGGGAATACGAAGTTTTCACGGTAGTCCCGGTGAAGGAATTATCAAGCGGGGCCTTGTTTGCCCCTATAGGTCTCATAAAGATGTTCAATTCGGGAGGCGCCATCAAGTGGTTGGAATACGAGACTCTGAGCGGATCGGTGAGCTTGAAAGTCCGTGGCTGTGGAGAGTTTGGGGCGTATTCTTCAGTTCGACCACGGAGGGTACTAGTCGAATCGAAAGACTCGGAATTCAGATATGAAGAACCATCTGGCTTAGTCACCTTCACTTTACCAGTTCCAGAGGAAGAGTTATACCAGTGGAACATAGCGATTGACCTATAGAGCGTCTCCTCCATCGATAATCGGGGTTTCTATGGCGATCTCCCTTTATTATAGAGTAGAAGAAAATGGGCGTTCTAGTTGAAGGTATCTTATGGCTCGGATCGAAACTAATCGATGGTCTATATGTAACTTGCCAAAATGTCCTCATCCATTATTAGGTTCTTAGCGATGAGATAGATGCCCCTTTGTATTAGCTGTAGTTTTCTCTGATTCTTGGAAGTTTGATGGAAAACACCCAATCTGTGCTTACAGAAGTTCCCATTGAATGGGATCTTCTTCTTGAAGAAATAAATGAAAATTTCATCCAACAGGAGTCGAAATGATCTGGCTGTCCTCTCCAAAACTTCCTTTATAATAAAGTCACTTCTATGTTTTACGTAGGATTTACCTAAACAGATAAGTTACATTTTAATTTATGATTATCCCTCCAAAATTAAAAAATAGAAAGCGAATTTCATGATAAAGATATCAACGTCCATGTATGGAAATAGAATTTTGTACAACATTTTTTCCGGAAATAGTACCATGGAAAGATGCGTCCCGCAACGTTTAGTCAAAAGAGTGGCTTCAGAAGGGGACTGCGATGCCGCTGGTTAGCTGACGAAGAATTTTCCATATAATAACACCCCGTCCGATGATGGGGTCCGTGAACCTAAGCAGACAAGACCCACTGTCTTGTTTCCATCCCAGAAATCAACAACAGCTAGCCGATGAAACCGCATCTATTTCCGGCGCACGTAGACAAAACCTTTGTCCATCGCTAAAAAAGGAAGTTCGGTTTTAGCATACTCCGGGATAGCTCTCAAGAGTAGAGGCAATCGGTCCAAGTCCGATCTCTTTCCACGTGGAATAGGGAACTAATTTAATTTTGAGAACTGAGGACTAGATTGGTTGGTTCTATCTGATTCAATGAAATTTAGATTTTTTTTTTCAACTACTTTTTTTCCATTACTTTTCTCCCGCTATTTGAAATCAGACCAAGATAGTAGTTAACATTTTATTAAAATAATAATAATAATAATTAATAATAATTAAAATAATAATAATAATAAAAATAAAATTTTATGTAGTCAGTTCGGTCCGATTAGATTTCTCCTTGGAACCGGAAATTAACCATGATTGCCCATACATCGGTTTTGCTTTTAAGAATGGAGAACTCCCGAGAATCGGATCCAATTGGCCGATTCGGTTCGGTCTGAGCAATTCCCTATTTAGGTAATCCATTTTGCACACCCTTGCTCGAGAGTATTCAACACTTAGATCCCCCTATGAAATGTTTTCAAGGCGTAATAAGACCATGGTTGGTGAACACTTCTATTTATTGCTCGTTTGGTTAATCAATAGAAACTCCATTGAGATATGGTCCACATGCCTCAAAAACACTTACATAAAAGTTGCTTCAAAGAGAACATACGGTTAGATTCACTTTAGAAATTTGGATGATCACAAGATGTTGAGGATGAGGGAAGGGACCCTTGAATTTGAGGCTTGTGAATCTTGGACCATATACTCAAAAGTGAGTGAACCTCTGCCTCTTTCCCAAAAAAACGAATATCTCCTAGGCCGAAAGTCAGGAGCTCGTGGATTCTCCACATGAATCCCATCGAGAGAAACGTTAAGGTTGTCGTGTATCGCTTGTTGCAGGATTCATTGTGGTCATGCGTATAAAGATTGTAAAGCTTTTGAGTTAGAAAAAATTGATCGTGGTTTCGAAGCTTCCGCCAAAGCCCCAAAGCTCAAGAATCTCTTCAAGAGCAGTTATTTAGCTGCCTCATGTTGTTTCTTCTTTACCCCTTGCAGGGCTAGGGGTGAACATGATGATAAACAGTTTTTCATACCTCATTCGTCGTTATTTGGATTTCGTCCCTCTCGTTCTCGTTCCAAAATTCAAACTAGGAAGAAAGACGGGCATACTATTATCGTATAATCTGTTATAAGTTGATATAAAGGGGACTGCAAGGAAGAGGATAAAGATAAGGCATGGCAATAAATGTTGCCTTCATTTAATTTTGTCTGGTGCACAAAAAATTAGAGGAAAGTCCAGGCTTATCCTCACCTGGACCTCGACGTCCATCGAGGCCCTCTTTTTTGGGATAAGCATAAAGCCTTTCTTTTTAACTCATTATTGTTGACCCATTCTATTATTAATTATTTCAACTCATATCAGAATCAAATATCTTCTTCACATCGGAACCGGAACATAATCATATAGCAATCCAACATTGATTCAAACATTATTTCTATTTACCATGACCGATTAAAAACCATTCTTCTATGGTCTTTCTTTTTTGCATCCCTATTTCTATCTATTATTATGCCACAAGATTGTCGCCTTATCAGTTTAGATATCATTCATCTTTGAAAGGAAATATGTCAAAGTAGTTTATGTAAATTGGGATTGAAATCAAATTGTAGAACTAATAAAGAATGTATTATGATTATGCTCTAGTGAGAAAAGTTGAGATAAATGTCATGCAAAGAATTTAATGGCTGTTGTACACGACTAGTCAAATTGGACAAGTACAAATGTTCGACCATCACGAGACTAATAAACCATCTCTCTTGTGACTCGGACTATATTGCACCTGGTTTGTAGAATTTGAATCTTGAGTTACGATGTATCAATATACAAATGCCAATATTCGGTATTCTATTCTTAATTACCTTGGTTATGCAATAAACATGAGTAGAAACATGTTTAAACTCTCTTGTTGGTACAGATCAAAAGTCAGGGAGCCCACGAGCCTTTTATACTGATTCACGAGAGGTACTATTCTGGTGTCTTGTCGGTTTACCTTCGTTAGTACGCTTCTTGAGAGGGGCAAGGCATTGTAAAATAATGAAGAAAGGAGAGACCCCAAAAAAGTAAAAATAAAGCATTTGTCTATATGTTTGGACGCTTGTAATGTGAAGGAGGGACCAATAATGCAAATATTCAATGATTCTCCAACTTGCAGTGCAGCTCTGCACTCCACTGCCGAAAACTTGATTGCCCGAGTCAACCGGATACTCGAGATTTTGCATCTCAAGAATTGTGTAAAGTTTGATTCTTTATCAATTTCTGTACTCCTGACGTGAATGGTCTGTCTTCAGATGACCGAGAATCGATCCAACACGCATCCGACGGCAACACGAAAAACAACACAGCACGAGAATTAGCAGACGTCATCTTGGCAAATGGATGCTTTGAGAAGCGATTTAGTCGAAGTAAGAACTTCCGTGCGGGTCTCGGTTTATGACGCTAATAACTGGTTGCTGTTGCTAGTGTTGTCTGGTTGCTGTTGCTAGTGTTGTCATACCGTCTTCAGCACTCCCTCAAGTCAAGTCCACAGAATCTGAAAGTCAGGGATCGTGTTGAGAAAAAAACAGCCAAAGCAGGATCAAAAGGTGAAGGCGACTTCAGTTAGCGACGTTCTTGATGTAACAAGAATCAAAACTTTATCGAAAGTGTAAGATCTTCAAGCTCTGAGAGAAAAGGAAGGTCTGCTTTTTTTGGTGATCGTCTTTTCTGTTCAAGTAGGCACTTTTGTGAGAGTTTTGGACCATCAAAGACGGAATCCGTCCAAGTCCTCTTTCATAGCTTTGGATTAAAGTTGAGGACTTGACCACTCACCCACTCACCCATTTGAATTTGACAACATCTACAGTCGTTCATTTTTGACTTTTCATATCTACATCGTGAGGTGAAAAATCATACTCGATGAACGCCATATGTACGGCCGTGGAGGGAGATCTTTTCTTTCAGGAGTGAAGATTTTTATTTCGAAAGTAGGCAGATCTTGTCCCGATTCCTAGAGAAGCGATTAAAAGTAATGTGAGGGAGGAAGGGAAGAGAGATCTCTTGTTAAGCCCTGAGACAACTCCTTTCTGCTACCAGAAATGGTGATTGCTTGTGAAACTCTGGACCACTTGTTTGTTGATTCATGTCATTATCAGATATATTACGACCACACAATCGGCCATTTGCCATTTACTGCGAGAATGACTGAAATGACTCTTGCTGTCTTGAGAAGCATAAATCAATTTTAGTTGGTACAAATGAAATCACCTCGATTTACAAATGCTTATATATTGCAGAGAGCCCTGCCAATATAAATAACTTTAGCTCCTCCCATTTTTTTGTTTGTCGCATAGGTAAGGAAATCACCGAATTTGAATCTTCTGCACTGCATAAGAATGGCAGTCCATCACTCCCTCGAGGTCACTGATGGTACCTTGGATGACGACGGGCGTCTGCGGAGAACCGGTCAGGCTCTCTTTGAATTTTTTATGTGTTATGCATGTGTAGTTCCTTCGAGTGCTTTTGAATTTGGATCCGATAATGGGGTCTGAGTATTAACTATGAATCTGAAGTTGCTCCACTTACTCAGGAACCTTGTGGAGTTGCGTTGCTCATATCATCACTGCGGTCATTGGATCCGGAGTCCTATCTTTAGCTTGGAGCACGGCACAGCTGGGGTGGATAGCTGGGCCGGTGTCCTTGCTTTGTTTCGCGATAATCACCTACATTTCCGCTTTCCTTCTGTCCGATTGTTACCGGTCTCCCGACCCTGTAAAAGGAACGCGGAATTATTCTTACATGGATGCGGTTAGAGTATTCCTTGGTAGGAAAACAATCACGTCGTTACCTACTTTATGATTCGAATCGGTTGCATGATTTCGTGCAAGAGAATTTAATTTAGATGAAGCAGTTCTTGGTGTGACGATCCTGATATATTCTTTGTCCATTTCAGGTACGAAAAGGATGTGGGTATGTGGTGTGCTTCAGTATCTGAGCATGTATGGCACAGACATAGCCTATGTTATAACTACTGCAACCAGCATGAGGTACTGTGCTCTATGAATTGCATGGTAATATTATGCTTGCGGATGTGCCATGTTTTTTGGATATCTTACATGGAGACTATTAATTTGGCATTTACCTGGAATATTTGCAATCATTTGTGGATGCAGGGCTATCGGGAAATCGAATTGCTATCACAGAGAAGGGCACAGTGCTCAGTGTCACTATGGTAGTAGCTTCTACATGCTGCTATTTGGGATTATACAGATTGTGATGTCACAGATACCGGACATCCACAATATGGAATGGCTTTCAGTTGTTGCCGCAATCATGTCCTTCTCTTACTCTTCCATTGGACTAGGACTCGGCTTCGCAAAAGTCATAGGTCGGTATGTTTGCTGTCGTCTGCCAGACTTGAGAGAATACTTGACCTTTTGAAGAGAACATGATGCAAATGAATCAGTTCCTTTTGCTATCAGATAAATGGAGGAACAATTTCGTACTCTCCTATTTATTCTCTAGTGTAACTAGGAGTTCTGTGATGACTCTCTCAATTTCTTGTGAACTCCAGAAAATGGAAGAATTGCAGGAGGGATTGCGGGAGTTCCGGCTGCTAAAGTTGAGAAAAAGTTATGGAATGCATTCGAGGCGCTTGGAGATATTGCTTTTGCGTATCCATACTCTCTCATTCTTCTTGAAATACAGGTGAGCCTTGGTTCTAACATTTGGACTGGATCGGTTTCTGTTCCAGAACTACGCCCAACGCCTAGAGGCTTTATTTACTGAATCTTGAGTTTCTGTCACATTCAGGACACTTTAAAGTCCCCTCCGCCAGAAAACCGGACGATGAAGAGGGCCTCGATGGTGGCAATCTTCGTAACCACTTTCTTTTACTTCTGCTGCGGATGCTTTGGGTATGCAGCCTTCGGTGACAATACGCCAGGGAATCTTCTGACCGGAATAGTGAACGGGGAGGGATTCTTTGAGCCCTTCTGGCTAGTCGACTTTGCGAATGTGTGCATTATTGTCCATTTGATTGGAGGTTACCAGGTATACATAGGACGGATACCCGACTTATCAGAAAAATATGGAAAAAAGAAGTTGACCGATACCTACCTTTAGTTATTATATCAATATTAATCTTATGTAGATCCTCTATTGGTTATGCACTCTGACAACTACTTATCTGTTGGAGCCTCAAACCCTGAAAAAACATGAGAAAAAATCAAAATAATCACGATCGTCACAACGCACTTTTTGGCAAAAAGAGTTTCTTAATTTGATTGGGACTTTTGAAGACATGGATACATCATTGATGCTGAGTTTCTTTGTTCAGATGTACAGTCAGCCCATATTTGCAGCAGCAGAGAGATGGTCCAGCAGCACATACCCAAACAGCAGATTTGTGAACAAATTCTACACACTCAAGCTTCCTTTCGTGCCGGCTTTTCGGATGAATCTTTTCAGGCTGTGCTTCCGCACGGTATTTGTCATATCCACAACCGGAATCGCCTTGGTCTTCCCTTATTTCAACTCGGTTCTAGGAGTGTTGGGTGCGTTGAACTTCTGGCCCTTGGCGATATATTTTCCTGTGGAGATGTACTTTGTGCAAAGGAAAATCGGTGCTTGGACAAGAAAATGGGTCATCCTTAAGATATTTAGCCTTTTCTGCTTTCTTCTGACAATTTTGGGCCTCATTGGCTCATTCGAGTCACTTATCAGCGCCAAACTAAGCTGAGAAACTGTAATTTTCCTTCCCACTAAAAATACAAAAGGAAAAATCAGATTAGTAGTCCCATGTTCTGTTGAGTTAAAAAAGGGATCACAGAAGTTCTTCAATAAGGTAAATAATATTTACTTTTCAGTCAATACGAGCAACACGGTTTGGAAAGGCACGAAATGAGCAGGAAATAGGCAATAAGTATGAGGTTACTCCTGAACAGATAGTGAGGAATATGAGCATGGATTGGCCTATAAATAGATAACATCACACCCCTATGATCATGTGGGACTCATGGATTTATTTCAATCAATGGTTGTGACTAATCTAGTTCACAGTAGATTGGGTCCGAGTCTAGATGAACTTAACGAAGATAATAGGCAATCAAGCCTTGCATCTTAGAATCTCAAACTCCTTCTTCAGACCCCAAGTACAGAATCCTTAGTCTCACTTGAAGGTGGTTGCTTGAGTTTAGGTAATAGATCAGGAGCTCCTCTCCAATTTTCAACAGCTAAAAAGTGAACATACATGCACCCCCTGTCACATGCTTTAGTTGTGTCAATAGCATGCACGAATTTTATTGTTTGGCCAATCAGTCACCTTTCTATTTGTATGGAATTCCGGAAAGAGTACCATAGAAAGATGCGACCCGGCTCCGAAGGGGACAGCGATGCTACTGATTAGCTGACAAAGAATTTTCCGTATAATAATAACACACCGACTGATGAGCCCACTGTCTTGCTGGGTGATGGGGTCCGTGGACCTAAGCAGACAAGAGGTCTCGTTCCCATCCCAGAAATCAACAGCAGCTAGCGGATGAAACCTTTGACCACCGCTAGAAACGACGTTCGGTTTTAGCATATTCTGGGATGGCTCTCGAGAGCATACAACCCTCGGATCCCCCACTATGAAATGTTTTCAAAGTGTAGTTAGACCAGGGACCATGAATACTTTTACTTACTGCTCGCTTGGTGAATGATCAGAAATTCCGTTGCGATATGGCCCGCACGCCTTTATCAAATCAAGATCAAATAAATAAAAGTTGCTTCAAAGAGAACACGAGTTTAAATTCACTTCAGAAATTTGGATGATCATGAGATTTGAGGATGAGGGACCGTTCCCTCGAATTTGAGGTCTGTGAATCTTGGACCATATACTCAAAAGTGAGTGAACCTCTGCCTTTTTCCCATAAAAACGAATATCATCCGAGCCGAAAGTCGGGAGCTCAAGGATTCTCTACATGAATCCTCTCAAGGCAAACATTAAGGTTGTTGCGTATTGCTTGAAGTGGGATTTACTGTGGTCATGAGTATAAAGATTGCAAAGCCTTCGAGTTAGAAAATTTGATTACGGAATCGGAGCATCGGCCAAAGCCCCATAGCTCAAGAATCTCTTCAAGAGCAGCTATTTAGCTGTCTCACGCTGTTTCCCGTTTTCCCCTTGCAGGGAGGGGTAGGGGTGGTCGTGATGGTAAACAGTTTTTCATACCTCATTCTTTGGTTCGCGATTCAATTTTAACTGGGAAGGAAGATGGACATGCTATTATTGTATAATCTGTCGGTTGAAAATTGTGAGGAGGATAAGGTTAAGGCATGGCAACAAATGTTGTAATATATGGGCCCCAAACCAGCCCAGCCTTTTTCCCTTTAAGTCAGCCCAGCCCACCTTATTTTTTTTTTTTTGCTTCTTCTCGGCATGGCAACAAATGTTGCCTTCATTTATTTTTGTCTAGTGCACGAATAGAGGAACGACCGGCCTTATCCTCACCTGAACCTCGACCTCCATCGAGACCCTCTTTTCAGATAAAGCCTTTTTAAGGCACTATTGTTGATCGGTTCAATGCCAGATGATTGATCTCGCACCGGAATCAAACGTTATCCCTAACTCACACTAAAATTATAACACAATTAGAATATTTGCATGATGAGAGATCCAAGATTGATTCAAACGTTATTTCTACTTAACATCACTGATTGAAAAACATATAGTTCATAAATCAAAATATACAATTTTTATATGTTGTTTGTTTTCTACGTCCCTATTTTTGTCTATTACTATGCCATGGAGTTGTCGATATAACGCCTCATAACTTCACGTGCGACACATTTCCTTTTTGATTGTAACTCTTTAATTATTATTCGCATATGAAACTACATAAAATTTTCACTTTCATTTTATATATGAAATTGCACTAGTTAAACGTGGATATTATATTTATTATATAAACATCGGCATTTCAACTTTAACACACCATTCAAACAAAATACAATAGTCTTGGGAAAGGGTCGGGGCAACTAACACCACTACTCTCATATTATTACAGAAGCGAGCCACCATCCAACTTAGGGGTTAATGGTGTCTCCTTCCATTGTCATGTCTAGGGGATCATCCAACAAACCTGAAAAAAATAAGAGGTGAACTAAAACACGATAAATGAAATTTTTAGGTTTAAATTAGAAAATCACCTCATTACTCAATTGGGTAAGCATGGATACATATCAAGTAGATATGTAAGCTAGATGCATGAGCAAATATTTTACTTTTCCAATTATGATATATCAATCAATCGAATAATAATATGGCACGACATTATCACATGCATTTGATTTGTCACTTCTCTTCTCGAACACTCCTGTGGTATCCAAACTCATGGAACAATTTAATTATGAGGCATCTTGACACATGGAGCATTGCAACTCATAGGGCATCTCAACTCCCGAGGCATCCTAAAACACGAGGCATTCCAACTCATGAGGCATCCTAACACATGGGGCATCTCACCATTAATGTGGGTGACGAATCATATATTATTCTCATGCGAACAATGATAAATATACTTTTATTAGCATTTCAACACATATTCCTCAACTCAATAATATACATTAGTTAAAAAATCAAGTAAGAAGTATCCTATGGTCATATTCATTAGATGGATCGTAAAATAAGAGCACCTGGCTCTACCCATTCACAAGGACTCGATTCTATGTCCAAACATCATATGCCAGCAGATGTGGTCACCATTATTGGTACTCAAGATATTGTGTCTGGAGAGGTGGATAGATAGGACTACTAGTGTAACGGCCCAAGCGACGGTGCGCGAGGAGGAGGGATGGTGGTGCGTCCGCGCCTCAGTCCTCGGACGTGCGCAAGGGAGCCCAAGCGACGGTGCGCGGGGAGGAGGGATGGCGGTGCGTCCGCGCCTTCGGTCCTTGGACGTGCGCAAGGAAGGGGTGGATATGTCTCTTGTCCCACATCGCCTAGGGAGGGAGTCTTGGACTAGCTTATAAGCATATGGGTTCTCTACTTGTACATACGCGTTTTAAAACCGTGCGGGCCTCGGCCCAAAGCGGACAATATATGTACATGGGCGAACCCAGGATGTTACAGGTGGTATCGAGCCGACTCCAAGATGTGTGGGGCCACGGTGAGGCATCTCGTGCCCGAAGGGGGAGAATGTAACGGCCCAAGCGACGGTGCGCGAGGAGGAGGGATGGCGGTGCGTCCGCGCCGAAGGGGGGGAGGGGGGAGAATGTAACTGCCCAAGCGACGGTGCGCGAGGAGGAGGGATGGCGGTGCGTCCACGCCAGGGTGGGTGACCCAAAGAGGACAATATGTTGGCTTGGGAGAGGTGTGCCTCTGCCCTTGCAATACGCGTTTTAAAACCGTGCGGGCTGAGGCCCCAAAGCGGACAATATGTGTACAATGGCGAACCCAGGATGTTACAACTAGTTGCTCGATCAGGACCCTAGCTTTATTGCGAGCCAAAAACCTTGATGGACAAGGTTAAACATGACTCCTAGAGAATTACCAAAATACGAAGTTCTCTTCTCCTTTCGTTCAAATATTTCTTTTTGATAGTTGGTTGGCAGGGTCAGGGCCTTTCTCGTTGGGTGAGCGCATCCAATTCTAAAGTCCTTTCCTAAACCACTTCCCGTTCAGTTGCTGAAAGATAGAGATAAGCTTTCTAAATGAGATTGAGTTCCACGAATATGCAGGCTAGAAAGATCCGCTTTTGAGCTACTTCTTCTTATTCCTAGTAATCCACCCACTCTTTCGACTTTTGATCGCTTACTTTTATTCCGTCTTATGTCAATTTATCCTCGGATACCCCCCTTAAGACATATCGTTTTTGAAATTGATTTTCTGACTCTTTGGACGTTAACTCCGGGTCAAGCGTCCATTCGAATTCCATAAATCCGGTAAATGCGCCGACACCGGAGTAAATACCACTTCCTAACGAACTAAATTTAGTGATTATTTTCTATTGGATATAAGCAGGTAAGTATATGTATCCTGTAAATTTAATATACTCAAAGAGTGATTAAAGCAAATCTTCAATAATTCTCCAACTTGCAGCTCTCGATCCACTGCCAAAAATTTGATTACCCGAGTCAACCGGATAATCGAGATTTTGTAGCTCAAGACGCGTAAAGTTTTGTTCTTTGTCAATTTCTGTACTCCTGACGTGAATGGTCTGTCTTTGGATGCATGAGAGTAGATCCAACACGCATCCGACAGCAACACGAAAAACAACACAGCATGGGGGAATAGCAGACGTCCTCTTGGCAAGGAGGGTCAGCAATGGATGCTTTGAAAGCAATTTCCTCGAAGCAAGAAGTTCCGTGTGGGTCTCGCTTATTGACGCTAAGAACCGACTACTGTTGCTAGTGTTGTTGTCATGCCATCCGCAGCACTCCCACAGGTCAAGCCCATAGAATCCCAAAAAAATAGCCCAATGTCACAGCACAAGGAAACGATCCTTTATGAACGAAGAACCGTGAATGAGCTAGGTGACTGAACTATGAACTGAGCATCTTACAATACTTTTAGGGCGGGCAATAATGTAAATATACACTCTAATAATAAATGTGGATAATTAGGGAGATTCAATCTCTACCATCAGTTTTTTTTTTTTTTTTTTTTAGTTTTCTGTTTAAGTAGGCACTTTTGCGAGTGTCTTGAGAATCCGTCCAAGTCTTCTTTCATAGCTTTGAATTGAAGATGGTCTTCTTTCATAGCTTTGGATTGAAGATGGGGACTTTACCACTCGCCCATTGGAATTTTACAAGGTCTACAATCGTTTGTTATTGACTTTTCATATGTAAGGTTAAAAATCATTCTCGACGAATGACTTGGAGCAAAATGTTTCCTTTATTGATTGAAGATTTTTATTTCAAAAGTAGGCAGTTTTTGTCCTGATTCCTAGAGAGATGGATTCGCATTTTCTAATAGTGAATGCATGTGTACATAAGGAAAAAGGTCCAATGTTTAGATGTCTATCGATATTATCTAATTAATTCATAACTCAATATTCAAAACTTTTAGTTATGTCAGTGGGCTCATTTATTCTGTAAGATGTTCCATTACGCAAGTATTGGACTTATACGGTGTTCTCCCGATGGAAGAAAATATATGCACAGTAAATGATGACTATACCGTGTGCATACATTCAGCATTAGAGTTGCTGTTAATCAAGTCTCCTCTCTTATTCTACATAATTGATAGAACCATTACTGCAGGCGGTTGGTGATCTGAAACGGTGATTTCTGGTGAAACTCTAGGATCACTTCTTCAGTTGCTTTAATTTCATGATCAGATATCGGCCGCACAATCCAACGGCCACATTCCAATGACTGAGAATGACTGAGAAGACTTTTGCCGTCCGGATAAGAATACATCAATTGCAATTGGTAAGAATGCAATCGCAGACACTTATACAAGTAAAATTCTTCTGATATTAATAACTTGAGCTCCCCCCATTTTTGTGTTTGTCAGATGGGTAAGGAAAATCACCGAATTTGAATCTTCTGTACTGCATAAGAATGGCCGTTCATCACTCCCTCGAGGTTGCTGACGGTACCTTGGACGATGACAGGCATTTGCGGAGAACTGGTCAGGCTCTCTTTAAATTATTTGTGTTATGCATGTATTGTTCCTTCGTGCGCTTTGAAATTTGGATCTGATCCCAGGGTCTGAGTATTAAGCACGAATCTGAAGTTGCTCCACTTACACAGGAACCTTATGGAGTTGCGTTGCTCATATCATCACCGCGGTAATTGGATCCGGAGTCCTGTCTCTAGCTTGGAGTACGGCACAGCTGGGGTGGATAGCGGGGCCGGTGTCCTTGCTTTGTTTCGCGATAATCACCTATGTTTCCGCTTTCCTTCTGTCTGATTGTTACCGGTCTCCTGACCCCATAAGAGGAATGCGGAATTGTTCTTACATGGATGCAGTTAGAGTAAATCTTGGTAGGAAAACAACTAAGTCTTTTGCCTACTTTAATCGAAATGGTTGTCTGATTTCGCATGAGAGAATTTACTTTAGATGGGGCCGGTCCTTGGTTTGTCGATCCTACTATGTTCAATTGTCCATTTCAGGTACGAAAAGAACGTGGGTATGTGGTTTGCTTCAGTATCTGAGCTTGTATGGCACAGACATAGCCTACGTTATAACTACTGCAACCTGTATGAGGTATTATGCTCTGAGAAATGTATACTAATATTATGCTGGTGAATGGCCATGTTTTTGGGCATTTTTCTTGGAGACTGTTTGCATCCATTTGTGGATGCAGGGCTATTGGGAAATCGAATTGCTATCACAGAGAAGGGCACAATGCTCGGTGTCACTATGGCAGTAGCTTCTACATGCTGCTATTTGGGATTATACAGATCGTGATGTCGCTGATACCAGACATCCACAATATGGAATGGCTTTCAGTTGTCGCTGCAATCATGTCCTTCTCTTACTCTTCCATTGGACTAGGACTCAGCTTCGCAAAAGTCATAGGTTGGTGTGTTTGCTGTCATCTGTCCAGACGCGAGGGAATACTTGACCTTTTGAAGTGACCGTAATAAAATTTGAATCAGTCCCTTTTGCTATCAGATAAATGGAGCAACAATTTTGTTCTCTCCTAGTATTCTCTACAGCTCGTAGGAGTTCTGTGATGACTCTATCTCGATGTCTTGTGATCTCCAGAAAATGGAAGAATCGCGGGAGCGATTGCAGGAGTTCCGGCTGCTAAAGTTGAGAAAAAGTTATGGAATACTTTTGAGGCGCTTGGAGATATTGCTTTCGCATATCCATACTCACTCATTCTTCTTGAGATACAGGCGAGCCTTGGCTTTATTATTTGAACTGAATCAGCATCTGTTTCAGAACAATCCCCAAGGCCTAGAGGCTTACCTAATCTTGAGTTACTGTCTCGTTCAGGACACTTTGAAGTCCCCTCCACCAGAAAACCAGACAATGAAGAGGGCCTCCATGGTCGCAATCTTCATAACCACCTTCTTTTACTTCTGCTGCGGATGCTTTGGATATGCAGCCTTTGGTGACGGAACACCAGGGAATCTTCTGACTGGGATAGTGAACGGGGAGGGCTTCTTTGAGCCCTTCTGGCTGGTGGACTTTGCGAATGTGTGCATCATAGTCCATTTGGTTGGAGGATACCAGGTATATGTATGACCGATACCCGACCTATTGAAAAAAAGAATTGACGGATACCTGCTTTAATTTTTATCTCAATATTAAACTTGTTTTTAATCTTCGATTGGTTATGCACTCTGACAACTGTCAATTTTAGAGCCTCAAACCCTGAAAAAACTGAAGAAGAATTAAATCAAAATAATCACAACAGTCATAAGCAGTTTTTCACACAAAAAATTTACAGAGGTAGCAGTAAGAGTTTCTTGATTCGGTTAAGCCTTCGAAAACATAGTTACATCATTAATGTTGAGTCTCTTCGCTCAGATGTTCAGTCAGCCCATATTTGCAGCAGCAGAGAGATGGTTCGGCGGCACATACCCAAATAGCAGATTTGTGAACAAATTCTACACATTCAAGCTTCCCTTGGTGCCGGCTATTCAAATAAATCTTTTCAGGCTGTGCTTCCGCACAGTATTTGTCATATCCACAACTGGAATCGCCTTGATCTTTCCTTATTTCAACTCGGTTCTGGGAGTGTTGGGTGCATTGAACTTCTGGCCCTTGGCGATATATTTCCCCGTGGAGATGTACCTTGTGCAAAAGAAAATCGGTGCTTGGACAAGAAAATGGATCATCCTTAAAATATTTAGCTTTGTCTGCTTTGTTGCGACAGTTTTGTGCTTCATCGGCTCATTTGAGGCACTTCTCAGGGCAAAACTAAGCTGAGAAACTGTAATTTGGCTTCCCTATGGGAATACACAAAAGGGAAAATCAGATGAAAGATTTCTTGTTTTGTTAAGGTGAAAAAGTCATTACCCAATTTCTTCAATTGCTGCTGTACTAAATATTCATGCTGCGCACTTATTCTGGGACTCAAGCGGACTAAGCGACGCAGAGTGAAAAGGCTCAAAATGAGCAAGAAACAGGCAATTAAGTTCGGGGCTACATCCAAGCAGATAATGACAAATACTAGCATGGACTGGCCTATGAGTAGATACAATCACACCCCTGCATTTAATTATATCAATGGTTGCGACTAATTAGATCCACAATGGATTGAGTCTTAGTCTGGACAAATTTCATGCAGATAATCCTTGCATCTTAGAATCTCAACTCCTCCTCGAGATCCCGGTACAGAAACATTAGTCTGACTTGAAGGTGGTTGCTTGAGTTTTACGTGAAAAACAGGAGCTTCTCTTCAATTTATAACAGCTGAAAAGCGAGAATATACGTGTACCCCGTCATATGCTTGAGTCGTGTCAATAGCATGCACCAATTATGGTTGGGCCAATCAGTCATCTTTCTAGTTGAGTCTTTAAAAAAAAATAACGATAATAAATATGCAGAGCGACAAAGAACTACATCAGTGACAAACGGAAGCATAAAAATTATTATATTTGACACTTTATCTTCTCGGTCGACGAGATTCTTGCACTCATTCAAGAGAATCCATGAAAGGGAGGACTGATAATTAATTAGTCCTGAACTGATAAGATATCAACGAACGGCTGGGATTAAACTGTTCATGTCAGAGCGATTGCCAAGAAGCGGCGAGCACCAGCGATTCTTGCATTCACAGAATGATTATGTTAGTAATACATTAGAACTTGGAGCGATAGGCCGAGGGCCAGAAAGACCCGCACGTGCAACAACCTCAACTTTTGCGAAAGACAAGCTCTTCCTTGAGGGAATTATATGGGCATAAGTATGGCCCAAATGTCAAGACTTGACACAAGGAGATATTTAAGTGCCAAAAGTTACTAAAAGTACACTTAAGTGTCATTTTTCAAAATAAATGAATCACTTCATTACTAAGTTGTCGGAACCCTTCCAGAAATTCTACATGGCAATTTTTATTAATTTTCTTACCTACGTGGCTCGTCGGAAACTGAGTCGGCGAAAAATCAGCCAAAACGACGTTGTTTTGCGCTAATGTGGATTTTAAAAATTATTAATTAAATAATTAAAAATAATTTTAAAAAAAGAGAGAGAGAGAGAGGGAGGGGGGTCCAACGAGGGTTGTGTAGCCCTTACCGCTGCTGCCATCGTCGCCGCCCCACCATCACTGGGAAGGGCCGACGACGGTGAGTGAGGGTCCAAAATAGGTAAAATATCCATTGCCTAAAATAGGTAAAATATCCGTTGCCTAAAATAGGTAAAATATCTTTACTTTTATTGAGTTATCCAAAAAATAGCCAAATGTCATGGCACAAGGAAACAATCCTTTATAATCTATGAGTTCTAGAATTTTCTTGAGTATACAATCTAGCAATAAATGCAGGTAATTGAGGAAATGCAATCTCTATCGTCAAATTAAAAAGAGACCTACAATTAAATTGAGCCTGTACTTATATAAATAAAGACTCCTTCCCTCATTTATATCCATCTCACAAGTCATACAATCTTCAGAGTTTTTTTTTCCCCCTAATTTTCTGTTTAAGTAGGCACTTGTGCGAGTGTCTACCATCAAAGGCAAGATCCGTCCAAGTCTTCTTTCATGGCTTGTCTACCATCAAAGCCAAGATCCGTCCACGTCTTCTTTCATGGCTTCCGTCCAAGTCTACCACTCGCCCATTGGAATTTTATAAGGTCTCCAATAGTTTCTTATTGACCTTTCATATGTAAGGTCAAAAATCATTCTCGATGAATGACTTGGAGGAAAATGTTTTCTTTAATGATTGAAGATTTTTATTTTGAAAGTAGGCAGATCTCTTAATTCCTAGAGAGATGGATTCGCATTTGTTAATATTGAGTGCATGCGTAGTGAAAGAATGTTTAGATGTCTATCGATATTATCTTTTTAATTCATCACTCAATTCTTTTTAACTTTTTTAGTACGTCAATGGGCTCATGAGTTTTCTGTAAGATATTCCATTAGGCAAGTATTGGACTTATACGGTGTTCTCCGGATAAAAGAAAATATATGCACAGTAGATGCCGTGTGCAGGTTTGCTATTTATCAAGTCTCCTTCCTTTTTCTACATAATTGATGGAACAGGTTGCTGATCTGAAATGGTGATTTCTGGTGAAACACTAGGATCACTTCTTCAGTTGCTTTAATTTCATTATCAAATATCGACCGCACAATCCAACGGGCATATTCCAATGACTGAGAATGACTGAAATGACTTTTGCTGTCCGGAGAAGAATACATCAATTGCAATTGGTAAGGATGCAATCGCAGACACTTATACATGGTGCAAAATTTCCTCTGATATGAATAACTTAAACTCCTTCCATTATTGTGTTTGTCACATGGGTAAGGAAAATCACCGCATTTGAATCTTCTGTACTGCGTAAGAATGGCTGTTCATCACTCCCTCAAGGTCGCTGACAGTACCTTGGATGACGATGGGCGTTTGCGGAGAACCGGTCAGGCTCTCTTTAAATTATTTGTGTGTTAGGCATGTATTGTTCATTTGTGCGCTTTGGAATTTGGATCTGATCTGAGTATTGAGCACGAATCTGAAGTTGCTCCACTTACTCAGGAACCTTATGGAGTTGCGTTGCTCATATCATCAATGCGGTCATTGGATCCGGAGTCCTGTCTCTAGCTTGGAGTACGGCACAGCTGGGTTGGATAGCCAGGCCAGTGTCCTTGTTTTGTTTCGCGATAGTCACCTATGTTTCCACTTCCCTTCTGTCTGATTGTTACCGATCTCCTCACCCAATAAGAGGAACGCGGAATTGTTCTTACATTGATGCAGTTAGAGTAAATCTTGGTAGGAAAACAACTACATCTTTTACGTACTTTATTATCCAAAATTGTTGTCTTATTTTGCATGAAAGAATTTACTTTAGATGGGGCAGTCGTTGGTGTGTCGGTCCTACTATGTTCAGTTGTCCATTTCAGGTATGAAAAGAACGTGGGCATGTGGTTTGCTTCAGTATCTGAGCATGTATGGGGTAGACATCGCCTTCGTTATAACTACTGCAACCTGTATGAGGTACTATGCTCTGAGAATTGTATAGTAATATTAAACTGGTGAATGTGCCTTGTTTTTAGGTATATTTCTTGGAGACTGCGAATTTGGTGTTTACCTGGAAAATTTGCATCCATTTGTGGGTGCAGGGCCATTGGGAAATCGAATTGCTATCACAAAGAAGGGCGCAATGCTCAATGTCACTATGGTAGTAGTTTCTACATGCTGCTGTTTGGGATTATACAGATCGTAATGTCGCTGATACCAGACATCCACAATATGAAATGGCTTTCAGCTGTCGCCGCAATCATGTCCTTCTCTTATTCTTCCATTGGACTAGGACTCAGCTTCGCAAAAGTAATAGGTTGGTGTGTTTGCTGTCATCTTTCCAGACTCGAGAGAATACTTGACCTTTTGAAGTGAACATAATAAAATTGAATTGGTCCTATTTGCCATCAGATAAATGAAGGAACAATTTCATACTCTCTTAGTATTCTCTAGAGCTCTGTGATGACTCTCTCTCGATTTCTCGTGATCTCCAGAAAATGGAAGAATCAAGGGAGGGATTGCAGGAGTTCCTGCTGCTAAAGTTGAGAAAAAGTTATGGAAAGCCTTTGAGGCACTTGGAAATATTGCTTTTGCATATCCATACTCACTCATACTTCTTGAGATACAGGTGAGTCTTAGCTTTAAAATTTGAACCGAATCAGTTTCTGTTTCAGAACAATCCACAAGGCCTAGAGGTTTATCGAATCTTGAGTTTCTGACACATTCAGGACACTTTGAAGTCCCCTCCACCAGAAAACCAGACGATGAAGAGGGCCTCCATGGTCGCAATCTTCATAACCACCTTCTTTTACTTATGCTGCGGATGCCTTGGATATGCAGCCTTTGGGGACGGAGCACCAGGGAATCTCCTGACTGGGATAGTGGACGGGGAGGGATTCTTTGAGCCCTTCTGGCTGGTCGACTTTGCAAATGTGTGCATCATAGTCCATTTGGTTGGAGGATACCAGGTATATGTATGACCAATACCGTACTTATTAAAAAAGGAATTGACCAATAACTGCCTTTAGTTTTTATCTCAATATTAAACTTGTTTAAAATCTTCAATTGGTTATGCACTCTGACAATTTTCAATTTTAGAGCCTCAACCCCTGAGAAGAATTAAATCAAACAATCGCAACAGACATAGCAATTTTTTGCACAAATAATTTACAGAGATAGAAGTAAGAGTTTCTTAATTTGATTTAGTCTTTGAAAACATAGTTACATCACTAATGCTGAGTCTCTTTGCTCAGATGTACAGTCAGCCCATATTTGCAGCAGCAGAGAGATGGTTCAGCAGCACACACCCAAATAGCATATTTGTGAACAAATTCTACACAATCAATCTTCCCTTGGCGCCAGCTATTCAGATGAATCTTTTCAGGCTGTGCTTCCGCACAGTATTTGTCATATCCACAACTGGAATCGCCTTGATCTTTCCTTATTTCAACTCGGTGCTAGGAGTGGTGGGTGCGGTGAACTTCTGGCCCTTGGCGATATATTTCCCCGTGGAGATGTTGTGCAAAAGAAAATCGGTGCTTGGACAAGAAAATGGATCGTCTTTCAGATATTTAGCTTTGTCTGCTTTCTTGGGACAGTTTTGTGCTTCACTGGCTCAATTGAGGCACTTATCAGGGCAAAACTAAGCTGAGAAACTGTAATTTTCCTTCAATATGGGAAGACACAAAAGGGAAAATAAGATGAAAGATAGCTTATTTTTAAGGTGAAAAAGGGAGCATCCAAGTTCTTTAATTGCTGAAGTACTAAATATTTATGTTGTGCACTTATTTAGGAACTTGACGACACAGAATGAAAAGGAATAAAATGAGCAAGAAACAGGCAATTAAGTACATGTTTACACCCAAGCACATTGGCCTATGAATAAATACAATCACACCCCCGCATTTAATGCTATCAATGATCGCGACTAACCAAGTCCACAATGAATTGAGTCTGAGTCCGGACAAATTTCTTGCAAATAATCCTTGCATCTTAGAATCTCAACACCTTCTACAGATCCCAGGTTCAAAATCGTTAGTCTGACTTGAAGGTAGTTGCTTGAGTTTAGGTGAGAAACAGGAGCTTCTCTTCAATTTTTAGCAGCTAAAAGGTGAGAATATACATGCACCCCTTGTCACAAGCTTGAGTTGTGTCAATAGCATGCACCGATTATGGTTGGGCCAATCAGTCATCTTTCTAGTTGTGAATTCGTCTTTAAAAAAAAGCGATAATAAATATGCAGATAAACAAAGAACTATATCAATGGCAAACAGAAGCACGAAAATTATTAAATGACACTTCATCATCTCGGTCGACAAGATTCTTACACCCTCATGTGGAGAGACTTCATAAAAGGGAGGACTGATAAGGTATCAAAAGACGGCTGGGACTAAACTGTTCATGTCAAAGTGATTGCAAAGAAGCAGCAAGCACCAGCCATTCTTGCATTCACAGAATGATTATGTTTCTAATACGTTAGAACTAGGAGCAATAAGCCGAAGGCCAGAAAGACCGGCACGTGCAATAACCTCAACTTTTGCGAAAGACAAGCTCTTCCTTGAGGGAATTATGCGTGACCTTGACTGTTAGCACACCAGCTTTGGCAGAAACCCGATACAGTCAACTACATACACATGCACGCACTGGGGGGAGAGAGAGAGAGAGAGAGAGAGAGAGAGAGAGAGAGAGATTTTGACCAAGCATCTTGTGGGTGAGCTACCTGCTCTTCTCTCACACACACCGTGGCGTTGAATTCTTTAATTAAATCATGCACCTTTGATGGTAACTCGGGCTATATCGCCCAGAGCCACATGCAAGGCAACCCCTCGATATAAGAAGACACCCCTCTCTTTATTAAAGACCACACACCATTTCTTCACATTCACATACATGATAGAAAATTGGCTAAACAACGGCCTTGCTTGATTTTCTTTTCTTCTCAAGAAGCGCACAAAGAAGAAGGGAAAGAATATCCTTGAAGAGTGTGTAAGTAGAGAAATCATCTTCATTTTGCTTTTTTCATCCAAAACTATCGACTCATTCATCTCTCTGTACCAAAGCATCAGATTTTCCTAAAGATACAAAAATACAGAAGATGGGGCGCATTCCTTGTTGTGAGAAGGACAATGTCAAAAGGGGACAATGGACCCTGAAGAAGACAATAAGCTCGCCTCTTACATCGCCCAACACGGAACCCGTAACTGGCGCCTCATTCCCAAAAATGCTGGTTCGCTCTCTCTCTCTCTCCCTCCTACGCACGCACGCACCCAGGAAAAGGTCATGTTACCATACCAAAGACTGCATATTGCATGAGAAACATTATATTGACAATGACAGTCTTTCTTTATTACGAATTTAACAAGTGTCCAAAGCCAAAGAAAAAAATGAGTAACTGAATTACCAATAATCAATGTGTAGGCCTGCAGAGATGTGGAAAGAGCTGTAGGCTGCGATGGACTAACTACCTCCGACCAGACTTGAAGCACGGGGAATTCTCAGAAGCAGAGGAGCAAACCATCATGAGGCTCCATGCTGTCCTTGGTAACCGGTAAACCAATCAATCAATCCATTCTTCCACGTCGTTTTATCCTGCGGAAGCTTGTTCTCAACTCCTCTACATCACTGCCATTATGTTCTTTCTTGAGTACCAAGCGGTTGTTTTCTTTGATTGTCTCCCATGAATTGAAATCCCAATCGGGTTTTGCTACAGGTGGTCGATCATTGCGGCCCAATTGCCCGGTCGCACGGACAATGATGTCAAGAACTACTGGAACACGAAGCTGAAAAAGAAGCTTTCAGGAATGGGAATCGATCCGGTTACTCACAAGCCTTTCTCCCACCTCATGGCTGAGATTGCTACTGCCCTGCCCCCACCGCACATGGCTCATCTCGCAGAGGCAGCCCTCGGCTGCTTCAAAGATGAAATGCTTCACCTGCTGACCAAGAAGCGTGTCGACTTCCAGCTCCAACGATCCAATGCACCACAAGGGACGAGTACATCCACTTGTCTCACCACTAAAAGTGATGAGAAAGAGGATACCGTGGAAAAGATCAGGCTGGGCTTATCGAGGGCCATTCTGGATCCTGACATGCTGCCTCCAAGCAAGCCATGGGAGGCAATGGGGGCACCCGCGACAAACTTCATAGGAGGATGCAGTGGCTTCCCTCCATCTGCCTCAGAATTTCAGTATGGTCATTCAGGGTTTGGCAATGAAGGGGATGGATCACCTTGGAACACAAGTATGTGTACCGGAAGCACATGCACTGCCGGGGACCAACAAGGCCGGTTGGATGGAATAATCGAGGAAGAGAATGGAGAGGAGTCCAAAGGAGAGAAAGATTTAGGAAGCGGATCCAGCATATTCAACTCGGACTGCGTTTTATGGGATTTACCAGCAGATGATCTTATGAATCCCATTATGTGATGGGGCTAACCAAATAACGGCAGGCACTTAGCAAAGAAGGCAAGATCCACTGGATTTGAAGGAAATAATGGACTTCTCATAGCAGTGAATAATGACACAAAATGTACATAAGACTTCTTATAAACTATTAAAAACTTTATCAAGCTGCATTTCTTCACTATGCAATCACACTTCTGTAGTTAGAAACACAATGTTGGTCGGCCAAACACCACAACAGCAATGGCTTATCAGGAATGGATTTAACATAAGATGGAACCTGAACCAACTAGAGCCAGAAATGCGCAATTTTTCAGGCAGGCGACCGAATGCAAAGGCTTCTGCTATTGACACTCATTATGGCGGAAACAGCTGTGACTGGGAAGAAAAAGCTGATCGGCAATTTAGAATAGAACTACTCTCTCAAGAGCTTTCGTTACGTGATGGTTCAAATTGCTCGTGAAAAAAGAAAAAAACACATAAAATTATCATCTTTAAACGGAAAATGCTCGTCTATGAATGACGTAGCATTAATTCGTACTTGGCAGAATTGCCAATCCTTCGCATTGCCCAAGGACTAAGAAATTTCAAACTCATATACTGATAAATCTGTCTGAGACCCTGTAGCCAAACTCTTAGCAATCAATTCAGCAGTACGACAAAAGAACGGCTGAGAACACTCCATGAATTAGTTAACCTTCAAAAAATTGTGAAAAGTTACATGAACTTTCACGTCAAATTTGAATATTGCCAAAATTTTACGAATTCTGAACTTAAAAAGGGGTTAAGCCTCGAGATTTATATAAAAGGTGAAAATCAATCTAGAGAGAGATTTTAAATTTGCTTGAATCATAGGGGTTCATGCAATTTATAGTCTTATGTACCAATAATTATAGAATTTCGCGATGATAATAAAGCAATGGAGAGTTTTTTTTTTTTTTTTTTGTTTACTCAAACTTTAAACTCACTTTCACACTTTTATCATGTTTCTTTATAAAGCCAAAACTTATCCTGAAATTAAACATCTTCGCCCCAAGTCTACTCTAAGAATGTGGGCATCTTATACAGATGCAACTTTTTTGAAAGATCAGGAGTTGGCTTTTCTGGTGATTGTCTTTTCGGTGCGGGAGATGCGGGGGACAGAAAGCCCGATCCAAAAGAGCACTGCCCAGTGAGTTCTCTCCCCCAAATCTCGGTGCAATCGCTGTGTTAGGGCTTATCGAAACTTAGAACTCAGCGGGGGTTGGTTTGGGACTCTCGTGATGGACCAAGCAAAATCCTTAGGGTTGAGTTCTCCTGAATCCCTCAGTTTGAGCTGGATATTGAAAAGGCCGAGCTTAAAATTGGTTACGTGTTGAGAATCGCGGATGGATGATGTTTCTTTCTTGAAAAGTTCTAATTTTGTAAAGTTTGAATCTTTCGGATGAGAGTCTTGGGGAATATTTATGGGGAAGTACAGTAAATTGAACTGGTATTAGCTTCAGTCAAACTATTGAGTTGTTGGATTTTGTGACCGGTAAGAAACAACCTTCGAGCGGATTCTTGGGCACTCTGTTTTGGAGTACCCTTTGGCTAACATTGAATGATTGAAACGGCATGATAACCGCAAAGTGCTTTTCTGATCACTATAATGTTGCTTATCTTCCACTGAATTTACATCTATGGGGGAGAATTCCGTCCATTACTGTCGTGGCAGGCTCATCTCTGTGATAGTATAATTTTTTCAGTCGTGCCAATTTTTGAGTTATAAGTTGGACTACTCTTTGGAGCATGTTGGACCCCAGATTAGTCTGAGTCGCGGTTAGTCGTCTCTCTTATGACCTCTCTGGTAAAGATGGTGAGAAACTGAGTCCACTGTGCCACTGTGGTTTTGCATGTCAGCTTTTATGTTGTATATCAGACTATTAGATGGTCCTCCCTCTTTATTAGCTCATGCTGAGTTTCCTCTTGATTCCACTTGCTAAGGTAAATTACAGTACTTGAAAATGCCGCAGATGTTGAGAAGTACAGAGTCATATTTGCACAATCGTGGAAATCACAAATGACATTCATAATTGTCAGTGGCAAGGTGATTAATGATGATGATCTCAATATTGGACCGGGACTCTAATGATGCCGGGGACATTGAAAATTACAGAAAATGTGAAGCAGACTATACTTGGCGACTGATCGCAAAGTACTTCTCAAAAAAGACTATAGACGGAGGTTAGTTGTTTTCTAGTTGAGCTTATTTGCCTTTATGCTACATAGGGGACGAAAGGCTGAATAGTAGAAGAAGCATTAAGGTTACAATAATTGCATCTCTAAATGCTATTTGAGATTCTGGCTGATTAATCAAGAACCAAGATTTGGTGTTCAGATATAGTCTTTCCTGATGATCTCTTGCAATGGCGTGACTGACATTCGGGATCAGAATTGCACCAGTTTCTGCATGTTGATAATGGAACATAGGCATTCTTTACCTACGGTGCCCTATGGAAAAATTAGCACAATGGGCAAGTGTTACATCCTTTATGTTGGTTGTGAGGATCAATGAGTTTTACCCGGGATCAAATTGCAGGTGACATATTTGAGGAGGAATTGACAATAGATGGTGAGGTTATAAAGTCAAGCAGGTCCACTAAATTCCATAACGTAGTCAAATTTTGCAATTATCACCCTGCATCATAGGCTAAAATGGATTAGTTCTGTTTTGGCCTTATACCCAATCATACACAGACACTGTGAACAGTTTTGAGGACCAGAGCTGCAGTGGCTCAGCTTCGGCAGCTGAAACGGCTATGGCCATCTCAAATGGGAAGCATCCATTGAAGAACGGCTGAGCCTAATGTTCTCATTCTCGTACTTGGGCTAAAGGAAAAATTGATGCAAGAGAATGTTAAAGCTAATGAAGCGCTTTTCTTCACCACCCACATCCAGTCTTTGATAATAATCACCAGGCAAAAGAATGAAATGCTGTACAGTCATTATTGAGAATCTAACTTTCTAGAGGATCAAGATAGAGCAAGTCAATACCCTGCTTGTTAATGTGTACAGCAAGTGAATATCTAGTCCCTGAGGAGATGCAATTTTTTTTTCATGTGCATGGTTATCTGTAGATCTATAGTCGCTCAAACGGTTTCGTAGCTAGAGTTGGGAGTAGTGGACTCTGTAGACTGAAGTGAATTTGAGCCGAAACGTTTGGGCTGGACACAGAGAACTTTTCAGAAACTTATGCAATAAAATTTCTTATGTGTTAAAATTACTTGAGATCTCTCTCCAAAAAGGAGCATGAGCATGGACGTATCACTAGTATATCTTTCTAGGTTGAGTGCCAACTCTATCAGTTAATGCATCTGGAAATTCTTCTGCGTCCCATAAATGCTATACTCCATCAATGCACCAGGGAGAATCTTTCCTCTTTGCTCAACTTAAAACTCTTACATTGATTGATCGAGTTAGCCGTTTGATGTGGTAAACTCAAAACTTAATGTTTGCCATCTTAATCTAGCTAGTGTTTTAAGTTGGGAAAAGCTTCTTCTTCTTTTTTTGGCTAATTATGCATAATCTAGGAATCCTTGTGGAGAGTGTATCCCAGATTTTCATGTGGAAATTGGGTGATTATACCAGGTCTTCAAACTTCCCCTTACATGCAAACTCAATTAATAAGGGCTATTAGTAGTTTCTTTTGGATATTACATTTGGCTTCACATTGAGAAGACCGGAATAAGAATATCAAAGAAGACGCATGAGCCAAAAACTATCTTTCTTCTAGGTTACGTTAGTTTAAAAGGACATTATGAGATGGTGAATACTCGAATAGAATCTAATAACGTAGAAAATTAACTCAGACTAATTGGTGTAAACATGATCTCTGAGATAGAGAAATCAAACCGTGATCAATTAGAGCAGGCACAGAAGAAAAGAAAACATAGAAACAAACCCTAAACTTAATATTGCAATTTGTTCATTCAAGGAAGTGCAACACATCTTGCAAGCCGCGCATACAATATTGAAGAGCCATTCTTGTTGTTACTGCTCTCTCTGTAACTCTTTACGAAGTCTGCTGCAACTTGTCCATGTGTAAACGCACCGATCGGTTCAATGATTCGGGCTTAAGAATGCAGGCAACTTCTTCACATTTCTGAAGGGGGTCAACAGGTCGGTCGCGATGACCTGGAGCGAAGAGACCTTCTCTTTGAGCTGAACATTCTCTTGGAGGATCTGGTGATTGCTCTCCAAAAGGCTAATGAGTTTCTCAGACATATTGTTGTTGGCGCCTCGGAGCTGGTCCACTTGCATTTGGAGCTCTTCGATCTGCTTCTTCTTCCTCAGCCGCGACCTCCGTGCGGACTCCTGGTTGGATATCATTCTTCTCAGCCTCCTCTCATGGATGGCACTACTAACATGGTCAAAGCGATGACGGTGATTGATGTGACTCTTGCTGGTACCATCGAAGGCAGCGGAGTTGTCGCAGAGAGATGGGTTTGGAGAGAGCTCGTCAGGGAGATGGGAATTGGGGAAGAACCCGCCCAAGGTGATGGAGGATCTAGTGAAATCAGGAGGTGAGATTCTACGGTTTGCATGGAGGGTGCTGAAGACAGGGTTTGGGTGGGTGATGGTGGGGAAATGTGGTGGTTTTTGTTGGGGAGGGAAATGGTGGAGAGTTTGAGTGGTGTTTAGCTGAGCGAGGTCGGAGTTTTTCACTTCGCTTAACTGAGTTAGCTCCAGCTCCATTGTTTGGATTGGAAACTTCACCAATAAGATCAACTCCCACACTCAGAGAGAGAGAGAGAGAGAGAGAGAGAGAGAAGGAGCATTGGGAGGGCAAGAGGGTTTTTACTGGCAAGTGCCTCAAGACAACGATGCAACAGAGTAGAATTATTTAGAAATAACGTGAGCATCATGTAAGCAACAAAAGAGATTGAGTCTATGGTACGGCATTTTATCTTCTCTAATCGCAACGAAAGGTCACCGGAGAGGCAATTTGCTCACGGCGAGTTTTCCTCGACAAGATCATGCGAGGCTTCATGTTTGTTACCAAGTAAATGTGGATAAAATTTAAGATAAATTGCTGGTGCCTTTGGTCGAGTTGTCTTCATTAAGCCCTTAAGCACGAGTACCAGAAGAGAGGGCCTAAATAAGCTAAGGCACAATTTCATGCACTATCTCATTAAAGCCAACTAGGTAGCCAAAATAGTCAAGTGCATCGAGGTTTTATGAAGACTTGATCTCACTTAATGAAAGAAGCCATAGCTGGTTGCGTCTAGTTCATTTGGGGCGTATTTATGGATTGCCGAAGGTGCTTGACATATACTATTGAGACAAGTAGCAAGTATCAATGAGCAATCCACGTGGAACTTACTTAAAATCAATTGAGGTGTGTAATAATATATTGCGAGTCCATTTTATCATTAGGCGAGATAAATCATATCCTAAAAACAACTACATGACCAACCAGGGAGCTCGCAAAAGGCGACACATCCTTAAGCAAACTCAGAATTGGTCCAATCTACCACATCACTCTATGAAAAAGGAATCCATACATTACACGTTACCACAGTCATATTCCAGGCTTCGATACAAAGCTCACATTGCTCTACTGATCATTGGCGGCCATGCGCTTTGCTGTGCTCGGCAGACATCAGCGAGAGAGGCAAGAATGGTGAAATCTCAGACCAATCAACTAAGAAAAAGATGTCCAGGTCTTTTAATCAAACAGTAGGTTGCAGCTTTTTTGTCCATAGTCCAAAAATGTGTAATGCACGCCAAACCAACCATGCTTTATGCATAAATTGCCCATCAATCCCAATATGATTGCAATTTCAGGTACGGAGCTACCTTCATTTATGTCTCGTTGACAAAGTGGTAAAGACGATGTAACGAGATCAAAGCCAGATATAACTTAGTCATGAAAAAACAAAGCGACTGGCAAGTAATTAACAGTTAGAGACGCTCTTCATAATTGCGATTCACTCTACTTATCTTGCAAGTTTTACAAGCAACGAAACTCAAAGCTTCAAAAAAGATGTCTTCTCATAGTTCATATGCTTTACGCATTTGATAAAGTGGCCCCATAAAATTCGGCAAAAAGAGATTCGGAATTATAACCCATCCCAAATTAGCAAACAAGAAGATGCTCAACAATGATCATACGACCCAAGAGAATCGATTTAATATTTCCGCAAGAAAAATAGAATGACACGTGTCTCGTTCCAACTGGGGTCATAGCACTCGGGGAAATTAATGTACGACGAAAATGGGATCAACTATGAAGTAGGCAGCTCTCAACTAATCCTCTGTTTTACGAATTATGGACATCGTCCATGTGTACGCATGTATGGCTTTTAAGTAATTGCTTCTTCTGGGGCAATGCCAATGGTCAAGAGTGGATCAATACAATAATTATGAAACCTAGTACATCTTTAACAATTCAGTTTTAAACTTTTCAATTTTGTCAATTAAGTTCTAAATTTTTTTACTTTTTTATCAATTGAGTTAATTTGACCAATTTTAGCTAAAAATCAATGATATAGGAGCTGGTCATCCTACGTGACACGAACAGTATTAACGTTAATAATTTTTAATAATATTTTAATATTTTTTCGAATATTTTTATTTTTCCTTTTTTGTTTTTTTCTCCTTTTTCTTCTTTTTGTCTTTTTTCTCCTTTCTCTTCTTTTCTCTTTTTTTCCCCCCTTTTCTTTTTCCCTCTGCCGGCCACTGCCATTTATGAGTTTATATAAGATATTCCATTGCGCAGGTGTTGGACTTATACGGGATTCTCGGGATAAAAGAAAATATATGCACAGTAGTTGCTGACCGGACGGGTTGCATGCATTCAGCATTAGAGTTGCTACTGATCAAGTCTCCTTCCTTTTACTACATAAATAATAGAACCATTACTCCAGAGGTTGCTGATCTGAGACGGTGATGTCTGGTGAAACTCTAGGATCACTTCTTCAATCGCTTTAATTTCATTATCATATATCGACTACACAACCCACGGCCATATTCCAATGATTGAGAATGACTCAAATGACTTTTACCGTCCAGAGAAGAATACATCAATTGCAATTGGAATGAATGCAACCGCAGATGCTTACAGATGGCGCATATACTCTCTGATATAAATAACTTGAGCTTCTCCCGTTTTTGTGTTTGTCACATCGGTAAGTAAAATCACCGTGTTTGAATCTTCTCCACTGCATAAGAATGGCCATTCATCACTCCCTCGAGGTCGTTGACAGTACCTTGGACGACGACGGCCGTTTGCGGAGAACCGGTGAGGCTCTCTTTAAATTGTTTGTGTGTCATGCATGAATTGTCCCTTCGTGCGCTTTGGAATTTGGATCTGATCCCAGGGTCTGAATATTAAGCACGAAGCTAAGTTGCTCCACTTACTCAGGAACCTTATGGAGTTGCGTTGCTCATATCATCACTGCGGTCATCGGATCTGGAGTCCTGTCTCTAGCTTGGAGTACAGCACAGCTGGGGTGGATTGCAGGACCTGTGTCCTTGCTTTGTTTCGCGATAGTCACCTATGTTTCTACTTTCCTTCTGTCCGATTGTTACCGGTCTCCCGACCCCATAAAAGGAACGCGGAATTGTTCTTACATGGATGCGGTTAGAGTAAATCTTGGTACGAAAACGATTAAGTCTTTTACCTACTTTATTATCCGAAATGGTTGTCTGATTTCACGCCAGAGAATTTACTTTAAATGGGACGGACCTTGGTGTGTCGATCCTACTATGTTCAGTTGTCCATTTCAGGTACGAAAAGAACGTGGATATGTGGTTTGCTTCAGTATCTGAGCTTGTACGGCACAGACATAGCCTACGTTATAACTACTGCAACCTGTATGAGGTACTATGCTCTGAGAAATGTATAGTAATATTATGCTGGTGAATGTGCCATGTTTTGGGTATTTTTCTTGGAAACTCTGAATTTGGCGTTTACTTGGAAACTTTGCATCCATTTGTGGATGCAGGGCTATTGGGAAATCGAATTGCTATCACAGAGAAGGGCGCAATGCTCGGTGTCACTATGGGAGTAGCTTCTACATGCTCCTATTTGGGATTATACAGATCGTGATGTCACTGACACTAGACATCCACAATATGGAATGGCTTTCATTTGTCGCAGCTATCATGTCCTTCTCTTATTCTTCCATTGGCCTAGGACTGGGCTTCGCAAAAGTCATAGGTTGGTGTGTTTGCTGTCATCTGTCCAGACTCGAGAAAAACCTGACCTTTTGAAGTGAACATAATAAAATTGAATCAGTCCCTTTTGCTATCAGATAAATGAAGCAACAATTTCGTACTCTCTTAGAATTCTCTAGAGCTCCTAGGAGTTCTGTGATGACTCTATCTTGATTTCTTGTGATCTCCAGAAAATGGAAGAATCGCAGGAGGGATTGCAGGAGTTCCGGCTACTAAAGTTGAGAAAAAGTTATGGAACGCCTTTGAGGCACTTGGAGATATTGCTTTTGCGTATCCATACTCACTCATTCTTATTGAGATACAGGTGAGCCTTAGCTTTATTATTTGAATTGAATCAGTTTCTGTTGCAGAACAATTCACAAGGCTTATCAAATCTTGAGTTTCTGTCACATTCAGGACACTTTGAAGTCCCCTCCACCAGAAAATCAGACGATGAAGAGGGCCTCCATTGTTGCAATCTTCATAACCACCTTCTTTTACTTCTGCTGTGGATGCCTTGGATATGCAGCCTTTGGTAACGGAACACCAGGGAATCTCCTTACTGGGATAGTGAACGGGGAGGGATTCTTTGAGCCCTTCTGGCTGGTCGACTTTGCAAATGTGTGCATCATAATCCACTTGGTTGGAGGATACCAGGTACATGTATGACCGATACCCGACTTATTGAAAAAAGGAATTGACTGACACCTGCCTTTAGTTTTTATCTCAATATTAAACTTGTTTTCAATCTTCGATTGGTTACGCACTCTGACAACTATCAATTTTAGAGCCTCAAACCCTGGAAAAACTGAAGAAGAATTAAATCAAAATAATCACAACAGTCATAAGCAATATTTCGTGCAAAAAATTTACAGAGGTAGCAGTAAGAGTTTCTTGATTCGATTAAGCCTTTGAAAACATAGTTGCATCATTAATGCTGAGTCCCTTCGCTCAGATGTTCAGTCAGGCCATGTTTGCAGCAGCAGAGAGATGGTTCAGCAGCACATACCCAAATAGCATATTTGTGAACAAATTCTGCACATTCAAGCTTCCCTTGGTGCCGGCTATTCGGATGAATTTTTTCAGGCTGTGCTTCCGCACAGTGTTTGTCATTTCCACAACTGGAATTGCCATGGTCTTTCCTTATTTCAACTCAGTTCTAGGAGTGTTGGGTGCATTGAACTTCTGGCCCTTGACGATATATTTCCCCGTGGAGATGTACCTTGTGCAAAAGAAAATTGGTGCTTGGACAAGAAAATGGGTCATCCTCAAGATATTTAGCTTTATCTGCTTTCTTGTGACAGTTTTGTGCTTCATTGGCTCATTTGAGGCACTTATCAGCGCCAAATTAAGCTGAGAAACTGTAATTGTCCTTCCTTATGGGAATACACAAGGGAAAATCAGAGGAAAGACTTCTTGTTTTGTTAAGGTGAAAAAGGAAGCACCTAAGTTCTTCAATTGCTGATGTACTAAATATTCATGCTGCGCACTTATTCAGGGATTTGAGCGACACAGAATGAAAAAGCAAAAAATGAGCAGAAAATTGGCATGGACTGGCCTAAGAATAGAAACAACCACAACCCTGCACTTAATTCTGTCAATGGTCGCGACTGACCAGGCCCACAATGGATTGAGTCTGAGTGTGGACGAATTTCATGCAGATAATCCTTGCATCTTAGAATCTCAACTACTCCTTCAGATCCCAAGTAAGAATCATTAGTCTCACTCAGAGGTGGTTGCTTGTGTTTAGGTAAGACACAGGAGCTTCTCTCCAATTTTTAACAGCTAAAAAGTGAGACTATACATGCACCCTCTGTCGCATGCTTAAGTTGTGTCAATACCATGAAAAAATTATGGTTTGGCCAATCAGTCACCTTTCTAGTTTGTGAATTTGTCTTTAAAAAAATAATGATAATAAATATGCGGATAGACAAAGAACTACATCAGTGACAAATAGAAGCGTGAAAATTATTATAATTGATACTTCATCTTCTCGGTTGACAAGATTCTTACACTCTCATGTCAAGAGACTTCATAAAAGAGAGGACTGATAAGATATCAACAGACGACTGGGACTAAATTGTTCATGTCAAAGTAATTGCTAAGAAGCAGCAAGCACCAGCTATTCTTGCATTCACAGAATTGTTATGTTTCTGATGCATTAGAACTAAGAGTGATAGACTGAATGCCAGAAGACCCACACGCGCAACAACCTCAACTTTTGTGAAAGACAAGCTCTTCCATGAGGCAATTATGTGTGAACCTAACTGTTAGCACACCAGCTTTAGCAGAAACCTGATAAGAGTCAACTACGTACGCACGCACAGAAGGAGAGATTTTGACCAAGCATTCAGTGGGTGAGCTACCTGCCCTTCTCTCACACACACTGTGGCGTTGAATTCTGTAATTAAATCATGCACCTTTGATGGTAACCGGGCCATATCGCACGGAGCCACATGCAAGGCAAACCCTTAATATAAGAAGACACCCCTCCCTTTATTTTAAACCACACACCATTTCTTCACATTCACATACGGGACAGAAAATTGGCCAAACAACAGTCTCACTTGATTTTCTTTTCTTTTCAAGAAGGGCACAAAGAAGAAGGGAAAGAATATCCTTGAGAAGTGTGTAACTAGAGAAATCATCGTCATTTTGCTTTTTTCATCCAAAACTATCGACTCATTCATCTCTCTGTACCAAAGCATCAGAATTTCCTAAAGATACAAAAATACAGGAGATGGGGCGCGTTCCTTGTTGTGAGAAGGACAATGTCAAAAGGGGACAATGGACCCCTGAAGAAGACAATAAGCTCGCCTCTTACATTGCTCAACACGGAACCCGTAACTGGCGCCTCATTCCCAAAAATGCCGGTTCCCTCTCTCGCTCTCTCTTCCCCCCCGCCCAACACACGCACGATTGCACATTACATAAGAAAAACAGTATATTGACAGTGACAATCTTTCTTTATTACGTATTTAACAAGTGCCCAAAGCCAAAGAAAAAAAATGAGTAACTGAATTACCAATAATCAATGTGTAGGCCTGCAGAGGTGTGGAAAAAGCTGTAGGCTGCGATGGACTAATTACCTCCGACCGGACTTGAAGCACGGTGAATTCTCAGAAGCAGAGGAGCAAACCATCATGAGGCTCCATGCTGTCCTTGGTAACCGGTAAACTAATTAATCAATCCATTCTTCCACGTCATTTTATTCTGTGGAAGCTTGTTCTCAAGTCCTCTAAATCACCGCCATTCTGTTCTACCATGAGTACCAAACGGTTGTTTTCTATGATTATTTCCCATAAATTGAAATCCTAACGGGTTTTGCTACAGGTGGTCAATAATTGCGGCTCAGTTGCCTGGTCACACGGACAATGATGTCAAGAACTGCTGGAACACGAAGCTGAAAAAGAAGCTTTGGGGAATGGGAATCGATCCAGTTACTCACAACCCATTCTCCCACCTCGTGGCTGAGATTACTACGGCACTACCCCCACCACACGCGGCTCATCTCGCAGAGGCAGCCCTCGGCTGCTTCAAAGATGAAATGCTTCACCTGCTGACCAAGAAGCGCTTTGACTTCCAGCTCCAACGATCCAATGCACCACAAGGGACAAGTACATCCACTTGTCTCACCACTAAAAGTGATGAGAAAGAGGATACCGTGGAGAAGATCGGGCTGGGCTTATCGAGGGCCATTCTGGAACCTGACATGCTGCCTCCAAGCAAGCCATGGGAACCCATGGGGGCACCTGCGATGAACTTCAGAGGATCATGCAGTGGCTTCCCTCAATCTGCCTCAGAATTTCAGTGTGGCCATTCAGGGTTTGGCAATGAAGGGGATGGATCACATTGGAACACAAGTATGTGTACTGGAAGCACATGCACTGCGGGGGAACAACAAGGCCGGTTAGATGGAATAATTGAGGAAGAGAATGGAGAGGAGATTAAAGGGAAGAAAGATTTAGGAAGCGAATCCAGCATATTCAACTCGGACTGCCTTTTATGGGATTTACCAGCAGATGATCTTAAGAATCCCATTATGTAATGGGGCTTATTAAGTAACGGCAGGCACGAGGCAAAGGAGGCAAGATACACTGAAATTGAAGGAAATAATGAATTTCTCATAGTAGTGAATAATGACACCGAATGTACATACGACTTTTTAAAAACTATTAAAAACTTCTATCAAGGTGCATGTATCCCTTCACTATGCAATCACACTTCTGTAGTTAGAAATACAATGTAAGCTAGCCGAACATCACAACAGCAGCTGTCACCCATAACGAAGATTGTTTTTGATGTTCTGCGAGATCTTTCAGTGAAATATTTCACAAACCTCTTTGGGCCACAAAGTCTGCAATTGCTTATCAGGAATGCTTTTAACAAAAAGATGGAACCTGAACTGGGTAGAGCCAGGAACACGCAATTTTCAGGCAAGAGACCGAATGCAAACGCTTTTAATATCAACATGTATCTGACAAGAATTAGCGGTAGCAACTGGGGAGAAAATACAGATCGGCCATCTAGAATAAAGCCAGCTTCTTGAAAGCTTTGGCAACGTAATGTTTCGAATTGCCTGCGGAAGAAAAGAAAACAAGAATGTATCTTTTTCCCGAAAACGCTCGTCTATGAACAATGATCATTCGCACCTTGGCCGATTGCAGGATCCTTCGCATTGCCCAAGGACTACGAATTTCAAACTCATATGCTGGTGAATCTGTCCGACACCCTACGACCAAGCTCTAACTACCAATTCATCAACACGACGAGGGAACGGCCAAGAACAATCCAAACCCTAGCCATCGAATTCAACGACTTGGAAGCTACAGACACTCCAGTCAAGAGGCTTTCCGAAGAGCGAAACGGGAACAGTGCAATAACAGCTTGCGATCAGCAGTAGCACGACCATGGTTCAAGATAAACGAGGAAAGATGAAGAGCGAATGGATCGTCCAAGGTAATCGGAATGTGGGTCGCACCGTAAAAATTCGGTTGCCGTCCATTTCGCAGTGACGCAGTGGAGGCAAATGGGCGCCGGACCGGTCACTATCGCCGGACGGTCCTCTCTGTTTTTTTTTTTTTGTTCTTTTCTCTGTTTTAAGCAAGCGGAGAACAATTTTTTCTTTTGCTTTTCCGCCAAAATAAAAATTATATTTTTTAAACTTCAGAAAATCATGAAAATTTATATCAAGGGATAATTACATAAATGAGCCCTAAACTTTTACACAAAGTCACTTTTCAATTTGCTCAAAGTGGATCATCGGTGTTCAACAATATAAAATGTGTGAACTTTTAATTTATATAATGTAATAATTATATATAAATATGCAGTATTATCACTATATTAATTCAAATTAACAAAAATTTGCTCATTCAACTTCTACTTCGATGAGTTTGAAAGGTGAATAAAAAACAGCGTTACATGTGGAATGTTAATATAAAGTATTCAATTCAAATCAATATATAATAATCCATGTCATCAAATAATACAAATAATCATATTTCTAAATTAAACAAATCCAATGAATTAAAAAGGATTATTACATTATAATTTTAGTTGAGTATCTTCTACAATGTCTTCTTGGTCCATCGTTTAAAGATATCGAATTGGAAGTCAAATCAGCAAATTTTGTTAACTTGAATCAATGAAAAGATACTATTTGATATTTTTATATAGTATGTATAAAAAGGTCAAAGTCGACATTAGGTAGGTTAAAAATTTATGGACGATATTACATATTTGACTAAAATTTAGGGACTACATTGATAAAAAAAATCAAGGACACAATGTATTGACCAAATTGTATGGATCATTTGTGCCATTTTTTCTTTATGACAATACAAGTCAATGCTTGAATATTATAAAAGTTTAGAAATTTCAATTTTTTTTAAAAAAATAAACATTAAAAACACGTTAGCTGCGAGAATTCAATCAAGTAAAATGAAAAAGTAAAATATTCAATCTAGAGAGATTATGGAGAGACAGTTAAGAACAAATCAGCTTGAACAATAATGTTGAATTTGCTTGAATTACACGGAGTGCTGTCTATATATTGTAATTACAGAATTTTTGCGATCAAATCAACTTGAACAATAATGTTGAATTTGCTTGAATTACACGGAGTGCTGTGTATATATTGGTAATTATAGAATTTTTGCGATGATCATATAGCGATGGAGAGTATGAAGTTGCATATGTGCCTGATTTATGTTGGGAAACACAATTAATCACCCTTTCACCCTAATTTTTTTCTCTCCCGTCCCTTCTCTTCACCTTTCTTAACTGATCATGACGTCCTTTTTATGCTTAAAAATGAATTGATCGACTAAGCAGGAGTTTTCTTTACTGCTGCCGCCGGTTCTCCCATCTTCTCTGTAATTATGATCGATTAAATTTTGAAATGTTTTCAAGTTTATAACTTTGGTCTATAGAATCCTACTTTGCTTAGACTGGTGATTCTTTGATAGTAACTTTTCTGTTCATCTTATTAGCGATGGGACAGCGCGATGTTATAATTAATTAACAATCAACGTGCCAGGTGAAGAAAAGAGATGAGGGAGAAAAAAATTAGGGCGAAGAAGGTAATTAATCTTATTTCCTAACATATTATTATAGTCACTTGATAATAAAAGCTGTGTACCAAATACAGGATGGAAATAGCACTGCCCTTTTCTTTTCTTATCCATAGACATATGTGCACTTTTATAATTTTATTTTGTCTCTCATTTTTTCATATTAAAACATACTCTAATTATCTTATAATAACCTTATAAAAATCACACACGTTAGGATTGATTTTTAATTTTTAATCTTTCTTTAATCTAAATCCAACAACTTGAATACGTTGATTTTTTTTTGTTAATTCCAGACGGCCTTAGACTTTCACAACAAGCAATTCTCGATGCTTGAATTCGCTGATAATTTATTTTGTTATTTTCACAAACATAAATAATATTTTAAATTTGGGTTGATAACATGAGATACTTTAAATTGGTATACTCGTGATAAATTTATCATAAACTAATTTTTTTATCATAAAAGAGCCTAGATTAATATACCCATGACAAATTTATATCAATTTCCACATGGACTTGTCATATCAATTAAGTTATTACCATGTGTCATCTGGTTCAACAATTTCACGAAAAAAATTGACATAAGCTAATGGAAGATAAATATGTTACAAGTGTATCAACTTGAGCTTTTTGGTAATTCAAAAATTAGTTAAGGAAAATTTGTTACATATGTATCAATTTGGGATTTTTGGTGAACAAATAATTATTTTGAGATAAAATTTTCCCGGACATACCGATTTGATGGTTTTTCGTAACATTAATTTTTTAAATTTTGACAGGCAAAAGTGATTTCTTCTTTTCCTGATTGTGCTTTGTCCAAAGGCATTCAACTTTTCCTTATTGTGTAGGTCCAAGTTGGGTAGACCAAGTCCAACTTCCAGATACGCGCCTAAGCAAAGCTGAGCGGGGCCCATTTGTCCGGCAACCAAAAGAAATGAAATGGCCCACGAATTCTTCCCATTTTTCTTTCGCTTTTCGAAGTACAACATTTTTGAATTCGAACAAAAAAAAAAAGTACAACATTTTTTTATTAAAAAGTTGTTTAGGGTTGATATAAGCCGTAATCAATCTTTCAAGGCGTCAATTCATGCTAGACGACCAGGTGTTTCCAGAAGAATTATCTTTTTTGTGATATCTTTCCAGAATCTTCCTTAACATAAGTTTTATCCTATCTTTATACATGCAAATGTCAAAGTTACATATTGTCTATATAATCCATGACAATTGACTCAAAAAATAATCATGAATCTACGAAAATAAATTGTCAAAATTACCCGCGTCAATCTTTTTAGATGTTTGTCAAAGGGGATTCGAAGGAAGAACAAGAAAAGGGCGACAAATAGAATAGGGTACTTTGCTCACCTAATATCGCACGAAAACAAGTAATATTTGTTAAGTTTTTGCGATTTATAATAGTGCAATCATCTATCGCTTATGGCAATGCGATAGAAAATCGTTATTTCTCTCGATTATTCAGAGACACCGGCATGGAGATTCATAAAAACACCCTATAAGTCATATAAACCAATTAATTATAAGCTTTTGACTTGAATAGGTGGCTTTAATTCATAATGCTTTGCATGCCATTTGTGGGATCAAAAGGAGCGAACCATCGCAGCAGCCGGACATCTCCTAACACTCCACCCAAATTGCGCGGATCATGAAGAGCTCCCGCAAAATTATTTAAGAAGAGGGAGATTACTTTAGCGATTATAATAAACCGATGATCGCATCTTCCGAGAGTTTGATAGAGATTGAAGCTATAAAAATATTATCTAGGCCCACTTTTCGAACGCCATTTTTTTAATCTCGAGCGATGGGTAAATACTAGAAGGAATGATGCTTTCTTTATTCCATTGTAAAATTGAAAAAAACAAGCAATCAGTGGGAACCCCATAATTCTAAAGCCCCTCGACAATGACCATTTTTTTTGCCCTTTACTTAAACGTTCTTATTTATTTATTTATTTATTTATTTTTGGCCAATGACCCAAAAAAAAAAAAAGTTAACGCGTTGAATCCTTCCTTGGTCATTTTGCACAAAAGAGAAACTCTCCAAACCATGAGTACTATAGTTGGTGGTTGCGACGAAAGGCTCCCCATTTTGACGAAATGACATTGAAGGATTCCCTAAGGAGAACGCTTGCGCCCAATCATAGAGCGACAACAGATATAGATTAACTACGGGCGTTCGCGCCATGTACCTCACCAAACTTTTAATTAATTTAGATCAAGGTATACGTAATTATTCTAAAATATCGTAGAATATCCGACAGACATATTTCGATTATTTAATGGATAGCTTAATAAGGTAGAAAATTAGCCTGTTCATTTCGAAATTAATGTAAATCCCTTCTTTAGCGGACATGGGATTTTTTTCAATATATTGATTTGGCTCTTCACACCTCCTTTTGTTCGTTCTAATGTAATAGACACCGATGGTGATCGACTATTGATTTATAAAAATAAAGTGAACATATTAAATAGGAGTAATCGATTTCAGGGTAAATTGGTTTCACCTTAGAATTAAAAATCACCCACAAAGGACCATTCTACGCCGGAACCAGATCATCGATTCAGTCCGGTTCCTAAATTCATGGAACAAGCCATTAATGAATGTCAATAGAAACTTGACAGAGTACGATCTTAATTCTAGTAAATCGATTAAATGCCAAAGTAAAACTAAAATCACCAACAATGATGTCCCATGTCATATTTTTCGCATTAAATTGTAAATGAGAGTGAGAGGGGAAATACTCATTGTGATTGCGATCGATTTGCGAGCGAGTCAACGGATGCAAGTAGCCATTGTAGTGAAGTGATTAGAATGGATGATTAGGGTAAACGGCTGCACACTCAAAACTAGAAACCGAACCGATAATCATCGATTCTAATATTATTGGAAGCTCAGAACCGATCAATTCAGTCCAGTATAAATGGTTTTCGATTTTTTTTACACACTCTTAATATTAAATAGGAAAATTTAAAAAAATATATTATTATTGATACAATACGTTAAATTATGCATCGATTGGATAAATTATAATATATAAAATATAATATCGAGCGGCGTGATAAATATTTAAATGAATATAGGCAAACGACTATTTTCCCTCCGCGCATGGGGCAACGACAGTTCTTCCGATTAACCGCCTTCGTCATTTTTCTTTTGTTTTTTCACCGGCCGTTGGCCTTCGTCGCGCCAGTCTTCTTCTTCACCGCGGTTACTGTTCACAAAAGGTAAAGTGGCTCGTCCGTAAATAAGCGACGATTCGCCGCTCGACTGTACAAAAATACGAATTTACGCAACTCTATAAATACGGAGGGATCGCTCCCACCGACGCCCCTGATTGAAGGAAGGCAGGCAGGCAGCAAGGCAGTGAGAACCTCTGGTGGGAAACCTCCCACCAGCCTCAGCCACACCATCCGCACCGAGCCGCATCGCCGCCGCCGCCGCCCGCCCGTGGTGGCCGCCCGCTTCGCATGCCGGCGTCCTGACCGATCGTCCCGGCGTTCCCGAGGCGCTCTCCATCGGCGGCGATTATGACTTCCTCCGGTGGCGGCAGGTACATGGCCTACTCGCCATCCCCTTCCACCGCCCCTCACTCGCCTCACCTCTCCGGCCTCCGCTCCACCTCCTCCGCACTCGCCGAGCAAGAGAAGTATTACTCCTCCCTCCCTCCCTCCCTCCCTCCCTCCCTCCCTCCCTCTCTCTCTCTCTCTCTGAGATTTTGATCGGTGAATCGGTGTTTGTCTGTCTGTTGATGCGATTGAGGATCTGGATCGTTTGGTGCGGTCTTGAGTAGATGACGTTTTGAATTGCCTCTGTCGATGTTAGGATCGGTGTATTGACTTTAGATCTGGTAACTCTGGCTCATCTCTATTGTTGCTTGCATCGGATCAGTGCTCGAGTGCTTGCTTATGTGGCAGAGACTTACTTGGAAGCTACTTTGTGTCTTCGCTGATCTGCTGATTGAATTGTTCGGAGTTTTGTTATGGGTGAAGGTAGTTTTGTTTGACTGATCTATGCAGCCACTCTGCTGTTGCCTTTCTGGATAGTTTTCGCTGAGTGGTAGGTGGATTGTTAATTTGAGGGCATTGTGAGGCGTCATTTCTGTGAAATTCCATTTGGTCGTTCTGCTTTTTGTTAAACATCGTCGAGGGGATCTATAATGGAAATGGTTAAATCACAAATTTTGTGCAGTTCCGGTGGTTGATCTATTTGCTAATTTGATCGGTCATGTGGATATTTTAGTGATTGGTTTTGCTGTTTCCTGTCATCTGAAACTTTAGTTTTTCAAAGTATGCCTGAGTTCTGGATGCATTTGTATGATTAAGTTTCATTCTTCTTGCTTTGATATCTTGATGGCAGGTATCTCAATGAACTACTAGCAGAACGCCTGAAATTAAGTCCATTTATGACTGTGCTTCCGACTTGCTTTCGTCTGTTAAGCCAAGGTAAGCTTTACAATTAGTGATGTGGCATTTGCATTGAAAAAAGCAGTTGCAATTTTTGGGTTGCTGAAAGCAGCTTCTTTTGTTCTTTTATACAAGTTAAAGGAACATGCAAGGAGCTACTTATTCCTCCTATGCGCATGTTCAACAACTGAGCCCTTTCCTCCTGTGCACATCTAAGCAGATGTTATTGGTTAGGGAAGATGACTTTTTTGACTAGCTTTACGTTTCCCGTGCATGGAATCACCAGTTGTCACAATCTGACTTTATATCAGCTTCTACCAATGTATGAGCGCCCTCAGGCTTCCTTCTGGCAGATAGTTGTTTGTTGGAACATCACATGCTTCCCACAGATACATCGAAATTCATATTATGATGATGAATTGTGGAGAGAGATTTTTTTGTTGGTAAAGGTGTGATCTTTAAAGTTTAAGGTTTTAATACCACCAATACTGCTATGGGTAAAGCATTTCTAGGGTTATAGCTAATTTTGACTTCTCTTTGCCAGTTCTTCTGAGAACTTTTTATAACAATCTTTCCCCATATCAGTTGTGAAATGCTGTTTGTTGAGACTAACTTCCCTAATCTCTTTGGACTTGGGAGGGTAGCAGCTTATGTTGTTAACTGACAGCATTAATGACACTGTCTAAAGATTTAGATATTTTATCTCAAGCCAGTCCTTGACAATCATTATTTAAGCTGTTGTGGATATTCACATAACATTTCTCGTTCGCTCTCAGTTGAGAGAATTTATGGCTGTCAAACTGCTTGGACTTCCAAGGAGAACATTGCTGAATGACCTTTACTGGTGTAGATTAGTTTTCAAAATATTGGGAGTGATTGCATTATGTGGAGTGCATAAGGCTGAGAAGAATATCGTTATTTAGATATCATGGACTGTCTTGGAGCATAAAACTTCTTTGTGGAATCAGTGGAAAATCTTGAAACTGACAAGTGAGATCCAATTGAATCCCATAGGAGAAATTGTGGATTGGACTGCTGGAATTAACTAGAGAGCTGGTTGAATTTTGAGGGATTGATCTCTCCCACTGCACATACTTTTTAGAGTGAGATAATATATGAAAGGTTTTGTTTTCAATCTTTCACGGAAACTGGTTTTCTTCTCACAATTGTGATTATTTTGAGAGCTTTCAGGAACCAAATGATTCTTCGGTAGTCTATATCATAACTATATATCCGCAACTATGGCTTGAGTCGTGATGTATATAGAGGTTTCAAAATATGTTTTCTCCCATTGGTCAACCAATAATCAAACTGTCGAATATGCTATCTTTCACCTGTAGATTCTGCATTCAGGTCATTACAGTCCCGTCTTGAACTTTTTAGAATTTGCTTAAGAAAATTTTCTCGATAGGTAAAACAAATGTCTGTCTTAACTCTGAAATGGGCAATCCAAGGACTCAACCTTTTTCTTTTGGTCTGACTATCTTCTTCCCTTTTTGAAAGAATTAGAAGAATATCTGATAGACTTAAGAAGTCTTCTTTCTGTTTGATGAATATTATCACAGGATAGATGAAGTTTGGATCTCTTTCCGATATGGGCTTTTTTCCAAGTTTCTCTTTCTTTTGTTTATTTTGTGTAGGTCTTCCCAGTATGTTCTTTTGTGCACTTCCAGTGTACTAGGGTTGTACTTCTCTTATACTTCCTTCAGTTAACTTTATTTAGACAAAGAGATTATCTTACTCCTTTTGGCCATTGAAAGACAAAATGTTTTTCCCAAAGGAGTTGAGAGTTTACTATTCTACTGACATGGAGACAAATTTAGTTTATGAATTTTGTGCTGACTGCTAACTGATTGTTTAACTCATGCTAACTGGTACGTGTTATTCTTGGAAATTGACATTTTGGAGCAGAAATAGTGCGTGTAACTACACTCTTGGAGAATGCATCAGTTTTAGGTCAAAGTGGGCTTGAACATGCTAGCCCCCTGGCTTCAGGAGGGATATTTTCGAATGGAGGAGCAGAATTGAATGGATGGCCATCAAGGTTTCAATCAGAAGTACGATGCTAACCATTAACATAACCTTTCTCCATCTAATTTTACTGTTTATAGAAGCATTCCTGACACACTCTTCTCCTTATTCATGCTAACTTATGACCATCTGTTTAAATGCTTGTACTTTGAATTTTTACTTTCAGTTGGGCTAACGTCATAGGAAATGAAAGGTACTTATATCTTAGCATATACTTTTAGATCTCGATTTAGAATTAGGTTATTCCATCTTGTTAGATGCAAAGACAAGATGGATATTTGATGAGCAGATCAAGAACTTAGTACTAATATAACCATGATCTTATCGAACTGATATAACCATGTTCTTATCTAACCCCATGCTAATGCAAAACTTGAGAGAGCTAGACAAGAGGAGTTTTCTTTGCTCATTTGTGCCCTAATTTCTTTAATTAACCATCTCATGATGAGTATGATTCCACAGACCTAGTGAGTATATCCTTGAGAAAAAATCATCCACTGGTCCCTACAAGTTAAAAAAGAGAAGAAACCTGGCATCTCACTATGGAAATGCATTCATCAGTCCAATAACATGATTGCTGAGTATTCTGATTCTAAATGTATTTATATTATTGATTACATTGTCCTTCATTCTATTGTCTGTGTGTTGTGTCAATTTTTGTTTTGGTGGTTATCACCTGCAGCATGCATTGCTGCATCAGTCCTTCTATCTACCAAGTATGCTTAGTTGTTTCTGTAATCATGTTGCCTGTGTGTTTTATTTATATGCTCTTTCCATAATATGAAACATTCTTCCTCATCGATTATTGAATCGAGTTAATGGCTCTCGAGGTCTTTCAGAGTCATGAACCTAATGCACATAACGATACTCTTAAATGCTAATATTGGGTTAATTGCAGCCATCATTAGCACAAAATTGGATGAGTTCTCAGGTTAGCTCATCTGGTCTTCTTGTCAAGAAAACAGTTCGATTGGATATTCCAGTTGACAAATTTCCCACTGTAAGATTTGGTTGGTTTTTTATGTAATTCTGAGACAATCTCTTTTCATCCAGCACGAGTTAATTGTGATTTAATGCTGCAGTACAACTTTGTTGGGCGCCTCCTTGGCCCTAGGGGAAACTCTCTTAAAAGAGTGGAAGCAAGTACTGAGTGCCGCGTTCTTATCAGAGGCCGTGGCAGCATTAAAGATCCTGCCAGGGTATGGTCAGATTGTTCTCTGTGAGCTGACAAGTTTATGTTTTATGTATACTTGGGTGCATATTTATTTGAGGCGTCCATGTTTCTGTGAGGTTGGGGGAAGTATGGAGGGAGGTCCTTTGTGTGGTTGCTATAACGAAACTCTCTGGAAACTGCTGTGTATCGAAAGTGGGGTAGCAAATAAATTGCAGAATGAGTTTGATGCTATGCTTCTTACTCATGCCTCTTCATGGATTCTCTTTTTAACACTTGTGGGCCCAGTTTGTTTTGGAGTCATTTTGTATTTTTCAGTTGATATAGAATTGTCTTTTAAGCGAGTTGAGAACCAGGTGAATTTGGTCTAATACATAACAGAATTAACTGTTTTAATTTATCAAGCATGGTTAGGAAATATTTTAATTGCTGAAGCTGCATGATAGATGATTATGAAACTAGAAACTACCAAAACAAAAGGAATGGCTGTAGTAAACATTTTAATTATATTTTCAATGTGTAATTTTCTTTTTCTTCTTTTTTAATTGATTCTTAAACAATCCTGGCCTCCAAGATGGAGTTTCCAAAGGATGTCGGCTTTATTAAGTTGTGGCCTGATCTGGCAAATGATTGCTACCATATGCTTTATTGTGGTTCACTTTGACGAGCAAGAATGACCAGGGGCTCATCAAGTGGGTAAAATATTTGCATGAGTCTTATATGTGCAGCATGAATTGTACTTATCAAAGACGTGTCCTAATACTGTCCATCTTTTTGTGCTCATGAAAGAAGCAAATAGTCAGTTCTCCCTTTGGTTCACTTTTAATCATCTTGGTGCTAGGACCTTGTTTACTTTCTGATTTCCTTCATTTCTTTTGAATCATATGGATCTCACACTTTTCTTATGAATTCTTGCAACTCTCTCCTGCTGATTTTTTTAAAAGGAAGAAATGATGAGAGGCAAACCAGGATATGAGCATTTGAATGAACCGCTTCACATCCTCATTGAGGCTGAATTACCTGTTGAAATAATTGATGCTCGCCTAATTCAAGCGCGCGACGTACTGCATGATTTGCTTAAGCCAGTGGTAAACTCTTTTGCCTTACTCCCAGCGTGCATTATTTGGCTAAAGTGATATCATCGATATTCGGCAGTGGGGTTGATCATCTTTACATCTCTTGTTTACGCAGGACGAATCTCAGGATTTCTACAAGAAGCAGCAGTTACGAGAGCTGGCAATGCTCAATGGCACGCTTCGCGATGAGAGTTCTCCTATGTCAGGTTCTGTGTCCCCCTTCAACACAAGCCTCGGTCTGAAGAGGGCAAAGACTAGGGGGTGATTGATTTTGTTAGCGGGCATTTGGATATTGTGTGAGTTTCCGGCTGAGTGGTAGGTGTGATGATCAACACCTCCAACTGCCCCTGCTCACTGCCGCCACAGATTTTCCCAGACTACTCCCCAAATATGATATGTAATGCGTCACCTGGGATTGGTTGCTTACGCTGAAACCCAGTAACTTGCCCTCAAGTTCTGAGGTTTGGGTCTTTGTGTTGTTTTAGCTAAGTCCTAGTCAAGAAATTGTCGGTTGAGATCGTCGTTAGTATGAGGAGGCTCACTAGCAGTAACTTGCGATGACAGTTTTGGGAATGTTAATGTGGGGTTTTTCTCTGAGAAGGCCGAGGTGTGGATTGTACACAGAGGAAGACGAAAGTGTGATGTGCTCTCGTTTATGTCTGGATTGGAGTGTGTTGTAGTAGCGAGCGTAGTCATATTTATATTTGCTGAAACATATTCTTTATTATTAAAGCTTTGCTGACTGCAATCAATCTCCATCTCGGCTCTCTTTATCACTTTCCAATTTTGTACTGACAGTTCATCTGCCTCAGCTGACGCCATTTCCCTTCTCTCTTCTGGAGGTCATTTTCACTCTCTAACCATAGTGAACCCCTCCCCAGCCCCTAGCTCCACACTTGGAGGACTCTATTTGCCAATTCGAGACTTCAATTTAATATGGTTTGGAGTCAACAGACTAAATTGAGAATTTTTCTTTTGCCTTGAATTGAGAATGCTTCTTTGCAATAAAAATAGAGGATAATGAAGAAGTACATGATTATAGTCGGATGCTGCAAAGGCACAACGCAATTCTTCTCATCAAGTTCGATAGTTCCAGATTCATCAGCCATACCAGATAGGCTCTTAGTCGTAGCTCTCAAGATTATACACTCTGAATCACACACTTGCAATTCATGTCATCTCGAAGATTATTGTAGAGACCATGCGTTGCCATGCGATGGGCCTCATCCGTTTGGCAAGCTTTCTACATCGTGGGATACTGAAGCTGCACAACTCAGGCCTTCTCTTCGCCAGCTTCTTCATCATCATCTTCGTCATCCATCTCATCTATGCCAACCCAACGGGTGAAGGCAAACAGAAATTCTTTGAAGTTCACCATCCCATTCTTATCCCAGTCCATCTCTTCTGCAATAGGAGCATAAAGAAGAAAACTTAGAACAAGAGGGAGTAGACAATTACTAACTGGGTAACATGTGAAATCCCGATCACTGCAAGATCAAGACTGCACAGGAAGTTCATTGCAAGACTAAGACTGCATAGCACAATCCTATGCGGGAGAATACAGGTGAACATGGGTGTTTCAGCGCGCGCACGCGCGCGTGCGTGGTGTGCGTGAGAGAGAGAGAGAGACCAAATCTTTTCATCGCAATTTGTCCCGAGGAGCGCTCCCCAGATGCAGTTTCATTTATGGCATCAACCATCTCGCTCTTGCTGACATGTCCATCCTTGTTCTTATCCAAGAACACAAAAGCATCCACTAATGTCTCGAACGTGGTTTCCAGGTCTGGCATTCCCATCTTCGCTTTCTACAAGTGCTAAGGAATTTAAAGAATATGCAGAAAAGACTGTTCAATGCCAAGAATATGCGAAACGAAGAGAATGGGATGTGTAGAACTAATTATGAGCAGAATACCAACATATTAAGGAGACTTCAGGTCTTTGCTAAAAGAACTAATTTCTTTTGTATTAGTAAAGGATACAGCAAGCTGGGCAGCAGGATCGTCCTTGAGAAGATGTACAAGGCAAAGAAGAACGATGAACTCGTTGAACTTTATCCCCATGTCATCATTGATGTCACATGCCTCGAAAAGATCATTGATCTCCTCCTCCGAAAAAGAAATCTCCAGCTTATTAAAGCAATGCCTCAGCTCTTCCTTGTCTATTACATGGTTTGAATCCTCATCTGTCAATGAAGAGTCGAGACCCTTAGAATCCAATGAACCGATTAAATGTCCCCGTCAACAAGTGGATGTTGAAGTCTAATGCTTACCAAACTGTTCGAATATAGATTTGCATTTTTGAAAGCTTTTGTCGATTTTGGGAAACTTCAGAATTATGCTGTTGAACGACTTCATCTTGCTCCCTCCAGATGCCCTCCTCTGCAAAGCTTCGACCATCTTAGCCTCAAGTTTTGACTCAGGTACCCATGCCTTTTTAGGCGTATCACTTTTTCCTATTACGCCTCCCATTGTAATTGGCAGAATCTAGTAATTGAATGCTCTGCAAGTACAGAACTGCATTAATATGAAAATTTATAGGTCAGAGAGAAAACAGTGATGTGACCAATGTCAACACTGAGAAGCTATTTGAATCCATCAGTTAAGCACCAGATGTAAATATTATTTTTGCGACAGCACTCCAAAAGTACTTGCAAACTTTAAGGTATTCACGAATTCCTGATGTTTGATCTCTAAAAACATTCCCCCCAAATTACAAAGACCAGAAATGTAAGTGCATAATTACAGTTACACCGCAGAGTACTTGGATCCAACTGCCATGTCCAGAAAAAAGCGGTTACTTCCACAAATGCTACAGCATTATCAGAACAATCTCCAACTAACCACATCTTACAGAGCATTTTCTGTTGAAAAGACCAGATGATGATAATAAGAAGAGTAATAAATGCGAAGTCAGCACAAACATTGTCATGGAGAATAAACAAGGTCACTAACATTTCCGAAATGAGAATAAATTGTTTTTTTCCCTTAACCGACGAGCATCATGATCCCATCTCATGGGCACAGTGCACACTGCCTTGATTTGCCACTTCAAGCACACTACCAGACATAACACCAGACTATGAAATGTTGCATTTAACTAATGGATTATCTCAAATCTAGAAGATCCACCGGTGAATGTCTTCACTAAATCAAACCATTACCATATTAATTGCATCTTGACTTAATAGCCTCAAACAATTCTCTTTCTTTTTAGCTGGGGTAATAGATAAAAGTCTTCTGGAGTCTGCACTGGTAATCAATCTGAATATCCATCAAACGTATTAGAAACATACTTTTTGATGAATTACCTTGCCTCGTCTTGCCAACTAGTATTTAGCCAAACATTTCAAAAGCTCAAACAGTTTGAAGGTGACATGAATCACGCTTCAAATCTTAACACCTCCCCACGGTAAAGAATGGGAAAAGGCTAAAAAGTGCAATCTGCTGCACCTACAGGAGAAATTGTCAATAAGGGAGGGAATAAACGCAAGAACTTCCACCCTGCCTTGATACCTTGTCCAAGTGGAACCTTTTTTTTTTTTGGGGGAAATTCGAATAATTTCTCCAAAAGCTTTAGCTGCTCAATTAATTCGATGCTCCTCGTGGCTCTTCTTTTTCTCTTTCGTGGGTACGCGCGGAACAGAAAGATTCAGAATATCGTAAACAACGACGTGGGAATTTCGTAGAAAGAACATATTAGGGGACAAGAACAAGGAACAAACGCTCACCTCGAGGCGATCAGAAACGAAGGCACGAAACGACCCAGCGAGGCCTTTTCCAATTCTCCACGAGATCCTTCCCAGCTTTTCCACTACCCGATTCTGGAAACCCAACTTCACCAAATTAGCAAATGATAAAAGAAAAGGACCCACGAGAAGAAACAGAACAAATTTCTGTTAAGACGCCGTTCCTCGGCCGAAACAAGGAACGAGAACGCGAAAGAGAGAGAGAGAGAGAGAGAACTTGAGAAGAAGCAGGGAGTCCTTTTCCAAAGATAGAAGGAAGAGAGAGAGGGAGAGGTGGAAGTGATCGATGGAAATGAAGGCAAGATGAGTGGAGCACTCACCACGTCTTGCTTGTCGCTTTCTCGATCTAGGCGGTCATTGTGGACGCAACACTACAATCTCTCCTCTCCCCATTTTGACTTTCCTCCCTCCTTCCTCCTCCACACTAAATCCGAGGGATAAACAATTCATTTTCCGTTCGAGATGAATTTATGATTAGATCAGAGATAGAAGCAAGCGACTCACGTGGGGTCGCCCCCTCTCGCTCTTTCCAAGGACTCTGCGCTCTCTCTCTCTCTCTCCAGAAGTCTTCAACCCGACAATCAGGAGATCTCTCTTTTCTTTCCATGAATGATGAGATGTTCGGAAGCTCTCTTTTCGAGCTCCCCATCGATTTAACGTGACGACAATAACTCCTGTCTCTCGCGGATGCTGATGCCGCTGTCAGAACTTGATTCGCCTTTCCTAGAATTTGCGCCGACCAAAGTCGCGGGACATCTATTATAAATAACTAGATAAAATGAGATGAATGTATTAAAAATCATAAAAATTATCACGAAAATATAATTTAGTCATAAAAATTTTAAAGTGTAATTAATTAAAGAGACTTAATTAGATTAATTTGGCAGATTTTAAAACTTTATTTCATTTTTTGAAAATTTTAAAATTCAAATATACTTTCGTAATAAATTTTATGATTTAATTGTACTTTTTAAAAATTTAGTAGGGGTGAGCGTAGAACAACCCATATAATGTTAGTCCTCAATTTTTTGAATCGAAGACTGACCCTATTGAGCTTTGATCAAATCTTTGGGCCGATCCAATGGGTTAGGTTAAGTTCCAAGGTCAATTCAGAACTAATCAATAATTTTTTTGTTTCATTTTTTTTATTCATTGAAAAAACAAGCCTATTATTTCAAATTACATATCCATCGATAGTGTGGCATTGAACAGCCAAATTATAAATACTAGTACATATTCAACAAATTTAAAATAAGATAACAATAGAAATTTTACAATTGCTAAAATAGAAACCATGAAAATGATTAAGACTGCTCATAGAGTCATGAGGTGAGTGTTGCTTATGAGCAAATAGAGTTTCTAATTAGAGCTTTAGTTTTCTTATGATTTACTTGGCGACGAGTGAGGTCAACGAAGAGAGACAAGCAAGGCAAGTGTTGGATGGCAAGCGACGTGAGCGACTAGAGGTGAGAGGAGCGAGTGTCAAATTGGGCGAGATTGCTCATAAGCGAAAGTGTTTCTTTTGATTTCACTTGGTAAATTGAAGACTGGAAGGATAAAGAAAAATAAGATAACAGGAGTACTGGAGAAGGATAACACATTTTGAGTAAAGGTTTGCTCTTTAAAATAGATAAAATAAAATATTCTATATAATAAAAATATATAATAAAGGTTGATCTCGGGTTGCATCAACCCGAAACCCCTATGACTGAAAATCAATTCACACAATGTTTGTCCAGAGATCCCAAGACCAAGGGCTGACCCAGTTCCCTTGGGAACTAGACCAAGACCAGTAGGGTTGGACAGATAGTTTTGGGCTGATCCAGGGTCAACCCTAGACCAATGCTCATCCTTAAGCTTTAGGACTAAATTGGTATTTTATGACAAGTTTTAGGACTTGTAATGCACTTATCAAAAAATAATAATAATAATCATATTGTGCTTTCTTTTCGCTTTATGGGTAACCGACTTTGGTAATTCATAATTTTTAGTTACACATGCTTAACCGATGTAAGGAGGCTAACCCTATTGCTGAAAAAGGTGATTAGGGAAAATTGCATCAAGCTTATCGGCTACCCTACATGTGTTCATTTGATGACAGGAAGATTAATGGGCCTATAGCGATGTGTCATAGAAACTCTATTTCGATGGTGGGGAAGTATGGGAACTATTAATAGTTTTCCCACGCAAAAGACGATACCAAAAGTAATTTCATTTTAATCGAATATAGTTCATTAACTTTATCGTTATTTGCATTATGTATTAAGATGCAAAGGGCAGGTTGGGAAAATGGGGGGAGATGGAAAACGAAAATCGAGTGAAATCGATTATGATTTGCTTAGAATGGCACTATTTCGCCTTTTTTAGCTCAATAGGACGTTTTATTATCAATTAAGTAAAATGACCTTTTATGTAAGAAAAATAAAATCAATTACCCATTTGCCCTATTTTTATCTCGACCACTATTCTTCACCTTCTACTTTTTTTATTGTTAGCCAACTAAAATATCCACCTACTATGAACAAATGATTAATCATCGATTTTTTTCTGTCCTACTCACATTTTCAACTCACTTTCGTACTTTTACCAGTCTTTTTGCAGGACGTAGAAGTCGAAATCCACATCGAAAAAGAAACCATCCCATCCCAACTCTCAAAGAAAGTGAGGTTTCAAACATCTTCCTTCCCATGTGAAAAGTTAAGCTTATGTTTCCTCTCTCATGTTTTGTTTCCCACTATCACCACAGCTTCTCGCATCTTCTTTCTAAAATATGATCAATTATATTTTGTAGTATATTTAAGTTTGTAAATTTGGTTGAGAAAATACTACTCAGCTCATACTATTAATTCTTTAATGTAAATTTTAATCAGACATAACTTAAAAAGAAGATTGGAGAAGGAGCGGCAATAGTGGGAAACCAAACACGAGAAAGAAAAAAGTATGCTTAGTTAATGATTAATTGATGTTTCCAAGCATAAATGGAAGTTTCAACCCTTTAAGTTTACGTTTGGTTATTATAATTTCTAACCGGGTTATGATTTGATAGAATAAAATATGAATTATAGGGATTTTGTTTTATTATGTCCATCGTTTGGTAAATCAAAATAATAAAATCATATATATTCATATCCCTTCACAAACAAACATGGTAAACATCTTTTGTGACACTTTAACTTATTTTTTTCCCCTTCCACCATTCTCTAAAATTTTTTTATTAAATAGTAAATTGTACTAATATACCTAAAATATAAATATTTATTTACATTTATATATTGAATATATATTATAAGATAAAATTAAATTCGAATATATAAATAATAAATGAGATTAAATTAAAAAATAATTTTTTTTGTTATTCTGAATTTCTCATATCGAAATTCAAATATTAATTATATTGAAATATAATTTTAATTTTATTAATTTAAGATATTTGTTATTCGAAAAAATATTAAAAATCATATCCACCTTTATCTCATCTTCCCTCATAAGATAATCTTATCCATATTATATATTTCTTATATATGATTTTATCTTGTTTTGAACAAGCATCAGATGCAAAAAATCACATTCTAGATTTTATTCTGATTGTCCAAGGTAGCCCAACAATAAACATAGAAGGTGAAGAAAAGAGATAGGAAGAGGAAAAAATTAGGGTGTATGGAATGGGTGATTGATTTTGTTTTCTAACACAAAAGGTTATTTCGGTCAATTGAGAATTAAAAAAAAAAAAAAAAAAAGAGATGATCTCGACAATAAATAAAAAAAAAAAAAAGAAAGTTGGTATATCATTCCGGAATTTTCTAGTTTAGTCACTAATCAAAATAGGAAATCTGCTCCGAAAAAAATCGCCAAGTTATTCGTATGGTATAATTTGGTATCCAATCCATTATGTAAATAATCTCTGGAAAGGAGGACCAAGTGGTGAGACACGTTCCGTGCCTCCTCTTGTACGTCTCGATATCCCTCGCCTTCTCGTCTTCCTCCTCCTCCTCACTCCTTCCCGATTCCTCAGAGTCTTCCCCCGCACGATTAGCAGTCCGATCACGAACCCTAGACCCCTACACCGCTCCAGGTTCATCTCTCTCTGTCTCTCTCTGTCTCTGTCTATCATCGCTCTTGATCCGTCTTGTCTCCAGCTCTTCTCGAGACCGGAGTCGCCTCTTTGGGGCACCTTGCGTTGGGCGTGCGCGTGTGTTCGTTTGCGTAATTCCGCCCGGTTCCGTCCATTTCTGGCCGCAATCGTGGTTTGATCATCTGGGTTTTTGCGTCCGTACCTCCTCGATCGCGCTTCCGTTCTCTTTCGCTCTCTCGTTTTATCGATTTGTGCGTATTTCAGCGGGCGTCTGCTAGGTCTTTCTTTTCTTTTCTTTTCTTTTTTTTCCCTTTTTGGGGAGTTGGGTCGGGTCGGCTTTGACCTCTCAGTGATGATGCCATGATAGTAAGATTTGTTTCGTTGTTCCGGTGTCTGCTCACGCGTGAATATGCGGCACTTCGTGCCCTTTGTCCCAGTTTTAATATTATTACATCGACCGGATGTTATGGGGTTTCTTGATATCTCGTTTGTGCATAAACAATACTACTGACTGTCATGTAGTTCTGGGCCATCGTGCTCGGCATTTGCATGGTATCGACATATGCAGCTGATAGCTTCTGCCCACGATTGGTTTAGACGGTATGCCTAGGTTCTTGGAATTCATCAATATTGAATTCATTTGGCCAGGATTTCAATTTCGGGAAGTAGAGGATGCAGCATCCTGACCCTGGGATGGCTTTATATCGGATTAACAAGGATATCACGGACCTGAAGAGGGACTTTCCTCAGTGCAGTGCCGGTTTGTATTTTTAAGCTGCTTGAGTACTTATCTTTGATCGATTAGAACGAGACGCCGTTTGTTCATACTTGTTAAATCACGAATGGTGTGTTCTTATTTTATGATAATCTATCCAGAGACATATCTGTTTGTGTGGGCTGCTTCTGTTTGGGATGTGATGGTGTATAAATCACTAATGTAGTTGGTATAGTTCTTCATTAGACAAGGTTTTTGAACCATCTGATGAGTGATATTTATGGATATAGGGAATGCAAGCTAGTATTTTTAAACATGGATCCTGGTTGCTGCATATGATTATGTATGTACCTAGTCAGCACCTATGTAGCACCGATATGCACATGCATCATTTCTTAAAAGTAGAGAATTCCGACAAGTTGAGACACGTCGCATATTAAATATATATTTTTATATATAAATGATAAATTATCATTTAAATTCACAAATAAATAAATAAACAATAAAAAAAAAGCCTAAAATGAATTTATACTAAAAATATTAATCTAACATTATTTCAATTTGACAAATTCAACTATATTGCATTACAAAAATCCATAAAATTTTAGAGGAAAAAATAAATAATCCACATTCCATTATTAAATTTAACATTTAACAATAAGGGAAAAAAAAAAAAGCAATTGCAAAAGAGAGCGTGTTTATGGCTCTACCTCTTCCTCACACGCTCCGTGATCCACTCGATCCACTTGTCATCACTAGCGCGTTCCACTCGATCCACTCATCATCACATGTGTCGCTCCCTCTCCGACACACCTCTTTTAACTTTTCTCTCAGTTCGTTTCATTTGTAGATTTCAAATTCAAAGCTTTCTCTCTCTTCTTTCTCTCTTTAAAACCTTCCACATTTTCAATATTCTCTCTCTAACATCCCCAAATTCGCCATTTTACTGCTGAAACTCGAAGCTTTTCTAGCCGGAATCAAAGAGTTCTCCGACCAGTCATCGTCTTCCTCCTCCTCTTCTTATAATTTTATTATTTTTTAAAAATTTTATATGTTTACATTTTGACCCCTTACGTTTTGAAAGTTTTTAAAATTGATTTGTGCGTGTTGGAATCGCGTGTTGAAATTTCGGACTCGTGTGTCAGAGCGTGTTGAGGAGAGTCGATCACATTTCAGATTTTCCGACACTTGTTAATCGCGTGTTGGACACGATACGAAGGCTCCGGAGAGTATTCGTGCTATATAGGTTAGCCCACTTTTTTTCGCCTGATGTGAGAATATATATACACACACCTACTACTTAGCACCTTTTGTTTTTAGGTTTTGAAATCAGGTCTAAGCTTTTCATTTTTGTTGTCGAAACCAAGCAGACGGCAAGGTTTTGGGCTAATTTTGAAAGGCAATCTGTAATTTTTCTGCATCTCATCACTGTTTTCCTTCTTATCCTCAGGTCTTGCTGATAATGATCGGTTCCATTGGCAAGCAATATTTATGGGTCCTCCGGAGAGCCCATATGATGGGGGTCTGTTCTCTCTGCACATTAAGTTCCCACCCGAATATCCAGAGAAGCCGCCCGAGGTGACTTTACCCTCATTTATCTCGTTCGACTCTCCCGTGATTTGATATCGCATCATCATGTATTTCGATCGACAATTACTCGCATCCATTCTGCCAACTGATGCTTAGTCGGTTTGAGCTTTATGTAAAATTTCTGGATGAGAATGTATGGGTATGCTCGACAGGTTTCCTTTACGACAAAAATTTTCCACCCCAATATTAACCCTATGGGCAACATCAATCTCGATTTGAAGGAGCAATGGAGCGCCCACAGTACGATATCGCAGGTAGTCTTCCTGTCAACTTGCACTAATCGACAGGTTTCCTTTACGACAAAAATTTTCCACCCCAATATTAACACTAGTGGCAAAATCAATCTCGATTTCAAGGAGCAATGGAGCGCCCACACTACGATATCGCAGGTAGTCTTCCTGTCAACTAGCGCTAATCGACATGGATATCTTCACTTAGCATATTGTCCAGTTTTGGCGACTCTCTGGTTTGTTGTCATGTGGGAAACTGGGAATACTTTTAAGGGTCGGTTCGTTCTTGCTGGATAGGACCAGCACAAATTAAAAGTGCTCTTTTATGCAATTCGGGTTGATTGCCTCTTCTGATTGCGTATATTGTGAGCGTAGGTTCTTCTTGCGATATACTGTCACCTGACTGATCCGGTCCTCGATGAACCTCTGGTTCCAGAGATAGCACACATGTATAAGACAGACGGGGCAAAGTACGAGAGCACCGCTCGATCCTGGACTCGAAAGTACGCAACAGGATAGGGTTCTCTTTGGTTATGAGACTCATCATCTTGCCGCCTGTTAGTAATTTTACTAAATAAATAGGAATCGGTGGGTCTACAGTGGAGAAACTTTATAGTTTGGCTGGTTCATGTTGTCACTTTGAGGGTAGTAGAAAAACGGTATATGTGGATTCCTTGGAACTGAGTGTTTACCTTCGCTTTAATTGTCTTGCTTATGGATGCGAAGGGTTACGATATGTCTCCCTTTTAGTTTGCAAAATACAATTGATGAGTTAATACAAGTTCCTGCTAAAATAGTGGTACGTGTAATGAATACTTTTAGATCAGATGTATGTTAGAATGCATATTAGTTGGTGAAGGGGTGGTGAACATTATTTGGGGCAAGTTTCCAAGGAGAAAACAAACTTGTTTTCGTCATCAAGTTCTTTCTCTCGATGTTCCTTAGGTCCAAGTCTCTTATAAAGTATCTACTTCAACTCGGGTTTAAGTTTAATTTTATTTTCCTCATAAAATAACATACAAACTTCAGTTTGAAGTACCGCAAGATGTGAAATCCCGCTCATTGCAAGATTAAGACTGCATAGCACATTCCTGTGCGGGTCCATACAGGCGGCTGTGGGTGTTTCTGCGTGTGCATGCGTGAGAGAGAGACCAAATCTTTTCATCGCAATTTGTCCCGAGGAGCGCTCCCCAGATGCAGTTTCATTTATGGCATCAGCCATCTCGCTCTTGCTGACAAGTCCATCCTTGTTCTTATCCAAGAACACAAAAGCATCCACTAATGTCTCGAACGTGGTTTCCAGGTCTGGCATTTCCATGTTCGATTTCTACGAGTGCTAAGGAGTCAAAAGAACATGCAGAAAAAGACTGTTTCAATGCCAAGAATATGTGAAACGAAGAGAATGGGACGTGTAGAACTCATTATGAGCAGAATCCCAACGTATTAAGGAAACTTCAGGTCTCTTGCTTTGCATTAGTCAGGATACAGCAAGCTGGGCAGCAGAATCGTCCTTGAGAAGATGTACAAGGCAGAGAATAACGATGAACTCATTGAACTTTATCCCCATGTCATCATTCATGTCACACGCCTCGAAAAGATCGTTGATCACCTCCTCCGAAAAAGAAATCTCCAGCTTATTAAAGCAATGCCTCAGCTCTTCCTTGTCTATTACATGGTTTGAATCCTCATCTGACAATGAAGAGTGGAGACACTCAGAATCCGAATGAACCAATCAAATGTTCCCATCAACAAGCAGATGTTGAAGTCTAATGCTTACTGAACTGTTCGAATATAGATTTGCATTTTCGAAAGCTTTTGTCGACTTTGGGAAACTTCAGAATTATGCTGTTGAATGACTTCATCTTGCTCCCTCTAGATGCCCTCCTCTGCATAGCTTCGACCATCTTAGCCTTAAGTTTCGACTCAGGTACCCATGCCTTTTTAGCGTATCGCCTTTTCCTATTACGCCTCCCATTGTAATTGGCAGAAACTAGTAATTGGGTGCTCTGCAAGTACAGAACTGCATTAATAGGAGAAAATTTATAGGTCAGAGAGAAAACAGTGATGTGACCAATGTCAACACTGAGAAGCTATTTGAACCCATCAGTTAAGCGCTAGACGTAAATATTATTTTCGTGACAGCACTCCAAGAGTACTTGCAAACTTTAAGGTATTCACGAATTCCTGATGTTTGATCTCTAAAAACATTCCCCCCAAATTACAAAGACCAGAAATGTAAGTGCATAATTACAGTTGCACCGCAGAGTACTTGGATCCAACTGCCATGTCCAGAAAAAAGCGGTTACTTCCGCAAATGCTGCAGCATTATCAGAACAATTTCCAACTAACCACATCTTACTGAGCATTTTCTGTTGAAAAGACCAGATGATGATAATAAGAAGAGTAATAAATGCGAAGTCGGCACAAACATTGTCATGGAGAATAAACAAGGTCACTAACATTTCCGAAATGAGAATAAATTGTTTTTTTTTTCCTTAACTGTCGAGCATCATGATCCCATCTCATGGGCGCAGCGCACACTACCTTGATTTGCCACTTCAAGCACACTACCAGACATAACACCAGACTATGAAATGATGCATTTAACTAATGGATTATCTCAAATCTAGAAGATCCACCGGTGAATGTCTCCACTAAAACGAACCATTTACCATATTAATTGCATCTTGACTTAATAGCCTCAAACAATTCTCTTTCTTTTTAGCTGGGGTAATAGATAAATGTCTTCTGGAGTCTGCACTGGTAATCAATCCGAATATCCATCAAACGTATTAGAAACATACTTTTTGATGAATTACCTTGCCTCGTCTTGCCAACTAGTATTTAGCCAAACATTTCAAAAGCTCAAACAGTTTGAAGGTGACATGAATCACGCTTCAAATCTTAACCTCCCCACGGTAAAGAATGGGAAAAGGCTAAAAAGTGCAATCTGCTGCACCTACAGGAGAAATTGTCGATAAGGGAATAAACGCAAGAATTTCCACCCTGCCTTGATACCTTGTCAAAGTGGAACCTTTTTTTTGGGGGGGAAATTCGAATAATTTCTCCAAAAGCTTTAGCTGCTCGATTAATTCGATGCTCCTCGTGGCTCTTCTTTTTCTCTTTCGTGGGTACGCGCGGAACAGAAAGATTCAGAATATCGTAAACAACGACGTGGGAATTTCGTAGAAAGAACAGATTACGGGACAAGAACAAGGAACAAACGCTCACCTCAAGGCGATCAGAAACGAAGACACGTAACGACCCAGCGAGGCCTTTTCCAATTCTCCACGAGATCCCTCCCAGCTTTTCCACTACCCGATTCTGGAAACCCAACTTCACCAAATTAGCAAATGATAAAAGAAGAGGACCCACGAGAAGAAACAGAACAAATTTCTGTCAAGACGCCGTTCCTCGGCCGAAACAAGGAACAAGAACGCGAGAGAGAGAGAGAGAGACAGAGACAGAGAGACAGAGAGAGAGAACTTGAGGGGAAACGGGGAGTCCTTTTCCAAAGTTAGAAAGAAGAGAGAGAGGGAGAGGTGGAAGTGATCGTTGGAAATGAAGGCAAGATGAGTGGAGCACTCACCACGTCTTGCTTGTCGCTCTCTCGATCTGGGCGGTCATTGTGGACGCAACACTACAATCTCTCCTCTCCCCATTTTGACTTTCCTCCCTCCTTCCTCCTCCCCACTAAATCCGAGGGATAAACAATTCATTTTCCGTTCGAGATGAATTTATGATTAGATCAGAGATTAGAAGCGAGCGACTCACGTGGGGTCGCCCCCTCTCGCTCTTTTCAAGAACTGCGCGCTCTCTCCCCCTCTCTCTCTCTCTCTCTCTCTCTCTCCAGAAGTCTTCAATCCGACAATCAGGAGATCTCTCTTTTCTTTCCATGAATGGTGAGATGTTCGGAAGCTCTCTTTTCGAGCTCCCCATCGATTTAACGTGACGACCAAACTCCTGTCTCTCGCGTATGCTGATGCCGCTGTCAGAACTTGATTCGCCTTTCCTAGAATTTGCGCCGACCAAAGTCGTGGGACATCTATTATAAATAACTAGATAAAATGAGATGAATGTATTAAAAATCATAAAAATTATCACGAAAATATAATTTAATCATAAAAATTTCAAAGTGCGATTAATTAAAGGACTTAATTATATCAATTTGACAGATTTTAAAATTTTATCGCATTTTTTGAAAATTTTAAAATTCAATTATACTTTCGTAACAAATTTTATGATTTGATTGTACTTTTTAAAAACTTTAGTAGAGGTGAGCATGGACCAACCCATATAATGTTAGTCCTCAATTTTTTGAATCAAAGACCGACCCTATTGAGCTTGGGATCAAAGACTAGACTGACCCAATGGGTTAGGTTCAGTTCCAAGGTCAATCTAGAACTAATCAATAATTTTTTTGTTTCATTTTTTTTTATTCACTAAAAAAACCTATTATTTCAAATTACATATCCATCGATAATGTGGCGTTGAACAGTCAAATTATAAATACTAGTACATATTCAACAAATTTAAAATAAGGTAACAATAAAAATTTTACAATTGCTAAAATAAGAAACCATGAAAATGATTAAGACTGCTCATAGAATCATGAGGTGAGCGATGCTTATGAGCGAATAGAGTTTCTAATTAGAGCTTTAGTTTCCTTATGATTTACTTGGCGACGAGTGAGGTCAACGAAGAGAGACAAGCAAGGCAAGCGTTGAATGTCAAGCGACGTGAGCGACCAGAGGTGAGAGGAGCGAGTGTCAAATTGGGCGAAATTGCTCACAAGCGAAATTGTTTCTTTCGATTTCACTTGGTAAATTGAAGACCGAAAAGGATAAAGAAAAAGAAGATAACAAGAGTACTGGAGAAGGATAACACCTTTTGAGTTAAGGTTTGCTCTTTAAAATAGATAAAAAAATATTATAAATAAAATATTATATATAATACATATAATAAAAATATATCATAAAGGTTGATTTGGGTTGCATCAACCCGAAACCCCTATGACTAAAAATCAATTTGCACAATTCTGGTCTAGAGATCCCAAGACCAAGGGCTAACCCAGTTCCCAAGGTTTGGACAAGTAGTTTTGGGCCAATCTAGGGTCAACCCTAGACCAATGCTCATCCTTAAGCTTTAGGACTAAATTGGTATTTTATGACAAGTTTTAGGACTTGTAATGCATTTATCCAAAAAAAAAAAATAATAATCATAACGTGCTTTCTTTTCTCTTTATGGGTAACCGACTTGGGTAATTCATAATTTTTAGTTACACATGCTTAACCATGTTCGGAGGCTAACCCTATTGCTGAAAAAGGTGATTAGGGAAAATTGCATCAGGCTTATTGACTACCTACATGTGTTCATTTGATGATAGGAAGATTAATGGGCCTATAGCGATGTGTCATAGAAACTCTATTTCGATGGTTGGGAAGTATGGGAACTATTAATAGTTTTCCCACGCAAAAGACGATACCAAAAGTAATTTCATTTTAATCGAATATAGTTCATTATATAGTTCATTAACTTTATCGTTATTTGCATTATGTATTAAGATGCAAAGGGCAGGTTTGGAAAATGGGGGAAGATGGAAAACGGAAATCGAGTGAAATCGATCATGATATGCTTAGAATGGCACTATTTCGCCTTTTTTAGCTCAATAGGACGTTTTATTATCAATTAAGTAAAATGACCTTTTATATAAGAAAAATAAAATCAATCACCCATTTGCCCTATTTTTATCTTGACCACTATTCTTCACCTTCTACTTTTTTTTATTGTTAGCCAACTAAAATATCCACCTACTATGAACAGATGATTAATCATCGATTTTTTTCTGTTTTACTCATATTTTCAACTCACTTTCATACTTTTACCAGTCTTTTCGCAGGACGTGGAAGTTGAAATCCACATCGAAAAATAAACCATCCCATCCCAACCCTCAAAGAAAGTGAGGTTTCGAACATCTTCCTTCCCGTGTGAAAAGTTAAGCATATGTTTCCTCTCTCATGTTTTGTTTCCCACTATCACCGCAGCTTCTCCCATCTTCTTTCTAAATCACGATCAATTATATTTTGTAGTATATTTAAGTTTGTAAATTTGGTTGAGAAAATACTACTCAGCTCATACTATTAATTCTTTAATGTAAATTTTAATCAGACATAACTTAAAAAGAAGATTGGAGAAGGAGCGGCAATAGTGGGAAACCAAACACGAAAAAAAAAAGTATGCTTAGTTAATGATTAATTGATGTTTCCAAGCATAAATAGAAGTTTCAATCCATTAAGCTTACATTTGGTTGTCATAATTTTTAACCAGGATATGATTTGATAGAATAAAATATGAATTATGGGGATTTTGTTTTATCATGTCCATTGTTTGATAAATCAAAATAATAAAATCAGATATATTCATATCTTTTTCCCAAACGAACATGGTAAACATCTTTTGTGACACTCTAACCTATTTTTTTTCCCCTTCCACCATTCTCTAAAATTTTTTTATTAAATAGTAAATTGTACTAATATACCTAAAATATAAATATTTATTTACATTTATATATTGAATATATATTATAAGATAAAATTAAATTCGAATATATAAATAATAAATGAGATTAAATTAAAAAATAAACTTTTTTTGCTATTCTAAATTTCTCATATTAGAATTCAAATATTAATTATATTGAAATATAATTTTAATTTTATTAATTTAAGAAATTTATTGTTCGAAAAAATAACTATCCTATTATGAATATTAAAAATCATATTCACATTTATCTCATCTTCCCTCATAAGATAATCTTATCCATATTATATCTTTCTTATATCTGACTTTATCTTGTTTTTTATCTTGTTTTAAACGAGCATCAAATGCAAAAAAATATATTCTGGATTTTATTCTGATTGTCCAGGGTAGCCCAACAATAAACAAAGAAGGTGAAGAAAAGAGACGGGAAGAGGAAAAAATTAGGGTGTATGGAATGGGTGATTGATTTTGTTTCCTAACACAAAAGGTTATTTCGGTTAATTGAGAATTAAAAAAAAGAAAAAGAGAGAGACGATCTCGACAATAAATAAATAAAAGGAAAGAAAGTTGTCACGTTCGTATATCATTCCGGAATTTTCTAGTTTAGTCACTAATCAAAATAGGAAATCTGCTCCAAAAAAAATTGCCAAGTTATTCGTATGGTATAATTTGGTATCCATAATGTAAATAATCTCTGGAAAGGAAGCTTCCGAATCGAGTCGGACCTTAAGGAGGACCAAGTACCGAGACACGTGGCGCGACATCGTCACGCTCCGTGCCTCCTCTTATACGTCTCGATATCCCTCGTCCTCTCGTCTTCCTCCTCCTGCTCACTCCTTCCCGATTCCTCAGAGTCTTCCCCCGCACGATTCGCAGTCCGATCACGAACCCTAGACCCCCACACCGCTCCAGGTTCATCTCTCTCTCTCTCATCGCTCTTGATCCGGCTTGTCTCCAGCTCTTCTCGAGACCGGAGTCGCCTCTTTTTTTTTTGGGGGGCGCCTTGCGTTGGGCGTGCGCGCGTGTTCGTTTGCGTAATTCCGCCCGGTTCCGTCGTTTTCCGGCCGTAATCGTTGTTTGATCATCTGGGTTTTTGCGTCCGTACCTCCTCGATCGTGCTTCTGTTCTCTTTCGCTCTTTCGTTTTATCGATTTGTGCGTATTTCAGTGGGCGTCTGCTAGGTCTTTCTTTTTTCTTTTTGGGGACGTGGGTCGAGTCGGCTTTGACCTGTGAGTGATGATGCTATGACGGTAAGATTTGTTTCGATGTTCCGGTGTGTGCTCACACGTGAATATGGGGTACTTCGTGCCCTTTGCCCTAGTCGTTAATATTAACGATGATTCGGTGAATTTTGATAATTTTTTCGGTTCCTTTTCTTTATTTATCTTGCAATTAAGAATATATAATTAGAACCGAGGACTAAGGATATTGATTTTGTAGTTTTATTTCTGATCGTGTTTGATGTGCTCGGAGGAGTTAGCTTGCTAGGACTTGTCTCGAGTTGGTTATATAATGACATGGGGTTCTGATGTTCTGTTTGCACACAAACAAGTGAGGGCGACGATTCCGTGGACACGACAATACTTTTGATTGTTGTGAAGTTCTGGGCGATAAGGAAGTGAAATTCGCTGCTGATTGCTCCTGCCCATGATTGGTTTGGGCCGAATGCTTAAGTTTTTGGAATTCATCAGTTTAACTTGGCCAGAATTTTGATTTCAGGAATTAGAGGCTCCAGGAGCTCTTGATTTTGGGATGGCTTCGAAGCGGATTAACAAGGAGTTGAAGGACCTGCAGAAGGACCCTCCTGTTTCTTGCAGTGCTGGTTTGTATTTTGAAGCTGCTGAGTACTTTTCTTTGATTGATTAAAACGATAAGCTGTTGGTTCGGACTTCTTAAATCATGAATGTTGTGTACATATTCTATGATGATCTATTCAGAGACATATCTATTTTTGTGGGCTTTTTTTTTGGGATGTGATGTTGCATAAATCACCAATTTAGTTGCTATAGTAGTTCATCAGACAAGGTTTTTGAACTATCTGATGAGTGACATTTGTAAATATGGTGAATGCACGCTAGTATTTGCACATAGATTCTTGTCTTGGTGTATGGTTATGTATAAACTAGAGTAAGCACCTCTTTTTCACGTGATGTGTGAGGATATATAATACTTAGCACCTTTTGTTTTAGGTTATGATATCAGGTCTAAGCTTTTCATTATGGCAAGCTTTTGGGCTAATTTGGAAAAGCAATTTGTTATTTTTCTGCATCTCATCATTTTTCTTCTTCTTGTACAAAGGTCCTGTTGCTGATGATATGTTCCATTGGCAAGCAACGATTATGGGCCCTACAGACAGCCCATTTGCTGGGGGTGTGTTCCTTGTGTCCATTCACTTCCCACCCGATTATCCATTCAAGCCTCCCAAGGTAACTTTACCCTCATATTTCTTATGAGCTACGCTGTGACTTCTTGTTGCATTGTCGTGCATTTCTCTCAACAATTACTCTTATTGTGGCATTGTAATTGGAATCTGCCAACTGATGCATATTCGGTTGAGTGAGAATGTATGTGTATGCTTGACAGGTTTCCTTCAGGACAAAAGTTTTCCACCCCAATATTAATAGCAACGGTAGCATTTGTCTCGATATTCTCAAGGAGCAATGGAGCCCTGCCCTTACAATATCGAAGGTAGTCTTCCTGTCAATTAGCATTCTTTGACATGGATAACTTTTGGTGACTGTCTTGTTTGTTCTCATGTGGGAAACTGGGAATATTTTTAAGAGTCGCTTCTTTCTTGCTTGACGGCAGCACAAATTAAAATATTTTTTTTTTATGCAATTCGGGTTGATTGCCTCTTCTGATTGCATATTTGGTGACTGCAGGTTCTTCTTTCAATATGCTCTCTCCTGACTGATCCGAACCCGGATGATCCTCTGGTTCCAGAGATAGCACACATGTACAAGACGGACAGGGCAAAGTACGAGAGCACCGCTCGATCCTGGACTCAGAAGTATGCGATGGGATGAGGTTCTCTTTTGGTTATGAGATGCATTATCTTGCTAACGTTGGTAATTTCGCCTTAATAAAATAGGAACCAGTGGGTCTGCAGTGGAGAAACTTTTTAGTTTGGTGGGTTCATATTGCCCCTTTGGGGGTAGTAGAAAATAGTATTGTGTGGATTCCTTGGAATTGAGGTGCTATTAAGTCTTTATATTGTCCTTGCTCTTGGATGTGAATGGTTATGATATGTCTCCCTTTTAGTCTGCAAAATACAATCGATGAGTTAATATACAATAGTTGCTGCTAAAAGAGTGGTTTGTGTAATGAATACTTTCGGTCAGACGTATGTAAGAATGCATTTCAGTTGGTGAAGGGGTGATGTCCATTATTTGGGGCAAGTTTCCAAACCAAAAAATAAACTCGTTTTCGTTATCGGTTCTTTTTGGTCCAATTCTCTTATAAAGTATCCACTTTAACTCGTTTTTAAATTTTAAATCTTTTTCCTCATAAATTAACATCTAAACTTCTGTTTGAAGAATTGCAAGATGTGAGAATCCCTTTCATTGCAAGATTAAGGCTGCATAGCACATTCCTGTGCGGGTGTATCCGGGCGGCCGTGGGTGTTTCTGCGTGTGCGTCCGTGAGAGAGAGCAAGTCATTTCATCGCAATTTGTCCCGAAGAGCAAACCTAAGATGCAGTGGTCTAATACTCTAAAAAATCTTTTGACTTTTGTTACAATTCTACCTCGTGAAAGACATACAACTTTAGGACTATCTCAATTCTATCCTTCTTACCAAAAACCTTCAACTTTGGGTCAAGTTTCAATGCTACCGTAAACTTTATTTGTCTTATAAAAAATCCTTAACTTTAGGTCTATTATCAATTCTATCCTAAATTTTATTTGTCTTATAAAAAAACTCCAATTTTAATTTCACTCGATTATTTTGTTACAAAAGATCATCAATTTTTACTTAAGTTCCAAATTTATCTCCATTAACGTCCATCAAAATCGCTCTCCATAATTTTGCGAACATTTTTCGATCTCTCATGTTTGCATGTTCCATCTCTCGTGGTAAGAGAGCTCATGCTCAAACAACTTATGTTTGGGAGTTTTCCATCTCTTTGTTGTCAACTTGAATTTTTGGACGGAAGGGTAATGGAGAAGATTTATGATTCAAGTAAAAATTTGTGTTTTTTTTTATGGGACGATAAAAATTTTAATGTAAAATTGGGACTATACAGCAAAATTAGAATAAGACCTAAAGCTGTGGGGTTTTCATAGTATAAAAAAAAAGTTTAGGGTAGAATTGAGACATAACTTAGAGTTAGGGTTTTTTACGGGACAAAAAAAAAAATTTAGAGTAGAATTGAGACTAGAGCTAAAATTGGAGATTTTTTATGAAACAAAAGGAAAAATTTAGACAAAAGTCAAAATTGGAGGTTTTTTAAGCTACCACTCACGTTCCATTCGGCTCTTGTTGACATGTCCATCTTTGCTCTTATCCAACAACGCAAAAGCATCCACTAATGCCTCGAACGTGGTTTTCAGGTCTGGCATTCCCATCTTCGATTTCTGCAAGTGCTAAGGAATTAGAAGAATGTGCAGAAGAGACTGTTCGATGCCAAGAATATGCGAAACGAAGAGAATGGGACGTGTAGAACTAATTATGAGCAGGATCCCAACACATTAAGGAAACTTCTAGTCTCTTCCCAAACATCCATTAAGAGACGAAGCACTTTGACCTTTATAGGAGGGTTCAAGATTTATTCGTTCTTCTCAAACTCCATACGCGAGGGAATGCATACAAAGTTCAAATTGCACTTTATTTAATGGGTAGTTAAAATTCACATCTTTTGCCTCAGTGTGTTTAAACTGTAGGAAATGTTACATTAAAGAAATAATTAGGGCAGTGGGATCATCCTTGAGAAGATGTGCAAGGCAGAGAAGGACGATGAACTCGTTGAACTTTATCCCCTGTCGTCGTTGGCGTCACATGCCTCGAAAAGTTCGTTGATCTCCTTCTCCGTAAAAGAAATCTCCAGCCTATTAAAGCAATGCCTATGTTTTTCCTTGTCTCTGTTGCATTGTTTGAATCATCATCTACCAAGTAAGGGTCGAGACCCTCAGAATCCAAAAGAACCAATGCATTGTTCCTGTCAACAAGCGGATGTTGAAGTCTAATATGCTCACCAAACTGTTCGAATATAGATTTGCATTTTCGAAAGCTGTGGTCGATTCTGGGAAACTTCAGAATTATGCTGTTGAACGACTTCATCCTGCTCCCTCCACATGGCTTCCTCTCCATAGCTTCCGCCATCTTGGCCTCTAAGTTACGTCTCAGGCACCCATGCCTTTCTAGGGGAATCACCTTTTCCTATTACGCCCCCCAGTGTAATTGGCAGAAACTAATAACTGGATACTCTGCAAGTACGGACCTGCATATACATGAGAAAATTCATAGGTCAGAAAGAAAACAGGGATCTAACCAATGTCAACACTGAGAAACTATTTGAATTCATCAATTAAGCGCCAGATGTAATATTCTTTCTGCGACAGCACTCCAAGAGTACTTGCAAACTTTTAAGGTATTCACGAATTCACCGCAGAGTACTTGGATCCAACTGCCATGTCAAGTAAAAAAGCGGTTACTTCTGCAAATGCCACAGCGTTGTCAGAACAATCTCCGATATTTTACTGAGCATTTTCTGTTGAAAAGACCAGATGATAATAAGAAGAGTAACAAATGCGAAATCAGCACAAAGCGTTGTCGTGGAAAATAAACAAGAAGGTCACTGACATAACCAAAATGACAATAACTCGTTCTTTTCCTCAACTGTCCAGCATCACACTACGTTGAATTGTCACTTCAAGCACACTATCGGACATGACAGCAGATTATGGATTAATGCATAGAACTAATCGATTATCTCAAATCTGGAAGATCCACTAGTGAATGTCGTCATAAAACGAAACACTACCATATGAATTGCATCTTGACTTTCTTTTTAGCTGGGGTAATAGACTAAGTCTTCTGAAGTTTGGACTGGTAATCAATCCGAATATCCATCAAACATACTAGAAACTGACTAGTATTTAGCCAAACATTTCAAAAGCTCAAACGTTTTGGACTTCAAATCTAAACACCTCCCGACATCAATACAAAGAATGGGGAAGGCCTAAAAAGTGCAATCTGCTGCGCCTACAGGAGAAATTGTCAATAAGGGAGTACCGCTAAGCGAGACAGAGAGGAAAAGACCGCAAAAACTTCCACCCTTCTTTGATACCCTGTCAAAGTTAAAACCCTTTTTTTGGGGGGCAAATTCGAATAATTTGTCCAAAAGCATTTAGCTGCTCTATTGAATGGATGCTCCATGTGGCTCTTCTTTCTCTCTTTTGTGGGGACGTGCAGAACAGAAACATTCAGAATATCGTACACAGCGATGGGGAACGGATTATGGGACAAGAACAAGGAGGAAGGGGCTCACCTCAAAGTGATCAGAATCGAAGACCCATGGGTCCATCACGGTCAACAAAACAAGTATTTTAAAAGATTATCAATTCTTTAATGTAACCATTCTATTCATTTCCGTGAGATTTTTGTATGATTACTGTCAATTGGGGGCGAATGGGCTTGAAAGAATCTCCAGCTTTGATGAGGTTCTTCTAAGATTATTATTAACTGTTTAAACTGTTCGATAAAAGTGACAAAAGCGTGTTTAATTATTTAATGCCAAGTCTAATAGCAGTGGGACCCCTGCCAGTCACAGCCACAGTCCTTCGTCTGAGTCTTCCTCGCTCTTTCCTAGTTCCCCAAAGTCTCCTCGATTCGCAGAACCGATCACGAACCTTAGATCCAAGCACCGCTCCAGGTTCGTCCCTCTCGCTTTCGATCCGTCTTGTCACCCTATTGTTACGCTTGTGTTGCGCGTGTTCATGTGTTATTCGTTTGTGTAATTCCGCCCAGTTTCGTCCTTCTCCAGCTGAAACCATCGCTTGATCATCTGGGATTTTGTGACTGTGCCTCCTCGATCGTGTGCTTCTGCTGTTCTCTCTCTTGTTTATCTATTTGTGTGTATTTCAAAGGGCGTGTGCCAGTTTTTTTTTTTTGAAGGTGGGTCGGCTTTGACATCTGAATGATGCAAGGAGTAAGATTTGCTTCGGTGTTCTGGTGTCATGTGAAGTTTCAGAGTTCTAGGATTAGACTTTCTTTATTTCGCTAAAAATAAATAATTTAAAAAATATTTTTTTAAATTATTGTTTATACCACTTGCAAAATTATTGCTTTCTTTTGTGGTTTTGGGTCACTAGGGAAGATGAGCTTCTGTGTATGGATCAGTGTATGTGGTTTCATGTGCACGGGCGGTAGATTGCTGTAGCTTATGTTTCCTTACCGTATAATTTGCGCCGCCCATTTTTCACCTCGTAGAGCTGGTGAATGTGCTTTTCAGTCCTTTCCCAAAATAAAAAATAAAAAAATCCTGGGGTTCATATGTTCTTTGCCCTCCCCTTCTTCTTTTTCATTGTGCGCTTTGTATCATGTGGCAAACTGCGTAGACATGTCTACATGATTTCATTCAATGTAGGTTTCTCTGTTTGTTTTCGGTAATCTTATGTCAATTTGCTTGTCAGTAGGTCAGTAGTTTCATTGTTGGGATAAAGATGTCCCATCAAGAGGACGATGGTGAGTATGCGGTAGACGACTACAAAGCAGAAGATGATGAAGAGTTCAGTGGCAGAGAATTGCCCCACCCAGAGTCTGATGTTGATGAAATAGACATTTCGGTTTGTAGTCTATTTTGTTATCCTTACAATTGTATCCAATGCTCAGTTAATTTTAATTTGTGTTTCCAGCATTTTGAACTGTTTTCTTAGTTCGGTCCTTACAAAGCAGTGGCTCATTTTGCCCTCTCTCTCTCTCTCTCCTCTTTTATTCACCGGGTATTTCTCTTATCCAGCATAATGGATTTACCGATACTACTGCTGATCAAGCAAGAAGAGGAATAGATATTCAGGGAATTCAATGGGAAAGGCTTAGCATCACAAGGGAGCGGTACCGGCAGACTAGGCTAGAACAATATAAGAATCATAAAAATGTTCCTCAGTCTGGAGAGAAATCAGGGAAGGTATAAACAGTTTGTTTTGCGATCTTTTCCTCTCTTTTTGATATCCATTTTGATCAAAAGGGAAGAAAAGGGATCGCAGGAGTATTTGTTGGATCAATGTAAGTCTACATTCATTTGATGTGTGTCTACTTCACAGGATTGCACAGTTACAGAGAAAGGTAACTCATTTTATGAGTTTAGACAGAACTCAAGATCTATCAAATCTACTATTCTTCATTTCCAGGTAAGTAAAGGGTGGTTTTGCATCCTATAACTGCAGGTTGTCTGCATATCACTTAAGTTTTTAAAGGTTGGGAACCCCTTGAGTGTCTATGTCTCGGGTTCTGAAGTATGAATTGATATTTGCATGTTGAAATAAATTGGTCATTTCAGCCCATGGTATTGCAATCAATAGTGGGTTTCTTTTATTGATTGGGCAAGTTAAAAGTTTTTACAATTGTGTGGAGACTGATCATATCTTCATCCTTTCTGGTCATTGTAGTTGAGGAACTTGGTTTGGGCAACATCAAAGCACGATGTTTACTTGATGTCCAACTATTCTGTCGTTCATTGGTCTTCATTGACGGGCAAGCAGTCTGAAGTTCTTAATCTCGCAGGACATGTGGCACCAAATGAGGTGGTTGCTTTTCATATATCGCTCCACTGAGGTTTATGTTTATTGTTAGCTACTGATTAACGAGATGAGTCTTGTTCTCAGGACCATCCTGGAAGCTTGTTGGAAGGATTTACACAGACTCAAGTTAGTACCCTAGCAGTAAAGGATAGATTTCTAGTTGCAGGCGGGTTTCAGGGAGAGCTCATATGTAAGGTAAATTCTGTAACAATGGATTTAGATTGGGTAAAAAAGTCTCTCTATTTTTAGATGATTGCATATAAACATATTAAGATTGAGGGTTCTTCACGAAATATCCAATCATTAGGCTTAAACATCATATTTAGTAATTTTTCTTCATGGATGCTCTCAAATGGGATCCATATGATTTTCAGATATATTGTCTTCTTAGTGGGATAATCAAGGAATTACCTTATATGATTTTAAGAAGTGCTGCGAGTTAAACATTGGCACATCTATCACTGAAGATTTTATCACTTATCCTGTTGTGTGCAGTTTTTAGATCGGCCTGGAATTAGCTTCTGTTACAGGACAACCGGTGATGATAATGCCGTCACAAATGCGGTTGAGATATATGTCAGTGCCAGGTCCAGTGTTGCTACCTCAATGATCTTTCCCTCTTCAAATTAGTTCCGTTAAATATGATGCTAATTCCTTTTACTTAATTTTCAGTGGTAGAATTCACTTTATAGCATCGAGCAATGACTGTGGAGTCAGAGACTTTGATATGGAAAACTTTGGACCACCTAAACGTTTCCGTTTCCCCTGGCCTGTGAATGTAAGGGTCTTGCTTTTTTAATTCTTTGGTGATTTGAGAAATGGTTTCAGTTTTGATAATTTCTGTTGGTCCCTTTTTCTGAGAGCGGGGTATCCATGTACTTATTTCTTCGGTTGCAGCATACTTCTTTGGGTCCAGATGGGAAGCTTCTTGTCGTAGTTGGTGATAATCCTGATGGTATTTTGGTTGATGCAGAAACTGGAAAAGTAACTTCCTCTTCCGCTTCTTGTCTGCTTAGTTCGTTTAGCCACAGTTATCTTTGATTATTCTTTGTACTTACCAGAGTACTCATTCTTTGCAGACAGTCATGCCGTTGTGCGGGCATCTGGATTTCTCCTTTGCATCGGAGTGGCACCCAGATGGTGTCACTTTTGCTACGGGAAACCAGGACAAAACTTGTAGGATTTGGGACATACGAAACTTATCCAAGTCCATCGCTGTTTTGAAAGGCAACCTTGGAGCCATACGGTCCATCCGCTATACATCCGATGGCCGGTATATGGCGATGGCAGAACCTGCAGATTTCGTCCATGTCTACGATACGAAAACTGGGTACAAGAAAGAGCAGGAAATTGACTTTTTCGGCGAGATATCCGGCATGTCGTTCAGTCCTGACACGGAGTCACTCTTCATTGGAGTGTGGGACCGAACGTACGGTAGCCTCCTCGAGTATGGCCGAGGAGACAGACTGTCTCCCCATTGAAGGTTACTGAATTCATACTGTGTCTCCCCATTGAATGTATTTAGCCAAACATTTCAAAAGCTCAAATTGTCTGAAGGTGCAATCTGCTGCGCCTACAGGAGAAATTGTCAAATAAGGGAATACCACTAAACGAGACAGGAAGAGGAAAAGAACGCAAAAACTTCCACCCTTCTTTGATACCCTGTCAAAGTTAAAAACTTTTTTTTTTTGGTGGGGGCAAATTCGAATAATTTGTCCAAAAGCATTTAGCTGCTATATTGATTTGATGCTCCTCGTGTCTCTTCTCTCTCTCTTTTTGTGGGTACGCGTAGAACTGAAACATTCAGAATATCGTAAACAACGGCGTGGAACGGATTATGTATTTTCAAAGATTATCAATTCTTTAACGTGACTATTCTATTGGATCCCCCCCACCCCCTGCCAATCACCGCCACGGTCCGTCTTCGTCTTCGTCTTCGTCTTCCTCACTCTTTCCTAGTTCCCCAAAGTCTCCCTCGATTCGCAGCCCGAATCACGAACCCTAGATCCATACACCGCTCCAGGTTCGTCTCTCTCGCTCTCATCGCTCTCGATCCTGTCTTGTCACCCCTTTGTTACGCTTGTGTTGCGCGCGTGTTCATGTGTACGTATGTGTAATCCCGCCCAGTTTCGTCCTTCTCCAGCTGAAATCGTCGCTTTACCATCCGGGATTTTGCGTCTGTGCCTCCTCGATCGTGTGCTTCTTTTGTTCTTTCCCTGAGATAATGACGCGAATAGTCCATCAACTTCGGCCTAATATGCAATTTGATTCATGAATTTTTGATTTGTCCAATATAATCCTTGAACTTTTGGTTGAACTGTATAAAAATGTTCAATGTAATTCCTAGATAATTATGCAATACCGAGAATTACATTAAATATTTTCATATAGTTCAGGAACTAAAATGAACAAACTATTTGTGTCAATTTCTTTTATTTATTTGTGTGTATTTCGATGGGCGTGTGCCAGGTTTTTTTTTTTCCCTTCTTCTACTTTTTATTAAGGTGGGTTGGCTCAGATGCAATGAGTAAGATTTGCTTCGGTGTTCTAGTGTCATGTGAAGTTTTCAAAGTTCTAAGATTAGACTTTCTTTATTTCGTAGAAAATAAATAATTTAGAAAATATTTTTCTAAAAACGATTGATTGTACCACTTGAAAAATAAATAAACAAAAAATCATTTCATCATTCACGAAAATATTTATACATAATTTGCTGTTGATAATAAAAAATATTTTTCATTTATTAATTATTTCAAGTGGTACAATCAATCATTTTTAAGAAAATATTTTCTAATTCATTCATTTTTCGCAAAATAGAATGAGCTTTAACGATGATTTGGTGGACTTTAATAACTTTTTAGATTCCTTTTACTTTTTTAAATTGAGGTTTACATGTTGCTGTGCTAGTCCGAACCTGAGTATTCTAGCCGGTTGATGAAATTAATGAAATCCGAGGATTAAGACTATTGATTCGCTAATTTTGTTTCTGATTAGGTTTGGTATTCGCGGAGGAGTTAGCTTAGAAGGACTTGTTTATAGTTGGTTAAATAACGACATCGACTGGATATATGGGGTATCTGATATTTTGTTTATGCATAAACAAGGACTAATCAATGACCCGATGAATGTGACAATACTACTGATTATTATGAACTTCTGGGCCATCGTGCTTTACATTTGCATGGTATTGAAATTTGCAGCTGATATTGAAATGACGGTCCGAACACCTCATCTTTTCAATCGCCCAAAAGAAGGCTGCCCATGATTGGTTTAGATCGTATGCTTGGGTTTTTGGATTCCTTCAATAATAAATCAACTTAGCCGGAATTTTAAATTTCAGGAAGTAGAGGCTTCAGGAGCTCGACTTTGGGATGGATTTGAAGCGGCTTAAGATGGAGTTGGAGGACCTGCAGAAGGGACACTCTCGTTTCGTGCTGTGCTGGTTTGTATTTTTAGCTGCTTAAGTACTTATCTTTGATTGATTAAAAATAGACCCTGTTTGATTTTACTTCTTAAATCATGAAATATGGTGTTCTTATTCTATGATAATCTATTTGGAGACATATCTGTTTGTGGGCTTTTTGCTTGGGAATATGATGGTGTATAAGTCAGCAATGTAGCCGGTACAGTTCTTTATCAGACAAGGTCTTTGAACTGTCTGACGAGTGATATTTGTGGATCTGGTGAATGCATGCTAGTATTTGCACATGGATCCTTGTCGCTGCATATGGTCATGTATATACCTAATCAGCTCCCCATTTTCGCATGATGATATATATACTACTTAGCACCTTTTATTTTAGGTTATGATACCAGGTCTAAGCTTTTCGTTTTTGTTGTTGAAGTTGAGCAGATGGCGTTTTGGGCTAATTTAATTTGTTATTTTTCTGCATCTCGTCATTATTTTCTTTCTTCGTGTACTCAGGTCCTGTTGATAATAATATGTTCCATTGGCAAGCAACGATCATGGGTCCTCCAGCCAGCCCATATGCTGGGGATGTGTTCCTTCCGTCCATTCACTTTCCATCCGATTTTCCATTCAAGCCGCCCAGGGTAATTGTACCCTCATTTATCTCATGGAACTACACTACACGCCGTCATGTATTCCTCTCGACAGTTGCTCATATCTTGGCATTGTGATTTGAGCGTGTAGTAGAAATTCAATAAGGGAGATTACCAAGAAAGAGTCTAAGTTCAAGTCTGTCAATATATCCAATTGAACCCACATTTATTCAAAAACTTAAGTTAATGAGTTATGGGTTAACTATGATATATTAACTGCTTTACACCTTATCAATTCTTCGATGTAGGAACTCTAACATAACTCACATGTATATCCTGACAATCTCCATCTCACGTACACGTGTATCCTAACAATCTTCCCCTCACGTGTGAACTCTAGTATCAAGACCGCTCCCCCATTAATTCAGCCCTCACATGTGAAGGGCATTGCTAGGCATATAGAATTTCTAACACAACTCACACATGTATTTTAACAATTTCCCCTCCGCATGCGAGCTCCAGTGTTAGGGCTGCTCTCTCTTAATTCAAGTATTTTTCTGGCCCAACTTCATCTCCAAGGGCCCGCATTGCTATACCACAATGCACAACTCACCCAACTTCATTCCCACAAACCCGTATTGCTATACCATAAGGCACAACTCACACGTGTATCTTAATAATTTCTCTCTCACGTGTAAATTTTAGTGTTAGGTCTGCTTTCTTTTAATTTAGGTATCCTTTTAACCCAACTTCATTTCCACGTTCCCGATTATTGTACCACAATGCCCTTATGCTTGGAAAGCGTAACTATCGGCTTTTATTGTAATAGTTGGCTTTTCTTTTTGACAAAGTCAAAAGGAAGTGGTGGGATCCACTTGTTCAAAAAGAAAAGAAAAGGAAAGAAAATGGGTTGAAAGTCAAAGAGAAAAGGGGAAATGGAGGACGCTCGACTCAGAATGAAAGAACTCGAGAGTTCGTGCCAGAAAGGAGAGGAAAGAAGAAAAAGAAGAAAAGGAGAAAAGAAAAAGGGCTTTGTGCGAGCGAGCCACATATACCGAGCCAAGCCGGTTCGACTCTGCAATGCAACGCCTGTGAGTATTTGTGCCCCCTCGTTCTTCCAATCGGAGCATTTTTTTCGCTTTAAGGTTGAAATTCAGAATTTTAGGAAAATTGAGCTGCAAAGTTTAATTTTTGAGTCATTAAGCCACGGGTGTCATAGAGCTGTAAGATTTTACGGAACTAGATTTGAGTTTGCAATTTGTCCGAAATAAAATTTCGAATTTTCTCACACGTGATGAACAGTACGCACCCAGCCACTTTGAGGCCTTATTTCGTCGGTTTCGAGTCGAGTTTGGGTTGTCCAAGTTATGGGTTTTCTAGTGCTTAGAATGATCTTCATTTTGACAATAAGATTGCTTAGAACGGGGTTCAGATGAGAGAATTTTGGAGCAACCAAGATTCGCGCTCAAGCCTCACGTTCCGAATGTCTTTAAATAATCCCTTCAAATAGATGATTTATTAGCTCATAGGGGTATAGTCTAGTTGTTTTGTAGTTAAGGTAGAGTTTTATTTAATTTTAATATTATTGCTCAATTATTTGTTAAGGCCGCAAGTTTAAGGATACGGGTATCGTTTTGTTTAGTCATAGATGACAAGGTGAGTAATACTATATCTTATTTGAATTTATAAAACTTATGTTCCAAAAATTCTATGGATTATGAAATGGCATTGTTATTGCATAAAAGTTGGATCGAGCACATACTACTCGTTGATGGTTTATGAATGTTTAGAAAATGTGTTATACAAAATATTAGAAAGCAATATGTATATAAAATTGCTTTGCGACTAGCTTATGAAAAGGTAAATAAATGATTTGAGAAATGGATGAGAAATGGCAGATGATTATATTGCAAAAATGTATTTGTTTGGTTTATTATATTGATTTATGGATATTTCTGGTATTGGAAATGCTCATTATTGCCGTGAGTTCATTGAGGAGCATGTGGGTATGCATACCGGGTTAGGATATCTTTTTGGGCCGAGTTATCGGCATTGTAAATGGAGACCTTGCCAAAGGGGAATTTTCGTTGCCTTGTCAAAATATGTGTTTTTGAATAGAGATTATCCAATGGACTTAACCATTGATTCTTGAATTGTGATGGTGGTTTAAATGAGTTTTTCACATGAATATAAAGTTTCGATTATAAGAAGCAACTCCTACTTGATTCATTATGTATTTTATAGGTTGGGTTTGAGTTATGAAGTTCTGGTATTACTTTGTATTCATGCATAGTGCTTGCTCGATCTGCTTAGAAGATATATACTACTTAATTCATTATGTATTTTATATATTGGGTTTGAGTTATGAAGTTCTGGTATTACTTTGTATTCATGCATAGTGCTTGCTTGATCTACTTATAAGATATATACTATTTACTTTTCGGAGGTAGACTTTTTGTGGTTAGAGGCTGTGTCCTTTGGGTGAAAGGACTTTTTGTAGCTAGAGGCTAGTGCTTTTGTGGGGACTTTTCAGAGGTGAACTTTTTGTGGTTAAAGGCTGCATCCTTTTTCGGAGGTAGACTTTTTGTGATTAGAGGCCAGCGCTTTTGTGGGGACTTTTCAAAGGTGGACTTTTTGTAGTTAGAGGCTACGTCCTATGGGTGTCGGGACTTTTTAGAGGTGGACATTTTGTGGTTAGAGGCTGCGTCATTTGGGTGAAAGGGCGGTCCTGTCTGTAGGATTTGGGCTGTGACACTAATACTATTTATTGGGAGCGCATAGCAGAAATCTAATGCCTTTCACTTGGGAAGATTACCAAGAATGAGCTTAAGTCCAAATCCATCAATATATCCAATTGGACCCACATTTACTCAAAATTTAAACCAATGAGTTATATGTCAACAGATATATTAACTACTTTACACCACATTAAATCTCTGATGTGGGACATCTAACATAGCTCACAGGTATATCCTAACAAAAGCCACGGTGTTGTACTAGGCAATCTTTCAACTATCACTGTCGGTGTTACAAGCTCAAAGTTATAAGCTTTAATGTTACAACTATAAAAGATATTGCTCCTATATATAGCATGAGTTTAGGGCATACATAATTATAATGGAAATTACATGTATGCTATTAGCAGAAATAAAAGCTCTACTATCTGCTTTAAGATATTATGATGAGTGATTTGGAAAATGCCTATCCATAATAATATTTTTCTATATCAGATTTCACAACTCCATCGAGGGCCGCTCTTAAAATGTCCAAGGTATTTTTCTTGTCAACTAGCATTAATCGTTAGGTATGAATATGTTAGATACTTGTCGATTGATGAAATAGTGTCTCTCTCCAAAAAAGCGTATTTTTTTTTACCGCTGCACAAAGAAAATCTTCACTAGGCAAATTGTCTAGTTTTGGCTAACCGTCTGGTTTGAGCTCGTGTGGGAAACTGGGAATACATTTGGGAACTACTTCTTTCTTTACTTGATAGGGGGAGTTTCCATTAACTAACGCAGACTGAAAGTGATTTGTTATGCGATTCGGGTTGATTGCCTTCACTAATTGCATTCTTTGCGATTGCATATGCTTTTTCCTGACTGATCCGAACCCTGACAATTCCGTTAATTCAAAGGTCGCGCGGACAGAGCAGTGCACGAGAGCACTGCTCGATCCTGGACTGAGAAGTACGCGATGGCCCCGTTAGTAATTTCACAAAAAAACTGGAGACCAATTCGGGCCTGCAGGGGAGAGACCTTTTTAGTTTGGTGGGTTCCTGTTGTCCCTCTGGGGCCTACTAAAGGTCGTGTGTAAAGGTCGTGTGTGGATTCCTTGGAACTGAGAAGCAATGGAGTCCGGCTGTTTTCCTACTTCTTGCTTTGATTGGTACGACATGATGTCTTTTTTTAGTCTGCAAAATCCAACCGACGAGTCAATACGATTTCCTGCTTAAATAGTGGCTTGCGTAAGATTAGACGTATGTCAGGATGCATTTTGGCTGGTAAAGGGGTGATGAGTCATTATTTGGAGCAAGTTTCCCAAACAGGCCTCGAAGTTCTTTTGGTCCCAAAGTGTAGATTTTAATTCGGGCTCGAATTTTAGTTCAATTTCTTTTCTTGTCTCGTAAAGTAAAATAACACAAATTTTGGTTTTGAATATTAATTCTAATTTAAAAGTTATTCATCTTTTTATAAAGCATCCATTTTTTTTATTGGTACCCAAATCTAGTTGTTGTTAAGTTTTGACGTGAAATTTTGGCAACTCACGGCAATATTGATGTGGAAGGATTGCACATTGTAAGAGTGCTTTCCTTGTATTGTGAGTTTTTAAGGTTTCATTTTTCTTAGTTTCTAAACAATGTTTGGATCAGGCAAAGCACTCACTTGTGCTTCTTTGCATAGAGTAACCTCTTTGGTCCATTTCGATCTTTGTTGTCAAAATCCAAACTTGGCATGCATGGATTTGCATAGCGGTTACAAGTTGTAGAATAGTTTCTTAATTTACAAGAGTTGGTTTGCACCTTTTTCGAGTACACAATATTGAACTAATGATATTATAGTTTTGAATTGTGGATGCAAATATGGGAAATTTTATTTAAAGGTAACAAACTTTGATCTTTGTCACACTTACACAGTAAATGGCATCCAATTAGTTGCCAAGTGAACCCAAACTTTCGAAAGAAAAAAAAAAACTCAAACTTCAAAAATAAGAAAAATCAAAATAATCAGTGAAAACATTTTATTTATTTATTTTGAACTCGCATACGTCCAATTTAATGGCGAGCGTTTGCCACATCAGCGCATCGCAGATGGGTCCCATTCTGATCATGGTAGGTAACTGCAAAGAAGAAGAAATCGCATTAAGGATTGAAATCCAAATTAGATGATTAGTTACAACTTTTAAAAAGTCAAAATACTTATTTCCTTCCCATCAATTATATTAAAATTTCAGAAACTCACGAAAGGAATAATGGATGAATTTACGGACCGGCGTTTATATGCTACGAAACTTTGGAATATTTAAGATGCGAAATAATAGAAATGCTGCAAAGCACAGGATTGAACAAAAGCAAATTGTTAAAAAGAGGAAATGGAAATCACTTCAAACAAATTCTTAAAGTAACAACAAATTTCAATCTCAAAAAACAAATTCTCAACGTAACAACAAATTTCAATCTCAAAATATGATGTGACGTAGATTAATTCAAAAAACTAATTTGTCAACCATGCAAAACTCCAAATTAATATGTTTGTGACAAATTTATCATAAATGACTATAAATGACTATAAAATATTCCAAACCGGTATACTTGTGTACTCTCAAATTAATTTTATGACCGTCAAAAATTCCAATCCGGTACATTTGTAATAAATACATATGATAAATGGAGAATAAAATTCTAAATCAGTACACTAGTCAATTGCACGTGTTATTAAAATATAACGGAAACTAACGAAGGGTAAATTTGTCACAAATATATCAATTTGCGGTAAATTTATCAAAGGCATATCGATTTGGGATTTTGATACTCAAAAAATTAGTTAGGATAAATTTATCGTAAATATACTAATTTAAGATTTTTTTTTTCGCAGTGTTAATCGCCCAAGTCATGCGAAGTTAAAAGAAAAACGAAACTACAGATGATAACCGAGAGAATAAGATACGATTACAGGTATAGGGATCCGTCATTGTCATGCGTAATTTCTGCAATCTCATCGATGGAGAAAAGATAATCGGCACCGTCATCTCTCTTTCTGTGGATTTGTCGGGATCGCATTCGCCGTTCGACTGCTGGTGGTGAGGTCATACTATATAAATCCTTCCTTGTTCACTCTTCTCTCTCTTCCGCGAATCCATCGTCACGAATTCCGCTTTAGATATTACACGACTCCGAGTATTGTTCTCGAAGATTTCCGCGTTTCCAGATCGATTCGCCCCCCCTTCCTTCTCCTCCCCAATCGCACGAATCCGCCGACAGGTGAATTACGTAGTTCTTTTTTCTCTTTTTTTGGTTCGATTCAATTTCGTCGCTCGCGAATCGGCTCGGTTGCTTCGGATTTTCGTTGTCTCGCGGTTTTAGGATGGAGGGGTTTGGCTTTATTGCGGTGTTGTTGCTGTGATTTGTCCTATCGTCGTCGACGAGATTGTGATACCGGTGGGGATTAGGTTGCTGTTTCGCTGTTTTGTGTAGAGAGTGATGTGGGGCGCTCGGGCCGTATCGTGAGAGCATGTGGAAGGGTAATTGTCGAATGGTTGTTCCTGCTGTTCGTGTTGTGTTAGTGTGTTTCAGTTGATAGGTGAAAATAAGCATAATTTGATTGCGTCAGCATTTGGATTTCTAGAGAGCGTGGACAATTGGTTCTGTATGGTTACGTGAACACTTTGTGTCGCCCTCCCCTCCTCCTTATGCGGGTGATAAGGATGATTGGCTTGCAATTTGTCGTTCGTTCGTTTGCTTTTGTGGTTTTGGGAGGGAAGATGAGCTTCTGGGTATGGATCAGTGCATGCAGTTTTATGTGCACGGGCGGAAGATTGCTGTAGCTTATGTTTCCTTACCGTATCAATTGCACCGCCCATTTTTCACCTCGTAGAGCTGGTGAATGTGCTTTTCAGTCCTTTCCCAAAAAAAAAAAAATTCCCGTGCTTTGTATCATGTGGCAAACTGCGTAGAAATGTCTACATGATTTCATTCAATGTAGGTTCCTCTTTTTGTTTTCGGTAATCTTATGTCAATTTGCTTGTCAGTAGGTCAGTAGGTTCATTGTTGGGATAAAGATGTCCCATCAAGGGGACGATGGTGAGTATGTGGCAGATGACTACAAATCTGAAGATGATGGAGAGCTCCGTGGCAGAGAATTGGCCGACCCAGAATCTGATGTTGACGAAATAGACATTTCGGTTTGTAATCCATTTTGTTATCCTTACAATTGTATCCAAGGCTCAGTTTATTTTAATTTGTGTTCCAAGCATTTTGAACTGTATTTTTAGTTCGGTCCTTACAAAACAGTGGCTCATTCCCCCCTCCCTTCTCTCTCTCTCTCATTCGCCGGGTATTCCTCTTATCCAGCATAATAGATTTACCGATACTACTGCTGATCAAGCAAGAAGAGGAAGAGATATTCAGGGAATTCCATGGGATAGGCTTAGCATCACAAGGGAGAAGTACCGGCAGACTAGGCTAGAGCAGTATAAGAATTATGAAAATGTTCCTCAGTCTGGAGAGAAATCAGGGAAGGTAAAAACATTTTGTTTTGCGATCTTTTCCTCTCTTTTTGACATCCATTTCGATCAAAAGGGAAGAAAAGGGATTGCGGGTGTGTTTGTTGGATCAATGTAAGTCTACACTCATTTGATGTGTGTGTCTACTTTACAGGACTGCACAGTTACAGAGAAAGGTAACCCATTTTATGAGTTTAGACGGAACTCAAGATCTGTCAAATCTACTATTCTTCATTTCCAGGTAAGTAGAGGGTGGTTTTGCATCCTATAGCTGCTGGTTGTCTGCATATTACTTAAGTTTTTAAAGGTGGGGAGTGCCTACAGTGTCTATGTCTAGGGTTCTGAAGTTTGAATCGATATCTGCATGTTGAAATACATTGGTCTTTCAGCCCATGGTATTGCAGTCAATAGTGGGTTTCTTTTGTTGATTGGGCAAGTTAAAAGTTTTTACAGTTGTGATGGTGTGTAGGACTGATCATATCTTCATCTTTTTTGGTCATTGTAGTTGAGGAACTTGGTTTGGGCAACATCAAAGCATGATGTTTACTTGATGTCAAACTATTCTGTTGTTCATTGGTCTTCATTGACGGGCAAGAAGTCTGAAGTTCTTAATCTCGCAGGACATGTGGCACCAAATGAGGTGGTTGCTTTTCATATTTCACTCTATTGAGTTTTATGTTTATTGTGAGCTACTGATTAATGAGATAAATCTTGTTCTCAGAAACATCCTGGAAGCTTGTTGGAAGGATTTACACAGACTCAAGTTAGTACTCTAGCAGTAAAGGATAGATTTCTAGTTGCAGGCGGGTTTCAGGGAGAGCTCATATGTAAGGTAAATTCTGTAACAGTGGATTTAGATTGATTGGGTAAAAAAATCTCTCAAGTTTTAGATGATTGCATATAAACATATTAAGATCGAGGGTTCTTCACAAAATATCCAATTATTAGACTTAAACATTATATTTGGTAATTTTTCTTCATGGATGCTCTCAAATGTGATCCATAGCTGTGATTTTCATATATATTGTCTTTTTAGTGGGATGATCAAGGAATTACCTTGGCTGCGATTATATGATTTTAAAAAGTGCCGTGAGTTGAACATTGGCATATCTATCACTAAGGATTTTATCACTTATCCTGTTGTGTGCAGTTTTTAGATCGGCCTGGAATTAGCTTCTGTTCCAGGACAACCTATGATGATAATGCCATCACAAATGCGGTTGAGATATATGTCAGTCCCAGGTCCAGTGTTGCTACCTCAATGATCTTCCCTCTTCAAATTAGTTCCGTTAAATATGATGCTAATTCCTTTTATTTAATTTTCAGTGGTGGAATTCACTTTATAGCATCAAACAATGACTGTGGAGTCAGAGATTTTGATATGGAAAACTTTGAACTGTGTAAACATTTCCGTTTCCCTTGGCCTGTGAATGTAAGGATCTTGCATTTCCTTCTTTGGTGATTTGAGAAATGGTTTCAGTTAGATAATTCTTGTTGGTCCCTTTTTCCGAGAGTGGGTTATCCATTTACTTATTTATTCGGTTGCAGCATACTTCTTTAAGTCCAGATGGGAAGCTTCTTGTCATAGTTGGGGATGATTCTGATGGTCTTTTGATTGACGCAAAAACTGGAAAAGTAATATCCTCTTCCACATCCTGTCTGCTTAGTTCGTTTAGTCACATATATCTTTGATTATTCTTTATATTTACCAGAGTACTCATTCTTTGCAGACAATCATGCCGTTGTGCGGGCATCTGGATTTCTCCTTTGCATCAGAGTGGCACCCAGATGGTGTCACTTTTGCTACGGGAAACCAGGACAAAACTTGTAGAATTTGGGACATACGGAACTTATCCAAGTCAATCGCTGTTTTGAAAGGCAACCTTGGAGCCATACGGTCCATCCGCTATACATCTGATGGCCGGTATATGGCGATGGCAGAACCTGCAGATTTCGTCCATGTCTACGATACGAAAACCGGTTACAAGAAAGAGCAGGAGATCGACTTTTTTGGTGAGATATCCGGCATGTCGTTCAGTCCCGACACGGAATCGCTCTTTATTGGAGTGTGGGACCGAACGTACGGTAGCCTCCTTGAGTATGGCCGGCGACGGAACTTCTCGTACCTTGACTCCATCATCTGAGCAGAATGTGCGGTCACTGTTAATAATTTTCTTCTGGCTGTGCAGCTTTTTTGGGTGGTAATGTGTGAGTATGCGGACAGAGCATGGTGCACAGGGGAGTTCCATTTTGTGTGGGTGAAATATTGTATATATGTCGATAGAATTGTGATGTCTTAATATGATTTTTAGTTGGCACAGAAATTTTCATGCTCATAGCATTCTCTCCCTCCCGCAGTAAGGCCTCTTCCAAATGTGGCACAACCTCCATTGTTATAGTTTGGAACATAATCTTATATAAAATATATTCTAAAGAGCATTTCTAAAAAAGTCACCTCATCTAGTGACACATTGAACTGCTCTTGACATCTAGCAATTTGTTGCATTTTTCACAAAAATACTTCACCTGAGCGCCAGTTGAGTATATATGCACTACCCGCTGCGAAGCATTGATCATGAAATCTACATCTTAATCATTTGTCTTTAATTATAATTAATCACATTCGACTGCTCAAAAATTCTCATAAAATGTGCATTTATGTTAAGAAGCAGATGACCGCGTAAATTTTTAACGGTGCTTATTTATTTATTTATCTATCTATTGTAATTATTCGTTTTAAGATAAAGTAACTTGTGTTTTGACCTTTATTCCTGCGCAACATGCGGATTCGTGTCTAATGTGAATGATTTCATCGACATTTGAATTGATTTGATTTCAAGACCAAAGGACTAAAGCAACGGACTTGGTTGGACATGGGAGATGTGGATAATTATAATCTTTCTTCCGTCCATTAGATTAATGGAGTATCTAATTAGCTCCAATTTTATCTACGGCAAAAAACTCAGTAAGTTTCTAAAGAAATAATGAATTCTTTTAAAATACCATTTATGAAGACTTCCGCATGATTAAGAAGATTATCTAACGGAGATGATATAAGAATTAGATCACAACGCTAATTGGAAAGCCAGGTTCCTTTGAACCAGGGGTGTCACCAAGTCAATAGTGCCAAGTTCGAGCTCACCTCGACTTGCATAGTTGATGCTCGAAATCCAATTCAAGCTCGATCGAGTATCAAAATGTTTTATCAAGCTAAATTCTATTCCCTTGTCACCAGCTTCTAAAGGAACTTAGTGTTCAAGCTTTGATAGAAAGTTTGAATACATAGTATGAGTAAGCTCGAACCGTACTTGACAAATCACATGAGTAGCTCGACCTCGAGCTTGAACTTGATGGATAGTCAAGCTCAAAGTACTAGCCATTAGCTTGACTCAATTTCACCCCGGACTTCAGACAGACCCAAAATATTTCCTGACCTTAAAGGTGCTAAGATGTATGTATACCTTCTCCAACTCCATAATTCGATTTCTTTTTCATTTTATTTTATTGTTATTTTTTTGTGTGGGTGGAAGATGAAGTGATACAGTTCGGGTGCCTCTGCTTTTCCCCGTTGATAAGCAGCAGCTGGCCACATGGAACGGAAAAATCTCTAATCCAAAAAAGGACCAATCAGATCCATCCACGTCACCCCCCAAAATCTTTCTCTCTTCAATTTTCATCCTCACAACCTCCCTCTCTCCCCCTCCACCTTTTATTATCATATCCATCCTATCCCCCTCCACTCCACTGCTTCCACCACAACCTCCGCACATCCTCCACACGCTGACCAACATTTCTCCGATGGCCGCCGCGTCCCCCGCCGTCTTCTCCCTCGCCGTCGGCGCCACCTCAAGGCGCCACAGCACCGGCCTCTCTCCGGCCAACATCTCCTTCCAAGGCCTCAGGCCCCTCGCCAAAAGGGCTACCAGGGCCTCTTCCTCCTATCCGGCCGCAGCACCGAGGCGATCGGGGGCGATAAGGGCGTATCTGAGCGCGCCGGTGGTGATAAGCCTGAGCACGGGACTGTCGCTGTTCCTGGGGAGGTTCGTGTTCTTCAACTTCCAGAGGGAGAACGTGGCGAAGCAGGGGCTGCCGGAGCAGAACGGGAAGACCCACTTCGAGGCCGGCGACGTGAGGGCCCAGGAGTACGTCAGCCTCCTCAAGTCCAACGACCCCGTCGGGTTCAACATCGTCGACGTCCTCGCCTGGGGCTCCATCGGCCACATCGTCGCCTACTACATCCTAGCCACCACCAGCAACGGCTACGACCCCAAGTTCTTCGGTTGACCCGCTCCTCCTGATCTTCGTCGCGATTCACCCCTAAAGTCGAGAACCCCGTATCTGTATAGCTTTTCTCTTATGACCGATCAGTAGTTGCTCTCTAAAGTTAGCTGCTTTCTTCTTCAACTCCTCTCCTCGATTCCTTCTGTCGAATCCTCTGTTTGAACCGTGAATGTCTGCCATTCTTTTTTCTGCGAATCGGTTTTTCTATATTAAGGCCCAGATATGATTCCGTGAGTTGGGTCCCGATTTGCTTTGGGATCGGTTTTTGTGCCCTGCCATGTATGAATTCACGATTAGATCATCGACAGGTTTTTTTGCGTGATCCAGTCGGGCGTATATCTCGCCATTTCCATCACCTGCGAACTTGTATAGAATAGACATATCTGTCGGCAAAACAAACTTCTTCTTAACCATATGATTATTGACGAGTTAACTGAACCGAAATAGCCTATCATCGAAATCAAAGTTGTATTCATAAACATGATACTTAGGTCACTGAATATCCTATAGACTTTGCGTTAAATTAAATCGAATTTCTCCATGTGTGCGCAGAGGTTTAGAGTCATGTCCTAAAATGATCAAATTTTCATCGTTTTATCTCTTTTATTTTTTTATGTGCCCTTTTTGCTTACTGTTTTTTAAGTGACATGAGCAATTTATCTTTATGATTAAAAAATATGTTTTTTTTTTTTTTGGTGAAAATAATTGAAGGGCAATAGCTTTTCATAGAAAACATTTGAGGCACGCGTGAATAAGACGGGATGAGGGGAGAAAACGAGAATAGTCAAAGCTGAGACTTCGTAATCTATCTGACTTCGGGTGGTCAAAGTTTGGTTTAGGAATCTCGGTTGATGAATTACATTAAATTGCAGCTTTTGAGTTCGATTTGTATTTTGCATCAAATAAGGAAACACTTCGTAAAAGAATTGAATTTCTCACTTGACTAATATACTCATATTAGTGATAAGGCCTTGTGTTTTTCCTTGTATATAACGATATATTATGTGAGAAATATAATTTTAGTGATAAAGCCTTGTGTTTTTCCATGTTTTAAAATAAAAAATCCAAAAAAAAAATTAACTAGACTTTTAAAGGCTATAATTTCATTAATAAAGTCTTGAGCTTGCACCACGGTCACAAGTGGATTGCTAAAACCATGTTCGTGCACGAGCACTGAACAAGTGCATTGAACATTGTGTCGTTGGTGGACTCTGATTTTATTGATCAAATGAGGTTATTAAGTTTTTTGAAGGCACACAAAATTAATTTAGGGAGATAATGTTGGATATATTGTTAATATAATCTAAATAATATGTTCACATACAAGCCCAATAGGTAAAAACATGGTTATTTGGACCCATATAAGTTGGAGCCCAATAACTTGCATATATATAAACTCTAAGGTTTTCTACGCTGGAAGTAACACTATTGAACGTCAAATACCCTACGCTGGAGATAACACTGTTGAGCGTTCCAAACTTGACGTCTCTTGGTGTAATACTTCAAATAACCAAAGGCTTTCTTCTCTCTCAAATCTATAACCTCCAACACATAATACATAACAAAAATACATGATTTATTTGTTATAGATTTATTTGTTATAGAAGCTAATTGAATCTCCGATTAGAAATTGCTATGCAAATCGACTTTATCCATATTCGATTTGTGCATAATTTTCAAGCGAAATTTAGTCCGATTGTCCTTTGCTCCACCTCTATAACTCTCAAATATGTGAAATGCTCATTGGAAAAAAGAAAAAAAACCTTCGATATTGATCCCTTTTGCTTTCTTCTTCATCACATACTTTACCCACGACACTAAATAATCAAAAAGTACTAATGGGTTGGTACGAAAAAATGTGTCTAATTTAATCCAACCATAATTGAGGTGTGTTTGTTCATAGAAAATAAATGTTTTGAAAAATATTCTCCCAAGAATGGCCGCTTGTATCACTTACAATAATGAATGAATGAAAGTTTTCTTCATTCGTAAAAATATTTAAAAATAAATTATTTTCAGTAACGGAATTAATTTTCGTCGCATTACAAGAGCTTCTTCCGCCGGTGCGTCTAAACCCACATCCACACCCGAGTCTGATCCTGAGCAATATTATAGTCCTCCTCCTTTTCGGTATTTTTCTGTTGGTAATTGATATCTTGATCGCCTTCAAATTAGGAAACCATGCATGTGGAATCGTGGACTACTATGGTAAGTAAGTAATCTTATGCCAATTCCTTGTTTTTCTTTTTTCTTTTCTTTTTTAATTTTATTAATGAACAGCCTCGCTAATAATTTATTAGGCTTGTCGTCATATAAAAAATAAAAAAATAAAAAGATGTACCACTCAAGGGATATCGCGGACAGTTTTACCTTTACAAGTTATTAAGGTCTGCCATTCTTTTTTCTGCGATTCGGTTCTTTATATTAAGGTTCAGAAATGATTCCATGAGTTAGGTCCCGATTTGCTTTGAGATCGGTTTTGTTCCTGCCATGTATGAATTCACAATTAGATCATCGACAGGTTTTTGGTGAGATCTAGTTGGGCGTATAGCTTGCCATTTCTATCACCTACGAACTTGTATAGAATTGACATATCTATCGGTAAAACAAACTTTTTTTTGAACCATATGATTATTGACAGATTAATTGAACCAAAATAGTATATTATTGAAATCAAAGTTGTTATTCATGAACATGATACTTATGTTATTGAATATCTGATAGACTTTACATTAAATTGAATTGAATTTCTTCTTGTGTGTGCAGAGACTTAGATTCTTTTTTTTTTTCTTTTGGTCGAAGGTGAAAATAATTGAAGAGCGATACTTTTTCATGGAAACTTTTTAGGCACGCATGAATAAGACGTGATGACTAGAGAAAACAAGAATAGTCAAAGCTGAGACTTCGTAATCTATCTGATTCGGGTGTCGTCGTCGTGCAATACAAGTGGACTCCTATTTAATGGATTGAATGGGTTATTAAGCTTTTTGAAGGCATGCGAAATTGATTTAGGAAGATAATGCATAACAAAATTACACGGTTTGTTTGTTGTAAAAGCTAATCAAATCTTTGATTTGAAATTGCTAATTGGATTGACTTTATCCATATTCGATTTGTACATAATTTTGAAGCGAAATTGAGTCGAACTGTACTCTGCTCCACATACGTAACTCTCAAATATGTGAAAACCTCGTTGGAAAGGGGGAAAATTTTTTATTTCAATAATATGTGTTCCCATTGCTTTCTTCTTAATCAAATACTTTACCCCACAGACACTAAATAATAAAAAGGTACTCACACGTTTACAGGGTGGTATGAAAAAAACGTGTCTAATCTAATCCGATTAATGATTAAAGGTGCATTTGTTCGTAGAAAATGAACGTTTTAGAAATTATTCTCCTAAAAATGATTTCTTGGATCACTTACGACAATGAATAAGCGAAAGTTTTCATCGTTTACAAAAATATTTAAACATGAATTATTGCTGGTAAATAAATTATTTTTCATCGGTTAATTATTCAAATGATATAAGTAATTATTTTTAGGGAAATATGTTTCAAATTTTTCATTTTTTGCAAAACAAAGAAGGCCTAAATGGAGACGAAGGGGAAGAATATTCTCCCTTCGTCTGACTTCCCAAGTCATGCATGAAGTAAATAAATGTGAAATTAAGGGCTAAATATGGATATTTTCTAAGAAACTGAAGTTTCAAAGTGGAAACCGCGTGGAACAATGTATAACGCCGTTTTGCTTCAACCCCCAAAACTTCTTAAGCAAATACAAATATTATTTGACAAAAAATTTGAGTCATTTTGGGAAATACAATTGCATCTGCAAAACTCTCTAAAGGCCAGGTAGATTTGGAGATACCTTAAAATGCTGCATTTCCAAAATCCAAATAAAAACACTTAACTTGCATAATTCCAAAAAATGTCCCCGAAAATTCTAATTTTGTCTCAGCCACGGGCGAGCAGCCCGCATGCCACCAGTGTGTTTAATTCGACTTTGGAGGAATGTTTTAGAGATAATAACTTTAATTTAAATACTATTTGATAAAAATTACATTTATAAAGGGCTTTTGGCAAAAAAATTTTAAAAAGTCTTAAATTATTGGCGGTTAAGGTGAAGCTTAACCGCCGGAGGCCGCAGGTGTCGTAGGATTGATGATCCTATTTTGGACATCACAATCAGCATGTACTTCTTTCGATCCTTTTCGTATCGGACAAGTTTGTAATAGGAACGTTGTACGTGTTCCTCTTTTAACACAGTTCCATCTTCATACGTACAGGCTCTGTAGGTTTTTAGCCCAGTTTCTGAAAAGGCCTCGTGTTCGCTGCAGTTTCCGGCTTCAATAATATACCTACCAGAACAAGAACCTACGAAGCAATTCGCTTTGTAATTTCTCCTCCATCCTGTGCTCAATCTTCGTCATCAGTTGTTGCCTCAATTCTGGGGGCCCTAATCAATGGCGAGACTTTTACTCGGTGGCGGATTCCCATTAGCAAAAGCATCACAACAGCTTCTTCCGCCTGTGCGTCTAGACCCACAGCCACACCCGAGTCTGAACCGGACGAGCAATTTTTTTTTTGTCGTCCTCCTTTTTGGTATTTTTTCTTTTGGTAATTGATATCTTAATCGCCTTCAAATTAGGAAACCATGCATGTGGAATCGTGGATTACCATAGTTAGTAATCTGATGCCCATTCCTTCGGGTGAAAGGACAGTGATCTCTTTCCCAATAAAGCGAGAGTGCTTTTGTGAGGGCTTTTGGGAGGTAGACTTTTTGTAGTTAGAGGCTGCGTCCTTTGGGTGAAAGGATGGTCGTGTCACCTCCATCCCTATAGGATTTGGGATGTGATAAAACTAATACTATTTATTTGGAGTGCATAGCAGAAATCTAATACCTTTCACTCAGGAAAATTACCAAGAAGGAACTTAAGTCCAAACTCATCAATATATCTAGTTTAACCCACTTTCATTCAAAGTTTAAATCAATGAGTTATGGATCAACTTGAATATATTAACTACTCTACATCACATCAAATCTCTGATGTGAGATTTCTAACACAGCTCACACGTGTATTTTAACAAAAACCACGGTGACGTACTAAGTAATCTCTTAACTATTAATATCAGTGTTACAAGCTCAAGGTAATAAGCTTTAGCGTTACAACTATAAAAGATATTACTCCTATATGTAGCATGAGTTTAGGGCATATATAATTATAATGGAAATTACATATATGTCATTAGTAGAAATAAAAGCTCTATTATCTGCTTTAACATATCGGGATGGATGATCTGAGACCTATAATAATATTTTTCTATATCAAATTTCACAACTCTATCGGGGCCGCTCTTAAAATATCCAAGGTAATCTTCCTGTCAACTAGCATTGGGTATGAATATGTTAAATACCTGTGACTCGATTGGTGGAATGGTATCTCTCTCCAAAAAAGCAAATTTTTTTTTTTTTTTTATCGCTGCACAAAGAAGATCTTCGCTTGGCAAATTGTCCAGTTTTGGCTAACCGTCTAGTTTGAGCTCGCGTGGGAAACTGGGAATCCATTTGGGAACTACTTCTTTCTTTACTTGATAGGGGGAGTTTCCATTAACTAACGCAGACTCGAAGTGATTAGTTATGCGATTCGGGTTGATTGCCTTCACTGATTGCATTCTTTGCGACTGCAGGTTCTTTTTCCAATATGCTTTCTCCTGACTGATCTGAACCCTGACAAATCCGTCAATTCAAAGGTCGGGCGGACTAGGGGTGTACAAAAGAACCGGGATCCACCCGGACCCGGACCAGTCTAGTTCCTAGTTTCATGGGCGGATCCACTCACCCGCCCATCCGGACCGGACCAGTATTATAATAATAATAATATATATTAATTTTTATTATAAAAAATAATTTTTTTGGTTGAAAAAAAAATTAAAATTTTGAAGCCTCATGTTTAGAATTCTTATTGTTCTATTTGGAGCCCTAATTTCCTATTTGCCAAATAACCCTTGCAATTCTTATTATCGAAGTCTTGAAGAGCACAATAAAAGTCAAGAAACCGATTCATTAATGCATATTGAGTAGGCGTGATCGGTTATAAGATCGGTTCCATGGATCCAACGGGCGGTTCCCAGATCCAAATTTTTGGAACCGGTCCTTAGCGGGCGGTTCCCGGTTCTAGGGTGAGAATCGCCCACCCGGCCCATGCACACCCCCTAGCGCCGACAGAGCAGTGTACGAGAGGACTGCTCGATCCTGGACTGAGAAGTACGCGATGGCCCCGTTAGTAATTTCACAAAAAAACTGGAGACCAGTCGGGCCTGCAGGGGAGAGACCTTTTGAGTTTGGTGGGTTCCCGTTGTCCCTCTGGGGCCTAGTAAAGGTCGTGTGTAGAGGTCGTGTGTGGATTCCTTGGAACTGAGAAGCAATGGAGTCCGAGTGTTTTCCTACTTCTTGCTTTGATTGGTACGACATGATGTCGTTTTTAGCCTGCAAAATCCAACCGATGAGTCAATACGATTTCCTGCTTAAATAGTGGCTTGTGTAAGATTAGACGTATGTCAGGATGCATTTTGGCTGGTAAAGGGGTGGTGAGTCATTATTTGGAGCATGTTTCCCAAACGGGCCTCCAAGTTCTTTTGGTCCCAAAGTATAAATTTTAATTTGGGCTCGAATTTTAGTTCAATTTCTTTTCTTGTCTCGTAAAGTAAAATTACACAAATTTTGTTGAATCTTAATTCTAATTTAAAAGTTATTCGTCTTTTTATAAAGCATTGATTTTTTTTACTGGTACCCAAATCTAGTTGTTGTTAAGTTCCGACGTGAAATTTTGGCAACTCATGGCAATATTGATGTGGAAGGATTGCACATTGTAAGAGTGCTTTCCTTGTATTCGCCAATTGTGAGTTTAAGGTTTCATTTTTCTTAGTTTCTAAACAATGTTTGGGTCCAGCAAAGCACTCGCTTGTGCTTCTTTTGTATAGGATAACCTCTCTGGTCCATTTCAATCTTTGTTGTCAAAATCCAAACTTGGCATGCATGGATTTGCATAGCGGTTACAAGTTGTAGAATAGTTTCTTAATTTACAAGAGTTTGCATCTTTTTCGAGTACACAATATTGAACTAATGATATAATAGTTTTGAATTGTGGATCAAACTTTGATCTTTGTTTCACATTTCATTAAACTTTCATGTCTTTACACAGTAAATGGCATCCAATTAGTTGTCAAGTGAACCCAAACTTTCGAAAAAAAAAAAATCAAACTTCAAAAATAAGAAAAATCAAAATAATCAGTGAAAACCTTTTATTTCTTTATTTTGAACTCGCATACGTCCAATTTAATGGCGAGCGGCTGCCACATAAGCGCATCGCAGATGGGTCCCATTCTGATCATGGTAGGTAACTGCAAAGAAGAAGAAATTGCATTAAGGATTGAAATCCAAATTAGATGATAAGTTACAACTTTTAAAAAGTCAAAATACTTATTTCCTTCCCATCAATTTTATTAAAATTTCAGAAACTCACGAAAGGAATTATATATGAATTTACGGACCGGCGTTTACATGCTACGCAACTTTGGAATATTTAAGATGCGAAATAATAGAAATGCTGCAAAGCATTTGAACAAAAGCAAAACGTCAAAAAAAGGAAATGGAAATCACTCCAAACAAATTCTTAACGTAACAACAAATTTCAATCTCAAAATGTGATATGATATAGGATTAATACCATGAAAAACTTTAAATCGGTACACTTATCTCAAACTAATTTTTCGACCATGCAAAACCCCAAACAAATATACTTGTGATAAATTTATCTTAAGTAATCACAAAATATTTTAAATTGGTATATTTGTAATAAATTTACTCTAAATTTAATTTTTTAACCGTCAAAAACCCCAATCCGATACATTTGTAATAAAAACATCCTCCACAAAACTTGTATAAATATGATAAATGGATAGTATCAATACACTAGTCAATTACATGTGTTATTAAAATTTAATGGAAATTAACGAAGGGTAAATTTGTCACAAATATATTAGTTTGGGGTAAATTTGTCAAAGACATACCGATTTGAGATTTTTGATAATCAAAAAATTAGTTAAGATAAATTTATTGTAGATATACTAATTTAGGATTTTTTTTTTTGCAGTATTAATCGCCCAAGTCATGCGAAGTTAAAAGAAAAACGAAACTACAGATGATAACCGAGAGAATAAGATACGATTACAGGTATAGGGATCCGTCATTGTCATGCGTAATTTCTGCAATCTCATCGATGGAGAAAAGATAATCGGCACCGTCATCTCTCTTTCTGTGGATTTGTCGGGATCGCATTCGCCGTTCGACTGCTGGTGGTGAGATCGCATTCGCCGTTCGATTGCTGGTGGTGAGGTCATACTATATAAATCCCTCCTTGTTCGCTCTTCTCTCTCTTCCGCGAATCCCCTCCCATCGTCACGAATTCCGCTTTAGATATTACGCAGACTCCGAGTATTGTTCTCGAAGATTTCCGCGTTTCCAGATCGATCCGCCCCCCCTTCCTTCTCCTCCCCAATCGCACGAATCCGCCGACAGGTGAATCACGTAGTTCTTTTTTCTCTTTTTTTGGTTCGATTCAATTTCGTCGCTCGCGAATCGGCTCGGCTGCTTCGGATTTTCGTTGTCTCGCGGTTTTAGGATGGAGGGGTTTGGCTTTCGCCGCCGGGGGTTTGGCTTTATTGCGGTGTTGTTGCTGTGATTTGTACTATCGTCGTCGACGAGATTGAGATACTGGTGGGGATTAGGTTGCTGTTTCGCTGTTTTGTGTAGAGAGTGATGTGGGGCGCTCGGGCCGTATCGTGAGAGCATGTGGAAGGGTAATTGTCGAATGGTTGTTCCTGCTGTTCGTGTTGTGTTAGTGTGTTTCAGTTGATAGGTGAAAATAAGCATCATTTGATTGCGTCAGCATTTGGATTTCTAGAGAGTGTGGACAATTGGTTCTGTATGGTTACGTGAACACTTTGTGTCGCCCTCCCCTCCTCCTTATGCGGGTGAGAAGTATGATTGGCTTGCAATTTGTCGTTCGTTCGTTTGCTTTTGTGGTTTTGGGAGGGAAGATGAGCTTCTGGGTATGGATCAGTGCATGAGTTTTATGTGCACGGGCAGAAGATTGCTGTAGCTTATGTTTCCTTACCGTATCAATTGCACCGCCCATTTTTCACCTCGTAGAGCTGGTGACTGTGCTTTTCAGTCCTTTCCCAAAAAAAATAAAAAATTCCCGTGCTTTGTATCATGTGGCAAACTGCGTAGAAATGTCTACATGATTTCATTCAATGTAGGTTCCTCTTTTTGTTTTCGGTAATCTTATGTCAATTTGCTTGTCAGTAGGTCAGTAGGTCAGTAGGTTCATTGTTGGGATAAGGATGTCCCATCAAGGGGACGATGGTGAGTATGTGGCAGACGACTACAAATCTGAAGATGATGGACAGCTCCGTGGCAGAGAATTGGCCGACCCAGAATCTGATGTTGATGAAATAGACATTTCGGTTTGTAATCCATTTTGTTATCCTTACAATCGTATCCAAGGCTCAGTTTATTTTAATTTGTGTTCCAAGCATTTTGAACTGTATTTTTAGTTCGGTCCTTACAAAGCAGTGCTCATTCCCCCCCCCCTTCTCTCTCTCTCTCTCTCATTCGCCGGGTATTCCTTTTATCCAGCATAATAGATTTACCGATACTACTGCTGATCAAGCAAGAAGAGGAAGAGATATTCAGGGAATTCCATGGGATAGGCTTAGCATCACAAGGGAGAAGTACCGGCAGACTAGGCTAGAGCAGTATAAGAATTATGAAAATGTTCCTCAGTCTGGAGAGAAATCAGGGAAGGTAAAAACAGTTTGTTTTGCGATCTTTTCCTCTCTTTTTGACATCCATTTCGATCAAAAGGGAAGAAAAGGGATTGTGGGTGTGTTTGTTTGATCAATGTAAGTCTACACTCATTTGATGTGTGTGTCTACTTTACAGGACTGCACAGTTACAGAGAAGGGTAACCCATTTTATGAGTTTAGACGGAACTCAAGATCTGTCAAATCTACTATTCTTCATTTCCAGGTAAGTAGAGGGTGGTTTTGCATCCTATAGTTGCTGGTTGTCTGCATATTACTTAAGTTTTTAAAGGTGGGGAGCGCCTAGAGTGTCTATGTCTCGGGTTCTGAAGTTTGAATCCATATCTGCATGTTGAAATACATTGGTCATTTCAGCCCATGGTATTGCAGTCAATAGTGGGTTTCTTTTGTTGATTGGGCAAGTTAAAAGTTTTTACAGTTGTGTGGTGTGTAGGACTGATCATATCTTCATCTTTTTTGGTCATTGTAGTTGAGGAACTTGGTTTGGGCAACATCAAAGCATGATGTTTACTTGATGTCAAACTATTCTGTCGTTCATTGGTCTTCATTGACGGGCAAGAAGTCTGAAGTTCTTAATCTCGCGGGACATGTGGCACCGAATGAGGTGGTTGCTTTTCATATTTCACTCTATTGAGTTTTATGTTTATTGTGAGCTACTGATTAATGAGATAAATCTTGTTCTCAGGAACATCCTGGAAGCTTGTTGGAAGGATTTACACAGACTCAAGTTAGTACTCTAGCAGTAAATATAGATTTCTAGTTGCAGGCGGGTTTCAGGGAGAGCTCATATGTAAGGTAAATTCTGTAACAGTGGATTTAGAGTGATTGGGTAAAAAAATCTCTCAAGTTTTAGATGATTGCATATAAACATATTAAGATCGAGGGTTCTTCACAAAATATCCAATTATTAGACTTAAACATTATATTTGGTAATTTTTCTTCATGGATGCTCTCAAATGTGATCCATAGCTGTGATTTTCATATATATTGTCTTTTTAGTGGGATGATCAAGGAATTACCTTGGCTGCGATTTTATGATTTTAAAAAGTGCCGTGAGTTGAATATTGGCATATCTATCACTAAGGATTTTATCACTTATTCTGTTGTGTGCAGTTTTTAGATCGGCCTGGAATTAGCTTCTGTTCCAGGACAACCTATGATGATAATGCCATCACAAATGCGGTTGAGATATATGTCAGTCCCAGGTCCAGTGTTGCTACCTCAATGATCTTCCCTCTTCAAATTAGTTCTGTTAAATATGATGCTAATTCCTTTTATTTAATTTTCAGTGGTGGAATTCACTTTATAGCATCAGACAATGACTGTGGAGTCAGAGATTTTGATATGGAAAACTTTAAACTGTGTAAACATTTCTGTTGCCCTTGGCCTGTGAATGTAAGGATCTTGCATTTCCTTCTTTGGTGATTTGAGAAATGGTTTCAGTTAGATAATTCTTGTTGGTCCCTTTTTCCGAGAGTGGGTTATCCATTTACTTATTTATTCGATTGCAGCATACTTCTTTGAGTCCTGATGGGAAGCTTCTTGTCATAGTTGGGGATGATTCTGATGGTATTTTGATTGACTCAAAAACTGGAAAAGTAATATCCTCTTCCACATCCTGTCTGCTTAGTTCGTTTAGTCACATATGTCTTTGATAATTCTTTATATTTACCAGAGTACTAATTCTTTGCCGAAAATCAAGACGTTGCGCGGGCATCTGGATTTCTCCTTTGCATCGGAGTGGCACCCAGATGGTGTCACTTTTGCTACGGGAAACCAGGACAAAACTTGCAGGATTTGGGACATACGGAACTTATCCAAGTCAATCGCTGTTTTGAAAGGCAACCTTGGAGCCATACGGTCCATCCGCTATACATCCGATGGCCGGTATATGGCGATGGCAGAACCTGCAGATTTCGTCCATGTCTACGATACAAAAACCGGTTACAAGAAAGAGCAGGAGATCGACTTTTTTGGCGAGATATCTGGCATGTCGTTCAGTCCCGACACGGAGTCGCTCTTTATTGGAGTGTGGGACCGATCGTACGGTAGCCTCCTCGAGTATGGCCGGCGACGGAACTTCTCGTACCTCGACTCCCTCGTCTGAGCAGAATGTGCGGTCACTGTTAATAATTTTCTCTTGGCTGTGCAGCTTTTTTGGGTGGCAGTGTGTGAGTATGCGGACAGAGCATGGTGCACAGGGGAGTTCCATTTTGTGTGGGTGAAATATTGTATATATGTCAATAGAATTATGATGTCTTAATATGATTTTTAGTTGGCACAGAAATTTTCATGCTCATAGCATTCTCTCCCTCCCGCAGTAAGGCCTCTTCCAAATGCGGTACAACCTCCATTGTTATAGCTTGGAACATAATCTTATATAAAATATATTCTAAAGAGCATTTCTAAAAAATTCACCTCATCTAGTGACACGTTGAACTGCTCTTGATATCTAGCAATTTGTTGCATTTCTCACAAAAATACTTCACCTGAGCGCCAGTTGAGTATATATATGCACTACCCTCTGCGAAGCATTGATCATGAAATATACATCTTAATCATTTGTCTTTATTATAATTAATCACATTCGACTGCTCAAAAATTCTCATAAAATGTGCATTTATGTTAAGAAATTCTCATAAAATGTGCATTTATGTTAAGAAGCAGATGACAGCGTAAATTTTTAATGGTGCTTATTTATTTATTTATCTATCTATTGTAATTATTCGCTTTAAGATAAAGTAACTTGTTTTTTGACCATTATTCCTGCGCAACATGCGGATTCATGTCTAATGTAAATGATTTCATCGACATTTGAATTGATTTGATTGTAAGATCAAAGGACTAAGGCAACGGACTTGGTCGGACATGGGAGATGTGGATAATTATGATCTTCCTTCCGTCCATCAAATTAATGTAGTCTCTAATTAGCTTCAATTTTATCTACGGCAAACAACTTAGTAAGTTTCTAAAGAAATAATGAATTCTTTTAAAAGACCATTTATGAAGACTTCCGCATGATTAAGAAGATTATCTAACAGAGATGATATAAGAATTAGATCACAATGCTAATTGGAAAGCTAGGTTCCTTTGAGTCGGGGGTGTCACCAAGTCAACAGTGCCAAGTTCGAGCTCACCTCGACTCGCATAGTTGATGCTCGAAATCCAATTCGAGCTCAATCGAGTATCAAAATGTTTTATCAAGCTAAAGCCTATTCCCTTGTCATCAGCTTCTAAAGGAACTTCTGTTCAAGCTCAAGGTTTGAAGAAAGTTTGAATACATAGTATGAGTAAGCTCGAACCGTACTCGAAAAATCACATGAGTAGCTCGACCTTGAGCTTGAACTTGATGGATAGTCGAGCTCAAATTACTAGCCATTAGCTTTAACACAATTTCACCCCGGGCTTCAGACAGACCCAAAAAATTTCCTGACCTTTAAAGGTGGCAAGTTGTATGAATGCCTTTTCTAACTCCATAAATTCGATCTAACTTTCATTTTATTTTATCGTTAATTTTATGTGTGGGTGGAAAACGAAGTGGATACAGTTCGGTTGCCTCAGCTTTTCCCCGTTGATAAACAGCAGCTGGTAACATGGAACGGAAAAATCTCTAATCCAAAAAGAACCAATCAAATCCATCCACGTCACCCCCCAAAATCTTTCTCTCTTCAATTTTCGAGAAAATATTGGGTGCAGCTCGTTTGCCAGCGTGGCAAACGGGAGGTTGCTCCGGAACGCGACACGTGTCTTTTTGTGGGCTCAGGTGTCAGGTTTGTCAGGAAGGAAAAAAAAAATTTCAAACGCGCAGTTCTCTTCTCTCTCCCCTCCTCTCCTCTGCACTCTCTCTCCCCTCCAGGCATCAGAATTGTCAGGCAGAGTCTCTGCACGCATTTATTATATTCTCTCTCCTCTCCTCCGTTCTTTCCTTCTAAGAAAAAGAAAAGCCATTCTCTCTCAAATTTTGAATCTATTTTCGCTCCCATTTGCTGCTCCGCGCTCTGTTGCTGCTCCGGCGTTTCTCAAGCAAGCCATTCCCCGCCGTTGCCTGACACTCACTGTATCTCTACTCCGGCACTCTCTCGCTCGCTGCTCCGTCGCTTCCTCCATCTCTACTCCGGTGCTGGCTCTTTGCTCCGTTGCTAGCTCCGTCTCTGCTCCAACGCAACTTTCCTTCACACATTAATCTGCTGGGGCAGTCGAGATTTGGGGATCCCATTTCTGCAACCACCTACGGAGCAGCGCCAACGACCTCCAGCAACCCATCGATCCCTATCCCAACCCTCTCGTCTTCGCTCTCTCTTGTGTTCGCGCTCTCATTCCAACTACACTCCATCGTCCTCTCAGTCCCCATAAAAAAAAAAAGCCCCAACAGCAAGCCCCATGATCATTTGTTGCGCAGGGGAAGAGTGGGAAGGAGCTCGACTCGGCAGAGTTCATGTCCGCGCTCGAGTCGGGAAACAGCACGCAGCTCATGGTGATGGCGTCGTGTCCCCGCCACTGCCGAGGACGCCTCCATGGCACACGCGCTCGTCGCGGCTGCGCACCAAACGAGCAGGCGGGTCATCTATGTCTCGCCGGGGCCGGACGAGTTGAGAGCCTCCATGGACGCGCTGGGGGTCACGCCCGACACGTTGAGTTCGTGGTGGGAAGGCTAAGGACCCTTCTGTCAAACAAGTTCAAGGCTGCAGATTTCATGCTCCTAGAGTGCGAAGGCGATAGATTTTGTGCCATCCTTATTTTTACTGGGTGTTCATCAATGATGAAATTGAGTTTTGTTTGCACTGGTCTGTCATTTAATGTACCTGTGTTGAAGTCTTCATTCCACAATCTCTTGATTTTAAGGAGTATAAAATCTAGACGAGAATTTCGCTTGAATTTTTTTTTGGTAAAGAGGGAATTGTCAACCATTCCATTGCAACTATTTGTCAGTATTAGGAACTGGTAAAAAAGGAGCCACAAATATAAAACCAAAACTTGGAGCTCAAAGAGCAAAGGCAAAGCCAATTGAACAAGCAAATTAAGGACACGATTCTCCTGCAATTTTAATCCCAACCAAAAAAATCCTTTAAGCAATTAGACAAGACTCAAAGGTCCTAGAAAAGAAAATAAGACACTCTTCAGATCAACCTCAGCCCACAAGATTTGCCGAAACTTCTTTTGATCATGTATTTGCTGAACTGCAATTTGCTCTAGCGAAATCTGAGTATTTTAAATCCCATATCTTGATCGAGCAGAAATTCAGAAGACCCAACTTGCTTATAGAAAAGGTAAAAAAGATTATATATTGTCATTATATAATTCAATCAATCACTATTTACATTTGCAAGATCTTAGGCGTTGGTGTCGATGACCAGATCCAACAAAAAGTCTTATTAGTCCTCTCTGTTTCTCTAGCAGATCCCAAAACTAAATGAATTCCGTTCTCAAGCATCAATTTATTTCCTCCGTGGCGAGAGGATCTGAAAACGTGCTCTTGGCTGGTGCAGTCGTCCCCTGTAACTACCCATCTGCTCTTCTTCTTGCACCGTCCGTCGCCACCGATCTTGCTGCGGGCTAGCACCTTTCGCAATCCTAGTCTCCTTAAGACCCTCCCCTATTGGCAAAAAGTGAGCTCAGTCCACCCCACAACGTGCCCCTATGAAGGGCATTGTACCCTGCAAAGATCCTTACGCCACCTTCCCGTGCTGTTTCAAACGCCATCACCTTCGCACTCTAGGAGCATGAAATCTGCAGCCTTGAACTTGTTCGACAGAAGGGTCCTCAGCCTTCCCACTACGAACTCGACGTGCCGGGCGTGACCCCCAGCGCGTCCATGGAGGCTCTCGACTTGTCCGACCCCGGCGAGACGTAGACGACCCGCTTGCCCATCTGGTGCGCGGCCGCGACGAGCGCGTGCGCCATGGAGGCGTCCTCGACAGTGGCGGGGACACGACGCCATCACCATGAGCTGCGTGCTGTTTCCCGACTCGAGCGCGGACATGAACTCCGCCGAGTCGAGCTCCTTCCCACTCTTCCCCTGCGCAACAAACGATCATGGGGCTTACTGTTAGGGCTTTTTTTTTTTTATGGGGACTGAGAGGACGATGGAGTGTAGTTGGAATGAGAGCGCGAGCACCAGAGAGAGCGAAGACGAGAGGGTTGGGATAGGGATCGATGGGTTGCTGGAGGTCGTCGGCGCTGCTCCGTAGGTGGTTGCAAAAATGGGATCCCCCACATCTCGACCACCCCAGCAGATTAATGTGTGAAGGAAAGTTGCGTTGGAGCAGAGACGGAGCTAGCAACGGAGCAAAGAGCCAGCACCGGAGTAGAGATGGAGGAAGCGACGGAGCAGCGAGCGAGAGAGTGCCGGAGTAGAGATGCAGTGAGCGTCAGGCAACGGCGGGGAACGGCTTGCTTGAGAAACGCCGGAGCAGCAGCAGAGCGCGGAGCAGCAAATGGGAGCGAAAACAGATTCAAAATTTGAGAGAGAATGGCTTTTCTTTTTCTTAGAAGGAAAGAACGGAGGAGAGGAGAGAGAATATAATAAATGCGTGCAGACTCTGCCTGACAAGTCTGATGCCTGGAGGGGAGAGAGAGTGCAGAGGAGAGGAGGGGAGAGCGAAGAGAATCACGCGTTTGAAATTTTTTTTTCCTTCCTGACAAACCTGACGCCTGGGCCCACAAGAAGACACGTGTCGCGCTCCGGAGCAGCCTCCCGTTTGCCACGCTGGCAAACGAGCTGCACCCAATATTTTCTCTCAATTTTCACCCTCACAACCTCCCTCTCTCTCCCTCCGAGAAAATATGCCACGTAATCCCTACTCTGAATCATTTAAAAATTACCACGTGTCCTCGGATCCCACAGGTCATTAAAATCTCCTTTCTTTCTCCTCTTTCTTCTCTCTCGTCTCTCTTCTACCCCTACCCCTGCACTTGCTTTCTCTCTCCTCTCTCTCACTCGATTCTCTCTCTTCGCCGCCCCCTCTTACTCCCACTAAACCATCATCGGACGAAGGGCAGCGATTCGGTGATAGCGCAGCCGGAGGGGCGGCGCTGCGGCTCGTCGGTTGGATGAGGCCACGATCGCTTGTTGGACGAGCCACCGTGCGGCTCCGTCTCAAGTTTGCATCCGCCGCCTCGAAGTTCGTGAATTGGGTGCGGTGGCTCATCGCACGAGCCACCGCGCGACCTCCACCTCCACCTTGAAAGAGTGCCTCCACCGTCGTGAAGTTCGTCGGTCGAATGAGGAGATGGCGAAGAGGGAGAGTGGCCAGAGAGAGCGTACTGGGGATGAGAGAGGAGAGAGGAGAGAGAAAGCAAGTGCAGGGGTAGGGGTAGAAAAGAGACGAGAGAGAAGAAAGAGGAGAAAGAAAGGAATTTTCAATGACCTGTGGGACCCGAGGACACGTGACGATTTTTAAATGGTTCAAATAGAGATGACGTGGCACTTTTAGGGTACCTAATATTTTCTCCTCTCTCCGCACATCCTCCACACGCTCACCAACATTTCTCCGACGATGGCCGCCCCGTCCCCCGCCGTCTTCTCCCTCGCCGTCGGCGCCACCTCAAGGCGCCACAGCACCGGCCTCTCTCCGGTCAACATCTCCTTCCAAGGCCTCAGGCCCCTCGCCAAAAGGGCTACCAGGGCCTCCTCCTCCTATTCGGCCGCAGCACCGAGGCGATCTGAGCGCGCCGGTGGTGATAAGCCTGAGCACGGGGCTGTCGCTGTTCCTGGGGAGTTCGTGTTCTTCAACTTCCAGAGGGAGAACGTGGCGAAGCAGGGGCTGCCGGAGCAGAATGGGAAGACCCACTTCGAGGCCGGCGACGTGAGGGCCCAGGAGTACGTCAGCCTCCTTAAGTCCAACGACCCCGTCGGGTTCAACATCGTCGACGTCCTCGCCTGGGGCTCCATCGGCCACATCGTCGCCTACTACATCCTCGCCACCACCAGCAACGGCTACGATCCCAAGTTCTTCCGTTGACCCGCTCCTCCTCATCTTCGTCGCGATTCGCCCCTAAAGTCAAGAACCCCGTATCTGTATAGCTTCTCTCTTATGACCGATCGGTAGTTGCTCTCTAAAGTTAGCTGCTTTCTTCTTCAACTCCTCTCCTCGATTCCTTCTGTCGAATCCTCTGTTTGAACCGTGAATGTCTGCCATTCTTTTTTCTGCGATTCGGTTTTTCTATATTAAGGTCCAGATATGATTCCGTGAGTTGGGTCCCGATTTGCTTTGAGATCGGTTTTTGTGCCCTGCCATGTATGGATTAACGATTAGATCATCGACAGGTGTTTTTGCGAGATCCAGTTGGGCGTATATCTCGCCATTTCCATCACCTGCGAACCGTTGGAAAAAATCATCCTCGTAATTGGGTAGAACAATGAAGTCAATATGCGTTCGAATTAATGGAACAATCGCAACGAACTTTAAGGCGTGATATCACTTTCTTTAAAGATTTATTTGCCTCACGAAGTTGCTAATGGTTATCGACAAATATCCTTCATGATACAACAAAGTCTCAAATAAGAATACTAGATAGCAATTCTAGTATTTCTCCAGGGTCTCTTTAGGAAACAATAGAAAATCTTGACTGCATAGGCTAAAATGAAAGACAACCTTTCGAATAACAAAACAACCATATAAAATCAAAATAAAAACCTTTCGAATAACAAAACAACCATATAAAATCAAAATAAAAACCTTTCGAATAACAAAACAACCATATAAAATCAAAATAAAAATTGAAAAGATAGGGGATTAATATTAATTAAATCGCGAGCCAAGTGCGCTTAATAATCGCGCACCCGCACGCAGGTATAGTGAGATCTAGCCCACACTCCATCTTTTCGTTTTAACAAATTAGAAAAGCTTACATTTATAAAATGACTTGTCATTTCTAAACTTTCCTATGTGGGACAAGATAGAAAAGACACACTTGGTTTGTTTTACAAACAAACATCCAACACGAACTTGTATAGAATAGACATATCTGTCAACAAAACAAACTTCTTCTGAACCATATTATTATTGACAAGTTAACTAAATCGAAATAGCCTATCATTGAAATCAAAGTTGTTATTCATAAACATGATACTTAGGTCGTTGAATATCCTATAGACTTTGCGTTAAATTAAATCGAATTTCTCCGTGTGTGCAGAGGTTTAGGGTGCGCATGTTAACCATTCTGTTTCTATTTCTGGAATATATTTCTATTCTGGCTATTTCGGAATAAAATCCGTTTGGTAAAAAATTTACTTTTTATTTTCGGAATAGATTTCTATTCCGTAAATAGGTTTGGAATAGAAATCGAAATAAAAATTTACTTTTCTATTTCTAGAATAGAAATCAGAAATTGTTTCTCTCTTTCTTACTTTTCACCTGAAGGAATTTCTTGCCGTTCGCCGCTCACCACCACTCCCGCCCACCGCCCGCCGCCGCCGCCACCCGCCCGCCGGTCGCCGCCACTCGCTCACCGGTCACCCGCCGCCACACGCCGATCGCCTTCGCTTGCCCGTCGGCCGCACCGATTGCCCGCCGCTCGCCCCCCGATTGCCAGCCGCTCTTCCGCCGCTCGCCTATTGATCGCTCGCCGCTCTTCCACCGCCCGCCGCCCGTCAGTCGCTCGCCACTCTTCCGCCGCCCGCCGCCCACCCGCCGCGCTCGCCACTCGCCCGCCACCCGCCGCCGCCCGGTCACCCCTCGGTCGCCGCCCGCGATCGCCGCGGTTGCCACCACCCTTCTCATTACCACCGCCACTTGGGAAAATGAAATTTTTTTGATTATCAAACGAATTTCTATTTCAATAATATAAATATTTTGTCATTATCAAAAGCGTTTTTTGGCTCAGAAACTCATCTAAAAATAGAAATAGAAAAATCTATTTCTAGCCAAAAATGTTATCATTCATGCCTTTAGAGTCTTATCCTAAAATGATCAAATTTTCATCGTTTTATATCTTTTATTTTTTTTATGTGCCCTTTTTGCTTACTGTTTTTTAAGTGACATGAGCAATTTATCTTTATGATTAAAATGAATTTTTTTTTTGTGAAAATAATTGAAGGGCAATACCTTTTCATAGAAAACATTTGAGGCACGCGTGAATAAGACGGGATGAGGGGAGAAAACGAGAATAGTCAAAGTTGAGACTTCGTAATCTATCTGACTTCGGGTGGTCAAAGGTTGGTTTAGGAATCTCGGTTGATGAATTACATTAAATTGCAGCTTTTGAGTTCGATTTGTATTTTGCATCAAATAAGGAAACACTTCGTAAAAGAATTGAATTTCTCACTTGACTAATATACTCATATTAGTGATAAGGCCTTGTGTTTTTCCTTGTGAGAAATATAATTTTAGTGATAAAGCCTTGTGTTTTTCCATGTTTTAAAATAAAAAATCCAAAAAAAAATTAACTAGACTTTTAAAGGCTATAATTTCATTAATAAAGTCTTGAGCTTGCACCACGGTCACAAGTAGATTGCTAAAATCATGTTCGTGCACGAGCACTGAACAAGTGCGTTGAACATTGTGTCGTCGGTGACTATGATTTTATTGATCGAATGGGGTTATTAAGCTTATTGCAGGCACACAAAATTAATTTAGGAAGATAATACATAACAAAAATACACGATTTATTTGTTATAGAAGCTAATCGAATCTCTGATTCGAAATTGCTGGTCAGATCGACTTTATCCATATTCGGTTTGTGCATAATTTTCAAGCGAAATTTAGTCCGATTGTCTATAGCTCCACCTTCATAACTCTCAAATATGTGAAACACTCGTTGGAAAAAAGAAAAAAAAACTTCAATATTGATCCCTTTTGCTTTCTTCTTCATCACATACTTTACACACGACACTAAATAATCAAAAAGTACTAATGGATTGGTACGAAAAAATGTATCTAATTTAATCCGACTATAATTGAGGTGTGCTTGTTCACAGAAAATAAATATTTTGGAAAATATTCTCCTAAGAATGGCCGTTTGTATCACTTACAATAATGAATGAATGAAAGTTTTCTTCGTTCATTAAAAATATTTAAATATAAATTATTTTCAATAACGGAATTAATTTTCTTCACATTACAAGAGTTTCTTCCGCCCGTGCGTCTAAACCGACCGGACCCTGATCCTGATCCTGAGCAATTTTATTGTCCTCCTCCTTTCGGTATTTTTCTGTTGGTAATTGATATCTTGATCGCCTTCAAATTAGGAAACCATGCGTGTGGAATCGTGGATTACTATGGTAAGTAAGTAATCTTATGCCAATTCCTTGTTTTTCTTTCTCTTTTTTTAATTTTATTAATGAACAGCCTCGCTAATAATTTATTAGGCTTGTCGTCATATAAAAAAAATAAAAATGTACAACTCAAGGAATATCGCGGACAGTTTTACCTTATCAAGTTATTAAGGTCTGCCATTCTTTTTTCTGCGATTCGGTTCTTTATATTAAGGTCCAGAAATGATTCCGTGAGTTGGGTCCCGATTGGCTTTGGGATCGGTTTTGTGCCTGCCATGTATGAATTCACAATTAGATCATCGACAGGTTTTTGGCGAGATCTAGTTGGACGTATATCTCGCCATTTCTATCACTTTCGAACTTGTATAGAAATGACATATCTATCAATAAAACAAACTTTTAGTTGAACCATATGATTATTGATAGATTAATTGAACCGAAACAGCATATTATCGAAATCAAAGTTGTTATTCCTGAACATGATACTTATGTCGCTGAATATCTTATAGACTTTTTGTTAAATTTAATAGAATTTCTATTTGTGTGTGCAGAGATTTAGATTCATATCTTAAAATGATCAAATTTTCATCGTCTATCTTCTTTTTTTACGTGCGATTTTGCTTCCTGTTCTTGTGACACGAGTAACTTATCTTTATGACTAAAAAAATGTTTTTTTTCTTTTGGTTGAAGGTGAAAATAATTGAAGAGCGATACTTTTTCAAGGAAACTTTTTAGGCACGCGTGAATAAGACGGGATGATGGGAGAAAATGAGAATAGTCAAAGCTGAGACTTCGTAATCTATCTGATTTGAGTGGTCAAGTTGGTTTAGGAATCTCTATTGATGAATTACGTTAAATTCCAGCTTGTGAGTTTGATTTGCATTTTGGACCAAAGTAAAGAAAACCTCGTAAAAGAATTGAATTGCTCACTTGATTCTCATATTATATTATATATAACGATACATTATGTGAGAAATATAATTTTTGTAATAAAGCCTTGTGTTTTTCCATGTTCCAAAATATAACTTCTAAAATAAAAATTAACTAGACTTTTAAAGGCTATAGTTTCATTAATAAAGTCTTGTGCTTGTGTCACGGTCCAAAAAAATGAATCACCTAAGAGGGTTTTGTACGGCGGCTGTGACCAATTCTTCCCTTAAATCCTAAGGTTTTCTCAAATTTTCTAGAATACTCCTAGAGGGACAATATGGTAAATGTATATATATGTATATATATATAAATGCGAGTAAGTAGCATTTGGGAAGATGTGATCTCTATCTTTAGATTGAGGAGAGATCTACGGATATGATTGGCCTTGTACTTATATATATAGGAGTGTCATCCCTCTCATTCTATCATCTTATTCACAAGTAAAAATAAGTTTAAGCTTCTCTCTAAGAGTTTCTCTCTAAAATCCTAGTAAATCTATTAAGACTACACCATGGGATATCAAATGAGTTATATTTGATATTAAGTTTATCAGACGGACACCATGGGATATGGAATATCGGACACCATGGGATATCAAATGGGTTATTAAGCTTAATGGATCAAATGGTTATATTTGATATTAAGCTTATCAGACGGACACCATGGGATATGGAATATCGGACACCATGGGATATCAAATGGGTTATTAAGCTTAATGGATCAAATGGGTGTCATCGTCGTGCAATCCAAGTGGACTCCTATTTAATGGATCAAATGGGTTTTTAAGCTTTTTGAAGGCATGCGATTTAGGAAGATAATGCATAACAAAATTACGCGGTTTTTTTTTAAAAGCTAGATTCGAAATTACTAGTCAGATTGACTTTATCCATATTCGATTTTTGTACATAATTTTGAAACAAAATTGAGTCAAACCGTCTCCACATACGAAACTCTCAAATATGTGAAAACATCGTTGGAAAGGTTAAAAAAAAACTTCAATAATACGTGTTCCCATTGCTTTCTTCTTAATCACATACTTTACCCCACAGACAGTAAATAATAAAAAAGTACTCACACGTTTACAGGGTGGTATGAAAAAAAATGTGTCTAATCTAATCCGATTAATGATTAAGGGTGCGTTTGTTCATAGAAAATAAGCATTTTAGAAAATATTCTCCTAAAAATGATCTCTTGTATCACTTACAATAATGAATGAGCGAAAGTTTTCATCGTTTACAAAAACATTTAAACATGAATTATTGCTGGTAAATAAATTATTTTTCATCAGCTAATTATTCAAATGATATAAGCGATTATTTTTAGGAAAATATGTTTCAAATCTTTCATTTTTTGCAAAATAAAGAAGGCCTAAATGGAGACGAAGGGGTAGAATATTCTCCCTTCGTATGACTTCCCAAGTAATGCATGAAGTAAATAAATGTGAAATCAAGGGCTAAATATGGATATTTTCTAAGAAGCTGAAGTTTCAAAGTGGAAACCGCGGGGAACAAAGTATAATGCCCGTTCTGCTTCAGCATGTCTAAAGCGGTTTGGAGCCCCAAAACTTCTTAAGCAAATGCAAATATTATTTGACAAAAATTTTGAGTCCTTTTGGGAGATACAATTGCATATGCAATGCAAAACTCTCTAAGGTTGCGCGTAGTAATCATTCATTTGTTTTACGAAATAGATTTCTATTCCGCACTATTTCGGAATAGAAATCCATTTGGTAAAAAAAAATTCATTTCTATTTCTGGAATATAAATTTATTCCGAAATAGTTTGGAACAAAAAATCGAAAAAAAAAAAAAAAAATTTACTTTTCTATTTCGGAATAGAAATCGAAATTGTGTCTCTTTTCTTACTTCTCACCCGAAGAAGTTTATTTCCGTCCGCCGCTCACCACCACCACCACTCCTCGCCCACCACTGGCCGTCGACCGACGGCCAACGGCGGCGGCGGCCGGCGACGCGGCGCGGCGGCGGCGGGCGCGGCGGCGGCGGACGGCGGACGGCGGCGGATGGCGGCCGGCGATCGCCGTCCACCGGTCGCCATCCACCGGTCGCCGTCGCCGCCGTCGGCCACAACTCCTCCCATTATCGCCGCCACTTAGAAAAGTAAAATTTTTTTGATTATCAAATGAATTTATATTCCAAAAATAGAAATTTTTTGTCGTTATTAAACGCGTTTTTTAATCCAGAAACTCATCCAGAAGTAGAAATAAAAAAATCTATTCCGTTAAATCAATTTAAGCCGAATGATTATCATTCGCACCCTAAAGGCTAGGTAGATCCGAAGATACCTTAAAATATTGCATTTCCAAAATCAAATAAAAATGCTCAATTTTCATAATTCCAAAAAATGTCCACGAAAATTTTAATTTTGTCAGCGGTCGGCATGCATCAATTTTGAATGATAATAGATTGAATTAAACTCGAAGAATGTTGCAATGGAATAAGCATTTGATTTGGATGCGATGAAATCCATATTACTATTACAGTACATGTTTGGTTCGACTTTGAGGAATGTTTTAGAGATAATAACTTTAATTTAAATGCTGTTTAATAAAAATTACATTTATAAAGGGCTTTTGTTAATTTTTTAAAAAAATTCTTAAATTATTGGAACCGCCAGAGGCCGCAGGTGTCGTAGGATTGATGATCCTAATTTGGATATCACAATCAGCATGTACTTCTTTCGATCCTTTTCGTCTCGGACAAGTTCATAATAGGAACGTTGTACGTGTTCTTCTTTAACACAGTTCCATCTTCATACGTACAGGCTCTGTAGGTTTTTAGCCCAGTTTCTGAAAAAGGCCTCGGTTTCTCTGTTTTATTCTGCTATTTCGCTGCAGTTTCCGGCTTCAATAATATACCTACCAGAACAAGAACCTACGAAGCAATTCGCTTTGTAATTTCTCCTCCATCCTATTCTCAATCCTTGTCATCAGTTGTTGACTCAATTCTTGGGGCCCTAATCAATGGCGAGACTTTTACTCGGTGGCGGATTCCCATTAGCAAAAGCATCGCAACAGCTTCTTCCGCCTGTGCGTCTAGACCCAAAGCCACACCCGAGTCTGAACCGGACGAGCAATTTTTTTTTGTCGTCCTCCTTTTTGGTATTTTTCTGTTGGTAATTGATATCTTAATCGCCTTCAAATTAGGAAACCATGCATGTGGAATCGTGGATTACCATAGTTAGTAATCTGATGCCAATTCCTTGCTTCTTTTTTTTTTTTTTTAATCTATTACTGAAGAGCCTCGCTAATAATTTATTAGGCTTGTCGCCATTAAAAAAAAAAAAAGATGTAAAATTCGAGGGATATCTCGGAAAGTTTTTCGAATTTAAATATTTTGAAAGATTAATTCAGAGAGAGCCTTTTGAATTTAAAATTTTCCAAAAATTAATTTGAGGAAAGCGTGATGTAACTAAGGAGATAAACAGTAATAAAGAAGGTGATCTTTTATTAATCCCAAAAGAATCCCTTTCTCTATTAGCGAACAAGAATATCACCATAAGGAGGATAAATTGCGTCACAAGTCACGACTTCTTTTTGATTGGATATTCTCTCTTCCTCTTTTTGTATTTATTTTGTCATTTCTTTTCTTTTTGATTTTTTTTTAAAATTTTGTTGGTAATTGTCGCTTCTCTTGGCTTTTGGGAGATAGCAAAGGAGAGTGGTCAAAGTAGAAGGTAATGGGAGGGGAGGGAGTGTATTTATGGGAATAGGAGATTCTGAGGGGGTGAAACGGAAGGAGGAGAAGCCAAAGTGGGAAGATAGAACGTGACGGTCAATTTTATTTTCCTTCCTTCGACGGCGGTTTTGAAGATCAAATTGCGCAGAGAAGGGACCTTTCAACGCTGCAACTCTTACCTCTCTTCTTCTCCTTCTTCACCATCCCTCTGGTCTTTGCTGCTTCTTCTTCTTCTTCTTCTTCTTAGCTTCTCGTGTGGGTTTCTTTTTCCTGTCGCGGTCGCCTACTCCGAAAATCTCTCTCTCGATCACGTTTTGGATTTGATCTGGGATTAATGTGAATGTGAGCTGATTTGCCGTTTGGTTTTCGGCGATATCTTCTTCTGGGGTCATCTTGGAGGCTGACGCATTCAAAAGGGTATGTTACTTACCAGCTAAGCGACCTCTTCTTGATCTCATATTCTCTTTCTTGTTTTCTTCTCTCTCTCAAACTGATCGAAGGTTGTTCTTTTCTCTGGGTAACCTAGTTTTCTGCACCTTTATTAAGTATATTCTCTGACCAGTCAATTTTCTTGTTTGCTGCAATATCTCACACCAGAGAGAAAGAGAATAAACACTGAAGCTTCAGTTTTTCTATATATAGCTGGGCTCTTTGGTCCTCACTTCTCTGGTTTCTTTCTCTCTCAAGTCTCCAATGGAGGAAGATCTTCACCAAGAGACTAAGCAGATGGCTGGCAGCGGCGTGTTCTACATCAAGCTGAACATCCAAAAAGCTCAGTGCAGCAGCGAAAAAGACGGCGGCAGTGGCTGTGAAGAAGAAGAAGAAGAAGAAGACCACGCGGAGTATCCGGCGGCAACTGAGTCGACTTCTCGGGTATGCATGTTTTGCAGGAAAGGGTTCTGCTCAGGGAAAGCCTTGGGCGGTCACATGAGAATTCACGTTCAGTCCACCAAAGAGCCTCTGCGCAAGAAGATTCACAGACGGAAGTCCAAGAGAAGCGGGAGCAACAACAACAGCCGGGGGAGCTCGGCCACGATGGCGGGAGGCCAGGACGATCACCAGACTTGCGTGATTTGCGGCAAGAGTTTCCCTTCGATAAAGTCCTTGTACGGGCACATGAGATCGCATCCCGGAAGGGAGTGGAGGGGAGTTCAGCCCCCTCCAGCCACTGTGGCCAAACAAAGCTCAGCATCCACTGTCTCAGATTCAGTGGGCGTCCAGAAGGCGGACGATGATCAGATTGGTTCTGATGATGATGCTAAGGAGAGGAGCTCAAGTGTTGTTGATCTATCGAAGTCCGTCCCTGGATGGGGTGTCACCGCTAAGAGAGGCAAGAAAGTCAGCACACCCTCAGTCACCGGCTCAGGCTCGGGCTCAGGATCGGGATCGGGATCGGGATCAGGGTCCGGTTCAGGCTCAGGTAAGGGTGTGAGTGTGGGTTTAGACGCACATGTGCAAGAAGCTCTTGTGATGCTTGCTAACTGGAATCCACCGAGTAAAGTCTCGCCATTGGTTAGGCCCAGAATTGAGGCAACAACTGATCACACGGATGAGCATAAGATGGAGGAGAATTACAAAGCGAATTGCTGCATAGGTTCTTATTCTGGTATTGAAGCTAGAAACTGCAGTGAAATAGCAGAATACAAACAACCGGGGGCCTTTTCAGAAACTGGGTTAAAACCCGAAGAGCCTGTGAATATGATGATGAACTGTGTTAAAGAAGAACAGGTAAGATATTCCTGCCATGAACTTGTGCGCAAGATGAAGAAGAGGAAAAGGATCCAAAGGTTCAGAGACTTGGAAGAAGTACATGCTGATTTTGATGACCAAAATAGGATCATTGATCCTGCGGTGCCTGTTCCGTTCAAGTGCAGTATTTGCGGCAAGTCCTTTTCAAGCCACCAAGCCTTGGGTGGTCACAAATCCAGCCACAACAAGCCCACCAAGAACAGTCGAACTATCCCAAGAGATCGTGAATCCGTGGAGTTCTCAGCAGTGCGTGAGAGTTACGGGCTCAATGCGGAGTTGAGTACCCCATCCAGCCAAGCGGCTAATTCGCCCAGCGCAGCCAGCGAGACGAGCAGCAAAGTGCTGGATTTCGACCTCAATGAGCTCCCACCGATGGAAGATGATAAGGAAGGGGTCGTTGGTCTTGCTGCTGATTCTGCGCAGTGTGGTGTCTGAACCATGTTGTGGAGCTGGTCTTTGTACATTCCCTCTGACAAATTCGGTTTAGCAAGGATCAAACTGTTAAAAACTCTGATGTTCCTAGGTAACTGTAGGAAGGGTCGTTCAGGTCATCGGTAGGAACTCAAGTTTTGAGCTTTTTCTGATAGTTTTTATTTTTATTTTTTTGTCCGTTTCTTCTTGGTGATGGCTTCTGATGTTAGAAACAATTTGGGGGTCTTTGAGGAACCCTCTTGGTTCTTTCTTCGTTTTCCCGAAGTGGGGTCCCTCCCCGGGTCATATCGTATGTGCCACTTCTATGTTTTTACCTTTCTCGACCTTCATGCCAGGCTTGATTGTACAGCCAGGGGAAAGATCCGAACTGACCCAGCCCGCTATTGTTGACGACGATGAGAAAGTTTATGCAGAACAGGAAAAAAAAAAGGAAATTATGTATACAACACTAGTTTACTAAATTTTTCTGGTGTTGTTACACTGTTGACGCATTTTATATTGGCTTGTGTTCTGAAAAATTAAATGAACAATATTGCAAATGGCATGAACAAAAGCAATGAGAAGTGGAGGCCCCAAACAGAGATGGTGATGTCGTGCAGGGAGGAAAAAGATGGGGATTGAAGTCAACCACCAATGGGAATGAACGTGTATTTGAGTGAAGAGCAAGAAAATACGAACTTTTCTTGTGCTTAGGTTTTTGTGAGGTTCGCACTTTTTGTCAAGAGCACTTCAGCAGGGGAAACACACAGGAGAGCTTCACCACTTTTCGATCTCCCTCAAATAACTACTGGTGGGGCCAGCTGACAAGGTCTTTGCATACCGACAGAGATTGAAGAATTTGTTTTTTTTCTTTATTGGAAAAAAGTACTTCTTTATGGGCGATCTTGTGACTCAAGACGGGAGTTGGATGGAAGGAACCACGTTTCATCCAGGAAAAAAAAAAGTGAATACAATAATCGAGATGGGCTTTCTCAGCTCCCAGTTTTTGTTGTATTTTAATCCTCTCCAAAGGGTCAAGTTGATGCGGTTGCTGCCTCCTCATATGACCAGATCAAGAGAGAGAACAAGGACAAATACCAGAAACCCCATAACGCGGTCAGAGGCTCAGAACCGGAGTGATCTTTGACGTCGACCAGCGGTGCTTCCAAAGTTTTCCAAAAGCAGAAGAAAGCACTTGCAGTCAAGGGAACAGAAACAAGATAAAAATTGAGGCGAGAAAAGGAAAAAGGGAAGAGAACTGGTAGATGGATACTCTGATATGAAAGAACCAAAGCATGCACCCCATCCATGGTTTGCAGCATTGCAGCAGCTCTCTGTATACATACCGTACTCACATTGATATGATTCTAGGAAGACGGTATTGTGTTGGTTGATGAGAATGGTAGATTTATGTGGGGATGTATGATGCATGTGTGCTATAAAAGATAGGAGCCAAAAAGTGATGGCTCACCTGTTTTCTAGGCACATTCTCGTGACTATCAGAAAGTGACTTTGCAGTGCACTGATTTTTCAGTATACTGCAAATTTCAACTATATTAATTTGGCTCTGGGAACATCAAGATCTCTCTTGCACACCTCAAACTTTCGGAGGATTCGCGGCCGCAAAGACACCACAAAACTGTGGTGCTAGGGCACTAGCGTCACGGTTCAAGGTTACCGAGCAAGGCATGTAAATTAAGACTCGGCTCGAGGTTGAATTCCCAAAAATAGAATAAAAAAATGCTTGGAAACGTTATTCATGTACAGAATATCAGACCCATCGTACCCATGTGCGACAATTTCTTTTGGCAAACATACCGTAGCATCTTGAACTACTTCAGAACTAGTTGACATCCTTTATAGAATTGAATCTCTTTTCTGACATCGGTACTTACGAAATCTCCTTTGGTTTTTTTTTTTTTTTTTTTTTTTTGACCTTTCTTTCATCCATCTTCAATGTGAAATTTCAGTTCCGAAAGCAATGCTCTTGCATTAAGACGCACGATATTGACAATTGCGTAGAATTCGAGTTCCTCGTGTTCAATTGCAATTTGACCGTTTAGTAGGGACTCTGTCAGCAAATGTTTTGCAAATTTATACACGATGACGCCTCTGGTGACTTTGGGCTCGGGGAGTATGTGCTACTTTGATTTACGTTATGTTTGGTCAATGTTTTTATGGACACGAGTGAGAGACCTCGGAGACTTCAAATGCCACTTCAATCATCGGGCAATCGACTTTTTATCCACAAATCACCTATCCAATGGTGTATGTAACCACTGAGGTTTGCTCGGTAGCCACCATTTCTACATGGAAAATGAGAGATGGGGAGTTTAAATCTTCACAATTTCAAGGGGGTTGGTACGGAGATGATTTAGTTTTGAATATGAATTTCGACTCTACTAGAACAAAAATCTGAAAATAAAAGTTAAGAGTAGAATTGACTAAAAAACGAATGTAATAAATATTATCTATACTAGTAATGAATTTAACATTATTCCGAATGCATTATCATAAAAAGTCCCTTCTAATATGGATTATAGAATGCCTGAATCGAACTTTCCCCATTACAATAAGAGGTTTTGCCGTTTTCTCCACAAAAATAGCAAAATAAATTACTGCTAATTTATTGCGCCTCATCTTTCTTTTCTATCTTCGCTGTTTTCACCATTTACCTATAACTCATTGGCATTTGGGAAATATTACTTATTTTTGCATGGTCATATAATTAAGAGTCTTCACCATATTAGTTAGTGAACAAAACCTTTTATTATCTAGATGCATTTTAGAAATAGTATAATATTTATGATACGTATTTCATATTATGTTTGTGAATTTCATTTTCATACTAATTAGTTGTTTTGTAATTTCATAATCAAATTTTACGTGTGCTATTACAACTAATAACTCGTATTTATAGTAAAATATTTCATGCTCTATTTAAATTACATTTTGCATGACAATCTGCGTAAACACATGTCTAGTTTTCTTTTATATATACGTAGCCAATTACAAAAATTTAATATCGTAAATCTACTATCCATATTTTATCACCAAATAAAACATGAAATATCTCTCTAGAAGGCAATGAAAAAAATCTAGTGTCTAAGTGCTCAATTCCAATATCAACAAGCTAGTCAGCATGACGATTTCCTTTTCGAAAGTCGTATTGCATTTTAAACTTAAAATGAGAATTCGATGGTCTTTTAATTTCTTTAAACAAATTAAGGCCAGGATTATCAATGATATTTTATGGACTAACAAAAAAGTAGTGATGGCTTTAGATTAGAGTCAATTCCAAAGACGATTTTATGAAAACTAAGTTGTTTTATGAAGTTGAGTCCCAACCATAATGTTCAAATTTTGCTCGTACCGACAAGCATATCTCTACAAATATGACAATACCACCAAACCAATCACTCCCCTTCGTTTCTAAATTTAGCCCCTATACCAGCAAGTATTGAGTTGCCTTTTGGAGCCTCATTGGTATTCAGCTTAATCCACTTAAAAAATGGAGAACCCATTCAATTACTCCCTCCGTGGACAACAGTGTCACTAGTCATGGACAAGCCAGGCTCAGAAGTGACGCCGACATTTATCCATGGCTGTGTCGTCGTCGTCCCACTAGATCTGGTCGTCGTTTGGAGATGAAGGTGGGTGAGGTCAAATCTAGAGTTCTTCAAATCGAGGTCAAGACAGACGAGTGACTTCTGAGCGACGCTACGATGGTGCCGACACTTGTGGCGACAGTCGGCGTCTTTGGCCAAACTAGTCGACTTGATTAAAGCCAACGACTCCACCGGTGGCAACTCGGGGAAGGTCGGGCTTACGTGAGGGAGAGGGTTAGATAAACTTTTTGATGAACTTCTCAAACGTCCAGGTGAGGGAGCCGAGGGAGAAGGAGAGAGAGGAGTGACAAGGGGAGAGATAGAGAGAGAGGCCACTGTTGTTGAAGGGAGCGAGCAGAAAGAGGGTATCGAAGGAGAGAGATTAAAAGAAAATTTCTAAAAAGTAGCCCCCTACTCGTAGATGAGCAAAGCAATGAATAGAGTGACGCTATACCTACGTGGCAAAATTACCCTATCCAATATTTTCTCATTATGACCCCCAAAATCCCAAATCAGCTTTTCGAACAGAATGCTTCAACAGTGACACTGGGACTGCAACACCTTCTAGCTAAGCAAAGTCCCTCAGCACAAGTCACAGAATCCTCACATATCTTTAAATTTGTTCACCACTGCAATTTCACACTGAATGAGAAACCAAAAAGACAAAAAAACTTGAAATTGATTAGGAATTGCAATGTACATAAACTGACATCAACCATAAGTTCAGGAGCACCCTACACACCTCCTAAACCCTCCCATAACACTGCGAAAATGCCCAACCGGCAAATTACAGAAAAAAGGAAAAAGAACCTAAAAGCCAAAAAAAAAAAAAAAAAAAGAAAGCGACATGTGCGGGAAAGGAGGAAAAAACTTGATAAGCTAAATAATAAAAGGACAAAATTTGGAGTTAGGGAACTTCCAATATGAATGCTTAAGATACACAAGGACTTACTAACTTCAGGTTCAAGTTGGAACAACCTCCCCAGCTTGGGGTGAGATCTGCATGATGAACCACCAAAAGACCAGCACAAACAAAACTAGTTGTATAACAAAACAAGAGGACACCTTGCACGCTCCTCTCTGCAACTTCCAAACTTCTCCAACAACTTCGATGTCTTCACATGCTTTCACTAGATCATCCGCTTGCTTCTTTAGTGCAGCAGCTTTGCTTTCTGCTTCACTTTCACTTGCACGCTGATCATCTCCCTCACTTAAGAGCATTAGTTGACTCTGTGCATCAACCTTCAGCTTCTGTATTGTCCTAGCTATCGCCAGGTACTCCACCTCAGCTTCAATCTTCTGCTTGAAGAGACCCTCAATCTCTGCCTCCATCTCCCCGCGTTCTTCTCGCTGCAACTCCAAGGTGCTTTCTGGTTCTTCCTTCACAGACTTGTGACTGTTTAGAGAATCTTCTAGCTCAGAAACCCTAGATTCCTTCACCTTGAGCTCAGTCCTTGTTTCCTCCAATTTGGCCTCTAAGTGTTTCACATTCTCTGTCAAGCTCAGTATCTGGATTTCCAATGAACCTGAAGCATTCTGGTTGATCTGCTTCGAGTTGGACTGCTCTTGAAGGACAGTGCCACCATTAGAGGAGCCATTGCTTCCTATAATAGGGTCCCTACCTATCTCTGAGAACTTCTGAACTTCTGAAAAAGCATAGAAAAGACTTCATTAACAACAACCTCTATGCTAAAAGTAAAACCTGTCAACTCAGACATGTCTCCAACCAATTTTTCGAACTCACTTGGCGATTAAGTTTCTCTCCTTTCTAAGGAGCATATGCTTTTCTTAGTCTTTGCTAAATTCTTATCTCCCAGATACACATGCCAAAATAGAAATATAGTTTCATGAAGCACACTAGTCTTTGCTCAAAGACATCATGTAAGTCTAGATTAAGAAATCTATCAGTACGTTTGATAAAAGCAGACCAACAAAATCCTCCTTCAAGCCTGCCACAAGGCATAAGTATATTAAAACAAAGAAACAAGCTAAATGAATTATCTACCATAAAATAAAATAAAGAATCAGGCATCCCAGAGAACATTACCTACCGGATAGATCAGATATAAATAAAATTATGATTTTTGCTCTCATTTGTATATGATCACAACGTTATAGAGCATATAGATACCCCATTTATCAGAAACATCAAGCAAGAAACAACTATACCCAGTTGCATAACAAAATTATAAAGGACATTATGTGGATTGGAGTGCGCACATCAGAGTTTATTCTAGTTGTAATGTATCTAATAAAACCATCATTGGAATTGAGATCTCAATCAAAGAGAAAGACATCAGATATATGGAGATTATTTTTGTATATTATATGGATGATCCAATCTGCAAGGACCATTTATGACAACTTTTGGATTGTTTCTCTCTGAGTAAGAGGTGGAACATAATTCTATACAAATTTATGCTTAGGCACCTGTGCATCACTATTCATTGCAAGCTCTTTTTACATTCTGAAAAGAAACACGCTCCATTTTCTAATTCACTACACTACACTTTCTAACCTGGCATGCATCAGAGAGAGGTTAAAATTAGGTCAAGGAAATGGTGCTAAAATGTTTTTCATCTACTCCCAATGTTAAAAAGTGGGGAAAGGAAAGGCAAGGCAAGGCATTCTGTCTTCAAGAAGATTCTGGCAATAGGTTCATTATATTGAAAAGTCACAGTAGAGTATTTCAGGAGAACTGAAAATCCACAGGAACGTATTAGTTAAAGTCTGTGAAGAAGCAGAGTGGTTGGTGACATATGGAGGTAAAGGTATCATACAAGTGTCAATTGAAACAATGGGATATTCACCTTGTTCAAGTGCTTCCTGTAGAGATTGCAGGGCATTGATAGACTCAATTAAAGTGCTCGGATCTGCAGGGGACCGATTGCTCCTATGTTTCTCCTCCCCAGCATCCCAAGACAAGTCCACAGCTGAATCATCTTGTGAGAAATCCTCAGCTTCCCCAACATTTTCAGTGTGGTAACCAGTCTGAACTTCCTCACTGAAGTGATCACCCATGTGGGCTTCATCACTATTTGCTGAGTAATAGTTCATTGCCCTTCCGCTCTTCTTACCATTACTGGCATAAGCACCCTGCATAAAAACAGAGCTTGAGCTTCTTAAGTCAGATTCCACGCTGGAATGAGAGTTTTCCTTCTGGATTTTGACCCTTTCTCCTCTAGGCTTCTTACTGATTTCAATTCGACCCTTATTCTGCTGAGCATGTTGAGATGAACCACCTTGACTCTTCCCACTCAAATTCTTCATTCTGTTCCTTTCCCGGACATACCCAAAGGCCGCACTGAAGTCATGTTTAGCCTTTGGAGCACTAGCAGCTGTAGATGATTTGCTACTTCGCTCCTCACTGTTGTCAGAATCAGCACCAGCCGTAAAAGCAGGTGCAGCTGCAAAAGTGGATTCCAAAGTAGAAGCATGCACCGCAGGGCCATCAACATGACCCAGGTTTCTTGGCATACTTGTCGATCCAACCGAACCCTCACTATCTTTCATAACCTCAACAGAAACCCGTTCAACAGGAAAACGTGAAGAATTGTTCTGGTTTCCTAAACCATTTAAACCTCGCTTCAAAATCTTACTAGAGTCTAACTGAGCACTCCCATCCTTGACGAAGTCTCTCCTGATTCTTCTCCATTTCTTCAATCCATAACCTTTTCTCGTCGATGAAGTCCCTCCACTAGGAGAATGATCTGTCGAGGGCGGCGAAGTATTCGGTTCCGCGATTTGTTTGCCTTTCTCAATTGAATCAGGAGACAGCGCACCGGCGTCAAAATTCTCATCCGTGCCCGATCCATCTAAATCGATATTGTCGCAGGACCCATTATTCCTAATGTCGCTACGATCCGAACGAGACCCTCTTTCTGGGGAAGCTTCGAAACCGCCCAGAGATTCGAGGGTCGAGCACTCTCCGTGCGAATCCATTCCCGCGCAAGCTCACCGATTCCCAAATTCAACTCCCGGAATTCCCAAACAGATCAAAATCGAGAGAAACAACTATCATTCCAGCTCAAGGCCAAAAAAAAAAAATTCTAGCGACAAAAAATCCGAGCGATCAACAACCATTTTTACGAACGAGGGGATCGCAGCAAAAAAATCCCACGCGATCTGAATCGAACCCACCACCGGCTCGCCGAAAGAGTTGTGTAGCTTAGCTTATCGTCTCAAGAAGAACCTTCAGCTCAATTAATGAAACAATCGAAAGGATGAACGTACCTTCAGCTCCATAAATGAAGCTCGGGAACGAAGAAGATCATCATCGCGCTCGACGATGGAAATGACAAAATCGAAGAGCGTGGAAACCCTAAACTTTGGTTGATTGGCAGATATATAGCCATGGAAATAATTGGAGGGGCGACCGGAAAAATTTGATAATAATAATTAATAATAATAATAATAAATGGTAAATTCTATGATAATGAGTGCCGAGAGAGTACGAGAAGCATACAAAAACAGAAAAACGAAAACGGGAAAAAAAATATAAAAAGGGAAAAGAAAATTCTGGAAAATTTGAACGTGGGGTGACGTGGGGGCGGGCCCCACGTGAGTTGCCGGCCCAAAAATGAGTGGGCCACAGGTGGCTGCCTGTGCCTGGCCTGTCTGGAACTGGCTAGAACTTTTTGGGCGCGTGCCTGCATGTGAAAGAGTCGCAATTACTCCGGACAATCTTTATGCTGGTATCTATTGATTTCTCCGACTGGGACGACAAAAAATAATTGTCGAGCACTCTTCATCATAACTCTGGCTTGGAAATGAATAGAGTGTATCTAAGCCTAAATTCTAAATTCCATTAGGATTAAATACTATGAAAAACCTTAAATTAGTACATTTTATGATGAATCTATGTCAAAGTAATTTTTTATCATTAAAAACCCCAAATCAATATATCTTTTATAAATTTACTCCAAGTTGATACACTTGTGATAATTTTATCATTTATTATTATCAAACTACTTAATAAGATAACACTTGACGGTTGACTGATGCCAATTTGGGATTTCACTCTCTATTTGTTACAGCTGTACCAATTTTGTGGTATTGATTCAATTTAATAAAAAGTATATTTGTCGCAAATATATCAATTTTGGATTTTTGGCAATCAAAAAAATTAATTTCAGGTAAATGTATCATGAGTGTATTAATTTAGGGTTTTTTGTGATCATTTCAAATAAATTTATCGCAGATATGTAAATTTAAAGTTTTTCGTGGTGTTAACCCATTCTATTATTATTATTATTATTATTATTATTATTAGGCGGACATCATTTAAATGCTAATACTTCTTTATCATCGCAATTTGATCTTGCAATTATCCTCCATTTAATTTTGTGTAGCCGGCGTTGTATAATTGACGAGGTTAGCAATCTAACCGTATTGGATAAAATTCGAATGCGAGCCAGTATGATTTGGATTAATATGGTTCGACTTTCTCCGGCAATCCCCTCCTCCATTTCATCTTTTGTTCGACCCTACCGTTAGAGCAAAAGAAATGTTGTGAGGCAGTGAGGCAATAGGATCGACAGAAGCACTTGTTCTGGTTCGAAAAGTTTTTTTTTTTTTAATTTCCAACGAGCAAACCTCTTGATATGATGTACATTTGAAACAAGTTGAATCCAAACATGGAGAAAAGCACGAGCATGAAACGGGCAGGTATCGCATTGGGCACATAAAGTCCACTAGACCACACATATTTCAAAATTTGTGGGACCCAACAGGCCAATGTGCGACCCGCGTCTAACACAACACTCACGGACTAGGTCTATATAATATTTTATCCGTACGAAACAAATCAGAAAACTTTGAATTTGGCAGCCGCGTCATAGTGCGCATGACCATGGTAGAGGACGTTGATGAAGATTCCAATGCTATGCTCTCAGCTTTTTTCAACTATGATCTTCGGGTGGTCCCCGAAAACTTCTCCTTGTAAAAACTGTATGTGTATGCGTAACCTATGCCGGTATACTTGATTGATAGTAGGAAGATAGAAGGGCCATGTTTGACAGATACAGCATGATTTATCAAGCGCAGGGGTGTTCCGAAACAGAGCCCAATTGAAAATTCCCAACACAGAAAAATTGACATACGTTGATACTGAATCGCCATGAAAAAGGTAGATTTAAAGGCAGGCTTCTGAAGAGGTTGGAAAGTACAAATTCGGAAAATCTCCCAACCAAACGTACCCCCTCCGTCTCTGTCCTCTCCTCGTAACAAATTCATCAACAACCTGTCAAGATCATCACTATTTTCTGTAAGAAAGTTAGGGTGGAATTTTATTTTGACACGTCTTCCATATACAGATGTCCAATTTGCACAAGAAAGACAGTTACTCCGTTGGCAATGACACAAATGCAAACTAAACAAGACAAGTAAATCAAGTCCTACGTCATTTGATCCCCGAATTTATCTGCTCCGAGTTCTGGAAGTGTCTAGCCATTGTATCCACGTGGCTCGTGAAGCTAACGGTTGTCACAGAGCTACCACGAGGGCAAGCTCAGTTGCACCATGTCTAAGTGACGTCTTATTCAAAATGCACTTGAGCATATCAGAACTGAGTTATTTCTAGAGACGTTATGAAAAGATCAAAGATATGACAGGAATCAGAAAAGAAACTGTCTTACTTTAGCTCCAAGCTCATCCACTGTGATTTCAAAGGCTTGCACTTGGAGATAGCTTTAAGAACCAAGAACCACAGAACGAAACAAACATCTAACATGTAAAGCTACACCTATCCCAATCAAACACATGCATAGCATGCCAAATCTTTTCCAAATTAAAATGTTCTTTTGTTGTCTAGATGTTCAATACTCAATAAAACAAGCATATGTTGCTAATATCCATATCAGAAATCATATTCAAATATAGGTAAGTCTTGCAGATGCACAATGTGGCAGACCGAGAACTTTGGGTTGGGGATGACAGGTAAGATCCACTTGAAATTTCAAGAGCATTATCAGAACGTCCACCTAAATGCCTCGCTGCAACCACTGGAAAAGGAGGTTTACTTTGGCAGAAGCAGGAGATGAATGATCTGTGTTGTGCTTATACAGCAGACTAGTCAGCATAATGAGGCAGATAGCACAAAGCAGATTCAAGAGATAGCTATGAACTAAATACAATTTATACACCAGCTTATTTTATTCAAAGGAAATTGATTGACTTCATTGGGACATTGTTTTTAAGTTAAAACACAAGGCAACTCACGTCTTTCAGCCTATTCTGAGATCGGGAACTAGTTATTCAATCTTCAAACAGCAAAAATAAAATCAGCTGAAGATCAGACATCAGTTTTTTCATACTTTCATAAACGAACAACTTTCCCAATTTTTCCAGGTAGCCATCTCTTGAATTTACCAAAAAAACCAAAAGAAACCAACATTTAAACACACACACCCTGACCATGGCCACCATCCATGCTAATGACCAAAATTACTGGTGTAAGCAAAAACTATAAACCGTGCCAACACCACTGGATAAACTAGAAACCGGTGTTTATGGTCTCCATTAGATGCCCAAGATGTGCAATAAAGTCTAGCTCAGATCAACCTTCCCTTGTCTTTGCTGCACTCCCACCCACATATTAAACTGGTGAGGAACCTTCGTGTCACTTTCTTAGCCCATTCTGGGCACCAAAAAGATCTGAGTCATCAGCCACCACTCAAATGGGCACTTGATGGAGTGGCCATAGAAGGGCAATCTTTCAAGCCCTCTCTTAATGGTGGCCAAGCAGCTCATTGAAAGTTGACATGCATTTCCTCCCCCACTATGGCAAATATCTCACTGACTCTGTCAAGAGAAATGAGAACAATCAGGAACTATAAGTGAGGCAGCAAGCAAATCTCAGTCATTGGTGTATCCTTCCATGTAACCTTCTCTTCACATGATTTTGCTATTGGATCCATCATACAAAGCTTGCATATCACTTTACATGGAGAATTCATCAGTGCAAAGATACTGATGCAGTTCATTGATTTCTTGACTCTAAACCGACAATCAAATATAAAAAAAACATTCCGGAGACCAGACTTACCTATGAGTGTCTATGTTCACCTCAGCAAGCCAAGTTGTTAAGTAAACCTGTAATAGTGGATATTGTGATTAAACTCTTATGCAAAGGAAAAGTGTATATGAGTACTGCTGCAAAATGGGATTATTTATCATACAGCCAAGTCAATTACAGTTTTATCTTTGTATAATGGTGAAACATCATGGATTCAGGATTGTTTCTCAAAAGCTTTGTGACAGCTCAAGTCTCCCTTCACTAAAATGGTAACTCTCTCAATCCTACAAACTAAGGACACTAAAAGGCAACTAGGACAAATCCACCATACCAGTACCTAGGGACCTCTTTAAGGCTTGCAAACTCCCACACAAGGAAAAGAAAAAAAAAACGGAAGTACTGAAAGGAAATACTACTTGAGATGAAAATATGATGGCATTTGCTGACCAGCAAACTCATACAAAGTAGTGAGAATGTTGCAAGGAATATTGTTTTATATAATCAATCTCACAGGACTATTACCTGCAAAGTCTCACAGCTTAACTGAGACCCAACTTGTTCAGGAGGGATATCTGATGTAAAGCCCTTCAATCTAGGAGGCAGTAGCTCACACTCGCTGGTCAACAGGTGGCATTGGGACAAATTTTCAAACTCTCCTGGATAAAGCTCCTGAGACCAGCTGGTTTGATCAGATTGCGGCACTTCTGATCCCACGATAAGAAACTCCTTTGTGAGCAAGCGCTTCAGAGTTGAAGATGCCAGCATTGCAGGCAAGGAAGAACAATAAAATTCAGATACTCTCCCGTAGAGATTTTGAGCAGCCAAAAGTACAGCATAGCTCACCTTCAAACTTAACTCCAACTCAAACATCTCCACAAGCTCTTGTGCCAGATTCTCTGAAATTATTTAGTGTCATGATCATCAAAAATATTGCCAGAAGGGAAACATTTCGTTTTCAGTCAATCAGAAAATCTTTCCTGATTAATTATAACAAAAATCAGACAGCTTTTTCACCAACATATAAAGAAAAAAGTCCATAGTCCTCTCACAGGGAAAGTATTTAATTAGAAATTTTCAATACATCTTTAGTCTTCATTTTATTGGTAGAACTTCAAAATCCTGTCTAAGATTTGTCATAGGCAACTGGTCAAAGACTAGACAAAGGTGGAGAGAAGGAACACAGAAGGTAGCCAACAGCCAGAACTCCCTTTTTTCTTTAGTTGAATTCTTATGAAATGACTGCTATGCACAAACGAATCCTACACTTCAAATGGCAAATTCAATGTTTGTAAAGCTGACAAAAAAAGAAGTCAAGCACCAATGCACCAAAGATATTTTAAATAAGCATCAACCTTAAACAAACCTTTTCAGAACCTGAAATAAATCTTATTTATTGCTATTCCTTGAAGGTCCTTTTCATGTAAGAATTATTCTCATGGAAATAAACTGGTTAATGCCTGATTCCATTCAAGTCTAGACCATCCTGCACATCAACCATGAAACTAGCTCTTCATGATGAGTGACAAAAAATAAGTTTTGGATAAACTAGAAATACTATGAGCAGGTTTACAACACAAAGCAAAATTTAGAATCTTGAATAATCCAGTCCAAGGCACAAAAGCTTCTAACACAGTCTATGGAATACATAGACGAAAAGTTTGAACATACCAAATGAAGAGATTGACCAAAAAGTGAATGCAGGAATTCCACCACCATCACCAGTGTCATTTGTATCCTCTGAGCCAACAGAAAATTGAACAAGTTGACTATTGGTGCTTCCTTTCAAAAAACATCTCATGGATCTACTAGCACTGACCATATAAGTTACTGCAGAAACCTGTAAACAGAGACCAAAATAACTTATAAAGTCGGCAAAGTTATTATTATACTTCCATTCCACCAGTTCATGATTTATGCATCAATAGGTTGTAATACAACACCAGTCTTTTGACCATAATATTCATGGATCAGTTGGACTATTTAGCAGCACTCATTGACTAGAAACTACAGACTGGAAAAGCATTGTTGTGTTTGTAATCTTTTTTTTTTGCTTTCTTGAAACCATGTGTGCATTTCTTGAAAAAGCGTTGGAATGTGAATCACCTGCTTGAGAAGGGTGACATTTGAAGGATAGGAAGCATAACTAAGAAAAAGCAAAGTCACCAGTTCCATCTCATTACATGTGAAAAGAAAAATAGCACCACTCCAAGTTGAACAAGAATACAATATTGAACACTACGCCTATATTTAGATCCCTGATGCTTAATAAATCATAAAGAGAAAGACAAATAGAAATTCGAAACAGAATTGATCTTATTCAAGTCATAACCTATATCAGTTTCCCAAAGTTATTAAAATATACCAATCATCATGAAGAAAATGTCCTGTTTGATTGAAGTGTGCTTTTACTATAAGATGGTTTTATGAGAGTTTACTTCTATCTTTTCAGCTCATGGAAATTTTACTGCAGCAACCTTGTGAAATTAGACATGAAAGAGGGATAAAGCACGTCCCCACCCAAGCAACAGGGTTTCTGCCAGAGGTTTTCAGAATTTATGCGATTCCCTGACATTTCAGCTTGGCCACATTAGTTAGAGGTTACTTACCATATCCTTGTATGCCGATAAAAGTTTGCTCTTGTGAAGCTCCTGAAACATTGAAGAAGTAAATGAAACACCTTAGTCAAACTTGTTAATCCAGTCAGACCAATATTAAAAGAAATGCAGAAGTGTTAATTAAGAAGAAGTATCCACCACACTCAATAAGCTCATTTCAGCCTTTACTTTGGAGCAAAAGACATATTTTGCTGCTGAAAGCACTATAACCCCCAATGCAAAAATGTTTTGTCAATGTCCACGTCGATGGTTATCTTATCAAACTTATTTACCTCCACAAAGTTCCAATTCAACAGATGAACGACTTTTTTAAGATTTACAAACCCATTACTAACTCACAACTACATTCATAGCAGTTGGATCAAGCTAATCTACCTGCTGCTTAAACAATTTTAGACAGGCTCTGTTCTGGATATTCGGCATGTCCTTCAGAACACCCAACTCCATTGAGGGCACATATCTAAGCCATGACAGATGGAAAGCAAGGTCAGTGAAAAATACAACGAATAGACAAGGAAAAGAATTTCTACAACGAGACCCGATTATCAGAAAGTGAAAAACTAACAAGAAAACCAAACGCGCCTCATCGAACGTCAAAACTAACTAACTATGTGCTCTAAAAAGATGGGAGTACGAAAGGAAGGCATTATGGCAGACCAAAAAATAGAGCTAAACTATCAGAAAACAAAGAAAAAGGAACAAGCCAAACCCTGATTGAGGCAGAACTCTTCAGAATAGTTAAAAAGATCGACACAGGGCACCATGGGCGTGCCGGGTCGCCGGACCCGTCTACGAAAAATTACTGTAGGATCTACAAGTCCGAAACTTTATCTTGAGCACGCGAAAATAAGGCGCTACTAAAAGGCAGGCAAAACACTCCTCGGCTCACGGAGGACGGTCAGGTGGGTAAATACAAGTAAAAGGAACGAGAGAGAGTTCGGAGGATCACCACCTCTGAGAGAGATGAGCGTTGACGAGAGAAGTGCCGTGAGATCTTCCGGCGGACGAAGCGGAGACCCACTGCTGCCTGCAAGAGGCCAGCTTGGACCACTGGTTCCTCAAATTTCGCTGCGCGGCCGGCCTCCAGAGCCGCGTGGCCGACGCCGGCAGCGGCGACGCGGCCGGAGGCGGATTTCTTGGGGTTTTCGGTTTGAAGGAGGAGGAGTCGCCGCCGCCGCCGCCGCAGCGTCGGAGTTCGCGTCTCCAGGGTTTCGGGTCGGTCATCCATCGACGCTGTCACTTGAGGAGCGAGCCTCGAGCGGGGAACACTGTGGAGAATGGGGAGGGATGACAAAAACATATCGCGTGCATATGTTGCCCGTATAAGAACTAATACATCAAAAGAAAAAAAAAAAAATACCACTAAAAAAATTAATTAAATAAAGTATTAAAAAATTGTAAAAGATCTATAAATTAAAATATTTATAAAGAATTGTTGATAAGAAAAATTTCGATAGGCTAATTATCGGCTTGAAAATAACATTTATTAACAAGAACTTTTCTCTCATGTGAAGATATATTTTTAAACATTTTTTCGAAATAACATTAACATATAAGACTCGTGATATAAAAAAAACTTCCTAAATTTCGATAAATTTTAAAACTCTTTTTATATCTGGTCACTTTTCCTAAGAAATATCTATCCTTGGGAATTTATGATGACAATGCAAGTCTATGAGCTTTCATTTAATGTTTATTTGTCATCTTGAACTGTGAAATGGTCAATTAGATCTAAGGATATTGCTACGAAGGTAAATTCTTTGGAGTCATTGGCTCAAATACCGACATACCCATTGGCCTAAGTATTGCTTGCCTACAAATACTCCGAGACATCTAGAGAAGCAATTCTAGACACATAAATACTATTGATCAAATTTAAACCAATCCATATTGAAAGGACGATATATATATACATGATTAAACACAGTTAAAGTCAAGGCGGATTTCTTGTTGGTTTGGGTGGTGCTCGGATTGGTTTGCCTCCCTCACCCCATGATGTGAGAGGGAACCGGTAGCTGATCGGAGGTGGAGGTGGAGGTGGAAAGTGGAGAGGGGCGGCGAGATTCGAGAGAGAGAAAGAGGCAGGCAGCATTTTAGAAAAACGGGTTAAAATAGTGACCCATCTATGATATGATCTGTTTTTGGGCTTTATTTTTTTCTCAACCCAGTTTAATCTATTTTATCAAAAATAAGTTGTCCATACCAAATTTGGCCCATTAAATTTGAGTCGCGGAATCCATTTTGCCAGCCCTACCTTCAACTGCAATTCATTGAATTATTTATTCTCTCCAACAGTTTCAATGCATCATGCGTAAGTCATTAGCTCCTATTGATCTCATATTGAAGCTTAAAAGCTTAGTCTTTTTATGACTCAAGGAAAATTATTAAAAACTCGTACCTTGCTAGCAAGATGGGAAATATGTCTGAAGAGGTCCACCAAATATCTATTGTGATCGATGAAAATTTACTAAAAAACTTCGTGAGCATGTAGTTTCTAAGAACTTGCCATCATTAATTTCAAAGGCGTATTCTAATTCGACCGGTGCAAATGAATCGGCATGAATCGAGAAGCTTATTATCCAGCACGATATGCAAAGCTGAAATTTGCCAACCTATGGAAAAAATGACAAACTGCTCCTTTGTTTCTTTGTTTCTTTGTTTCAGTCTCTCTTTAACAGCAGCTATGTAGCGAAAGAGCCTCATTTCTTTTTTTTTATTTACTTTATAACTAATTTTTAACAAAAGATTTAAAAAAGAGAGAGAAGAAGACGACTCAGGCTTAAACCCTAGCCTTCGTCCACCGACCCCGCCGCCCTCCCCATCGTCGCCACCTCAACAGGTGACCTCCTCTCCCTCAATCTTCATCTTTTTGTCGCTCTCTTTCTAAACTCGATGTTCGGGGGCAACTTGATACCACATTGAACTAACTTCCCAAGGCCTTTCCACAACCAAACCCCTCGTTATAATGAGGAATTCAAATGAGATAAACTCCATAGTTCAAGCTTTACCCTTCAACAACCTGGATCACTACAATTTAATTTTTTTCAATATAGAGCAAAGAACAAGCACTGAATGAGCCAATATTGCATCACATAGAATAAGCCTCACTAGACCATACATCTCAAGAAGTCGTGCAAACCACACTAGTTATATTACTAAATAACAATAAAAATTCCCATACAATTTATGCATTGTGAGTGGCACAACCGTGAATCAAGTACCAACCATACTTTCTTGCATTAAGCAGATGCAAACCGACCACCGGGAAAATGCGAACGTTTCCTGAACCGAGGTCTTACATGTTGAATTGCATATGATTGCCAGTTGAAGCCAGCAACGCATCCATAAGTATGTAGGCCATTGATGGAGATTTCAGTGCCAATAATTTCAATGAAGGCGCTCCTCCCCGTACATGAGGCTATCTTCATCTCTGCTGCAATTTGCGTCAAGATCGCCGCTTCTGGAAGCCCCGCGTCGGTACTTGACTGCAAGGGCCTAGGAGTATCATATAGACCGTCGTCGCATTAATAGGACAAAACACGACTTATCGAGTGCCGGGCTGTCCGCAGCACAAACAAATCCCCGTTTGAAATTTCCTGCACGAGAAATGACCGCTTGAATACTGAATCACCGTCGAAAAAGAGTCTGAAGAAGTCTAAGGTAGTCACGGATTTGTCCGGTTCGAAGAATTCAGAGTATAGAGCCAAAACCAAAACGTTGAAACATCGCACATCATTTACTTACTCATTTATACACTCTTTGTATATTCGCGATCCCTCGTCACCTATCATTTTAACTTTTTAGGTTGGATTTTTTGACATGATATTGGAATTTTGTGCGCATTCAACAACATCATGTAAGATAATATTCAATAGATTAATTGTACCAATGAACATATCTCGTGATATTAGGGAGCACGATCAACCCCCTCCTCCAAAAAGCACGAGAGGCACCTTCGTCTCTTTTTCCTCGGTTGCCCCTTTTTCCCGGGGAATCTGGAAAAGGGCACGTAGATTTTGGAGCGACGGGAGACAGCGTTTGACTTTTTTCTTCTTCTCTGATTGCTCAGCAAATCACAGCGATGACTGGAAAGTCTCAGGAATTAGGCAGAGATGGGCCCTGCGATCCCGTGCACGTGGAACCGAACTCGGGCTATCGTTCAAGACGGTTGCTAAGCGGTCGCCTGGATTCCAATGCTGTACCTTTCAGACTTCATCCTAATCCCCTCCTCTCCCCATCTCCTCATTTTCCTGATGGTAGCTCTCGGGTCACAATCACTGAGAAAGACCCAGAGAGAGAGAGAGAGAGAGAGATGGTGAGAAGGGCTATTTCCTATTGGATGCAGGAGTATCTTAAGCACATAAGAAAACCATTTTAAGCAAGAAGAGAGAGAGAGATGAGATCTCCCCTGGTGCTTATGCTGATGCGTGTATGGAGCCGTTGACTAAACATCAATGACAGCTCACTCGGCTGTTCCTCTACGCAATCAAATCAGGACAAAGACGGAGATGAACAGAATATGAATCCCCTGATGCCATGGAGGAAGGAGTGACAAGTTGCAAATTTTCTTTTTGTATGAATAAGCACAAAGACTGGTGAAAAGATCAGGGAGCTCGCTGGGCAGTCCGGTAGAACTATCAAAAAGAGCAGCATTTGGATTCACTGATAAAAACTTGAAAATTTCTGTCGCGTTAGTTTCATTGGGTAAAGATTGGTTGTGTTTTAGTCATGTTAGAATCCGGAAGAACTGGTGAATTAACCGTGTGACATGAAAATGGAGAAGAGTTGCAGATCTAGATAGGGGGAATAAGGCAGAACCAGAAATTTCTCACTATTCAACAGTGCTGCTATTGCTACAACTTTACAACAATTGCTCCTCTTTTTCTCTCATCACATCTCCAGGGGTTCTTTCTTTTTCTATGGACAAGAACAATCGACGCAATGTGGAAAAACTATGAATGAAAACATGTAAGTTAGCAAAACTTTCCCATGGAACAGGAGTCGAATGCTGCACAAGAACGGAGCATTCAGGACTTCCCAAATTAAAGACGCGTCGATCCAATAATTCGCCATTCACAGACTACGAGCGAACGAAAATACCTTCTACTTTGCTCTCTCTCTCCCTCCCCCACAATATCCTCCCGACTTCTCCGTCTCATTGATGTTCTGCTTCTATTTACAGCACTCAGCACGCGAAGCATCGATGATACCTCATTGCCAGTTTTGGAACCGAAGCTTGCTCGTCCTAACTGAACCACGAATCAGGGGTCATGAACCTAAGGTTCTTTTTCCCGAGATTCATCGATTACAGAGTCTTTCAGCGAAAGGCCATCAAGGATATCGCTCTCTGAATCGACCTGGAGCTCCTTAAACATCGCCATCACTTGAATCATGGTTGGTCTCCGGTAAGGCCTATCATCGAGGCACTCGAATGCAATTCTCAAATAATGGTACAGCTCAACCTCCCCTGATTTATGCACCATCAGCTCCGGGTCTAGTATCTCGTTACTTCTCTTCTCTCTGTGAAGTTGCCTGGCCCATCCGACGAGGTTATTATCCTCACCAAATGTGGAGGAGTCGATCGGCCTTTTGCCCGAGAGAAGTTCCAAAAGTATTACCCCATAACTGTACACGTCGCCTTTCGTCGTGCAACGGAAACTCTGGTAATACTCTGGGGGAACATATCCTGGAGTTCCTGCGAGGGTGCTCACGCTGAGATGTGTGTCTAGAGCATTCACCAACCGAGCCATGCCGAAATCAGAAACTCTAGCTTCGAAGTTCTCGTCCAGAAGGACGTTGCTCGACTTCATATCCCGGTGGATGATGTGAGGAATGCAACTGTGGTGAAGAAAGGCTAGGCCTCTTGCCGACCCGATGGCAATCTTCTTTCTTGATGGCCAATCAAGTTTCGAGGTACCTCCTCCCTTGGACCGATCGTGAAGAACCGACTCGAAGGCTTCCCCATCTCATGTACTCATACACAAGAAGCCGCTCCTCGCCAACCTTGCAGTAACCCATCAATGGAACCAGATTGCGGTGCTTGATTTTCCCTATGGTTTCCATTTCTGCCATGAACTCTCTATCGCCCTGACCTGTCACTTGAATAAGCTTCTTTATGGCGACAACATTCCCATCTCTCAGTTTTGCCTTGTAAACCTCGCCAAACCCTCCTGAACCGATGAGGCTTTCGGCGCTGAAACCATTTGTAGCTTCAAGTAAATGCGCGAAAGTGAGCTTACGCAGAGGCTTCTCGAATGTGGCGACGTTGATGCTCAACGGCTCGTGGACACTGGAGACCTTCCAGCTGCCGCTACCTGAAGTGGGGAGGCTCTCAATGTACTTCTCTCTCTGTTCCTCGATCTTCTGACTCCGCTTGACCCGGTAAAGCGCGACGGTGAGGCCAAAGATGCATGTGAGGAAGAATGTGATGCCTATGACCATCCCAGCCTCAAAAGACTGCTTCCTGTCCCCATTATAATTCCTCGACGGGCGGTTCGTCCCGCTCCCGGATGGACAGGGTGGTAAAGGGACCCCACAAAGGCCACTGTTGTTTGCATATCTAGATGGCTGGAATGTCATGAGCTGACCTCCAGAAGGGATAACGCCACTTAGGTTATTGTTGGACACATCAAGATCATTGAGAAAATTGAGAGAACCTAATGAACCAGGAACAGGTCCTGTGAGATGATTGTGTGAAAGATCGAGAACTCCTAAACTCTTCAAACCTCCCAAACTGTCGGGAATTGTTCCTGTAAGATTGTTGTGTCCCAAGTTTAGTACTTGCAAGAAGCCCATGAATCCATAATTTTCCGGGATTGTCCCTGACAAGAAATTGTAGGACAGATCGAGGTAGATCATGCTCCCATTGCTGGTGAAGGTGTAAACTGTCACGCCTGAATAGATCCTAATCGTTGGACAAGAATGAACCATCGGAAAACTCTCCAATCTTGGCGGACGTATCCCCTCAAATTCCACCAATCCTCCGGCACCTCTGCACTCTGTACCTCCCTCGTTCCTCACGAACGCAAATTGCTTGCCAGAGACACTGCCTGGCATTACCAGGCCGGTCTGGTCAGCGAGATCAGGTGGGACCAGACCTGTGAGCTCATTGCTGTTCAAGTCAAGCCAAATTAGGCTCCGGCAGTTCCCGAGCTCTGGCGGAATCCGTCCGGTGAGCGAGTTGTTGCCCAGTTGGAGGATCGCGAGGCTTGCAAGATTCCCAACCTCTGCTGGTATTTCTCCCGTGAGATGGTTGCTTGAAAGAGATATCCAGATCATGTTAGTGCAATTGGCAATGGATTTCGGAATGCTTCCGAAGATGAAGTTGTTGTTCAGGATCAAAGTCTCCAAGTTTCCTCCGTTTGCACAAATGCCTTCGGGAATTTGGCCGGTTAGGTTGTTTGCCCACATAACCAAGTCCACGAGATTCGGCAAATCCCAAATTACCGTCGGGATTTCACCATCAAGGTTGTTGAAGCTGAGATCTATCGATTTCAGGTTCTTGCAGTTTCCAAGCTGCCCAGGAACCTTCCCTGAAAGGTAGTTATTTGGAAGCAGTAACTTCTCCAGGGGCGAAGACAAATTGTTTGAGCAAAATCCATCGGGAACAATTCCTGTAAGTCCGTTCGAGCCAAGGTCAAGCACCCGGAGCTGAGTGCACTGGTACAGAGACACCGGCACAGGGCCGGTTATATTGTTGAAAGACAAGTTGAGAAACTTGAGGCTCGTGATGTTTCCAATCACTGTGCCAAGAAAATCTCCATACAGTTGATTGCTCCCGAGGTTGAGACTCACGAGAGAAGAGCACGAAACGAAGGCCGGCGGCAACGCACCGAAGAGATTGTTCGAAGAAAGGTCGAGCTCTTGCAAAGTCCCACAAGCCTGCGCCAACTCAGGTGGGATTTGCCCTGTAAATCGGTTGTGCGACAGATCCAGTCGTTCCAAATTCTTGAAACCTCCTAGCAGAGCACCAGGAACCATGTCCTGCAGCTCATTGTGAGACAAGTCAATTGTCTGCAAGAGCTGGCAGTTCTGGAGGCTCGCCGGGAACCCAGTGCCGGAGAGAAAATTGTGTGAGAGATTGACCACAGTGAGGTTCCTGCAGCTGCCGAAGTCGAGATCGGAGAATTTTCCTGAGAAATTGTTCTGAGAGAGATCCAGGAACTTAAGTGATGCTGGGGAATTGGCCACAAATTTGGGAGGCAGAGCCCCAGTCAAATTATTACTCGACAGATCGAGAAATGACAAGTTCTTGCAAGAGTAAGGAGTGAGGTCGAACTTCCCAAGGAGCTTGTTGTTGGACAAATCCAGCCGATTCAAGTTCTGGCAGTTGGTGAGGGTGTAATTGAAGAGGCCAAGATCAGAGATTTGATTGGAAGAGAGATCAAGCTGAAGCAGAGAAGGCCCAAATTGGAGAGACCCACCAGGAATCGAATTGTGCGAGAGGTTGACGTAAGCAAGCTTGGCACAAGAAGCCAAGAACGAATTGGCCGGTAAATGGTCGGTCAAGTTGTTGGAGGACAAGTCAACGCTCTCGAGGAGGCAAGAACTGCTGCCGCCGCCGGTGCCAGAGACGGAGAGATCGCCGGCGGAGAAGGAGTTGTTGTGCAGGTTGATGGACCGAAGGCCTTGCAGCGCCGCCAGATCGGGGAGGCGGAGGGAGCCGATGAGGCCGGCGCCGCTGAGATCGACGGCGGAGACCCGGCCGTCGGAGGAGCAAGTGATGCCGTTCCAGGAGCAGGGAAGGGACGATGTCGCCACCCAGCTGGACAGGAACCCGTTCGGGTCGGACCGGACAGAGGATTTCTTGAAAGCGAGCAAGCCGGTCACGTCGCCGTTGGTGGCTAGTCGTCTTCTAGCTTCAGCAACCGCGACGAGGAGGTGAAGCACAAGAAAGAGTAGGAAGCGCGAAGAGCCACTGATGATTCTCCTCCATTCTCTCTTCATTTTTCTTCCTTGTTTTTTTCTTCTCTCTAGGTCTTGTTGGTTTCTTTAGACGTTCATGACAGAAGCGCCAGCTAAAGCTCGGGCCCAGAGGAAGCAAAGCAAGTATATGCCCCTTCCTCTCTTCTTTGCTGGCTCTGCGTTTCCCTCTATATTTGACTTTACCTCCGTTTCTTGGTGCTGGGATTTCTTCCGAACCTGCTCGACTGGGGCTGATTTCTCCGCATTGTTGGCTCTATCGCAGAGGAAATAAGACAAGAGAAATCAATAATTGGAAAGAGAATAAAGAATACTACAGGAGAAAGGAAGAGAAAGAACAGAGGAGGAAAAAAAAGAGATCCAGAGAGAGAAATGATCGAGTCAAAGACTCAAAGTGGAAGCATAAAGTGAGAGAGAGAGAGAGAGAGTGGAGGAGATGTGAAATGGGCAGTTAAGAAAAGTACAAGAAAAGAAGAAAAAAGACAGACAGTGCAACTGACTCGCGGAGGAAGACGAACAGGAGGAAAGAGATTTACCTTGGAGGAGAGAGGGGGAGAGGGACAGAAGACAGATTTGCTGATACGATGTTCAGAAATGTCGGACCCTCCCCTGCGTGCGAGTCCCCTCTGGCTAGCCTTCCGTACTCCTTAACCCCAGATTAGAGAGAGAGAGATGGGGAGGATCACCGTAGCAAGGACAAAAGACGAAAGGAGCTCACAGCGAGCAAGGGAACGGACTCCCCCTCCCCTCCCATTTTTTTCTCGATCGGACGGGGAGCGGAAGGAGCCTTGAGGGCGGGAGTTTTGACTGTTCTCGGCAGCTGCCAAAATTCAGCCGCACGGTGAAACTGGGGAGAGTGACTGAGGAGAATGGAGCTTTGTGGGGAAGGAAGGAAGGATTAGAAAGGGTAATAGAAGGTGGAAGGGGAGGTGCCTTGAGCTGGTGAAAAAGCTTTACACAGAGACAGAGAGAGAGGGATGGAGGGAGGGAGCAGAATAAAATACAGGGGGCCAAGTTGAAGTTGGTGTCTTTCGAGTTCTTGAAGAGAGAGAGAAGGAGGATGATGGAGTGCTTTTTCTCCTTCTTCCCTCCTCTTCTTTTGTTTGCACTTGGTTTTTGGCCCAGCTTTTAATTAATTTAGCTTTCTCAAATTAAGGGAGGGAGAGGGGGGCCTGGCGGTGGTAGGGGGTCCAGTCAAACTTTGGCTTTTGATTCGTTTCTCCCTCTTCCTCCAAAAACTCCCTCTTTTCATTTTTTTCATTTTTTTTTATTTTTTTTATTTTTTTTCGGAGGGGGTTTGGTGTTTTGATGCTTCTTTTTGGGAGCAATGGGACGAATGACCCCGGCTTGTACGTCTCCTCCTTATCTTGACTCTCCCCCCTCTGATTTTAATTAGTTCCCGCTTGCCTGGCCACGTAACGACATCCCCCAAAAAAACATCGTCAGCATTGAACCCCAACATATGTTTTTTAAAAGCACATAAGACTTTGATCTATCTATCACCTATTCATCATTTGACATTATAGTCCGCATAAATATATATCATGAGTCTCTAAGGATCTCGAGGACGCTAGTTACTAGCTAATGTAGCGTATCGAGTTACTCTAGCGCCGCTAGATGAATATAGCATCGCTACCTTCGTGTATATTTTTCAAATTTATCATAAGAAAAAATGCCTCGATGTTACAAACTTTGTGTTCAAAGTTTATTTTATTAAGTAATGTGACAATCCTATTTGATTTGTTGAAAATAAATAAAAAATTGTTAATATCACGAAAAACCTCAAATTGGTATTTTCATAGTAAATTTACTTTAAATTAATTTTCTGATCACCAAAAACCCAAAATTGATATATACATGATAAATTTACAATTCGTTAGTTTTCGTTAAATTTTGCCATCAAATTATTGAATGGGATAATATGTGACTATTGACGGGTATACTAATTTGAATTTTTACTCTCCATTTGTCATAAGCATATCAATTTATAGTTTTTTATGGTATAAATCAAATTTAACGGAAATAAATGAAAAGTAAATTTGTCTTAAACATATCAATTTTGGATTTTTTATAATCAAAAATTAATTTATGATAAATTCATATATCAATTTACTGTATTATGGAGTCAGTGAATTAATTTGGAGCAAATTTATGACAATTATATCTATTTGAATTTTTTTGTGAAAATAACCCTAAAAAAAAATGATCATCCATTATCCAAGACATGGACAATCTCAAGTTCTAAGCCGCGCATCATGAATGCGCACTCACAACCGATTGCCATGCGCTTATCTTTTTTACAGTGAATTAGTACGACCTAAAATTTTAACCTCGCCCCCCTCTCTTCTCTTTCACCTAGGAAAACGCCATGAACACAAAATCTCGTACGGGCAAAGAAATAAGAATAATTACCAAGTGAATGTCGCGCGCCTACACGAGCTCGCATAGCGCGAAAGAGAATGAAATCACGGAATCATAATTTTTTTTTTCCCTTTTTTTCTTTTCATTTTTCATAAGAAATTCCAACGCTTTATTTAGGGAACCGACATGATTGGCATTGATTTCTTGGATTGATGGACTAAATGCGCAGTGTCCCCTCATCGAGTAACCCTCCGTTCGATTGGAACGCAGCTCTCAATGCTCGTGACCCGCCGTGTCAAAATGCGTAGGGGGAAAAAACACACACATCAAAACGTGCGACGACATTTCGCGCTTTTAGCGACATTTGCATGAAAAGGATTTCTTGATATTTCGGGGCCTCCGAGAATGAGAGAGAGAGAGAGAGAGAGAGAGAGAGAGAAGGGGGGGCAGATATCTCAAGAAGAGAGTCGGCCCTTCGTGTTATTTTAATTTTGGTTTTTCTGAGTTTGTCACTTTCTGGATTTGTTTCTTCTTCGTGCTCCTCGGACAGGCCAATCCGCTTCTATCTTTCGGGAACCCAAAAGGCCCCCCCCAAAAAAAAAAAGAAAAGATAGTGCACGAGAAAAGTCGCATGCAAAAGAAAGGAAAAAGTACAGTATTTGCGACTCGCGACGCGAAAACTTTTGTGGGAATAATTGCTGGAAAATGTAAGTGGATGTCTACGTATACGTAGCCATGTTCGAGCATGCGAGAGGGATTAATTGAGCAAAGAGATGTATTTTTCTTAAAAATGATCGCTTATATTATTTTAGATGTCATAGAGAAGAGATCTAAAGTCCGGGTCCCTTAATCACCTTTATTAGTCAATAAGGAATGTTTTTGTTATCGATTAGGGGTGAGTGATATTAGATTTCATATAGGTTTTACTTTGAACCAAAACATACTCATTAGAACAAGTTTATCAATTTTTTAAAACTTAAAACTCACCTTATTACGGGTTTTGAGATCAGTTCCAATGTCTACCTAGATTCCATCTATATTATTAATTGAACTATTGTAATAAATTATTACCTTTAATAATCGTTACTTATTGATATGATTCATTAACAATAATTTATATTTAGATACACAAAAAATATGAATATTAAAAAAGTAAAAGTTTTGGCTATGAAATGAAAGCTTAAACTAATTATCTCAAATTATACACTTATCATCAAACGTTATGAAACACCGCAGAATTGTGTGAAAACATAAATCAAGAAAAAATTTGTTACAGGTTCCAAGTTCCTCTAGCCTAAAACCTGAAACCTACATATTAAAATAAGTTCTTTGAATTTTTGGACATTTGAAATCAGGCAAGTTCCCACTGATTCAGTTCTTCTCATATTATAGTTTCTACCTTGGAATCATATTCATTTCAATTATCAACATCAATATATGTCTAATCATTTTGGCATAAGATAAAAATAATTTTCGCTTAGTCGTTTTTTAAGCGAAACAAATTATCACATTTCGAAAAATAGTCTTTCAACTGAAAAATAGTCTTTCAACCATTTATTTTTCATGAAATAAATATAATTTAAATTTAAAGAAAAACCTGTAGTCGAAACATTTCCGGTGCACAAAATAGACAGTGGCTATGTTACTATTTGTCATCATGTGCCGTGATGAAAATACATCTTACCAATTTTAAGGTGGGATTCTCCGCCGCAAAGAAAGGACACAGCTCTGAAATTTCAATCAATTCGCCGTCGCAAGTTTCCCAATCGAGGGCGCCCTAACTCAGCAGACTTCTCTCTCTAGAACGTCCCGTCAAGTATGGTGCAAAATTCAACTCGATGGATCGGAGCAGCAATTGAGCAATCGAGAACTTCTAGGAGTTCTGCCCGCATTGAAATCGGTAGGTGAAATTATAGATGACCCGATCCCCCGGCTTCCTCCCCCACACGAGAGAGAGAGAGAATCTCAAGACGCCACGACAGCTTCGATCGATTAGTTGGTTCAAGGGCCAGTCCCGATTAGTTCCCGAATTTTGCTGTCCATCTCTCGTTTTTTTTTTTTAAAAAGGAAATCGCAAAAGCTCGAGGAGACAAATGCAAGCGTGCGTTTGAATCTCGCATCATGCGATAACGAAAGAATAACAGAAATATAATAAAAAGCCCCTAAAAAAAATTATTTATTACGAACCCACCCTTTGAATATGAGTCAGCAATTTCCTCTCTTTTCTCTTTATTTTTCTGTTTTATTTACGAAGTCGGTCTTATTTTATGATGAATACCCATCAACATCCTCACGGTCTACATAGTTTTTGATGCGTGACGAGCTGATCTGGACCGCTCATAACCCAACAGTTCTTGGGGGGGAGACTATGCTCCAAAATAATATTTTCAAGTGCATATAAATCCGTTCATTTTTTCGAATATTATAACCGTTGATTTCCGTCCATTCGATTGAAAATTGGTAACCGACAACGACGGAAGCGAGGACGGTTTTCCCGAGATAATTGTCTCTAGACAACCTAAATTCAGAGCACCGTAAGATATGGGGCCTGAATCAAGAAAGATCGTCCATTTTCGAGAACATGAATTCCGAGCTTCGACGACTGGCAAAACGTACATACATCCTATGATTTTATGAATGGTGCACCCTTTCTTTTCCCTTTCCTTTTGTTAGTAGGTCGTGGGGGTAAGTCAAGTCTTTATTATTATTATCGTAGGGCAAAATCGAGAATACTTTTGAAAAATTAAATAGAATAATGTAGGAGGAGAACGGGTCTTTTTCTTTTGTGTATTTTTAAAAATTTTAATTTTTTAATTTTTTTGAGGAGCGGAGTGAATGTGGACAAATCGGTGTGGGTGAGAGTGGGGGGGCACATTTGTCAGGACGCACACCGCACGAGCGCATCCTATTCTCTCTCTCTCTCTCCTCCTCCGCTAGATTCGCACCTTTGCCTCCTCCCTCAAGCCACACACTCCGCCCCAAATATATTTTGCCGGAAAATAATATTAATAAATACATATTTATGTATATATAGAAAAAAGAGAAAAGAAGTGGCCCACGATACATAACTTACAAAGAAAGTAAAAATGTGACAATTGGAGGGCCTTCCGAACGTGCTCGGTACGGCTTTCAAAATCGCTTCCGATATTCAAAGCGTTCGGTGAACACCTCGCGCCTCGACAGCACCTTCGCGGAAGCTGGAACATTTACGGACGCCCTTTAGTAGTTTCAAGGTTTGCGGACTTTCGAGACAATAATTGGAGTTTGCATAAATGATCACTCTATTTACATGAGAAGGAAGAGGTGGGAGATCGAATCTTCATATTTTTGTGAAATTAAGATGAAGACGATCTAGTTTTAAGAGTTGATTTTGACTCTCATGTCCTGCCTTGCAAAATGAAAGTTTGAGTTTTACAGTATGAATAGAGTATAATTGACAAAAAAGAAGAAGGTAATTTGAAAAGGCTCTACCACTTCCAGCTTATGGGTTTTTTTTCTCGACATGACACGCACAATAATCTCAAAAGTAATTTTTATCCAAGCACATAATATAATTCATAACTAAGGCATGGAACCTCCAAAAGACATGTGCATGGTCACAACGGCACTCAATGGGCTCGGATAATCAGTGGAGTTTCGTGTAATCCTTAGGGTTCACATAGGTTCAAATAGAGAAGATGCGGGAGTAATTCGACCTAAGCTTTTGCCACATTTTGATGAGTGCCCATTGATTTTGAGAGTGCATGGGATACGGTTTGCCTCTTTAGGTCACTCGTGAAAATACGCCTTTTGCTCGAACTACTTTCGATCGTTAAATTTATAATGTTCATTGCATTTATATTCGATCCCGACTCCTCGAGAAATAGCCGATGAAATTATAGAAAACTTAAAAAGGGCCTTTCTCCCTCTTCCCGCTAGCCCCGTCGGCATGTGGGGATTTTGTACGACAGAAGCTTTACCGCTGGGGAACAAGCCGGAATCCTCGGAAGGAAAGCAGCCCGATTTCAGGACCGTCCGTCCGTCCGTCCATTTAGAAGGTAAAAAAAAAAAAAAAAGACATAAGATAATCCGAATTGGTTTTTTTTTTATTAGCATATATAAATATATAAATATTTTTGCTTCGTTTAATGTTCTGGGTTGCTTTGATTTGAAAAATGTCGAGAGTTAATAATGAACAAAAAGGCGTGTTCCCACAGTGAGCCCCGCACCTTCTCCCACCCCCACACGAAAAACATTAAACGTCGCGAAGGTGGGGCCCGCTCCTTTTGGGCGCACGAGCGTCTCAAACAGTGCGTCGTCGTCACGGGTCCTCCTTTTTTTTTCCCCGAATTTTCTATTCCCTTTTTTTTTTTTTTGCTTTATTTTTTTTTATTCTCTTTAATTTCGAAGAAATCGTCTTTCTTAGATTTTACTGCACAACAGCGAAGCTCGTGACTCGTGCGCCCGGCGTCTCGCCCCGGCCAATAAAAAAAAAAAAAAACGGATTTTTGAATTCGGGATGAGCGAGCGTGCGGCTTCTTCTCTCGTTGCCTTCTCTCTTCTCCTTTCCTTTCTTTCTTTCTATTTTCGCTGAGTATTTCCTTTTTTTTTTATTTTTTTTTTGTTTGTAGTTCGTTTCCTTTTCGAGAGTTGGTCCCCCCCCCCCCCTCCGTATAATTTTTACGGTATTCCCCGTTTGAAGTCAACTCCAGAATGCGTTTCCACGAGCCAACTCGAGATTCGTGTTTCACCAATGGGGCGTTTCGAAAGACAAATTTCGAGATTCCCCTTTCTTTCTATTCAATGCCGAGAGTTCCAATTTTTTTTTTTGGAGCTGCTCCTGAAATTCTTTTTAGCGATTACGACCGGAGTTCTAAATTATGATTTGCCATTGGAAATGAGTTCATGAGCTCGGGCGAATTGCGCAAGGGTGCTGGAACTTGGAGTCGAAAATCAGATTGTCTCCTTTTCTTTTCTTTTATTGGAGATATGATTGTTTTTCGGAGAAAATACGTAATTGCATATCTATAAACAAAAGAAAACAAAAAAAAAGCCTGAGATAAGGACTTTGTTTTTTTTCCCATGGAGTGCGGGAACGGCAAGTATGAAGAGTCCAACTAGAATACCAACCTAAAGAAAACTCGGGAGACATAGCGATAGAGATCTTTTACAGCCATATACGATAAAATCAAAACAGTATTCGGTCTTAAATAATAAGATCTAACAAATCAATCTTACAATATCATATAAAAAATGAATAAAACGATGAAACAAGAAGAAGAGATGAGCATGAATATATATATAAATTAAATATGATCAAAATACATTAAAATATCGAAATCGTCTTGATATGGTGCTTGATCTTCAATCCTCGAGTAAATTGACCGATGCAAAAAGGAGATTTTGACCGAAGACTTTAATGGACGGGTGAAAACGATGGAGGAAGGTGGAAGCAAAGGCGAAGGAGCCAAATGGTGAAGGGGGGGCGGCAGCTGGCAAGTGGGCCCCCACCACCCTCCGGTATTTGACTTTCGTGGCGTTTCTCGGGTTCGGGTCTCTTTTTTTTTCTTCATTTTAGGATCCCTTTTTTAAGGGGGGTTTGGTGAGTCCAGCGCCCCCGCATTTTCTTTTCGAAATCCTCCCCACGGTTCCCCCTTTTCCTGGACACTCCATGGAGAAAACAAGGGGGAAATTGCTGGACGCATCGAGACTAAACGCATTAAATTAGTTCCCTAATTAATATGATACGTATGAACATGATTATAGGGTAGAAATTAGAACCTAAAAAACTAGACTAGTGGAAATTTATCTGATTCTATTATTTTAAAATATGTAGAGTAGGTTTTAAGTTTCAAAAATTGAGAAACTTATTTCGACGGGTTGAAATTTGGAAAGTGGAATCTAAAATAAGTTTTTGTGAATATCTTGGTTTATATGTTCGCTTAATCTTGCAGTATTTTATGATATCCAATTATAAGTGTATCATTTGAAACCACTGATTTGAACTTCTATTTTATAATTGAGACTTTTATTTTATTAATATTTAATATTCTTCACTTGTTTATATATAAGTTGTGATTCATAAATTATAATAGCAAGTAATGGTCATTAAAGATGATTTATTGATATAAGTGAAGCTTAGATAGAACCTAAATCAATCGTGGAACTTGTGGCAATATATGTTCTAATTCTCGAGTTTTAAAAAATAACGAACATATTATGATGAATAAGTTCCAGGTAAAACTTATATTAAATTCGGAACCGCTTACTCTTGATAACTCTAACAACGGTCCTTGCATGAGGATGTCCATCTAACATCCAGGAGAGCCCTGCAGTACAGCCTATGAATCAAATTTTATGAAACGAACCGTGGTATCACCAACATTATTCGTTCAAATGATATTGACGTACGAGCGTACTTTTATAAATTACGTAAGGGACGGAATTAATTTGGGTTTCTCGAGAAATTGCTTTGTGAGATTTTAATATTGATTTTTTAATTTTTTTTTTTTTTTGTTTTTCCTTAACTAGTGACTATGACTCGTCCTGTGCTGTCCTCCCGACCCCCTCGCGGCCAGGGTACTCAAGATTTGGCGGGCACTAAAAGGGATCATTTGCACACCGCTCTTCTGACAAGCCACACGTGCGGTGCTGTTTCGATTTATTGGCGGTTCCCACGCTATATTTTCGGATATTTAAAAGAAATCCCGGTGCTCTCCATTCCTCTGAGTAGGTGACCCATAAGCATAACAAGACCGGCAACTTTTCTCCGCTACTCTCCTCTTTTTTGACTGAAATATCTTCAATGAATTGAAAAGCTGTTTAGCTTACTGTCCTTTTTCTTTTTTAATAATTTTACACGAGACGCCCCGTCTCTTCAAAATAGTTAATATTTTCAATTTAGACAGCGGAGTAGCGTGTCTTGTTCAAATAGAAAAATTCGATTAGGCGATGTTAGTTGCTTGTGGACTAAAGTAAGGCCGCCTAAAAAGATGATCACGGTTGCAACTAGAGACACAGTGAACTTTTCGATGTCGATCAATATGAATCGTCGGCAAAATCATGCTTCCGAATTAAATCATATTGAGAAAATGAGAAATCAAATCAATCTAAACTCCATATCAAAATCTCATGTCTTCAATATGATATCCAACCTCCATTCCTTAAAATTAAGATTAACATTTAAAATATAAATCATTGGAAAGGGAGTACGAAGCAAAATATGAAATATTGAGATGATTATTTTCTTGACCCACCCCTCGAAAAAAAGAAAAATCAAACAGTTGAATCTCAAATTCAAATAATACTTTCAGTTTGAAAGGGAGCTTTGCCCCCAAGCTGGCAGCATTTTTGTTTCCCCCATTGTTTAACTTTTGCCCCGCAATAATAGCGCCAAAAGTAATATTATTTTTAACCCGTCCCCTTAAATCATGGGAAATCTCTTTTTGTTTTCAATCGGGTCCCTGAGCTTGACTCTTTATCATTTTCTTTTTACTAGATACCTACCCAGCCCCATTTAATGACCCCCTTTTCTCTCTAGGCCAAAACACTCTTTGTAATTTTTTGACTTTTAATGTTTCAATTTCTTCGTTTCCCTTTGACATTCCGGGCCGTCCGGTTTATGATTGAAAGCAATGGATTAGAACAGTTTCATACTTTATATAATCCAGTTGGATAGCATAGCAAGTTAGCAACAAGACATTTAATTTTTTTTTTAAAAATCCATGTTTATTTACCATCGGGTCTCGATATTTTACTTTTTCTGCCCCCTCCCCCTTTCCCTAATTTTACTCCCACGTCCGTAAACTCATTTGTATTTGCAACCACGTCCTTCGTTTGGTGGGAGGATGGTAAATACAACTTAGGTTTTAAGTATCGTCTCCTGAAATAAAGAAGTGGTGATCATGACCATGATACAACTAATAATGGAGCAAATCCAAGCAATGATCAGCCTCACTATCATTAGTGTAGTTCACTATTCTGGATGGGGGAATCATGGCTGAATACTAAATAATTTATCACATTAAAGTATTGCACATATGTTTTCAATAAGTTGATTTCATTAGAATTGGATCGCGGTGCTTTCTCTATTTAAAAACTTAGGTCTCGGAGGTGTACACTTTGCTAATTTGCGTAATGAGTGAAAAAAGTTGGAACAACAAACTTTATATATATTTGGAAAGATGAGAAAAGTGATATAATTTCGGAATTGATTAAAGGGTTATAGGACAAAGTAAGGGCAATTCGGAAATATATTTAGAATGTGAGACAATGGTTTATAAAATTACTAGACGATGATCTTGACTATTATGGCTTATCGTCTTGTGGTCCATCTTGTGATGATATGCGACCATGACCATCTTAATCATAGTGTGCACCAACTATCATTAATCATTCGACTATAATGATCCGTTTGTTTAAAAAAAAATTATTATCCAAAAGTATAATCCTCATTTTGTAGCATTTGATTAGTTTTGAAAAGCAAGTTCTTTTAAATTATGTTCCAGCAAAGTTCTTCTTTTGAAAGAGAAAAGAGAAAGAAACCTAAGTATTTAATCAAAAGATGCTACTACAATTGTGCTTTGTATGTAATAGAGTAAACAAAGATTTCCGCCGTTTGTTGCTTGTTCGTAAATGGATTTCTCACCGAAAAGGTTTGCTCGTGGCCGGTTCATGTTTGATGGCAAAGTCCAAGTGTTGATGATACACAATAGGTTGACATAGCAACTATACATACAATGAATTTTCTTAACAACTTGGAACGTTTGAATTAATGAGATGTGCACTTGTTGGACATTAATGTAAGAAGAGGATGTTATATGTTTGGTTCTTCGCTCTCGATTCATATCTAGCTTTATTTTATGCAATTCATTTTAATTTAATGATTATTGCGTTCCATTAAAAAAAAAACACTCACCTCGATACATTTTTACAAGACATGATATTTACGCTATCAACACGTAAGAAATTGTGTTCAATTTAGACTTGGCAACTTTTGGGTTTCAGGAGTAATTAACTCGGTAGGGGGCAAAGATTAGGTCTTGCTTATTTCGTGAAAAAAATTTATTTTATCTGTAAACATAATCCTTATTTTCCAATATTTACGAAAAATCAAGTCTCACAAGACAAAAGTTCCACATATCTCCCCGTGGGCTCTTAAGTCTACAGTACTATGCTTGGAGCCTCATCTATAAATAAATCAAAAGGCCTACCGGATCACGTGCGCAATTCCCAATTTGCCAAAACGAACCAGGAGTGCAAAAGAGTCCACAACGCTCGAAAGACCCGAACCGGATCCACTGAGCCGGCTCGAATATTCGGTTCTTGAGCATGACCGGGCGACAATTCCAGCGGTTCTTATAATTCTCACTCAGGCCGATCAAGATGCTCGGCCCCCCGGCCCATTTTTTAAATAGATATAAACATATATATAAAATAGGAAATTTTAAAGGTTAGGCATTTTGTAAATAAATAAAAATGTATCTAAATAATGGTTTTGGTTACACATGGTTCATGGATCCAAGTCTAAATAAGAATTCCTCGTCTTCGGTCCTTGAATCAGTGAAAGATTATTTAATGTTGTTATTTATCATGTGGTAGTGACGCATACAAAATGCTATCAATAAAGAAAAATCTTATTAAAATGAGATGGAATTTTACACGTTACTTGTATCACAGGATAGTTACATCATTCTGATCACATGAACTACTTTTTTCTAATCAATCATCCAATAAAAAAAGGTTTTCATGAACTAATATCCCAAGGCACTTGTTAAATTTACAGCAGTTTATAAAATCAATGTTTAATGTCCTGTCGTGCTCTGAAATGACTATAGTAACTCTTCAATAAATCACACATATTACGTACTATCGTGGGTTTTATAATGCTATCAATAAAAGAAAAGTTTAAAATTCAAACAAGATGGAATTTTTTATATTACCTGATGGGATGGTTACACAACTCTAATCAGTAATCACCACGGATGAATTACTTTTTTTCAATCAATCATCCAATGAAAGAGGTTTACATGAACCAGTATCCCAAGGCACTGATTAAATTTACAATGCTTTATAAAAATCAACACTTGATGTCGGTGTCGTGCACTGAAATAACTTAGTAATCCTTCAATAAATCAAACATATTACGTAGTATCGTGGATTTTATAGTGAAAAGACACCACCAATTATCCGTAATTTTGCCCCTTTCGCTTTCCAAACTTGCATTTCTTCCCCCCTTAACGTGTCCATACGACAAGAATAGTTGCATGTATTTCCTATATGCATGGTTTTAATGAAGTCTTGCCTCATCAAATTATTTTTAGATGTTGTCATTATGCATATTTTAAGATCACATTCTTCTAAAATTCTATAAAAGTAGTCATCCTCGAAAACTAATTACTAATTAAGAAAATAAAATGTGTTTGTTTCAAGAAAAATTTCATGATAAAGGAAAATACTTGCTCTTTTCAAGTTAGGGAATTTATTTTCCAAACTTTAAGCATGCATATTTTCTTTCATCATAAATGGTTTTCCGTTAATTAGTTATTTTGGTAGATTAGGTGCGTTCATTTCATTTGTTTCAGTGTTAAAAATGAGTTTTCAAAAAATAATTGCTTATGTTGCTTACAAATATAAATAAATGAAATTTTTATCATTGCCCATGAAAATAGTTAGGCATATATTGTTATGGATGATGAAAACATTTTCCGTTGATTAAATTTTCTAAACAAGATAAGTCATCATTTTTTGGAAATTTTTTTTCAAAATCACTCATTTTTTCCGAAATGAATGCACCTTATGGAAAACTAATCCGTAATCTTTTTTTTTTGGTAATGAACTAATCCGTAATCTTTTCTTCTTACTAAAACAAATATACCCTGCTTAAGAGAAAACTTCATGCTAAAGGAAAATACTCTCTATATGTTTTCCCCTTTTAGGTTATGAGATTCATTTTTTAATATTTAAGTATACATATTTTATTTTACCAAAATTATCTTTCGGTTAACTGATATTTTTATTAAATCAAATGCATGAAGGTTCAGAAAAACTAATTCATGAAAAAGTGCTTTCACTTAAACAAATGCATAGTTTCATATGGATTCATAAAGGGCTTCGTTAAGATGTGTTCCCCCGACACTAGTTAAAATTACTAAAGTTATTAATGACTTATATCGTCGTATTTTGAAAATCAAAAGTTATTAATGACTTATATATATTCTCAGATTACGTTATAGAACATTTCAGCGGCAGCACAGAAACCATGGTCGTCTTCTTCTTCTTCTTCTTCTTCTCGCCGTCAATTTTGATTATGGGACAGTTACGTTACTCTGATCACAACGGATGAACTCCTTTTTTCAATCAATCATCCAATAAAAGACGTTCTCATGAATTAGTATCCCAATGCACTTTATAAAATCAACATTTAATGTGCTTTGAAACGATCATAATAACGCTTAATAAACCAATTTAAGTGCGTCCGTTTCGTTTTCCCAACTTGAAGTATGTATATTTTCTTTCGTCATAAATGGTTTTCCGCTGACTAGTTATTTTCAGCAATTTAAGTGCGTTCTTTTCACTAAAAAATTTGTGTTTGGAAAATATTTTTCAAAAATTATTGCTCGTGTCACTTACAAAAATAAATGAATGGAAAATTGTTTTATTACCTACCAAAATAATTAGTCATATATTATTATTGATGATGAAAACGTTTTTATTGACTAATTTTTCTAAACGAGATAAGCTATCGCTTTTTGAAAAAATATTTTCAAAATCACTCATTGTTCGTAAAATAAACGTATCTTAGAGAAAATTAATCTGTAATATTTTTTCCTTACTAAAACAAATACACCTTACTTAAGAGAAAACTTCATGATTTTCTACATATATTTTCCCCTTTAGGTCATGGGATTCCTTTTTCTATATTTAAGTATGCAAATTTTTTACCATAAATTATCTTTCATTAATAGATCAACTTTATAGAATCAAATACATGAAAATTTAGAAAATTAATTCATAAAAATTACTTTCACTTAAACAAACGTGCCCTTTACACGAAAATAAAAATAAACTCACCCTTAATATGAATTCATAAAGGACTTCGTTAAGATGTGTTCCCCCAACACTGGTTAAAATTACTAAAGTTATTAATAACTTATATGGTCATATTTTGTAAATCGAAAATTAAGATGTTTCGAGCAAGTGAAATACTTTGGATATATATATATATATTCAATATGCAATTAATGAATTTTGGCAAGGGTCATGCAAGGCACGCTTATCAAGATTGGTTGTCCGAGAATGGACCCGGAAAGAGCCGCCTCCACCCCCTTACTTACTGCGAAACTCCCCAGTCGGAGCGGATTACGTTACAGAACGTGTCAGCGGCGGCACAGAAACCATGGTTGTCTTCTTCTTCTTCCTCTTCCTCTCGCCGTCAGTTTTGATTATATCGACCCTTCCCCCTCGCTTTATAATTTCCTTTTTCAGTCACATTTTTCCATCCATAAAATGACCGAATCCCGAAGACTTATCCGCATTCCATCGCAAGCCGACCAGGCTTCACCAATTCCCTTCTGCGTTCTCTTCCACTGGTCTCCGTTCGATTCCCTCAGCTCAGCGTGTAAGCCGCCCCCTCCCTCTTCCTTCTTTTTTGTCTTTTTCTGTTTTGTTATATCTCTTCTTCTGCTTTTCTCAGCATTCGAATTCCTTAATGTATTCCGTACTCTTTCGCGGGTCCTCGCTGGTTTTTAGTTTGTTAGTAGCATCGGATTCTTTACTGGAGACGAAAGAATTTTTCTTTTTTAAGAATTGCGTGCCCGAGAGTTGCGCTCGGTGGAGTTTAAAACAGAGTCAAATCTCGATGTTCTTGTTTAATCGGAACTGGGATGGGTTAGAAGCGTTAGTTGGCCTCTCTGTTACGTATTATAAAGAGAAAAAAAAAAATGACATCTTTTTATCGGATTGCTAGTGCGGATGGAGAGTTTCGGATAGCAAATGCATGAACCTCGTCATTCTTAATCGCCTTGGATTAGTTTATCGTGATGGGTCGTTAAGCCTCGAATTAACAAGTGTCTGTACTTTGTCTGTTTCATTCTTGTGTTTTCTAGTTGGGTTCACGGGTGGTTTCTTGATTTCATTTGGTCGAGGGGAAAAACACTAATTTTTTTCGCCGGAAGTTTTCTGTTGCGTAATGATGTCATTTCAGTCTTCCTTGGCTTACGGCTCATTTCCCAGCTTACGTGGGACGTTGACTCTGGATTATTTTTGAAAAAAAAAGAAAAAGAGGAAGATGCTGTTACTTGTTATCTTGTCTCGGTTAGCTCGAGCCACTTGCCCTAAAGAAAATTAGGAGGAATTTGCCGGTCGACCATGCTAATGAGAGGCTGAGCGACGGGGCATCCATGGATAGGTGCCTTAGGATTTATCTGGTGGTGATGAGTCTGCAGCGGCATCTGATGAATGCTCATCGCACAAATGGCGAGGGATTACAGTGTGAACATCGACGACTTTGTAGTTTATTCATTCTGTTCTATTGATGCTAGCTAACTACCTGATTGCTACTTTCCGAAACTTGAATTTGATAAATATCATCAACAAATGTGGAGTATTGCGAGTGTGGCTGTGCAGAAACTCATGTTACCTGAAAAAGTGATTTTTGAAAATTCTAACAGATGCTTCAGAGATCGTATGGAAATTAGCTGTTGCATTCTCGAGTATTCAGCGTATCAACCTAACCTATTACATGGCAAATGATGAGAGATTTACAGAAAAGGATGCAATGATCAATGAAATAGGTTTGATGGTAGTACTGAATCAGTTCAATGGCTTTTGGATGATTTTTCATCCTGAAAACACTTCACTCAAACTAATAATCCCTTTTTTTTTCTTTTTTGAGAACAACTAATAATCCCTTGAAAATGTTAAAGCTGGTCTCTAAGTCATTTTGGGACGGTCTAAATGGTGTCTGGGGATGACTGTTGCTAGCAAAATATGATTCAAGGAGCAAGTCATAGAGTTGCAGCCCTGAAATTTCCTGACTCATGCGGTATAATACTGATATAATAATCAGAAATAACGTCACTGGGACAAATGTCCAAGTGTTTGTTCCAGCTACAACTTTTATGCAGATGTTAGGGTATAAGCTCAGGTGTGCACTCGCTATTTTCTTCAACTCCTTCAGGAAACAGAACCTCTAATCCATCAGTCTGCTAAATGTGCAAATGTAGACCAGTCGCTCTGTTTGAGGTCATCAACGCATCATTTTGGTATCCATTTAGACTGCTGTATGATGTAAGCAGACTGGTAATTGATATTTTTACTAGTGCAATAAAGAGTAATGCGACTGTTCCACCATAGGTCAATATCTCAGCGGCTTTCTGCTGAGGGGATTCGGTGAAAACTATATCTGGATTGTTGGTGTTTTACTTGCCAAGAACATTGCCAAGAACTAACCAATCAATATTGCAGGATAACACAATGGCTTCTCTTGCAACAGCCGAAGTCTGCGACTCAAACTCATCAGCCGTAGCAAGCGGTGACCTGCGAGTGCTGCATCCAATATTCCAGATATATGGCCAGAGCAAGACGTTCTCGGGTCCTGTTGTCACTGTCAAGGTATTTGAGGACAATGTCCTGGTTCGGGAGCTGCTCGAAACCAGAGGTGAAGGGAGAGTGTTGGTCATCGATGGAGGAGGAAGCTTGAGATGTGCACTGGTGGGTGGGAACATTGGACAGTTGGCTCAGACCATGGGATGGGCTGGGATTGTTGTGAATGGCTGCATTAGAGACGTGGATGAGATCAATGAGTGCGCAATTGGCATTAGGGCCTTGGCTTCGCATCCCTTGAAATCAAGCAAGAAAGGCGTTGGGGAAAAACACATCCCTATCTACATTGCCGGCACACTGATCCGTGATGGCGAATGGTTGTATGCAGATAGCGATGGGATTATTGTCTCCAAAACCGAACTGTCTGTATGAAACTTTAAAGAGAGCCTTTTCTGGGCCTACTCGACAAGATATTGAACCTTACCAATTTGTTTTCTTCTCTCATCGATTCCGCATTTGGGGGCGGTCAAAGCTAGCAGGCAAGAACTTCAAGTTATATGTTACATGCTGAATGTTGTAAAGCACTTCCAACGAGACCTGGAATAAAACGAAGATGAAGTTCGTCCACATTTGTTCGTTTGTACGAATCACTATTTATGTTTTATATACAAACACCAACTTCTTGACATCCTCGCAGGCCTACAAGAATTTGGCCCTTCATTCTAGCAAGTTACCAAAGCTTTTGGATAAAAGAGATGGAAATAGAAGCGAACACAGGAACCTTACACAGGATCCAAGTATACAAGTTCGGCAACAATGCTGAAAATCCATAAAGTTACTATATAGAATCACTACAAAATGCTAAAAGCTATACCAGAACCATCATCTCAAGGCAACACCAAAAGGTCAAAACATGCCTGTAAAATATGAAAATCTTGCAGCAAGCTTCCCTAGTTCACTATCGTTAGCCCCAGGAACTATGAAATGCCCAGGAGGGGGAACATCCCAAGCAACTAGTGAGAGAACCTCAGCAAAATGCGAATGTATAATGATTCCTATTAGATTTTGATTTCATCTCTCCCTGATCCCATCTTCTATGTGGAATGGGCCTTGGTTGAAACTTGCTCAATATGCATCGGCAATGATTGCTTGCATCATGCACAAGCCTAGACTTTGACAGTAGGCCACATATCAAGCGCAATGCCAGGAGAGATGGAGAACCATAATCAATTGAAGGTGGTCTTATAGAAACAAGGAATCTTTCAAACAAAGGGGGTCCTTCCTCCCCTCCTACTGTGTCTGTCATAAGCGGTGTTGAATTTGTCAATTAGCTCGTTCATTGTGCTACAAAGAGGAGAAGAATTATCTGAGTTTCTTGAAGCCTCAAAACGTAGAGAGCAAACACACGCATTGACAAGTTAATATCAATCTCATCATTATCAATGTCTGTGCACCATAGAAACTTCTAAGTTCTAAAAGCACACAAATCAAAATTAAGCAAATTTCACAAAAGAAAGCTCTCTTCTTTGCTACTTTCCCAAAAGCTTAGCTGACCCGTACCCAAGGTTTATCATGTTCCTAGGCTTCCTATGGATAGACTAACTTGAAACCTCGTGAAAGAACAAATGCATCGTGTTGCTCAAGGCTAAATATTGGAGAAGGTTTTCCAACACCATATCTGCTAGGAGCAATTCCTAACAAGTAGGTTGCACAAAAAGTCAAACACTAGGGAGATGTCATCTGAGTCAAATGATTCCCGATGAAAATTTCAACTTATAGTATATATCCTTCCAGATTCAGCTAATAACTCGCATCATCAGATAAGCTTTCAGGCACATGACAGGTGTGGTATGATTTATATACACAATCCTCCTGTCTGAACAAAGCCTTATCACCCAGAAGATGGTCTAGAGCAATATTTTCCTCCTAAATCATGACTCTTGAACATACTCAAAATAAGTCCACAGTAAATAACTCAAAAGTTTGTTCATACCTTGAGCAGTTGGTGAGCATGGCCAGGTAAGTAATCAGCAACGTATCATTGTACTCCTGGAAGTAAAGCAAATTGGAGAAGAATTTAAGCGAGAAAGTGAACAGCAAAATTATTCAGCAACTAACATATAAAATAAAATTTAAAAAGGCATAAACGAAACCTCAACTTCAGGGCATGTTAAACTAAACAGAATACTTACCATCAAAAAGTCATCCTGAAATTTCCCTGATTCAATAGCTGGCAATCTTCTGAGAAGACTAGATACTTGTCTCAGCAGAGAATTCTCACAAGGAATCTCACCTGCAAGTGCAATCAGCACATACTCTAAGCTGTACTAGTCATACCCATAGATACATATCTTCTACACAACTATCCACTTCACATTAAAGCAACAGAAGCCGTGTTTCAGAGGATACATAGGATATGAGATGGCAGCAATTGGTTCATTTGTTTTCCCATGTGTGCAAGAGATATTCTGGTAGGGCATAAACATGGCTAATGAGGAAGTCGTCAGAATACTGTTCATCTCTTTCAAATTACATTCATTCATTCTCTTGTCCAAGTCACATTCTATAATAGGTGGGCTGCAACTTTGCAGAGGGGGCCCCCTCAAACTTCTTTAACACCCCCAATTGATTAAAAAAGAGACAGAAAAATCACATACCTTTCTGCATCGCAAGAAGGTAGTGATGAAGCACTCTAACTCGGCTATTCAACATCTTGATGGCACTGTGAATTCCTGTGAGGTGAGCAGCCACTGCAGAATAACACATGCCAAAAAAGATGTGGGATAAATTATTTTTTTCCTTCAGTGAAATAAGAGAGAAAATGCGACTGCTATCATTCCACTTATTTGTACTCCTAACCACAGAGAGGCCTTCTCTTTCTCCTCCACCTCATAAATTTTGTTTTCAGTTTTTGGGAGGGAGGGGGTTCGTCATGTGTATTGTGCAGACGATGTTAGATAATGGAACAGAACTTGCTAGAGAGTATGGAAGGTGATGAGTCCTTACACTGAGTTGCTGCGGTACCTCCATCAGATGGCTTCAGATGAGCAACGTGATCGACTGATATCCTTTCTGCCTCCACTGTCTTTAAAGCAAGAAACAAACAATTCAATTATCCTAAGTCAGAATAAGTAGAAAAATATCAAATGCATGACAACATACTCAAATGTACCTCAATGGTGTAGCTAGCATGGACAAATATAAGCTGTGGAATCCCATCTATGACGTGCAGCTCTATGGTTGTGTGGATTACCATCCAATATAAAGGAAAAATCATAGAGTGTTGTTAGTTGTGAGAAATAAATCAACTAAAAGTTTCAGTATACATTTGAAGTAGCAACAAATCGTCTTAGATAGTCTGCTGTGAAAAAGGCAGAAGCAAATGTCCCAAAAAATGGTCCACAAGGCACAGTATCAAAACTTTGCCAGAGCAAAAATATTTCCTTCCGATGAAAGAAGTCTAAGAATATCCTGGACTCTTTGACTGTGATGACAACCTACTACTTTCATGTATAAAATGCTCCCGATACACTAAAGACCAAGAAGGCCAAGAGGAAACACTCTATCTAGCCAATGCACCAGAACACACATGGTGAGAAGGGGAAATAGAATTCCCATGCTAATAACAAGATAATCAATGAACTTTCAGAAAAAGACATAAAAGTCGCTTACCACTTTCATAGATGGTAACGGGGAGATCCTTCTGGGCATGATTAATTGAAGGATTGAGAAGAACATAGACAGGGCTCTCATTGATATCCATCAACTGTCAAATGCAAAACACTAGTGTAAATGCATCCCGCCATCTTCCTTTTTTATCTAGACACCCAACACATGGTGAACATAGAAATTTGAATTTGTCTGTGGAGAGCATATAACCATTTTGCTTGGACAGGGGTTGCAGTAAACAAGCCTTGTCTACTGACATGAAAAGGGGTTCCACCACAAAAAATAAATAAATAAAAGATCAATAAGTATCTCATGAAATATCCACCATTTGAGATAACACCAAAATGCACTTCATACTATGACTAGAGAATTTATAGTCTACAACTTCAGACTTGAACCGTCACCAGTGACATTCTAACCTTATTTCCTTAAAATGCTAGAGCGAACACAGAGAAAGGCACTCTCTACGTTGAACTCGAAGGCTCGAACACAGGGATCAATACAAAGGTAAATATCACAATCAACTAGAGGACTACACAATCGTTACTTACAGCTTTGTGAATGTGCATATCTGATTCTTCCGCATCGCTCCCCGTTGAGTACCATCCAAGCACATAGAAATTCGGAAAAACCTTCTTATCTGCCGCAGATTAAAACGAAAAAGGAAAAAAAAATCAGAAAATACTGAGCTCAAAACCCTAACCCCTCCGTCCGCACAGCGAAAGCAAACAATCCCAACTATCATCCGTTAACAATCAATGACAAATGCGGAAAACCGAAGATTGATAGAGAGGGAGAGGGAGAGAGGATGAGGGAAGGCGACTCAACAGAGCTCTTGCTTCTTGTCGAGGAAGGCGCGGTCGAGCGAGTGGGTGGCGGGGTCGTAGAGGAGCTCGAAGCTGTTGAATATCTCCACGGTGCGGCCCCGCTGGACCCCGATCACGCACCCGTACACCCTCGGGGGATCGGCCGGCGGCGAGGCGGACGGATCGACGTCGTTGGTGGCGCCGTGCGCGGAGGGCGGCGGGTGGAGCTGGGACTTGACCCGGGTGTAGTGATCGGAGATGTTGAGGATCACCAGCGGGTGGAGCTTGAACGTGAGGCCGCTGCTGGACGACGCCATTGAAAGGGCCCCTCTCCCTCCCTCCCTCCTTCGGTGGAGCGCTCCGGCGACAGGCTGCGTACGCTCTCGGGTCCGTGCCTCCGGTCTCAGAGCGACGGGTGCGGCTAGCGTGGTGGTGTACAGTACCTTCTCGATTCTCCGGTTGATGATGCTACTTGTCACGGGTTGTGGGTCGCTTTGAGATGGGCCGGTGGGAAGTTGGGCCTCCCAATATAGACGAGCGATTTTTATTTTGGGCCGACAAGCCCAAAGCACGATTGTCCCACTTTCGCGATTAATGAGGAGGGGCAAAAAGGGAAAAAGAAAAAACTTGCTGACGTGGCGTCCACTTGCGTCGCGTCGGCACCAAACAAGTCTATCCTCGAGAGTGTCCAAAAAATTTATATCAGAATTTTCCCGTCACTCAAAATTGACGACCTGATAGAAACACTTAACTACATTTTCTTGAACAAATTTTAGGATATATAATTCCGAGTTTTAAATTTTTTAAGACTCGTGTGACATTTCTTCTGGGATAATTATCATAAAGTCTTAAAAAATTTATCTAACTAATTTAATTCTAAAATCTTCTGATTTTTCTTTTATTTTATTTTTTGTTCTTTCTTCCTCTGTCGATTTCCAACAAAATTGTCAATCATGTAATTTTTTTAGTAATTTTCTTTACTTCTTTTTCATGAGTTTCGAATATTTCAATATATTTATCCATTTTCTTTACGTATATAAACACTAGTCTATAGAAAATGTAATTTCTCAAAGAAAAGATCAAGCTGAGCCTTTGAATTCTCTCGACCCGAAAGCGACTCCGCCTCCAACTCCCCACCACGAGTGGCAAGCAGTGGCGCGGAGCATTCAACGTCTCCTTGATTTTCTTCTCTATTTGTCCTCTTCAAAAATGGATAATTTCTTTGTCTGTTTGTTCGTTGGGAGCTACTGAATATCGGCCGGTAGTAGTACGAGGCAAAGAGAAGGGGAAGAGGATCTCTTGGGAGGTTAGCTAAGAGCAGTCCCGCTCCTTGGTGGTTTTGATAACCAAACCAGCAATTGGACCACCTGGGAAAAAAAAAACAGAACAACGTTTCGTGTGGCGTTTGTTCTTTACGGCAAACAGTGGCGTGGTGCTTCACGGAAGAAAGTAACGAGAGTTCAACGTGTGGAATTGGAACGCCTTTTGATGGGAAAGGCTATTGACTTCTAATGAAATACACACAAAAAACTACTGATCACCGGCTACTATTAATCATGAGTGGGGAAAGCAACATCTGAATTGATTTTAATACCTCTTTCAGGATTTTTCTTTAATTGAACCGTGGATGTGATTTTTCTTTAATCAAACCGTGGAGGTAAAAAAATGATTTTTTCTTCTTGTGGTTGGTGATTATGATTTCTTTAAAATTAGTTTTTTTGATAGCTATAGATACATAACTAACAATCTGTTAATTCCATCATATTTGATGGGCGTTAATAATTCAAATTTTCACATACTTGATCGATATGAATATATATATTTTTTAGCCATAAACGAGCCAATTCTTTCATTCATGATCACTAGAATTATAAGCATAGTTTAAAGGTGTGTCCAAATATAAAATATCCCAAAGGGGCGGGGGGTTAGAGTCCCATATATAGTAGAGATTTTTGCATTCAGATCATAGTAGATCCGAATATATTTGGCACAAATGTAGTTATAACTCAAATTATGCAATACCCAATTCGGTATAGTTTAGTTTGGGTCGAGCTTAGTTGAGGTGTAAAAGACAGGGCTGTATTAGACTTCCTTAGAAGGCATTCACTATGAGGAAGAAAGGCAATGTAAAGTGTTTTGATACGGTTCTAATTGACCGAATTGAACCAAAACTGCTTATCAACTCCGTTTTCCTATTTATTATCCAAACTAGAAGGAAGGAATGCGACCTGAAAATTTTGGTTCAGGAATTTTCTTAAGACCCCTAGCTTTGATCCCTAACTGTTTATTTGAGGAAGTACGATGAGACGTCCCACGAAAAAAAAAAAAAAAAAAATGCCCGTGACAATTCGCATCCCGGTTCTTTTTCCGGCTTAGGAGCAGATGGATAAACCATGGAGCGTGTCGGATTATACAAGAAAAAAAAATGCAACGTCGCAAGAAAAATCTAAAAAAATTCAGAGCAGAAAAATTATTGGAAAAAAAAAAAAAGGGGGAGAAATTACCACCAGCCTCTTAGAAACGGACACGCGTACACAAAATACCAGCCAGAATTCCTCTCTGGCCCTCCACCATCCCCTCTTAAAATCTTCTGAGAAACCGAGAAGGAAGAATCAATCTCATTTCCCCCAAAAAAGAAATGGTCCAATCCTGAAATCCCGTCGTGTCGCTTCCCTCGCCATTGGACTCAACCGAACCGTACCGAACCGCCCATGTCTGCCGCTGCCTTCACGGTGTCCTCGCCCTCGTGGCGTCCGCTACCGGTTCCGGTTCCGAGGTCCGTCAATGGAGGTAAGGCGGCGGCGGCGGCGAGAGTGGCGGCTCCGAGGGCGGCCCTGGTCGAGGCGAGGCCTCGAGGTCCGCCGGAGGCCAAGGACGGGGGCGGCGGAGTAGGAGGAGGAGGAGGCAGGGGCGGCGCGGTCGTGCCGGTGCTGAGCGTCGACCGAGCTGAGGACATCCAAGCCGAGGCTCGAGCCATGGCTCGCGCCGCCAATGCCACTGTTTACACTCCCGAGCTCCTCTCTCGCCGATATGGCTCTCGCCCTTTCAAGGTCTCTCTCTTTCTCTCGATGATTAAGCTGTAAATTTATGCAGGATATTATTTGCTTATGAGCGTATTGTGTGAGGCAACGTGCGTAGATTTTGAATTTCGCTGGAGAGATTGAATCCTGGTTCGTTTTGTTGATTGAGTGGAATTAAATTTCGCTAGGCGGTGAGCAGGACGCTGGAGATATTGGTTGGGCTAGGTTCTTTCGCAGTTAAGCTGTTCGTGGACCAAAGCAATGGACAGATTGACCAAAATAAGAGGAAGCGAGGTGCTGAGTTGAGAAGGATTTTTACAAGATTGGGGCCAACTTTTGTTAAAATAGGGCAGGGGCTGTCGACAAGGCCTGATCTCTGCCCTCCTGAGTACTTGGAGGAGCTCTCTGAACTTCAGGTACTGCTTCATCTCTGGACTTGTGCAACGGTGTACTCTGAGATTGCACTAAACGTAATACAGACATGTTACTATAACACTGCTTGATTCCTTGTAAGAATCAATTGACCTGAATTCTGGTGCGTGCATGAGTTAATGCTATGTGAAGATCGCACTAGCATCAAGATAACATTTTTATTTTACATTGTTAGCATTTTATTTTGTTGAGTTTGTACATCTCGAGTCTCCAAATTGGAGCTTCCACATACCGTTCATTTATACGATGATATTCAGGATAATAAGGGAAGACTGTGGAGAGAGAGAACAAATTTTCTAATGTTTTATTGCCTTTAATTATTTTTACCACGACAGGATGCTCTGCCCACATTCCCAGATACCGAAGCATTTGCCTGCATCGAGAAAGAGTTGGGGCTGACCCTTGATTCGATTTTCTCATCTATATCCCCTTCTCCAATAGCTGCAGCAAGTTTAGGGCAAGTTTACAAAGCACGGCTGAGATATTCTGGTCAATCAGTTGCTGTAAAAGTGCAAAGACCAGGTATTGAAGAATCTATAGGACTCGACTTCTACCTGATAAGAGGTCTCGGAATATTCATTAATAAATACGTTGACATAATTACCAGCGATGTCGTTGCTCTTATTGATGAATTTGCTCGAAGAGTTTTTCAGGAGCTCAACTATGTGCAGGTTAGCTTCCTTATGAACATATGGTATAGATTCATGCTCACATTAGCATTCACTTTTGGCCTTGAACTCGAAGGTGTACTTGCTTCTTAAGATATATAGTTAGTTCAAAGGGTCTCTTTGCGATTTTGTGATTTGGTAAGCCCTGAAAATTTTTCTAAAAGATTTTGTTAGGCTTGATTGTTAATTTTGACAGGTGTCTGCAGGAGGGGCAGAATGCAAGGAGGTTTAAGAAGTTGTATGCTGACAAGGCAGATGTCCTTGTCCCTGATATTTTTTGGGATTATACAAGTGGCAAAGTGTTGACAATGGAATGGGTGGATGGAGTCAAACTAAATGAGCAGGAAGCAATTGAGAGACAAGGTTTAAAAGTTCTGGATTTGGTGAACGCAGGCATTCAATGCAGCCTTAGACAGCTGCTTGAGTATGGATATTTTCATGCAGATCCTCATCCTGGTAATCTTTTGGCAACGCCTGAGGGTAAACTTGCTTTTCTTGATTTTGGGATGATGAGTGAGACCCCGGAGGAAGCAAGGTTTGCTATAATTGGTCATGTGGTTCACCTTGTTAATCGGGATTATGAAGCAATGGCTCAAGACTACTATGCTCTAGATTTTCTCTCACCTAACGTGGATGTATCGCCAATTGTGCCGGCTCTTCGGAACTTTTTTGATGATGCGCTTAATGCAACTGTCAGTGAACTAAACTTCAAAACCTTAGTTGATGGCTTGGGCGCTGTTTTATATCAGTATCCTTTCAATGGTGAGTCGCTCCTTTATTGATTTATCTGCATCTGCATTCTGCCTTCAATGGACCTTGGACTCAAGCCTTGTCTCTTTCATCAACCTTCTTCTTTGGAATATCTCCAGTTACTGGTCACTACTGTTTGAAGATTTTTCCAAATAGGGACAAATAAATCAACAATAATTTATTTAACGGATTTTCTTAACGATTGCCGTATGGATGTTGTTAAGGCACTATATAGAGAAAGTTTGCAGTTTTTCGATACAGCAGTTTACTCATTTTGTGTGATCAGTGCTTTGGAAAACAAAACATACTTTATTAAGTATGCTTAACGATTGCCCCGACGGCAATCCTTTTTTTTTTTTTCCTTTCTTTTTGGTCAGATTGCGGCAATCATGTTACAAAGCCTTTATTTTACATATATCCTCTGTTTTTATAGCAGCCTACAGAGAATGTCGCTGCTTTTCTTCTCTTTGCTTGGAAATTTGTGAGTCTGACTTTTTGGCATGGCCATGTCTCTGCAGTGCCTGCATATTATGCTTTGATATTGAGATCCCTTACCGTGCTAGAAGGTTTAGCACTTTATGCTGATCCTAACTTCAAGGTGCTGGCTGCTTCATATCCTTATTTTGCTAAGAGGCTTCTCACGGATCCAAATCCGTATCTGAGAGATGCTCTTATTGAGTTGCTGTTCAAGGATGGGAGGTTTAGGCATGTAACTGCCGCTATCTTTGTTTTACGTGACGAGCATTGTTATATTTTTTGGACATTGACAAGAAATGATACTCTTTTGCAGGTGGAATAGACTTGAAAACTTACTTGAACAAGGCAGAAAAGACAGAGACTTTTCGGCAAAAGATGCTTTGCAACCAGTTTTGAAGCTATTATTGGGCCCTGATGGGGAAGAACTGCGGGTTTTGGTGGCGAAGGAGTCTGTTCGTGTGACAGAAGCTATTGTCCTTGGTTCAGTTATTGATGGATATAATTCTGCTCCTGCATTTATGCGGAGTCTATTATTCAACGGGAATGCCAATGGACCTCTCGTGATGAATGACGAAGAACTGAAAAGCATGATAAATCTAAGGGATCAAGTCATGAGGATATGGGAACTTCTGAGAACCTCTCAAAGTTTTGATCCGAATCTCCTGCAACCTATTCTGCAAGTAAGACTTTAAGTAGTATTGGTGCTAGGAATTCATCTTATCTTGTGAAATCGAACTTTCATAACAAGTCCACTGCTAATGCTTTGTGTGAAAAATTACCTCGCTGATGATTAACTAGTAATGTTCCTGGCTTTTGGGGTTGGGAGGGTGGTTTTCCTTTTATGCTTCATCCCCATATTTGGTTTCTGCTATAAAAGAAAGAAGCTGGGAAGTGGCTTATGGCTTTTTAGTTCGCTAGATTATTATTAGAATGTCTAATACAGATATAAAATATTGAGATGAATTACAAATGAAAGCCAGATTTCCATATTCTAAGTTTATGGCTAGCATCAATAACTTAAGCCGCAGTCAAACCAAACCAAAAACACAGTTGTGATGCTGTCTTCTTGCTTAAGCCCCAGGATTTACTCACTCGGCCCACTGTGATGTCTGCAAGTCATTCTCATTTACAAGAAAGTGCTGTGACATGCCTGATATTATTCTCAGTAGGAGTTTTGATGGGACATTGGGGGTTAAATGGGAGTCAAAGTCAGGTTGGTAAATCATGAGTTGTAACTATGATTTTGGACTGAGCGGCTGAAATATAACCTAGTATATTTATTAGATTGTCCAAGCTGTTTGATTAGTGGAGTCTACAAACAACCAAAAAAGCTTTCAAGATAGTTGCTTTTGTTTCATTCGTGTAGTCTGTATCTGTGGCTTCGATAAGATGATGTTCTCAGTTCCTAAGTTCCTTTCTAGACCATATCTTGGACCGTTGAAAACGCTCCATGCACTATATATTAGTACAATCAATTTTCTTCTGGAGGACTAGGCTTCGGGATGAGTACGTAAGCTAATTTGTAAAGCATGTTCTGACCAGGTCCTTCAAGAACCTGAAGCACGCAGCTTAGGAGGGCGCGTTGCTGGGGGAATTACACAGCGTCTTGCGGCCAGAATGCTCCAGCAAGTTCTCCGGCTGCCGCCCACCGTGCCCACTACCACCGCACTATAGCCGATGTAGACATTCCTGTGTAGGCTAATTAGTGCATGTTGTAAATTTTCGCTCTGGACGGGAACGCTCGCTCCATTCTTGTCATCATTACATTGTAATTTATTTGAGCGATGGCAAAAGATTATTTGCAGACGACTGAAACAAAGTCACAGACTTAGGATGAATGAGCTTTATGGCAGCTTTCAGCAGCTATTTATATTGATACCATATTACCCCCAACAAGACAAGGAATATCAAGTTACAAAGATCGGTATTCGAGCGACCCTCTGGCTCCGCGTTCTTCATCAAATCGTCAAAGCTCGTGGTGAATAACAGCTAATGGAACACTCGCATATGAACATCTGCACTGGCCATGTTTTCTTTGCAGGCCAGTACATGCTTTGATGGTGCAAATCTCGTACTAAAAAAGCGTGGACATTGAACAATTGCGCGCACACACGGCACATGCCAGTCTGGTATTGCATTCCCATGTGCCATTTCGGGTTTGGCAGGCTTCATGGACCCGTATGCTCTTGACGGCATTGTTACTCTTTGATGGCAAAACTTTCCATTTGTTACTCTTCCTCTTTCTGGTGTGAATGTGATCTTGCTTTGCTCCTTCACATGGCATTGTCATTTTCATTTTGGGAAATTACAAAAATCGTCCCCGTACTATTAGCAGAATTCAGTTTCAATCCCTGTAATATATAGCGTTATAATTCAAGTCGCCAATTTATCTCCGATGACAACTTAAGGACCAATTTCACTTTTCCGTCGAAATGGGGAAGGAATATGCCGAGCCAGCACTTACGAATCTCCGTGTGGTGCCTTCTGTGCAAGTTTCCAAGAAAAATTACACTATCGGTCCATGTGCTTTTAGGAATGTTCAATTTCATTCCTTGTAAGTTGTACTTCGCATTAGTTAAAAACGAGTCCTCATATTATTTTTTGTCAAAACTCAATTCTTTTGATCGCATTAATCCATATAGGAAAGCTAATCGAGTATTAGTTGGTAATTCCAATATTTACAAGTTTGTCCAATCTGATTGAAAGCCTAATTAAGATAAATGTCTTAGTATGTAGGTTTTTATAAACAATGTGATGTGGAGTCACTAACGAGACTATAATTTGGTGGGTTCTTATAAACTTTCTAAAATATTTAAACTATAAAAATAATGACTTAAATCTGTGGTTGTATATTATTTATAAACGATCCTTTCCTTTTCCTTTAAAGTAGTTCCAGATGCTTCTATATGAATCTGCACTAAAAATGTGGATGTTAAATTTTTGCATTTGATGGAATTAGTTTTGATGGGGCCATCAATCAGAATCACCATTTAATAATTGGTTTCAAATAGACATTTTCATTAAATTTCCGATAAAAATGGGACATAGGAAATCAAGATTTTATTGAAAGAACAATTCAATGACTAGTTTTATAACTAAAATAAAGTACAGGACTTAAATAAAAGATTCTCAAAAGCACGAGGACCAAAAAGTGTAACCGTGCAGGCATCGCTCGTGGATTTGCCGGTGTCGACTCGACGTATTCCGTCCACATCTAGACGGAAAGCTGAATTTTGCCACAGATAAGTAGGGGGAACTAAATGTATTAGAAATATAGTTCGTGGACCAAAACCGAATTCCTATAATAGTACGAGGACTCGTTTTATAATTTCCCTTTATGCTACTACCGCTGTAGGTACCCTTGCATTTTCCAAAACCTCACCATCTTTCACTGTTAGGTTGACATTGATAACGAAGGAAACATGCGGCCATATCCGTCTTGCTCAAATGCCCGTACGTGAAAACAGGCTTCGATCTAAGTTAGATCCGCATGATGTTTCCGTTTAACCTTTCGCAGTGTCCGAAGGAAAGTTATGTGTCATTTGTCTGGTCGATCTTGTGATGCATCGAGAAAACCTCAAATGCATCGAATCGAATCGTCGGATGGCAACATCTTTCCTTTTCGATCTCGGTTCTACAGAACATTGCACCTAATTGAAAAGGGCGAACTCCCTCCTCGAAGTAAAAATATTAGAAAAAAAGCTGTAGTTGACGATTTTTTTTTTTAAATTTTAAGATGCCACTAGATATAAAAAACTACTTGAGCTTATACCACATTCACTGTATCAATATATAAACATGCTCTTCTTGAGCTTTAGGGGTGATAGATTCCCAATTTTTCCTAAGACCGAGGATCAAACCAGACGAGTGGTTTGGTCTAGTTTCAGTTTGTTCTAATGGAACTGGTTTAACACGAAGTAAAAGAGAAAAGGAGCTTGACAAATTTCTTTGTATTCACTCTAATTTGGTCTGTATTCTTTGTATGTATTTACTACCGAGGGTAAACAATAAAAGGAAAATTCAAATATACGAAATCATTTTGAATCACTAATTGATATCAATTTAAACCTTAGATTGATTTAAGTATCTTCAATCAAATCAATTGCACAAATCATATCTCCAACACAGTTACTTTTTTTTTTTTTTTTTCTACTTCTAGGAACTGGACCGAAATAATATTTAGTTTACATTTTGCTTTACTAATTTTTTTGAAAAATAAAAAAGTGATATAATTGGTCTGATCCAATTCAGTTCTCCATTGAAATTGAAAATCGGACCACTTGGACATCGATTCCACTCGTAGGAATTAGGAACCAAACCGACACTTTCGAGGACTAGATCCAACTAGTCAGTTTGGGCCGATGACGATTGGGTTCGGTTTGGGCATTTCTCAATTCAAGTGATTTGTTTTGTATACCCCTATGGAGTGGCAACAATTTTTCTTTGTTTACCAATCAAAAGAAAATTGCAATATTGACCCCTAGAATTTGATAATTTTGCAGTTTAGTACTTGCTCTTTCTCGGCAAGGTTTTTGCAGTTCACTTTCAACCCACGATTCTCTTGAATCCGGATTGCAGTTCTTCCATGCAATCAAACAAAATTACTAGATAATCACATAATCAACAATAATAGACTTAAAAGCAATTATCACCTGCATATATGAATAGCAACTCATATTCCTTATATCGTGCCTAATGAATCAACAACACATTATGTACACTTTGTCAAGTGATGGACTCAACTTACATAATTTTCATCATCGAAAATGATATGTCGCCATTTTTAAAATGATATGTCGCCGTTGGTTATCTACATGAATTTTCGTTGATATTCATGCATTTTAATTTGTAACTATTTTTTATGGCCATTTTTTTCCGCCAAGTAAGTCTCTAATTTTGCTGGATCGGGGGTGCGTTGCAATGATGAAATCGAGAATAAAAATTTTGGTTTGGGGGGGGAGGCGGCTCGTCAAGGCATCGAATGGTGCCGTTTAAAGTAAGGAAGGTAGATTTTGCCTTTTGGTCCCTTTTTCCCCTTTTTTCTGTTTTTCCCTTTGGTCCCATGCCACTATTCTCCTCTGCCCAAATTCCCATAATTTCCTAGTGCCACGTGTCGAGCACCGACGGAGGCACCGTCACTTGCCCTCGGTTTTTACCCTTTTTTTTTTTTTTTCCTTTCCCCTGCATCCGCCAGAATGAAAACCTAAACATTAATAAAAAAAGAAGAATAAGAAGAAGAAGAAATAAAATAAAAGGGACAAAGGGGGAAAATGATTCTTTAAAAGGAAAAGGCCAGATTGCACCGTTGCCGCCGCACTGTACTGCCCTCTCCTTTTTCATTCCCATTTTCACTTAATTGATTTTTTCGGGTTGCCATAATTAAGGAGATTCGTGGATATAACGTAGGACTATGATGCCTGAAACGGTCAATCTCGGAAATTAGAAAATGACTTTAATAAGAGGCTTCCAAAAAAAGAAAAAAGAAAATCGAAATGACAAAAATTATTCAAACGAGGCACATGGAAAAGTCCGACGAAGGAGGAGAGGGGAGGGGGGGTAGGAATATTCTCGTGAGTCCAACGAAGGCAGCTCCATATTTTAAACTGGGAAATTAAGGTCTTGACGTTGAATCCCGTTTGACACGTCTCGGGCGACAGCATGCGCGTTTTGTTGGATCCTTAGGCTTTCTCCATGTGAATGATCTTACGAAAACCAATTTTTTTTCAACCCCAAAAGAGAATGGAGAGGTAAGAAAGACTCCGCGTGGTTTCGGCTTCTCTTTTTGAAATCCTACGCTAAAAGAAGAAGTACAAAACAATTAGCAATTCGAATTATTAACACTATGTTTATTTGACGAAAAATTAATGGTTTCAAAAACATTTTCACGAAAATTATAGTTTATAAATGCTTTAGTCAATAAGTTTCACTTTCAATGATAATTCAAACCTAAATATTTTCATGTGCGACAAGAATGCTTCTGATTTATTTATTTTTGTAAATAGGAGATGCAAGCGATTATTTTTACCAAATGTGCAATTAGATATATGATCTTTTAATTAGTTCAATGTGATTCCTAAAATTTAGCCTAATATATAATGTGGTCTCTGAACTTTTAATCTATTCAATGTAATTCCTGAACTTTTGGTACATATTTAGTACAATCATTGAACTTCATGAAAATGTTCAATATAATTCCTGGTGTTCATACAGTTTAAGGATTATATTTTTTTTGATCGATAAGGTATGTATTGAACAAATTAAAAGTTCAGAGATCATATTATATATAAAGCTAAAGTTTAAAGATTATATTGAATAAATTAAAAATTTATAATCAAATTTTATATTAAAGTTTACGGATTTTTGTATTAATTTCCTTCCTTTTTAGTAATAGATTGGAGCGATTCAGCGAAGAGGGACAGGGCGCACGGCCGAACACGTGCGAACCCCATTATTTATGCGCGGGGGAGGAGAGAGAATATATCGGAGACCTTAAACATAAAAATTGAATGTTTAAAATTTGTCTTCGAGGACGAGGTTAGAGAGAGAAACAAGAGAGAGAGAGAGAGAGAACACGACGCAGCAGGAAGGAAAGAAGGGGGGGAATTTTGGGGATAGAAAGAGAGAGAGAGAGAACCTGAGGCAACGCTCCTCTCCCTCATTTCTAATCTCCTCTCTCTCTCTCTCTGAGCTCCGCTCCGCTCCGATCCCAGATCTTCCAGCTCTCCCTCCGCGGCGGGATTCGATTCGCGCGCCTCCGCTGCAATCTCAGCCGCCGGCCGGCGCAGCCTCCACGCGGCCAGCTCGAATTCCCCGGGGCCTTCGCCGTGCTTCCGTCTCTGTCATTGCTTCGGTTTGTCGTTTCCGGCACCGAGATCCGGAGCTGATCTCTGCTCCCGATTGGAGGCTTGTGCTTCTAGATAGATAGATAGAGAGAGAGAGAGGAGAGAGAGAGAGAGAGGGTTGGACGAGATGGAGAGCGAGAAGAAATCGTCGGCCGTGTCCGATGTGGGGGCGTGGGGGATGAACGTGGTGAGCTCCGTCGGCATTATCATGGCCAACAAGCAGCTCATGTCCTCCAGTGGCTACGCCTTCAGTTTCGGTCAGTGTTCCCTCATCTCTGTAACGTGCCACGCGTCCGCATTTATCTGATCGAAGCTTAACGAAAACTGATTCTCAGTCCGTTGGTGGATCTGATTCGAAAATTGCTGACTTGTCTCGATGCTTCGGTTTCCGATCTGTTTACCTTTCTTAGAATTCCCTTCCATTATGTATGTGGATCTCCTCCAGCACCGTTGCCCATCCGGGTGTTCAATTTTTCATGCGTTCGCTTTGTTATCATTTACTCCGTCCTAGAAGTTTCATCTGCAACTTTTGTGGGCGGGCGGGGATGTCTCAGCTTGCATCAATATGCTTTCGCTTTGGTTTTACACGATTTGGCTTGGCGATCGGCTAGTCTAGATATTGGCAATTATCTTGCGACAAAAATTTAGTTCGTCACTGAATTTGGTCGAATTTTGATTTCAGCTACGACGTTGACGGGGTTTCACTTTGCCGTGACTGCATTGGTCGGTCTGGTGTCAAATGCTGCTGGTTATTCTGCCTCTAAACACGTTCCTATGTGGGAGCTTCTGTGGTTCTCTATTGTTGCCAATATGTCCATCACGGGGATGAACCTCAGCTTGATGCTTAACTCTGTCGGATTTTACCAAGTATGAATTACACTAATTTTACATATGTCCTTCCTTCAAAGGGGATCTTATATTGATCGAAATGTAATTGTCTCTGTTGCAGATTTCGAAACTGAGCATGATTCCTGTTGTTTGCGTGATGGAGTGGATCCTGCACAGTAAACATTACTCGAGGGAAGTGAAAATGGCTGTTCTGGTCGTGGTAGTAGGAGTTGGTGTTTGCACTGTTACGGATGTAAAAGTCAATGCCAAAGGTTTTATATGTGCTTGTGTAGCTGTTCTCTCTACATCATTGCAGCAGATTGTAAGTAAATCTTCCATATCTCCCATTTGCATTTTCATACAATTGTCTATACTGAGGACTGACGATGATGCGTCCATATGGTAAACCCTATTGATTTCTCCACTTAGTCTGGGGATTTTTGCACATTAGAACTGCAGATCACCACCCCTGGCCTCTCTAGGACTGCATTCATTGACTGTTGATTTTGTCATCCTCAAAAGATTCTGTATTGCCCCACACTCTTGCGCAGCTTGTCGGGTTGAAATTGTTAGCAGAAAAACAAAGTTTTTCTATGAATAAGTGAAACCTGGATGGTTCCATATCCTATTTTCATGCCTCGAGGAGTTCCAGTTGCTCACTGGGTGTTGAAGGGAATGCTGATTAGGTCAAGGCATTTTTTTGGGGGCATTTTAGGAATCTTAAGGGAATTTGATTTGAGTTTATTGAGGTGTCATTTCACTTTTTTAGATTGTTTCGTATGCTGTAATGCTAGCTATAATGGATTTCAGGTTTCATAGGTGGCACAGTATCATCTTGGAAGATTTGACTTGAATGATTTTAGACCTTGTTTAAGTGGACCTTTTTTGTTTGGTGTGATGAACCATCGTTTAACAGTATTTATGGTCATGTGACTCATGTCTAGTCTACAACCATTTATTCGGGTTTTGTGTATTTTGTGCTTCTTTTCACATTTCTTGTGGGAGATCTCAGCTCTGTTGTTGTTTTTATCTAAATTACAAGAGGAACTTTTTTTCTGCACAAACTCAAACAAAGCCCCATATATTTTACAAGTTTTGCTCAGTCGAAACTGTTTTTGTTTTACTGCGGTGTACGGTGAACTTATGAATGCTTATGGCTTCTTGTCTTCGTGTAACAGTCAATAGGCTCCTTGCAAAAGAAGTACTCGATTGGATCTTTTGAATTGCTGAGCAAGACAGCTCCAATTCAAGCCGTCTCTCTCCTTGTTTTTGGTCCATTTGTTGATTACTTCCTCAATGGCAAAGCAATAATAGACTATAAGATGTCTTATGGTGCCCTGGTAAGGTTCAAGGCCCTCTACATTTGGTTCCTCCAAAGCATGAATATACATGTTCTTGCGCTTTGGGACAGTTCCAGTTTTATCTGACTAATGGTGTGGTCATGTGCAGTTCTTTATACTTCTCTCTTGCTCGCTAGCGGTATTCTGCAACATGAGTCAGTACCTCTGCATAGGACGATTCTCGGCCACCTCCTTCCAGGTTCTGGGCCACATGAAAACGGTGTGCGTCCTCATACTGGGGTGGTTGCTCTTCGATTCTGCACTGACTCTGAAGAACATAATGGGGATGATCATAGCTGTTCTCGGCATGGTAGTGTACAGTTGGGCCGTGGAACTAGAGAAGCAGTCGAACGCAAAGGCCGCCACACTGAATGTCAAAAACAGTCTCACGGAAGAGGAAATTAGACTTTTGAAGGAAGGTGTTGAGAACCCTCCTGCGAAAGACATTGAACTTGGTGATTCCAAGGTATAGGTCCGGTATCTATCTTCATGTTTTTCTTTACCTAATTTAATGTCGCTGCAGCAGTTTGCGATCATTTGCTGCCGTCTCCCCTCCGGCGTGCGTCCTTCTAGAATTGCCCCCTCCTCGTCTGTTTCGCTTAGAAAATTCTTTGTTTTATTTAATTTATCACCTTTTCAAGTCATTTTTTCCATTTGATATTTGTTGTGAATGTTATAGGGACTGATGATCATGGAAATATAATTCCATTTTTCAAATCAAACTTCTATATGGTTCACATGTATTTATCGGGTGATTGTACCCCTATCCTTTCTCTCCATGCAGTCGAGGAGCCATTTCTTCAGGCCTCGTTTGCCTTATGGCGGAGCCAAAGACCTCAAGGAGTGAAATTCCAATTCTCTAATCTTTTTGGTTATGTCTGGAAAGAAATGAGACCTTTGAATAGGACATCTTGTGGAATCTAATTCCGTAAGAAATGTGGAATCGAACCATTTAACAAATCAATCATTAGAATTCCACGGACATCTTTCTGGTTCTGAATTTTAGACTTAGATAATATCTGAAATTTCGATAGATTCAAAATATAAAATCTGAAAAAATTTAACAAATAAAAGAAAATTGAGAACTAAAGCAAAACGGGTCTCGGGTGATCGTCCCTGTCGTCACCACTGCTTCGCCTTTTCGCTCGGCCGACCTCACAAGCGCAAACGTGTTTCTCTCTCGAGCTTCGAAACTCAACCATATCGATGGAATCCTGGCCTCATAACAACGGCGATGGGGTGGTCGGTCTTGCCCTTCATTATCATAGATCTAGGGCCACGCGAGGTGGGCAACCGCCATTTGAGGAAAATTGTGACCTTCATCGCTGCATGTCCTCTCTCCCTCTAGCTCTCAAATTTAAGAGACGACACTAAGCCCATCATCGCGCCCATAAGTCCGCTGGCCTTGTGGGACCATCGATCTAGGGTCGCGTGTGGTGCTCCAGTTCGCGACCTCGATGCAAAGAGAGAACCGATGTATGAGTTGTGCGAGGAAGGGGTTTTGTGTTGAGAGAAAATTATTAAAAAAGTCACGAATATATTATGCTTTTATTAATTCAATTATGAACGATTTACATTTTACCAATTGAATCCATTCGGCCAATTTAAAACGTAAATTATTGACGTGCACATTCAATGTGATACGATTGGCACTGACGTAGATAACTTTTGATAATATTTAAATATTTTTTAAATTTTTTCATTATTTTTTCCCTTTTTTTTCTTTCCATTCTTCCTCCTCTAGTCTTGATGACCAGCTAGAAGTGAGGGTGGGCAAGGTTGATCTCATTGGCCTCTAGTGAAGCTCGCCTTTGCCAACCACTGACAAGGGCACACAAGTGAGTGAGGCACCTCAACCAATGATGACAATGCTCGCCCTCCCCGATCCTCACCTCTATCTGATCATCGAGGCCTAGCGATTGGCTGAATGAGGAAGAAGGGAAAAAAAAGAAAAAGAAAAAAAGGAAAAAATTATTTAAAAATTATTTAAAATGTCTAAGTCAATGTTGGCCTATCACATAAGACAGTCAGCATTTTCGTCAACGATTTCCGACTTTAATTGGCCAAATTGACTCAATTGACAAAACGTAAAATGTTTATAATTGAATTAATAAAAGTATAATAGATTTAGGACTTTTTGAATAATTTTCCCTCTACATTAACCCCTTCCTCGCACAACTCATACGGCGGATCTCTCTTTGTATCAAGGTCGCGAACTGGAGCACCACCCGCGACCCCAAATCCATGGTCGCACAAGGCCAGCGGACTTATGGGTGCGATGATGGGCTAAGTGTTGTCTCTTCAATTTGAGAGCTAGAGTGAGGGCTTCTTATTACAATGGTTAGTGGCATCGCGATGCTAGCTCAAAAGATTTTCTTTACTGGCCATTCACTTTCTTTCTCTCATTTTCTCAATCTTGCTAAAGGTGTGTTTTGTTAATGCCTTGTAAATTAACTTTGGGTTTAATGCAAATGCTGAAAAATCAAAACTATTTGAGTTGAATGTGTGTTTGGTAAAAAATTATGTTTGGTGAAACCTCTTTTGGCAAAAAAAATTTCTTAATGAGCTTTGGTTATTATATATATTTTTTATTTTTTTGAAAAATGAACCAAAGGTCAGTATTTGGCCGAAAGTTCATTTAAAATTATTGTTAAACGATCCAACATTTCCCTAAGGTATAAATTATCATATTAATTGATAAGGTTAAGACGTGTTCTCATATTAAATGACAACACTGAATGAAATGTACCCTAAAAGGAAAAAGAAAAATGTATAGGAAGAAAAGAAATAAATATAAAATGAAGAATAAATAAATAAATAAGGTATAAATTATCCCGCGAGCATCCAATATTAATGGTTAAGACGTGTTCTCATATTCAATCGTCCAAAATTGAAAAGGAATTGATAATTCAATGAACGTAACTACTAAGACTGAAGATCCATGATGGATGATTCGCCATTAGAATCAAACGAGGGCTGGATATTACTTGCTGATCAAGATCATTCGGTGCGGCCGCATCATTTTGCCAAGTCGAAGAAAAATCACTCGCAGTGAAAGTGCTGATGCAATGCCGAAGAAATACAAGAAAAGAGATCAGTTGAAAGCTGACGTTGAATTTAATTCAAAAGATTATAACATCGCCCAAAACATTGCCAATGAACAAAAACGAATCGATGGAAACATTCGGACAAAGAATGCCTTGTCTAATCTATAGACAGATCTAAACTTCCGCGACCATCATCATCCCTTTGAAACCCATCTTGAAATACGCGCAGGCTTCACGGATCAAACGAATTTCTAAACGGATTTTGTGTATCAAGAACAAACACGAAAAGTAAAAAGAAAAAAAGCGAGGAGCGTTAGTAAAATCTCGAGAGATTTATTAAAAAGAGAATCGGGGGTCTCGTCGTCACCTCGAAGGCGAGGAGTGCTCGCTTCGACCGTCGTCCGCGCGGTCCGCCGAAGCGTCCCGACGGCTCTCGTCGAGGAGGCGGAGGAGGCACCGGAACGCGTCGACCTCGCACGCGATCCGCAGCGGGCCGTCGTAGGAGAACCCGAACTCCTTCTCGGACGACCGGAGGAGTTCATCGAACAGCGGGTGGTTCAGGTGGGTCGCCTCCACGTCGAACTTGATGGGGGCGTCGCCGCGCCTGCCCACGCGGACGCGGACGCGGCCATCGGGATCGCCGAGCGCCGCCGTCCTCGTCGCTCCGCAGCACCACATCTTCTTCACGAAGCTGCTCACCATCGTCGACCTTGGGCTTTGCGTTTCGGTTGAACTGGGGAGAACAAGAGAGAGCGTCACGCTGCGCTGCGCTGCTTCACGTACTTATAGCCGCGCCAAACGTGTTTTCTTTTTTTGTTCTTTTTTTGCTTTTTTGGGGTTATGTTCTGTCTTTCCAACTGAATCCCATCATTGCATGTCTAGTACCAGTACTGACTACTACTGGGTAGGTAACATATAAAAGAGGTCTACAGGTAATATACTCTTTTAAGATAAAGAAAGATAATGAAATTTTTCTATTTTCTATTTTTTTCTTTTTAATTCGAGGCATCAAAAAGTACAACTTCCGTTCGACTTCATACGGAAGTCAAAAGCCAGCTATAAACCGCGTGCCGGAGAATATCATGTCCCATGGTACGATTGATGTTCGCTAATTTGGTGGTGGCGGTGACTCAAAACCACGGCCCCATTGAAACCCATCTGAAAGGCCCGCCCCACCCCCATGTGGTGCCATTGTCGGTCCTTTGTTCATCTCGTCCTGTTAATTAAAAAGAATGAATTTTATTTTCATTGTTCATAAAAATATATATAAATTATTATTGATAATAAAAATATTTTCCACGGACTGATCCAATCCGTTCATCCTCCGGCTCGCTCAGCCAAAGCCTTTTTTTTTTTTTTTTTTTTTTTTCCTTTTTTCTTTTCTTTTTTTTTTTTTCCTCTTCCCTTGCGCGCGCGCTCTCTCTCTCTCTCTGGCCTCTGTTGATACGCGGGCTCGAGTTGCGGGGTCCGATGGGCCCGTTCTTGGGCTCAGCCCACCAGGCCCAAATGGCGAGACACCCTCCCGGCGAGGGTCGCCCGCCACCGGTCTCTCGCCGGCGTTTCAAAAGAAGAAGGAAAAGACGAAAATGCCGGGATAGCCAGCGCCCATTGAAGAAGCTTCAGATCAGAAACTCTGGAAAAATTGTCAGCAGAGACACCACCCCCGCTCGCTCTTGCGCGCGCGCTCTCTCTTCTGGCCTCTGTTGACGCGGGCTCGGACGACCCGTTCTTGGGCTCAGCCCACCAGGCCCAAATGGCGAGACACAACCGGTCTCTCGCCGGCGTTTCAGACCCGGGATAGCCAGCGCCCATTGAAGAAGCTTCAGATCAGAAACTCTGGAACAGCAGAGACACCACCGCCCGCTCGAGCTTCTGACGCGGAGGACGACGAGCGGGACGCGGGATCGAGGCTCGGATTGCCATCCGATGGAGGACGACATGGACTCGCTCTTTGAAGGCATGGTGCTGTTCACGCCGTCCCAGCTTTCCGACCAGCCCGAGAGGGACGGCGCGGATCAGCGCCGGCTTCCCGATCCGATCCATCGCCCTCCTCCGCCGCAGCCGCCGGTGGACGCGGCGCCGGCGGCTGCCGCGTCCGAGCCGCTCGACGAGAACCTTTTCTCCGACCTCACGCTCGTCGGTCCTCTGCCGGACCTGCCCGAGAATGGCCACTCCCCTCCGCGACTGAGCCCCAGTCCTTCTTTCGAGGCGGAGACGAAGACGGCGTCGGATCATGCTACGGCGCGAGAGATTGCTCCTTCGGTAACTCGGCAGATTTCGAGAAAGAAAAAGAGAGCTGCTGGTTTGAGGATCGGATATGGAAGAGACGTGCCTGCCGCGACTTCCGTCGATCGCGCGTCTCCTGTCCCGACGTCTCCTTCTTCTGTGGTGAATTCGGTCTCTGTACCGGACGCGAGATCGGAGTCCGATATCGACAGTAGCAGTAACGGTAGAAATAGCTTCTCCGTGTCCGTATCTGCTCCGCAAGAACGCGAATCATCTAATGTTACTCCACTCGCATCACAGCCTAACGATCGTAGTCTAGAATTTTTGGAAGATTTAGAGGAGGCCACGGAGGATCCTTCACGAACTCCGGGGACTAGTGACGGTGAAGTAATTCAGCACGATACGAGACTTGTAGAGGAAGAATCAGCTCTCGCATCTGAGGATACCGAGACGTCAAAACATGGGGACGATGGTGGTGAGCGTACGAAGATGGATGATTCAGTTGAGATGATGTTCGAGCGGATTAAGGCTCAGATTGCCGAGAAACTCAATCGGGCTCGAGAATTGGCAGCTTCCCTATCTGCTGCAAAGAAGGATTACGTGAGGAATAGAAGAAAAGCTGCTGATAATGTGACTTTGGCTTCTACCAAGCACAAGGAACTGGAGAAGAGCTTGGAGGAAGCGTGTCAGGCTGAAGATTTCGAGATGGCTGAGAAAGTCAGTGAAAGCCTTGCTGCTGCCGAAAAGGAGAGACAAGCTTTGGTGGATGCACTTAGAGCTAGTGAAGCCGAATGCAATGCTATTGATGCGAAGATGCAGGATGTTTTAAATGCACAGATTGCTGCTGAGGATGAGTGTGTTTCTCTGTTGGATAATTTCTCTAAGGTCAGTGACAACATTTTTTTATTTTTTATTACACTGGCAGAATGCTTGATCCTAGAATGAATTAAGATAGAGTAAGCTCTACAGTAAGAACTTCGCAGCAGCAAGGAACAAAATGATTGGCTGGAGCAGATTGATACATGTTTCTGGTTTTCTGTCCGTCTTTATCAACTAGCGAGTGTAATGGTACAAACCTTCCCGACTGGATGTTCTTTAAATTCACATTTGTGCCCAGCTGCCTCTGTTGAGTGAAGGAAGTCCTTTGTCAATTTTCATCTTTCAATTGGCAGTCAGGTTCTCAAGGTGAACATTGAAAGACTGGTTTTTTCTAAGTGCTTCAAGGGAAATGAATGAACAACAAGAATATCTCTTGACCCTTGTTGGGTTTTGGTAGATTATGGGTATGGTAGTGGCTGCACCACGCATGTGATGTCACTGGTTTGCCCTCAAACACAATTGTAGCCTTATTTTTTTATTATGAGATAGCCATAGTTTTAATTGATTTGATGTAATGTTAACTAAAAGGTTTCAGCAAGTCATATTGATTACATGGTAGTTTCTGTTTCGCCAATCCAAGTAGACTTTTGGATAGTCACTGTTTCCGTGCTATCTCTCTCTGAGCTTTTTCATAAACTGTTTCATCTGTCTCTACAAAAGATGAGGTTGGATCAATGCATGCCATGAAAAACTTTCTTGTAAGCTATAAAGTTCATGTGGAGATGACAGTTGCCAGATTTAGCTGAATTTAGTTGGAAATTCATCTTTGAAGCAGAATGTCTGACATTTTACCTCTTATCCTGCAGGATGCAACTGCTAGTGCTGACCTGATAGAGAAGAAGGCTAACTTATTGCATGCAGAGGAAATGGACAAATGGCTTTCATCAAGTGAAGATTTGGAGGCGAGGAAGATGGAACTTGAAATTGAGTCGTATCTGATAAGTGAAGCTCGTGCAGGAGTGAATTTTTCCATCGACCATTCAATTGACGATGACAGTAGAGAGAAAGAAAAACTTCTTAAAAAGAAGGATGTGTTGTTGGATGAACTGGAGAAGCTACTTAATTTAGTGAAAGAGAAGGAGAGGGAAATTGCTGAGAATGATGCTTCCATTGAAGCAGTAGAGAAGCGTATTACCAGTGTGGTCTCTGGATTTCAGGACATGCAATTAGATATTGGTGCTAAATATGATAGAATGAAATCAAAGCTCTCTCAGGTTGATGTGGAAAGTGAAGTTTTATCTATAAAAAAGAAAGATATTGATGACGTACTCTCTCAGGAAGAGAATAAAGGAGTAAAGATTAGGGAACTTGGGAGGATTGCTGCAGATGAAGCAAAAGCATATAATGAAGCTGCAGGGTTGAGAAAAGGTTTAATGCTGTGCATTTTGGAGTACAGAGAAAGTAAACTGGGGCTGATGAAGACTGAGGAAAATTTTTCTGAAGATGTCAAGAGGCTCCAACAAGAAGCTTCCTCTGCAAGAGCTTCTCTACAGGTAATTTTACTTTTTAACCGTCTTACTCTTTACATGCAAATGACATAGACCTAAAAGGTGGTTGAACTTTACATGATTAATTTACTATAATTATGGCCTATAATAGGGTCAACATCTTGCAACGTTTTGGAATATTTACTTTCAGTCTTCTGAATCAGTAACGCCTGAGGTTCATATTTTATTATCCAACGTAAGATGAGTGTTGGATCATGGTCGAGATATACTTGCTGAAGGAATATTCCAAAGACACAAGCAGCAAGGGACGCCTACCTTCTTTCAAAAGTTTGTTTATGCAACGTATTTGTCAGGGAAGCCTTAATCTCAAAAGTTTAGGCAACCAGGGATATGTAGACAATGTATGTTGATATCTAATGTTTCCCCTCACAGAAAGGCTATATTTTGTGAGTGAGATAGTGGATGTAATCATAAAATTAAACTATTGTAGAGCTGGAGTACTATAATAGGAGAAATAGGAAACAATAAGCAAAAGAGGGAGCAATAGGAGAGTATAAGCAAAGGAGGAATTTGATCAGAGCGGTGAACTCCAATGTTGTGTCAGGAAACCTTTAATATGAAATTTTTTTCCAGTTAAGCGGTGATGGTATTGTATTAAGCACGTTTTTTAGCTATAGCTTCAGCAAAAGAATTCGAAACCTGAATGCTCGAAATTTAATTGGCTCCATGGCACGTAATTTGATTAGATTCTTGTCTTTTGATGACAGGAACTGTCTTCAAATAAGTCCAGCCTCCAGCAGGGGATAGCTTCATTCGAGCAGAGGATACTCTATGTGGACAAGAGACTTCCAGAACTAGAGACTGAGAAAAAGGTTGCTGCTGCCGCAAGAAATTTCAAAGAAGCTGCACGAATAGCTGCTGAAGCAAAGTCGTTGAGCACTGAGAAGGAAGGAACACAAATGGAGCTTGAAAGAGCCACTATGGAGCTTGGAAAGCTTGAAGAAGAGATTAAAGAAACTGTTGATAAATTGCAGGAGGCTGAGGAGCTGATCTTATTAAGGGAGAGGGATTTGGCAGTGGCTAGATTCCAGAGGTTACTGATAACTGCCAGTGCTGCCAGTGCTGAAAGAGCTGCTGCTGTGGAGTTGGGTGACCATGAAGAAGCAGACATTTTACTTGCTGAGGCCGAAGCTGCAGAATCTGAAGCCCAAAAGCTCCAGGCAGTATATGATTTGAAGGAGGAAGATTTTGGCAATCGCCCAAAACATTTAATCCCTATGGAACTTGTTTCTGACCTCGGCGGGAAACAATTAGCAGAATTAGCTGCATCTGTTCATCTCACCTCTGCATCATGACAACAAAGTGGATTTGGAGATGACTGACGTCTTTTTGCATGACAGGCTTCAGAAACTGGGGTCACATGTATTCAAGGGGATTAGCCTGGAAGTTCATCTCACCTTTGGCTAGACATTTCCAAACCTCAGTGCCTAGAAATGAAAATTGTGGCATTCTTTGGTCTTTGGCCGGTAGCAAGTTTGTTATGGGTTTTGAAGATTTCAGCGATTTCATTTATGGTAGAGGATGTGAGAATTTAGCTTCTCCAAGGCAATGGGAGTAATTTTTTGTATATCTGTCAAGTGAAAGATTAAATACATGTCTCTTCACATACAGAATAATGTCCAACCTAATACAAAAAGGGGATTGCAGATGGTGTGGAAAATAGCCAGAACTTTCTTGAGATTCTCTTTTGTGACCTTTTTTCGGCTCTTTTTCTCCTGTTTTGCTTCCTGTAGCTGGAGAGTCAGGAATATTTTGGTCACCTGCATCTCATCATCGTGCACTCCCATCTCACCATTTCAACAGATGCCAAGATGAATCTCCAAGTTGATGCTGTATTGACACTTAAATCATGTCTAACTTTCTGTCGAGAGGTGATTTGTATTGAATACTTCCAGCATCCAACTTTTACAGAAGCTCTATTGTTCTTGAGGAGAATATAAAAAATGGCATGGCTTGCAATGCACCCGTATTAATAGCATGTTTGCTCAGGTTGCTTAATTATGTAAGCGATCAAAACCGCCTTCTGTGGCAAAAGAAATCGAACTCTTCCCTTTGATCTTTCATCCAACTTTTACAGAAGTTCCATTGTTCTCAAGGAGAATCTTAAAAATGGCATGGTTTGCGATACTCTTGTAGTATTAAAATGTAGAGTCTTGTCACTTAAATATGTAAGCGATAAAAACCGTGGTGACGCCTTCTGTGGCTGAAGAAAATTGAACATTTCTTTGATCTTTCAACAGCAAGAAGCCATGCATAGCCACATTAAGCAGCACCAACAGAGGGCCAATGCCCTGTATATAATACATGCTCACAAATTCGGCTGACTTACACGGGGAGAGAGAAGAGAGAGAGAGAGAGAGAGATTATGAGATGATAATACACATTATACTGTACTTCGCACCGACTCCTCTTCCTAGAAAAGAAAAAAATTATGAACCAAATAAAGAATCAAGAAGCAGTGTCACAGTCCTTCTCCGACAATCTCCCAGCCGTTACAAAAGAGCAGCAAAGTTGGTTTCTGTAGCCCTTCGGAGTTTCCCGGTCAAACGGAGAGGCAGAGTTGCGGAAACAGTGACGTCCAAACATGCCCTTTATTTGCATTGCAGACGGCACCACACCAAATGTATTCTTTCTGTATCCTTACGATAAATAAACCACAAACAAATCCTACTGAACAAATGTTCCAGGAATCAGACACTCTGCTAATTACAGTCCAACCCGCATTCTTCCAAAAGCGGTCCGTTCGACTTGGCCAAGAATGGATCTATGCGTACCCACAGAAGGGAGAAGATGGAAGCGAGCAAGATCGACCACACTATGATGATTGTAGGAGTCCTGTTCTGCCGTCCAAGCAGACCCTTTAGGAAAGGATACAAGTGGACAATCACCCAGAAGGCAAAGAATAGCTTCCCGAACAGAGGACCCCAGGACTCGTAACCGTTGTTTATTGCATTTGATACACCGGCCACAACACCAATCAGGTTTATTATAAGCAATGTGGTTGGTGGAATAAGCAACGTGGTCCATTTGAAAGCATAAAGTTCAGAGAACTCCTCATCATCCCCGCCCTTTGATGTCACAGTGAAGTTCGTGTCAACACCAGCCAGAACCTTCAAAAGCCCCTGGAAAACCGCAAATAGATGTGCTGAGACTCCTCCAATGACCCAGAACTGTTCATTCCTCCACCATTCGTCTATTCCGACCCCACTCCATCGCATTTCCAGGATACTTGTCGCGAAAATGCAAATGAAAAGCGACAGAAACCACAAACTAGCCACATTACTCAGCTGCAACAGGAACATGAAACGAAGACAGTATAAGTACTTTTGCCTGGAACATTGTCAATTGTAAGATATAAAAGCAATAATTTAAAAAAAATAAAAAAAATTCTAATAGCCTACCTCTGGCGTAATGAATTTCCCAGTAAGCAAGCACACAGCAGGCAAAGTACAGTATGCCAACAGAGGGATTGATGTCCAGGGGTATACTGTGGCGTTTATGTAAGATAATCGCTCTAACCATTTCAAACCACCTCCATAACCATACCAAAGGGGACAATGCCTGCTTAAGAAGATCTCAATGGAACCAAGAGCCCAACGAAGGACTTGATGGAGACGGTCAGAAAGATTAATGGGAGCAGATCCTTTAAAAGCGGGTCTCGCAGGGATGCAGTAGATGGATCGCCATCCGTGGCAGTGCATTTTAAAGCCCGTCAATATATCTTCTGTAACCGAACCATATATCCATCCGACCTGTATTTGATGAAAGTTCAGCCAACTCTGAGAGAAACAATAATCATTTCAGGGAATTGCAGGAAGAGAGCATTTCCACTACGCTTACCTCTTTTCCCCACTCAGTTTTATCTTCATAGCCGCAGCTGATGACATGGATAGCTTCTTTTAGCAAAGATGCAGGGCTCGCACCTTTCAGTGTTCCTCCGTCCTCCAGCAACGTTGATGCGACAAAGACTGGGGATTGCCCAAACTTCTTTTCAAGTTTATGCTGAGGCGTGAGATTTTCAGCTTCAATTCCTGCATAAGAAAACATGAATGTTTCAATGACAAAGTAAAAGAACTAGTCTAAAACACGACTTAGGAAGCTAAGTTGGTTAAGTTCGAATTGGAAGAGATGTTAACTAGGAAGCAACCCCATAGAAGACAAGCTTTCGGAAGAAATTTTTTTTTGCTAATTTATGCCAAAATTGAGAGGCACATTTAATGAGAGAAAAAGGAAAACCTACAGTAGACCATAAGTGGGACCTCATGCAAAAGCAGAATCTCACCTTCAATGCCTTCTTCAATACCTTCCAAAGGTGGTGGAGTGCCTGCATCTCCTTTTTTAAAAAATCTCTTCTTCAGTTCGGTCTTAGGCTTGGTAGTCTTCTTCTTCTTCTTCTTCCCGGAGCAACAGCATCCACAACAGCACCACTTTGGCAAGCAGTTGCAAGTTCTGGTTGGTGGCTTCTTTGCTTTTGGAGCATCATAACCATAGAGTGCCAGCCTTCTGAATACACAACCAGTCCCAACGTAAATAGGACCTTGAATGCCATCCAGACCTTTCATGTTAATCTGAAGGAGAGAAATTTCTGCGTCAGATCTCCTTGCGAAGAAATAATGATAGGGTAGGTGCAACGGGCATGAGGCAATTCAATGGCTGATAATTGCATGCTTACATCGAAAAACACAGTGTTCCGATTGGCATATCGATCGTGCCTATCTATACCATCGAATCTTTGAGGGAACTGGACATAGCACACCCTTTTTCCAATAAGTGGGTCCATCATGAAGCACATTGCCTCCCTAATAGCCTTACAATTATTGAAGTAGTGATCACAATCCAGATTCAAAAGATAAGGCGCATTTGTAAGCACAGCAGAAACTCTGACCTGTTAGACAAACAAAAGTTCACAGAAAGGTCAATGGAGACAGCAAAAAAGGGTGTTTACCAACCAAGGTGGATTCTTATGACACTTACCAAAGCATTCATAGCTCCTGCCTTTTTATGGTGATTAAAGCCAGGCCTCTTCTCTCTGGAAACATAGACAAGGCGAGGTAATTCATTCCCATCGGAGTCATGTCCTCCGCTTTGGCCAAGAAAAACCTATTAAAGATAGCAGAAATAAGCAGTTAATCTCATCTCACATCAAAAAAGAGTTCTAAGGCTGAAAATGACATCTTTGCGTACCTGAATCATGCCAGGATGATCACGGACGTTATTTCCAGGCCATGGCGTTCCATCCTGCATTGTCCACCCTTCTTCAGGAACCTTTTGGGCTTTGGCCACCAAAGCATTTATACGAACCTTAAACTCCTCATACTCTCTCTGCAAACTCAGCAAGAACAGAATTAAGAATTTGGCCATAATCTGCAAAGAGCAATTGATAAATTAAATTTGGCACTTCTGTTACCTTCATTGCTCTTCGCTCCTTCACGAAAGATGCCTCAACCTTATCTTTGAGATAATCTATCTTCTGAGCAAAATAAAACTCAGGTGCCCGTGGCTCAATGTTGAATTTCTTACAGAAAGGGACCCATTTTCTTGCAAATTCTGATGTTTCTGAGAGTGCTTCAAATGTCAGCATAGCAGCACCATCATCAGAAACATAACAGGACACCTTATCAACAGGGTAGTCCACAGCGAGAATCGATAAGACAGTATTTGCTGTCACCAGGGGGGGTTCCTTCAGCGGGTCGACAGTACTCACAAATATATCTACTGGAGCAAGTTGAGAAGGTTGGCCTTCCTTCTCATACCTAAAGAACAATGCCAAATTGATAATTTTACGAATCCACATTAAGATCAGGCAAATAGCAAGAAATAGAAGGCAAAATCTATTACCTCAGGGACAGTCTGTCGAGGTATGTCTCTCGGTCAATAGGGAGCCATTTGGGGAATTGATCCAGAATCCATGAGAGAGCAAACCAGATCTCACAGATAACAGATATGAGCCACAATGCATATGCATCATTTACAGGATGCATTACTCTGTAATGGAAAAAGAATCCAAGCACTACAAGCCGGATGACGATGATCATTCTGTAGGGATTGATTTGGCTGGAGGATATGGGCAACTTTCTTGACAGCGGCTGTCTTGCCTCATCCATTCTGATTCACGTTGCAGATGAAAAACCCATGGCATTAGAGACCCCCAAATTCCCAATCTCAACATATGCAGAAACTTTGCAAGAACTTAACCATACATAATCGACTTCTCAAACAGGAATTGGCATATAATTCTCATGAGAAAAGAGAAGACTGGTTTAGCAATGCAACTCATCCACTTTGACGAGAGAACAGTACTTACAGTGGTAGATCCGGGTTGTCCCCATCATCGTCCCAATCCTTGCCACCTTTTTCGTTCTTCATCATCTGTAGTTTCTCTTGCCTTTGTTTCCAACTCTCCATCCTCTCTTTCCAAGCAATGCTTCCATATCCGTAAGCAGCCAAGTCCTTTGAAGGATCCATGGATCGAGGTTGCACTACAGAAAGGAGTTCACAAAACAACCATGAGTTATACTTGCAATTCTAACTTCAGCAGACTCAGATTCTCAGAGAAATTAAATCACTCAAATCTAAAACGCATAAGAAAAGGAACAAGGAAATATAAAATCAAAGTACCTGGAAGACCAGAATCAGTGAAAGGAAGTGGGTGGATCCTTTTGCCGCCACCGCCACCACCTCCAGCTCCCATGTAGGCTGGCACCAAAGCATGGTGCTCCGGGGGAATATCATCAACCTATACCCATAATTACATTTTCAGTCACTGATTTACTTAGAGAAATGTCGATTATTGAAGTGCTGAAAAAAAGAGGGAAGCTGTGAAGCAAGTAAACAAAGAACAGACATTAGTAAGTACCATTTGACCATTGGTGAGGAGTGGGAATTGGGGCAGAGGATGAACTTGAGACAGATCCGAATCCGAGGCACGGCCATAGCTCATATGGCCATGAAGCATTGCCTCTGCACTATATCCCTGGCGATCCATCTCTTGCCTATGCCTCCCATAAAAGCTGAACTCATTCTCCAAGTCATCCACATCATCCTCTTCCTCATCTCCATCCACTCTTGCACACCCTGTACACAACAAGAACAAAGTCCCTCACTCACTGACTCGTTGATTCCACACTAAAATTCTCTCATGGAGTTCCAAGAAAACGCCAAGTTCACATACCCTTTAAGCGCTTAAATCTGGTTTTGCACTGAGGACAAACTTGGTTTCCCTCGCGCCGCTCATACTCATAGCAAGTCCTGCAAATGGGGAACGCACACTCATTGCAAGCGACGAATAGCTCGCCGTCCACGGTCAATCCAACGTCGTCGCCGCAAATCTGGCAAATTTGCCCGCTCAACTGCTGCACCGGCTTTTGCTGCAATCCAAAAAGCAAGAAGAATTGAGCAATCGACAAGGCCAAGAACCTCAATTGTCACGAAAAAAGACACCATGGTAATAGCCGTTTGAGCAGTAAGTCTTACTCCGAGTTCATTCTCGCGGCGGATGACAACCAGCTCGTTCCTGTTGTGAGAGCCTGCTACTAGACCAGCACTGACCTCCATTGCTCTTTGCTCTTATCACCGTTCTTGATTTTCAGCCCCTCTTAGTGAAAGAACAAAGAACACAAAAGAACGTAATAGAATTGGGGTTCAGATCTAAGTGGCAAAGAGACTGAGGATAGTCGCACAGAGAGATCTCATGTTAACTGTGAACTCGAAAGAAAGCAAAGTGTCGAAGGAGAGAGAAGAAACGAAGCATGAGTGATCTCTCTCTCTCTCTCACTCCGTCTGTGAGAAATGAAAGCAGCTTCCTTTTCTCTCACTTATCATTCCTTGCTTCTTCCTCCATCAACCACAGCATACAAATTAAAAGGAGAACTATTAATAATAATAATAATCACAATCTCTCTCCCCCTTCATCTACACCTACCAGTTGAAATAAAATAAAGAAAGTATTTTTATTCTGCATTGCTAAAAATAAAAAAACCCAAACAGTGTTTCCTCTCCAGCACCCTTTCCTTATCTTGTTTACTACAAGAAAACAAACCCCCTCGCCACTTCAATTGCTCTTGCATCATGAAGACTATTCCGAAAAAAGACCACCTTTTTTTATGCCTTTTTATGAGTATGACCGAGTACAGTAGAAAGTGGAAAAAAATGAAAATTTCACTGTGGGTGAAGAAGACAAGAGCTCCTTCCAGCTCCGCGCCACGCATTTTGCTTTATTTATTCATGTGTTTTCCCTTTTTTTATTTGCTTTTTTCCTGTGCGCTCTTCTCATCAACTTCTCCGCCGACACTGCTAATGCGGCACAAGACAGTAAACCTTAACACTAACAACAAGCAATCATCCAAAAGGCAAGAACGTCTCTCTCTCTCTCTCTCTCTCTCTCTCTCTCGTGTTTACACGCCAACGGTGAGACGTTAACGTTGCGACCACCTAAGGAGTTAATGATCTCAACTGTTAAAAACTACAAACGGAAAGGGATCTCTCGGGACGGCATTTCACCCTGCGCGGGTGGCGAAAAGTAGAAAATTTGGAGAAAAGGAAAAGGCGCAAAATAATGGAAGAATCAATGAACGCCAGTGCTGTCGCAGAGTCTTGGCCGATTCAGATAGCAAAATATCTGATACACTTGCTAATCAAGAATAATTTTAATTAATTCGAATAATCAAAAGGAAGACAGAGAGGGAGAGAGAAAGAGAGAGAAGCACATGTGGATTTTAGGCGGTCACGTCGCTGAACGGTCGGCTAGCTGTATATTTATGCTTCTGATTTCCTTTCTTAATGCCTCCCTCCACTTCGACCCCACCACCCACATGTTGTTGTACGTTGTTTTCTGTATACTTCATCTCTCTCTCTCTCTCTGTCTCGCTCAATTTCATTGACTTTCTTTTCTCTCTCTTCGGCTTTTCTTTTTTTTGACTTTTACTTTCTTTCGTGTTCTTTCTTTGTTATTTTTTATCTCTGCTTCGTCTCGACCAAGGAGATGGAGGGTGCTTAGGGACGCGCTTATTTTAAGCAGATGCGAGCTCGACCCAATGATTGGCCTCTGTAAATAAGCAGAGATGGTAGATTTCTACGATGCCAACCCAAAAAAGGTGGGTTGCCGCAGCATTTCCAGTGAAAAACATAGAGAGAGAGAGAGAGAGAGAGAGAGAGAGGTGCTTCGTTTCATTTTAATATTCTGTGAATTCCTTGGATTCAGGGCCCTGCAAATTCTACCCACGAGCTACGGATTAGTAATAGGTTAAAATATTATATATTTTTTATTCCAGGGGGAATTGTTCTTTGGTTTCGTGTCTGATGACATCATTCGACTTCCTAGGAAATTACCCACGTTCAGTTTTTCCAAGGCTGCTCCTCGAACTCTCGCCGGTGAAACTTAGGACAACGGAAGAGCCTCGGATGCAGTTCATATCAATGTCTATTCTAGGTACTGTCGGCTGGTAAAACAGGCAAAAAAAAAATTCAAAAAGAAAATGGTACTTTGAATTTCCGCATTACCCATAATTCGATTTATATATCTTCTTCTCTCTACTCTTTACAATAGCACCCTACTAAATTCGAAGTTTAGCTTCAATTGTCGCATAATAAAAATTCCATCTTTTTTACTTGTTATTTTCCCCACGGTCAAAGATATTTCCCACAACTAATGTTTTCACTCCAAATTACGTATACGGTCAGATCTCCAAACCACAGGGGTCGAAACTATTCTTTCTTTTTCTTTTTCTTTTTCTTTTTCTTTTTTCGCTTTTCGCATTCAAGATGCGTATTATTAACTGAGCGCATTTAATGCTCTGCGAATTTTGCTGCTGCTGTGGGTCTCATGAAGCTGAGGAAGAAACATTAAAAAAGGGTCAACAGATCGAAGAACAGTTGCGCCGAGAGGTCGCCTTCAACGACACCATCCAATGGAAACCAAAATTAAATGAAACTATCCAATAACAAAAACTTCACATAAAAGTTCGTAACCCCAGATAGGGTTAGGTGCTGGAGACGAAGCTTCGACAGATTTCACGACCTCAGAACTCCATGCACTGCGTGTAAAGATGGAGTGGGTGAGACGCGTTAGGTCATCGATCGCCCATCAGATTACCACACTGAACGTAGCAGCCACCAAAGTCCAACCCAGGCATGCACGCATTAGGACAGCAACATCTGTTTTCCGAGATCAGACTTTGGCATTACATATACTTTCGGTTCCTCCTCGGAGTGTTGAAGTTTCGTTTTGAATCGAGCAACCCGAGATGTGATCGACCACCTTGCGCCGGATAACAATTGCATGCCCTTTTACCTCAGTACCGAAATGTGTCGGTGTTTCGTTCCGGCATTTTCTTCCATCCGCTTGCCTGAATTTTCCCCATCGAGACAAGAAATTACATCCGTGCAATCTCGGGCACATTCATTTCTCGGAAGCAACGACTTTACTTTTATCGACATAAGGTACTTGTTGGTCCTAGAAGCATGGACAGATCCGTGAATCACATGGCAACATATCATCCAGAACTCAAAACTGGGAGATGCTCAGTTTTAGCACATGCCAATTTGGACATATCCACGTTTTTACCGGAAGGAGAAACCGATACGCTCTCAAGAAGATCATTTGCCTCCCGACATTTTTAAGACATGAGAAATCAAGAGCAGGACCCTCGTAATTGCAACAAAAAAAAATTGAATAAAAGCAAAAGCAAAAAAAAATGATAAAACATGTACAAATGAGCAAAAAAAAGGGAAATGTAATGGTGGCGAGGGGAGGGGAAAGGAGAGATGATTAGGAATCCAGCTAAGGTTGGAAGGAGTCGGTAGAGAAAGGACAAGAGATCGGCTGTTGGCACGTCTCTGCAGCTGGAGATCTGACCATTTTTATTTTCCATCTTCTTCTTCGACACAATAATTAGAGTTTTCCCCTTTTTTTTCTTTAATCTGGGTTTTCTTTTCTTTTTATAATTTATATTTCTTATTGGAATATTGGCGTACCAACATCGAAAGCAACAGTTTATACGGCCTCCTTGTCCGCTTGTCTAATGTTTGTTCCGATCTGGCCCTCCAATCGAGAGACATTTCTTTCGTTTCTCCTTTCTTCTTCTTTTTTTATTTTATCGTCGTTGCTGTTAAAAATTCCGACCCAAAATTTTAAACTTTAGACAGAAGGAAGATATAGTGTAAGAATAGTTCGCCACTCCCTCTCACTTGTAAGCCGGATACAAGGTACATACACAAACGAAAGGGATAGTACTTAGTTTGGATACCCTCCAACTCACTAGCTAGCCGGCAAAGGTGGAATGATTCTTAAATGATCCTCACGGAGGAAAGCTCAGTCGTTCGGGCTCTTTTTAATAGGCTGGTATATGACCTAATTCTGACGTAAGGGGAGGGCTAAGTAAAATCCACAGCCCTATAATTAGAGGATGATGTCGACCCCGGACCGGTTGACGCTGATCGATAGCTGGAGTCAACCGAGTTGGTTAAAGAGTAGTCAAATTTCCTCCCCGACTATTGTTGCCCTTCATTGCCGACAGACAAGGGGTGATTAGCTAAGAGTTAATTTCCACAGGGCTGCTGCTTTTTGAATCATGAGATGGCGTGCATGCATCCCAGCTAAACAAAAAGTAAAAAAAATCAGTCTTCCGGATAAGCAAGCTAACTGTTGTTTTCGGAGATTCCATCGAAGCATCAACAACAGTCCGGGGAGCCGATTAAAATCTTCATGAGGTTGTTGTAATTATCATGAGCACAAATCTGGCAGGGACCTAGCTTTTAGTTTTCATAGAGAAAATGCTCTTGATTAGTCTCTCTCTTCTTCTTTTTTGGCTTTCGAAGAAGCGCGTGCAATAATTACTAGATTCGAAAAAACAGGACAAAAAGAATCATAAAAGGAAAAGAAGTTACATGGTCTTGAAAAGTATATCGGGAGCTCAGATTTTCCCCTTATCTAAGGTCGGTCGGTTTCCTCATTGTTAAAAAGAGTATTGAAAAACCATTGAAATTTGTTTTAACAGCTACCCTTCCAATATAGGAAACGGGAGGTTGGAATTTTGAACCCCTATCTTTTCAGGGTGTTAGGATATGGATGATTTAGTTTCAGACGTGGGTTTCGACTCCTACGCTCTATAAGGATACACGGCAAATATCTGAAAATAAGAGTTAAAATATGAATAGAGTGGGACAAAATTAAAAAAAAAGGATGTTGAAAATTCTTTCAAAATGAAATTGACGATGATTTTTTTTTTCGATAAATAATTTCAGAAAAGAATCATCAACAACCGCTTGTATCCACGTGTTCCATCTCCTTCTACCTAAATTAAAATAGAAGAAGAGGATGCTTTGTTTAATAGAACATTGCAATCATGGTCTTTGATTTAATCAAAACAAACTTTGGGTGGGGGGCCCTAAGGAACAGTGGAAATATCCCTTTCCGAGTAGTCCCGCGGAACCGACAGCCGAGCCCGAGAGCTCTGCGAAAGAGACCTCTTTTTCGAAGATATTCTGGATTCCCTTTTTTCCCATTTTTTACATTTTCTCAGGAATTACAAATGAATAAAATTTAAAGGCGGGGGCCTTCTTTTTTTCTTTTTTTTTTCTTTTTTTTTGGCTATAAGTAAATAATACGCCAAAGAGCACCGTGGACAGACCAGGGAAATTGACCGGGTAAACGATCTTTAAAGATGCTCCTCTCTCCCTTCCCTCCCTGCCGACACTCTCCCTTGGGCGTCGTGTTGCGTCGTGGGTTTTGGTCGCGTGCGCATGAGCCCCACCGGATGTCCCTGTCCTCCTCCTCCTCCTCTTCTTCTTTTCGTGGCCGCCCCGCCCCCCACCACGAGCATCTACCCGATTTGTCCCGGCACGAGCCTAGGAAAGTTTTTGATCGATTGGGTTATGGGATTCGAAATGGGGTTAGAGATGTCCGAGCTCGATTCGTGCTCTCGACATGATCTCGTGGTATAGGGAGGGTTGCCCTCCTTGAGTCGCACCATTTTCTCTATGTGAACAACCTGTTTTCACCTTCCATCATGTTGGCAAAATGTGGTGGGGCTTTTATGGGCGAATTAAAGAAAATGTAGATGTGACAATGTGAAAAGACAAATTAAACACATGACAAAAGGTCGTGATCAGAAATCATGTCCCGTGATTGGAAATTATGATATACGAATCGTTTTGTTATTAATTTAAATTGTCTGGAAAGTGGATCAAGAGTACATTCATTATTATGACGTAATCAAAATTAATTGAAAAGAAGAAAAAAAAAGGGAAGGAAGAAAGAAAGCGAAGAGGGGAGAGCCCACCAATTTGTTGCCATGTGCAAATTAAGTTGTGCCTGCATTGCATGGACATTAGCAACGCTTTTTATCTTCAAACAAATCCGGAAGGGGAGCAGAAAGAGGGAAAAGGAGGATTTCCCCTTTGATTTCTTTTCTTTTCTTTTTGTTTGGGTTCGTATTAAAGTGCCCTCGATGGCAAAGTGAAGGAGACATATGATTGAGACGAAAGAAGAAAGATGGAGCGATGGACCCTCCCTTTGCTCTCGGCTGAATCATGATGGTGAGAACGCACATCTTCTACATGAAGGATGCAGGATTCAAAGGTGGATCGGAATTGGAACCGAGTGATTAAAATGGTATGAAGATATCGGACCGAAACTCTTATGCCATATTGGAAACTCCAGTATCGTGGGGAAAGAGATTTAAAGTATACAAAGGATGCTCAATATGGTAATTTAGCTTCCTGAAATGCTTAACCACATTAATTATAAGAACATCACGATATAAGTTTTGGAAAATTAGATAATCAACTATATGTCGAATTAAAAGAATCGAGTGAATCCGTTAGATAAATAACCTTGTGCTTGTTGCGTGATACTTCACTTCGCCTTTCTATTTGCCGTGTGGTACGGTTATGTTATGTGGCGCGTATTCAATCATATATTTGGTTTAATGATTTGTTATATGTCGATTTTTTATTTTTTTGGATTTAAGTTTCAGAATATAAGTAAAGACAAGGTATGCAAACATTTATCTCTTAAAAAATTTAAACTCGAAAAAAGAAGAAGAAAAAAGATGGAGGGTAGAATAGAGAAAACATTTTCAATTGTATTGAATCGTCTCGGGATTCCTATATATTATTTATGTTAAGTATAAATGTGTGAAACTGGATAAAGAGAAAGTCTATCAAAGATTTTAACTCTTGTTAAGGTTAAACTTAAAAAGGATAAATCAGAGAGAGTATTTTACACTTTAGTTTCATTGCTTATTTTCCACGTGGTTCCTTAAATGTTACTGTAAACGGCAACAAAATTGAACTAATTAGAAAATTCGGCTTAAATATTTCAGCGCTTCACAATTTTTATCGGCAAGCATAACTGTCCAATCAAATTAGGACATGAATTCACAGTAGAAGCATAAAATTTGAACGAACATATTGGTCGATTGCAGGAGCAAAATCAAATTTAACATTTATTCACATCAAATATAAAATGGAGTTGTTAATTGATTAAATTAAAGTATATAGATCAAAACTCTAATTGGCAATGTACAATCTTAATTGGATCAATCAAGAGAGATCAAGCCATTAAGGCTTTGGAATTGCATTCGAATAAGAACTAAAGTTCATATTATTTGACAGGAGATCGAATCATTTAAGCCCTTGAATTATCTTTTCATCATTAACAAAAAAAAAAAAACAATCACATGGGTTCTTTGTTTTATTTGGAAATTAGATATTGCACCCATGTATAAAATTAATGCAAATTCGGTAGACTGTTTTTTGTTCTTCAAATTATAGATTTATTTTTGTGCAGTATTGAATGGTATAAAATTTTCATTTAACAAATATATTTAACCAAGACAAGAAAAATATAAATTGAATACAAATTCATAAAATAAAATAATTAAACTGCGTAACAAGAAAAAAAGGCTAAAATGGAACGAATGATATACGATATGTTCCTAACAAATAAACTATTATTACTTTAATTCTAAATTTCCTTGTTCAAATAATTTAACATAATACACGAAGTAATTTACACTGAATAGAGAAATTCATTTAGTTTAACATTTTAATAATACGGTCATAACTTTAATAAGGGAAAGATATTTGAGGGTGACAAATCACTAAATTAATGTTATCAGTGGTAATCGATTCTCAGGTGGATCGTTTCTTGAGAACCTCAGCTCCAAAAGATTGGAACAAGAATTGAATCGGTTAGTTTTGATACCACTAGTTATTGAACTTGTGAGATTCAATGCGATTCCTGGTTTTACCCGGGAATTGGCCCATTTCAAGTTTTGGTTACAAAACCAAATTCGTATAATAAAATTTAAAAGTTGCATCGTCACTACAAAAACATTTTTTAGTTTAGTAATTATGATATTTTCTTTCAATGTTAAATTTTTATGGGTACAAAAATAATTTTCTCTTTTTTATTTTAAAGAGGCTTGACAACCAGTTAAACCAGCAATTCGAAAAGTGACGGTACTGCCCTTGCAACGAGGAACTGAATTGGTCCTAAGACGATCTAGGCTCGTGGAACCGGGAACCTAACTGATTCTCCCTAAAACCGGCCTTGAAGACATGGTGTAGTTTGAGCATATTACGATGAGACGAGGCTAGATACGACTCGGTTTCGTTAGGAAATATGAAGGGCCCAATTACACGCTAGTAAATTGCTTTGTTGTTCTCATGGGCCTCGACTAACATTAATGGGCCCAATCACCATGTCTTTGGGCCAACGATGTCATTCATGTACATGCTTCGGTTATGAAAGGAATGGGTTCCACAAGGCCCATGAGCTCCTCTTCGTAGTCAGCTTTAGGGCCGACTGGTTTTATAGCCCCTTTGATCTGGCGATGATTTTCTTTTTCTCTTGGCTCACTTTTTCTGGCTGGGAAGAAAAATATAGAGAAAATGACATAAATGGTCCATAGACTTTGACTTAACATATAATGTGATCCTTTAATTTTTCAATTTATTGAATGTGATTCTTGAACTTTTGTTCATGTTCAATTTAGTCCATGAAATATATAAACATAGTCAATATTATCCCTAAATTTGAATAATGAAATGATAATATTAAATATTTTTATATGGTTCAAAGTATAAATTAAATATGTATCAAAATTCTAGAGACCACATTAAACAAATTGAAAGTTAAAAAATCACATTGCACTTTCGGTTAATATTCATGGATTATATTAACAAATTAAAAATTCAAGAAATATTAGATCAAATTTTATGGACCATTTATGTCATTATCCTGAAAAGTAGTTATCCCCCTCTCACGTTTATTATAATGATGGATAATATTCCTGATCAATACTTACTTTGTCTACTCGGAATCTAAAAGTCCAAAATTGACATGTTCACAATTGCAACCCCATTGATAATGTCAAAAGTTAGAAATTCTCTCTACATAAAATCGCACATGCTCGAAGCATAAACTAGTCAGATGTCTACCAATGCCATGGCTCAAACTTGTACGTGTGTCTGTGCTGGACGAGGCGGTCAAATGGTCATTGATTTTTGTTTCTTTTCTTTGATTTTCTTCTATGGTACTAGTTCTGACTTTCAACTTTTTTTCAAAGAATAAAATAAAAAGCAAAGGTTAAATGACCTATCGGTCTAAAAAAGCTTTGGCGCATTCAATGATAGATCTGATACGGCGGACTTCATCGTACTACATAGCTATGGTACAGTGACTTTTTTGTGCGCAAGTATGTGGAAATATCGTCAAGAATATGCGATAGGGATTAGCTGCGACTTTTACGTAAAGACCAGCGAATCCAATCACGACCCTGGCCTTTTTAACTTTAGCTGCGAATCTTATGGCGGCTCTTGGGAGCTTTTAAGTTTTGGGTTCATCATGCTAAGTAAAGAAGCATTATACGAAGTCGAAATCATATACTTAATAAAGCAAAAGTTAGGGAGGGAAGCTTTTGCTATGTGCATGGATCCGCCGCTGTAGATGACGAGAAGATCCAATCACGTGTTTAATACCCCTATCATGCTATAAAGGATCCAACCGTAGCCATATGTATATTCTCGTGCATATGAAAACACGAAATCAACCGAAAAAATCGCGAGACATACTCAGGAGCGTGTAGGTATACTTAGGTTCCGACATAAGGTCTATGCTTTAACAGGCTAAGGGGACCATAAGAAAAGACACCTACCCAATTCATGTCACTCTATGTTTGTATCGAGATGTAGCCCGCCTTTCTACTTCTGGTCTTTCAAAAGGACAAAGGAGATGTTAGGAGATAAATTTAACAACGTTCATAATTGTTGTTTTTTGGTGAACAAGTTCGTATTCTTGATTATGCTTTACGCTTACGAAAGTTACCGGACACCTGAAATATAATATTTTGATTATTATAATGTGCTTAAAATAGTATGGTGCTTACTAGGGGTATCAAATGGGTGGGTCGGGTTGAAAATTGTCCGACTCACATCGACCTATTTAACCCGTTTTGACCAATTTTCATGCAATGTAAATTTGATAACCCATATCCAACCCGACCCGACTCATATCCGACCCATATTACCAACACATATTAATATTTAACTTAATTTAAGAAAATTTACTCCCACTTATTTAGTCCACTTTAAACTTTTCATGTATAAATTATTTGAATAAAAATTTCATATCAAATTTATAAAGTAAATTAAATAATAAAAAATTAGTAAATAAAAAAAATGTTGATACCTCTAAATTGAAATAGTTTTTGAAAAATAATTTTTTTTTAAAAATCTATTTTTTAATTATTTAAAAAAATTGAATTTATTATTATTATTTATTTTATTCTTTCTTTTTCTTTTTCTTTTATTTTCCCTTTATTTTCTCTTTTCTTTCTTCTTCCTTTTTCTTCCCCATTTTCCTCTATCAGTGCCGCTCGATGGCAACTGGCCAAGACGCAGGCCAACGAGCCCGAACTCAACTAAGGCCAATGAACTTGAGGCTCGGCCGATCTAGGCTTTATCGAGGTCACTGGTAGTGGTCAAACTCGGGCTTGCCTAGATTTGGCGAGTCGCAAGCTCTATTGTGGCCAGCGAGTTCGGGGCTCGCCTATCCAGATTTGGGCGAGTCGCAGTTTGGCCAAGGCCGGCGACGTCATGT